>BSBN01000809.1:40020000-41270000 GCA_027924645.1 Cunninghamia lanceolata | reverse complement strand
TTAAAGAAAACATCTAACTAACATCACCCAATTAGTTTTCCTTTAACATAATAATGTTTAATAGTTCAAAAATCTGGGATCAACAGTCCCCCAAATAAACAAGTATTAGCAATAGTAAGGTAAAAAGTTATATGAACGGAAATGAAAAATGTAGGCCTCACATGTGCTAAGCTTTGAGTTTTGATTTTTTTGGTGTCAATAAGGTCATATAAGACCATTTGGAGTCATTTGGAGTCATTTAAATCCATTATGTAATGTTTTGGAGTCAAAAGTTGTAAAAAATGCAAAAGTTGTCAAAGTTGTCAAAAAGTTACAAAGTTGGTTTGGAAAGTTAGGAAGTAGTTTTGGGTGATGGAAATGGATGTAGTTATATAAATATGTCATGTAAATATGAACACAATGTTTGGATAAGGTTGGAGAAGGTGGAAGAGAAGTTGGAATAAAGTATACCTCATTTTGCATGTTCAAATCTATGTTTTTCTGTGAACAACGACTGTAATTCACATGGTATGGATAGGTATGGTCCTGAAATTGATTGGAAAAGTTAGAGGAAATAGTTATCTTTCAAATTCAATTGGTTTGGTGAATTTTCATTGGGTTTTGTGAAAGTTATGCCATTTTTCGTCTTGATAGGTTTGTAAAGTTTATTTTTCTGAAAGTTTGCAGTTTGAAAATATGTTAGTATGGACATGTATAGAATTATGGAGGCCTAAAACCAATTGGGAAAGATATCCCTATGTTTTAAGAGATGAATTCTTTTTGTTTGAATCAATTTTATTGAGTTTTGTGTGAGTTGTGACATTTTTACTAACAACAGGTCTAAATCCTGCCTAGGGTTTCCAGCAAACTAGAATATTTCATATCTTTGATTCCAACCATCAAGAAGTCATGAAAATTGGTGGAAAGTTCTATTTTAAGGAGATATAAAAACCCTTTTGGGCTCAATCCTTTAAAAGATTGCATGTGTGAAGAATTAACGACAATGGTGCAGGGGCACCATGTCAGTCCAATCATGTAAATAAGGTCTTGTGAAAAAATTTGGTGTGTTAAGTCTTTTGTCAAGTGAATAAGGTCATAGTAGACCATATTTGGTGTCTTAAGTCATTTAGGGGTTCATTTTTGTAAATGTTACAATATTGTCAAAAGTGATGTAAAATGACATACAAAACATGGAAGTTGAACAGTCAAGCCAATCAAAAGGTAGGTGTGACCATTGGTTTTTAGTTGGTTGGAATTGTAAATGGTTAAATATAATTGTGAATTTCAAGTTCACATTGCTGAGGTTGATTTTGAAATGAAAAATAATAAGATATCTTTGATTTTCTGTATTTTCCCTGTGTAATTTACTGTTTCAGGCCATTGTACGGCCTCGTACTGTTTGTTCTTGATCTCCAATGTAGTGAATCTTGTGGACAACAGAGTTAACTTCCTTTTGGTTCTTCTTTGGTTGGAAATCATCAAGTTTAAAACATTTTATTAAGGTCTTTCTGAGGACTAGTTTGTAACCCTATTCTAAGGGTTTGAGGGTTAAAAAATGAATGACTAGGCCATTCCACCCTATGAAAAGTACTGTATGTTGGTGGAATGGCACATGTAGGACTAGATTTCCCTTTGACATAGTTGGCATGAGTAGGGGGGTGAATTTGAGGCACGTGTGGTGATGTCCTAGGCTGGCAGAGCCTTCAAGTTTGAGCAAATTTGATGGTTAGAAGGTAGGGTTTAGCAAAATATCATTGGTGGACCACTCCAATTGATGGATTGAGCATGTGTAGGCCCAATACAAGTTGTTTGAACCATTGGCAAGGTGTGGCAGGGTGTGGAATGAATATTTTCAATAAACCCTCATTGAAACCAGCCTAAAACAGGCCTAGAGCAAGTGCATAGTGGTTAGGTGATGTGGGAGGCCTTTCATTGGCCAAAAACTATTGATTATGTCTATTGGTGACCTGAGAAGAGTGATGGAATAGGTTTTGGAAGTTTGGGTGAAGGATTTTAGAGACTTGCTTTGGAAAAGTGGGCTAATTGGGCTTAGAAAACAGGGAACAATCAATTTTAGGCTGAGATGTTTCAAAACAACCATATCTCATTTCCTGATATGTTGAAGAACTTCATAATGGGTATCTAAAAAGCTAATCTGTTTGTGGGTTGGAGGAGTATTTTACAAGTTATACTAGAAAAAGCCTCTGAGAAGGGCTATAAGGGATTAGGAGCAGTTGTGAAGGATGACCCGTAATTTGGTGAGTCAAAACTTTATAAGTGATTTGATTGAGTCTATCTAGAGCTATTAACCCTTGCTCTGTATCAGACAGTATGCTCTCTTTTGCAAGAAAACAGTCTTAAAACCCTAGTTCCATGAGGGTTTGATAAGATCTATACTTTGTGTGAACATGATTGGTTGGGAATCAATAGAACATGTTGTAAGAAGACTGAAATACCAAGGAACTCATGCATCATGTTGGTTTTCCCTTATTGAATGCACATTAGACTGCCATGGCAATGTTTCCAATGTGATCTAAAATGCATTTAATGATTGTTTGAGATGAATTAGTTTATGAAAGTTGTCAAGTGAATCAAATCTATTTCTTTCTCTGCATCATTTTTGGTATCAAAGCCCAAAGATCTGGGCAAAGAAAGTTTTGGAAGTTTTTGTATTGTTTTGATAGGTTGAAGTGAAGAACTTGGATGCCAAAAGACTAGGTAGTGAGGAAAAGGAAAGAAAACCTAGGTGAGGTATCACAAGAAGAATCCAAGAAAAGAGAAGAGATAGCAAGATGTAGCAGCAAACTCAGAAGGGGAAGATGAAAGACAACAGGATAAGCCTAGTTGCAGAATTTGATAGGACAATGGGAGAGTTTGAAAAACGTATTGAGCTTGTATTGCAGTAGTGTCTTGAGAAAGCATCTCAAGCAAATGTTTGGCATTGGCCAATGAGAAAGAAGGTGAAGTGGCCCATACAAATGGTTATTCATAAAAGAAGAAGACAACAAATGGTTACTTTGAAAAGAGAAAATGAAACAAAGGAAGAAGAGACATTCATTGTCATGGACATGAAGAAAGATCAAGAGTGTTTTCGAGCAAGTGTAGAAATCGTGGAAGAGCAATGTTCTCAAGTAGACATAAATGCAAAGGTCCATTGGAAAGAGATACATCCAATAAACCAACAGGTTGGTGATGATCAGATAGTTGACAAGATGGGTATAGTTGAGATCAAGGAAGAACCAAAACAACAAGCACTAGGAGATAGTGAAGAGGTAAATTGGCCTCATGGTTTTTATCTAATGCATGTTACTGATAATGTTTGTATAGGTGCAGCCCAAGGAGAGAATGATGAGGATAAAAAAATGGACAGCAGTAATGAGGCATATGAAGGAGACATAATTTTGGAGTCTTGTAGTTGAGAAGAAGATCATCAGGAGGAGGTCCAAAAAACAAGCACGAAACAAAAGAGTGAAGACCAAGAATCAGGGAGCAGATCAAACCAAGAATGGGAAGGGTCAAGAGGAGGCTAGAGAACAGTTAATCATGTAGCACAATTGGAAGAAGCAAGAGAAACACCGACTATCATTTGAGATGGAACTCAAATTTCTTTTTCCTGGGGAGTATGATGCAGGGGCATCTTGATGCACTCTTTTTGATGCAAATTGTTGTCATGTGCTAATCTTTGAGTTTTAATTTGTTTGGTGTCAATAAGGTCATCTAAGACCATTTGGAGTCATTTAAATCTATTATGTAATATTTTAGAGTCAAAAGTTGCAAAAAATGTAAAAGTTGTCAAAAAGTTGCAAAGTTGGTTTGGTAAGTTAGGAAGTAGTTTTGGGTGATAGAAATGGATGTAATTATATAAATATGTCATGTAAACATGAACACAAGGGTTGGAGAAGGTTGGAGAAGGTGGGAGAGAAGTTGGAATAAAATATACCTCATTTGCATATTCAAATGGTATGGATTGGTATAGATAGGTATGGTCCCAAAAATAGTTGGAAAAGTTAGAGAAAATAGTTATCTTTCAAATTCAATTAGTTTGGTGAATTTTCATTGGGTTTTGTGAAAGTTATGTCATTTTTCGTCTTGATAGGTCTATAAAGTTTATTTTTCTACAAGTTCTAAAAACATGTTAGTACGGACATGTATGGAATAATGGAGGCCTAAAACCAATTGGGAAAGTTAGCCATATGTTTTAAGATATGAATGATTTTTGTTTGAATCAATTTTATTGAGTTTTGTGTGAGTTATGGCATTTTTACTAACAACAGGTCTAAACCTTGCCTGGGGTTTCCAGCGAACTAGAATATTTCATATCTTTGATTCTAACCATCAAAAAGTCATGAAAATTGGTCGAAAGTTTTGTTTTAAGGAGATCTAAAAACCCTTTTGGGCTCAAGCCTTAAAAGTTTGCATGTGTGAAGAACTAATGACAGTATGCTCTCTTTTGCAAGAAAACAGTCCTAAAACCCTAGTTCCATGAAGGTTTGATAAGATCTATACTTTGTGTGAACATGATTGGTTGGGAATTAATAGAACATGTTGTAAGAAGACTGAAATACCAAGGAACTCATGCATCATGTTGGTTTTCCCTTGTTGAATGCACATTAGGCTGTCATGGCAATGTTTCTAATGTGATCTAGAATGCATTTAATCATTGTTTGAGATGAATCAATTTATGAAGGCTGTCACGTGAATCAAGTCTATTTCTTTCTCTGCATCAGTTTTACCATGTGTTACAAGTGTAACCAACTAGAATAGAAGGTGCACATGTAAAAAAATATGTAGTTACAATAGACACTATTTAATTTTTGACATGTAAAGTAGAAATTGCATATGATGTAAAACAACTAAGTGGAATATATACTTGCATACAATGGTATGCCCTTCATAGGAGGTAATTGGGTGAGATCACCAACAAGGATAATTGACCTTTCACCAATATATTTTGTACCATGTGATAGAAACACTTGTTTCAAGTGATTTTTGATATTAATAAATATCTCGGAGCCTATAACACTCATTTCATCAATCAAAATATATTGATCATGCTTTAACTCCTTCGATAGAGTAGTTAACTATTGCCCACTTAAAGGTCATGTATTTTTAATAGGCATCTTCAAGGATGTGTGAAATGTAGTTACACATATGTCGAAAGCAATGATTTTTGTTGGTGCAAGGATTAATAAGGGGCTTTTTACCATTGATTGACTTACTATGCATTACACACTTAATATAATTAATAAGATAGGATTTCCTTGTTCCAATAATTCCTTGGATGATCATCTTGAGAGGTTCACAAATACCATGCAATTCATTGTGTTCCATGATTGTGTTAAATGTGATGCATTGTTTTTCACAAAAGTTACTTGGAATAGTGTGTGAATTATGGAATTCACTTTGAACTAGGCTTTCCAATTGGCTTGATTCTATAAAATGCATTGTTGTTTGGTGTAAATCATCTGGTAATTAAAATTGGTTGTAGTTATATACTTCGTGTCAAAGTCACATTGTCTAAATAGTTGAATATCAAATAACTATATATCTTGTCTTGGAACCAACCTAGACAAAACTTGTCACTTGTCCATTTTTGCATTGTTATTAGTAACATGCTCTTCAAGCTTGACATCATCAACATTATTAATTTTTGAAATTGGTTAAACAATCTAAATTCCATGGATGGTATATATTTTTAATGATCTCCTTGTTGGAAATAAGGTCTTCACATTCCATTTCAATGTCAATTTTGATGTCATCAAATGTTTTATACAATAACAACTTACTCCAATAGAAATAATCATACTCAGGTTAATCGATATGTGGAATTGATTAATATTTGGGTTAGACTAACAATTGTTGGTACATTACACACTTTCCATTGTTCATGTTTATAGTGCAAAATGACCAACTTATTATAGCTTCTATTATACATCTAAATAATCAAAATGAATGGGGTGTTTCATAAATGCATAGACAAAGCTTATTTTAGATGAACCATCATCATCCAATTGTATGTGATGGAACACCTTACATACAACATTGAGGAAAAAGAATGATCTAATGCATTCTATAAGAAAGAGTTTAAGCACGTTTCATATTGTGTGCTATCAGACCGACTTGTAAATGTATTTTTCATATTGTATCTGGCTGACAAGCTATGTAATCAATGTAATATCATATATAATAGTGAATCAAATTGAGTGAGGAGGGTGTGATTGCAAGTTGATTGAAAAGGTTCACAAGCAAATAAAAAGCAAAATAAATGCATTATTGATGTGCAACTAAAGGAGAAAGAGAAGAAGTTGTTGAAGTTGTCTAGATTCATCTTAAAGACATATTTGTGATAGTGATCAAGTATAGAGTGTGCCTGACTGATCAGATCTTTAGAAGAAAGTGTGAAGAGACAGAAGTGCAATCATCAAAAGTGTGAGTTTTAATTTCAGTTTTCAGATAGTAGAAAGATTGTCATACTGAAATCGTTTGTAATTGTGTTCTCATTTTAGGGAGTAGTTGTTTCCTTGGGAGTGACCCTAAAACAAAGTCATCAAGGAGTAGAAGCTTCCTTGGGAGTGACCCTAAATCAAAGTTACTTAGGGAGTAGCAACTTCCTTGGGTTAAAGCCCCTAAAACAAAGTTATTATTTGAGCTTCATATATTGTGAGTTAATTCTCACTGCGGGTTTTCCCTTCTAGGGTTTTCCACATATATATGGTGTTATGTGTTGATGTGCATTGTGTTGTTCTTTCATGTTGATATTGTGATGCTTAAGGTTTAATCTGCTCCAGAGAAGTTGAAGTTGTTGAAATTAAAAATCATTAGAATACTGATTCACTCCCCCCTCTCAGTATTTGTGTGTGTCTAACATAAACAATTGATGACTCTTGCCTCATCGAGAAGATGAAGAACCACTCTCATAATTGATAGCTACCCCTCATTGATCAAACCTCCTACCCTCATAACTAGCTTGTAGGCTCCACCTTTCAATACAATTAAATAAGATACACATTAGTATAAAAACATGACATATAAAATGACAAGTAAATTATCACTTACCATAATCTTATAATCCCTCTAAATAATCCTTTGCTAGGAAGGTGCAAGAACTAGAGTTCTCACCTCCTCCAGTGGTAAGCATGAAGTAGTATAGCTCGTAAAGATGAATGTTAATACAAGACATTCATAATTATATTTACATTACTAGCTCTCATACTTGTGTATGAGGCATAGAAGACAATACTACTACATCAATGCCCATCTCTAATGATCCATGAAGATGTGAAGGAGTCTCTAATGAAGTGATCAACTAAACAAGAACAAGGTTATCTGACCAAAATAATGAAACGTACAAAAATATAGTACATAACATGATGACTAAAAATACTAAAACTTACCTTAGTAAAACTATGGGAATGATCGCTACAACCCACGTGTTTAGATATTGAAAGTCCAACATCCACCTATTCAACACCAAATTGTCATTTTAAGATCAATATTTCTATATGAAAAACAAATTAACACCTAATATATTTACTTTTTTTTTTATAAATAAACTTGAGGAGTTTTTAGGCTTGTAGAAATATGTGATGAAGTGGTGTTATGGGATGTAGGATGAATTGATTGACCCTAAAATTTTATAATAGATATATAAAATTTTCATTAATTTTCATCTGTAATTGATTAATATATTTAATTCTAAAATTCAATAGGAAATATACTAAATTGCATAACTTTATTAAGATTTCTTAAGGTTTCTATCAACATTTCAAGCTCAATTTTATTATTTTTGTTTTGTCCTCTAATATTTTGTTGTGTTTTTGGAGGATGGATGGGAATTGTAGGAGTTTAAGGGGGTTTTTGTTAATTATGCCCTTGTTAGGTGAAGGAGGATTTTGAGGCAGAGGAGGAGGATTTTTTAGCTAGAGGAGGGTTTTGATTAACTAAAAAGAACAAGTTAATGATTTATAACCAATTTAAGAAAAAAATATTTAATCTTTAGCTAAATCTAGAAAAAGTGATATGAAATTACTTGTTCAACATCAAGGCATTGTTAATGGGCATTGATTCACTATCACATGTGTTTGTTTTGTTCTCTACTTGTATTTTTCTATTTGTATGGAAGGAAAGGCGTTGCAAAGTCTACACTTTTATTTTTGTTTTTAATTAGTCATAGTGTGCTCACGTTACAACACAAGTGTGTTTAGGCTCAGATTACCCAAGCCTCAATGCACTCATGTTTATAACATTCTTGAGCTTTAATGCTGGCATATTACCTTCTATTTCTCTTCCAAAACATTTTTTTGACCTCTCATATTTATGCACATACTCTTTTATTTTTTTGTATTAACGTTTTAGATCATACTCCATAATATATCAGGATGAAAAAAATGAATGATAGACTTCAACCTAGGATTAAATAAAAAAAGGGAAGAGGGGTTAAAAGATAGGGACCCAAAAAAACACTAATAAGTGCATAAAGAAATAATTACAAAAAAAAAATGAATCCTACAAGATATAGTTAATAGTGTAATTAGTTATTATAAGCCCAAAAGGATAAAAGAACACATTAATAATAATTTATATTGAAAAAACAATTGATATATGTTAATAATAAAATATTATGATTGATAATATGGATATTAACATTTACATTTTTAAATGTTTATTAAGTATTTATATTTAATAAATATTAAATAATATTTATAGTAAAAAATATTCCCCCTGTTCATGGGGCTCCGGGGATTGGTCCCGTGAAGGTTGATAGAAAAAATGTGCAATGGGAGGCTCCAAAGGTGGGATGGTATAAGGTTAATTTTGACTGGGCGGTAAGCGAGAACTCGAGAGAATGTGGAGCTAGAAGCATTATCAGAGATCACGAAGGGTGAATCTTAGACAAAAAATCAGTCCCCCTGGGAATTGGAACCAATAACGAAGTTGAGTTCAAAGCAGCATTAATGGGCCTGCAGAGTGCAAGGAATTTGAATTTAAATAGAGTGCATTTGGATGGAGATCCATTAATCATAATTAATGCAATTAGATCAGGGTGGACCCCTAATTGGAAGTTAAGGCAGTGGTTAAATCCCATCTCATAACTACTTGGGGAACTTGAGGAGTATAAAGTCTCACATGTCTATAGAGAAGGGAACGATGAGGTAGACGAGTTAGCCAAGCATGTGACTAGGACTAATTCCCTTAATGTTTCATGATGACTTTGGATGAAGAAACATGTCCATCCAATAATGATAAGCATGAGAATGTTGCGGTCGAGCCATTTAATCCCATCAGGGGGCGATGGAATGAATGCATAGAAGTTTGTGAGTCGGTGGCAGTAATCTCAACTCAGAGATGGGCACGCTGATAATTCTTGAATGTTCGATGAGGCAGGTGGCGTTTGTGGGAGTGGTGTTGGAGAGGCGGTTGAGTGGGGTGTTTAAGTCTAAAAATGGGTTAATTCTGCACGCAGTCAAGATGGTGCTTGGAGAAGCTTTTCTCTGCTCCTTCCATAGGCATAGGGTTAACTCTGACATGGCGGCCATGTTTTTGGCGGTGCTTTTGGAGGCATGGGAGTCTAAAGAGATAGCCCGGGGGTTGTGCAGGAAGCTGATTTGGAGCAAATTCTTGGGAGGGCTGGAGGATGTTTTAGCCAACTATGAGGAAGGTAGAGGTATTCCCTTGCCTGGAGATTACTATGTAATCAAAAGACAGGGACGGTCACCTGAGAGGTACCTGGTGGTCTTTTGCAGTGATCCAAGCCTGCTGCCGAGGTTCTGTGTTGCAGCCACGAGGGGAATTCGATTCTTGAAACAAATCCTAAAGATGGTGCCAGATGATGGCTCAGCGTGGCTTCAGACCTACCTTGCAGAGGAAGGGCTCGAAGGTCCCAATGGCAACGAAGGGCAGGAAAACCTAGTAATTCTAGATGAGGAGTAATGTCACTGTTTCTTGTGTTTCTTTGTTTGGTAGGATAGTATGTAAATGCTTCTAGTCTGTATGTCAATAGGTCAGAGAAGATATCGGGTCGGGGTTTTTAGTGTGGATCTCTGCATCAATGGTGATGCCATTTTTGTAGCTGGGGCATCATTTTGTAATCAGTTTATGTATGTCTGGTGGGAGGGTTTTTTGTGTGCAGGGTGGACTGTTTAAAATCCCCTGTAACTCTTTGTAATGTTTATATTTCAAATACTTTTATATATGCAAGGTGCAGCCCGAGCTGCTTGATCTGATAAAAAAAATATTTATATTAAAAATACTATTTTTGATATAGTATACCCTGGTTAGGGACCAAGGACCCATAAAAAAAGGGGTCAAGCCCACAAAGTCTTTAACCATAGTATGCGAGAAACAAACAAATATCTTATAAATAGGGGGGCAAATTACAGCGGACCCACCCTGAACACTGTATCTATCTATCTTAAAACAACAAAAAACTAGACACCTATTATCAAACTTATCTCATTTTCCATCTTGGACTACCACCCCCTCCTCGTCACAGGCACAAGTATACAAAG
The DNA here is from genome assembly GCA_027924645.1 of Cunninghamia lanceolata. Lineage (NCBI taxonomy): Eukaryota > Viridiplantae > Streptophyta > Pinopsida > Cupressales > Cupressaceae > Cunninghamia > Cunninghamia lanceolata. Next base: position 41,259,513 of record BSBN01000809.1, on the reverse strand, counting down.
GATGCACCCAGGCTGACACAACAACACCCAATTTCACAGCCATCTCTTCGACCATCTTCTGCGTGTCCAAGTGATGCAGAGGTAAAACGTAACGGGAGCTTACTAACAGGAAGGAGGAGCCAATAATACAAACAGCATGTTAATAATCCCTATCAGCTTAGCATCATCATATTTCCTGCAAACACCAACAGCATCATCATAATTCAGACGAGCAGAATTATCCTCCTGCCGACTACTGTTCACTTCCTCCGTCTTCCACCTATCATCATCATCATGATATTCAACTAACGCAAACATCCTCCTGTTGTACTGTTCATCGGGCGCCAAACACTATCGGCATCATCATGATATTCAACACTCCCTTCGTCAGCAGGATATCAAATATCCGGTTGCTCCAAATATCCTGATGTTGACAACTTTAGCACCTTCCCTTCGATGCCCCGATAGCCGACTATACAAACAACAGCATCATGATATGATTTATCTGGTTCGATTGAAACATCCTGATGATGTTAACCCAACTTTCTGCCGAGGACCTACGCCGACACCTAAACACTTAGCGACAACAGGATAAACTTGCATAGGGTGATATCTCAATATCCTGATGACGATGACGTCACCTCCTGATGACGATGACGTCACACAATATCCTGACGACCTCTTCAACACTTAGTCAAAAAAATGCACTTTTCACTCCCGCATCCGATAGCGATATGCAGATGATGGGCACACACAGAAGATGATCCTGACGGCGATATATACACTGAGTATATATCTGACTTACAACATCCTGATGCACTTGAAATATGTAAACTCCGTCAGTTTCATAACCTGATCCTGATGGCGATGTATTCGCAGATGACGATGCGGCTCGTTCCGACTGGAAACGCACATGCAGACTCCTGTATATCCGTCCGCTGCATGCAAACGCTCAGAACCGCACAATTACACAAAGACAATATGATGATCGGGCCGGATCACCTTCAAACCAAAATTTAACAGCTTATCTTTCTAGACCTAGCACATGAGGATGCTAGGCTGATTCACAGCATGCTACCAATTGATCTCTTGAACAGTGCAATGCATAAACAGAAAACACAAATGCAAACTAAGCTATAATCCAGGACCATTCCACCGATTCACAGGATCAACCGGTGGAAGGGTTGAAGGAACCCATCAACTTGCAAACAGAAAGGAAATCAAAACAGTTACAGCTGATAAAATCAGATAATGCAAATGATGAGATCTTATTCAATTGAAATTCAAATGTCCTGTTTCTGCAATTCTGTCAAACAACAGTGCTTCACAATATCTGGACTATTCCCCTGAAACCCAACTCAATCACAACACCATAACACAACTAACATATCATAACATAACATAATCCCCTAAACCCTAACAGATCGAAGGTATATATAGCAAAGTCCTTTGAGTACTACTAACTCACTTCCCAGCGGCTGGGAGCTTCCAAGCAGCTAGGAGAGAGGACAGCTCAGACAACCTGATCACGATCTCTAATTGATCTCTAACTGCCTACACACACTCCTAGGCTGATCTAATACATAGCATTGGTCCAATGGACCTTATTACATGAGGAAGTCAAACATACTAAAAATAGACTAATGTCCTGTCATCATGTGGACAATTAACCTATATCCTGATCATGTACGGGTGCTCCTGCACCATACTCCCCAGAAGAAGAGATCTCAAGTCCACTTGAGATGAGAGTATCAAGGTTTGCACCATGTTTCTGGATCTGCTCTTCAGTCATCCATACGGCTTCAGAAATAGGTTTGCCCTTCCAAGAGACTAGATACTCCAAGTATTGTTTGTTCCTGGTCTGTTTGACCACTCTGGTGTCCAAAACCTTCTGTAACTGTGGAGGATCATGCTGGGGAATGTCATCAGCAACTGTATCCTGTAGGAGATCCTGATCTGCATCTGGATTAGCCTTGTATGGAGTTAAATCACATACATTGAATATAGGAGACAAACCAAGATCAGGTGGGAGTTGGATCTCATAAGCATTCTGTCCATGCTTGTGCAAAATCTGACATGGTCCAACTTTCTTTTGCATGAGCTTAGTATACTTTCCCTTAGGAAGTCTGTCTTTCTTCAAGTGAACCCATACCAAATTTCCAACATCAAATTGAACATCCTTCTTCTTTTTATCAGCATATTCCTTATACTTTAAGGTGGTTTGCTGGAGTTGGGTCTTGACCTGATCATGAACCTCTTTTATGGCTTCAGCAAAAGCTTCTCCTTCTGCACTAACAGGGGCTACTGGAGGTAGATCTCTCAATTCCAAAATTCCTCTGGGATGCATACCATAGACTATCTGAAAAGGTGATTTCCCTGTGCTTCTATTGACAGTATCATTATATGAAAACTCAGCTTGAGATAGAATATTATCCCACTTCTCTCCATGTTGTTTTGTCAAGCATCTAAGTAAATTCCCTAAGGAACGGTTCACTACTTCAGTCTGTCCATCTGTTTGAGGATGATATGCAGAGGAAAAAGACAAATTGGTTCCAAGTTTTCTCCAAAGAGTTCTCCAGAAGTGACCGATAAACTTCACATCCCTGTCTGACACTATGCTCAATGGCAATCCATGGATTCTGACAATCTCCCTGAAGAATAAATCTGCAATGTATGAAGCATCAGCAGTGGTTTTGCATGGCAAGAAATGTGCCATTTTACTAAGTCTATCCACTACAACAAAAACACTGTCAAATCCTTTCCTTGTCCTTGGTAAACCCAAGACAAAATCCATACTTATGCTTTCCCATGGTCTGGAAGGAATGGGTAAGGGCTGATATAAACCTGCATTAGTTGACCTGCCTTTAGCTTTCTGACATATCACACATGTCTCTACAAATTTTCTGACATCTGATTGCAACTTAGGCCAAAAGTAATGCCTTCTGACCAGATCAAGAGTCTTATCTAGACCAAAATGACCTGCCATAGCTCCACAATGTTTCTCCTTGATGATATTTAATCTCATAGAACACCTTGGGATACATAACTGTCCACCCTTGAACAACAATCCATCCTGAATCAAAAATTCAGAGAACTCAGCATGGTATTTCTCCCCAAAAGAAGTACATACCTGATATATCTCTCCAAAATCTTCATCAGACTCATACATGGTCTTTACTGAATCAATGCCAACACTCTCTAACTGAATCTGATTGACTGTGAGAACTCTCCTGCTCAAAGCATCTGCAACTTTGTTCTTGACCCCTTTCTTATGCTTCAATGTAAAAGTGAAAGCCTATAAGGTTTCTACCCATTTCATATGTCTGTGGTTCAGCTTTTCCTGGCTGTTTATGAAACTCAGAGCCTGGTTATCTGTGAATACTATGAATTCCTTTGGCATCAGGTAATGCCTCCATTTCTTGAGGGACTGAACTAAAGCATACATTTCCAGATCATATGAGGAATACCTTTTCTTAGCATCATTGAGCTTCTCACTGAAAAATGCAATAGGTCTACCTTCTTGGCTGAGTACTGCTCCAATGGCCATGTGACTGGCATCACATTCTACCTGAAAGATTTTGTTAAAATCTGGAAGTGCAAGGACTGGCTGCTGTGCCACCTTCTTCTTCAATGTTTCAAAAGAATCATCTGCTCCTTGAGTCCAAACAAACCTGCACTTCTGTCCTCCTTTGATGGTATCCAGCATGGGTGCACAAATATGACTAAACCCTCTGATAAACTTCCTGTAGAAGGTTGCTAACCCATGGAAACTTCTGACATCATTCATAGTCTGTGGAGTTGGCCAAGACAATATGGCACTTAGCTTCTCCTTATCCATCTGTAACTTTCCTTGTGAAATGACAAAACCCAAATATGTGATCTCCTTTTGCATGAACAAGCACTTGTCTAAATTTATCATCAGCTACTCTTCATGTAACCTCTTAAGAACCAAATCTATATGTCTGAGATGTTCTTCTTTTGTGTTACTGAAAATCAGAATGTCATCTAGATATACTATGACAAACTTACCAATGAATTCTTTCAGAACCTCATTCATCAACCTCATAAAAGTACTAGGTGCATTAGATAAACCAAAAGGCATAACCTTCCATTCATATAACCCTTCATTTGTTTTGAATGCTGTTTTCCATTCATCTCCTGGTCTAATCCTGATCTGATGGTATCCACTCTTCAAATCTATTTTTGTAAAGTACTTAGCACTTCCCAAACAATCAAGTAAATCCTCTATTCTAGGGATTGGAAACCTATACCTGATTGTGATCTTGTTAATAGCTCTGGAATCTGTGCAAAGCCTCCAAGTACCTTCCTTCTTTGGTGCTAGTACAGCTGGTACTGCACATGGACTCAAACTCTTCCCAATCAGACCTGAATCCAACAATTCTTCAATCTGTCTGGCTACTTCTGCATTCTGTTCTGGAGTAAGCTTATAGGCTTCTTTGTTTGGAAGTGTTGACCCTGGAATTAAGTCTATGCAGTGACTGATATCTCTGACAGGTGGTAGGGATCTGGGCATTCCCTCTGAGATGACACCTTTGTACTTATCCAATAGCTCTTGAACAGCTGGGTCTATAAACCTTGGCTTTTTCTCTTTCTTGACTTCTTGCTGCTGTTCTTTATTCACACTCATACATGGGATTAGGGCATATGCAACTGCACCTTCTGCTGCTACTTCTTTCATGAACTGTTTGCCTTCCATCAGCATGACCTTCACCTCTTTTCCTTTAGTTTTCTCCTCTTTCTCCTTCAATGGGAATAACATTATATCCTGACCATCTTTAGTGATTTTATAGGTGTTTCTAACACCATCATGTTGTGCCTTCAAATCATACTGCCATGGTCTACCAAATAAAAGATTGCAAGCATCCATCTTGGTAATATCAAACAACAACCTATCCTTATATGCACCAATCTGAAATTCTACCCAAGCCTGCTCTTCTACAGTTGTCTGCTGACCTTGGGTAAGCCATGAGACTTTATATGGGGATGGGTGAGGCAATCTCCTAAGCTTAAGCTTTGTCACCATGTGTTCAGACACAAAATTCTCAGTAGAACCAGAATCAATCAAAACTTTACATGCCTTACCTCCTGCTTTGCAAATAGTCCTGAAAAGAGACTTTCTTTGAGGGGATTCTTTGTCAGGCACCTTCATGGTAGTCACTGTTCTTCTCATCATCAGAGATTCTCCACTTTCTGGGTATGCATAATTATCAGGAGCATTCACACTCTGAAAGGAAGTAGAGCCTGTCACACTTTGATTATCAGGTTCTTGGATCAGATTTGTTCTCCTTTCTCCTGTTGAGCTTGTGGCCTTGTCTGGACATCTGCTGGCTATATGGCCTTCTTTGTTACAGTTATAACATCTGATGGATCCTCTGCCCTGGGATCTTCCTCTGAAAGGTCTTCTACCTCTGAAGCTTCCTTGCTGACTATAATTTTCCATCTGGTTCTGACTATTGTTTCCCTTACTATTGTCATGACTGGATTCTCCTTGATATCCCTGTCCATGTCCTCTGCCTCTAAAAGGACCTCTTCCACCTCTTTGTTGTCTTCCTCTTCCTCTATTGTTTTGTTCTTGTTTTCTCTTCAACTTTTCTTCCACTTTCAATGCCAACTGAAAGCTTTTCTGTACTGTATCTGGATTATGCAGACTTAGATCTTCCTGAATATTAAACCTCAATCCATTAAGGTATCTGGCTACCTTCTCTTCTTCACTTTCTTTTACCTTTGTCTTCATACAGAGTTTCATGAATTCTTCTGTATATGAGCTGACATCTAGCTCCTTCTGCTTCAGGTTTTGCTTCCTTTTGTGTAATTGGATACTGTAATCCAATGGGACATAAGCTTCCTTTACTAATGCCATCATCTTCTTCCATGTGGCAACTCTACGTTTTCCTTCCTGTACTCTATCATCTTGAACAAAATTCCACCATGTCAAGGCAGCTTCTTTCATCTTTGACTGTGCTATCTTCACTCTCTATTGTTCTGGTATCTCCTCTGTTTCAAAGAAATTGTTCAAACAGTCTATCCACTCCATCACTGAATCAGGTTCCATCTTGCCTGTAAACACTGGCAAATCCAGTTTCACATCCATGGTTCTCCTCTCCATGGCCTTGAGGGCGTTCAACAGTGGTCTCTGGTCTGCAGGAACGACCTCCTCACTCCAATTAGGGATCTCTTCTTCTTCCCTATCTTCTTCTCTACCAGAACCTACTCTGCTCCTCAACTTTGCTAACTCGTCTTTCAACTCCTGATTCTGAGCCTTCACGGCCTTGCTTTCTGCAATCTGTTTCTTCACCAGAACTGCCAACTCAGCGTTAGTCATCCTTGCCGGAACCTCCGATGTTCCTTCTTCATCTGACATCCTGCTATATCCTTATCTCTTCCAGAAGATCCTTCCTTTGCTCTGATACCACTATGATGCAGAGGTAAAACGCAACGGGAGCTTACTAACAAGAAGGAGGAGCCAATAATACAAACAGCATGTTAATAATCCCTATCGGCTTAGCATCATCATATTTCCTGCAAGCACCAACAGCATCATCATATTTCGGACGAGCAGAATTATCCTCCTGCCGACTACTGTTCACTTCCTCCGTCTTCTGCCTATCATCATCATCATGATATTCAACTAACGCAAACATCCTCCTGTTGTACTGTTCATCGGGCGCCAAACACTATCGGCATCATCATGATATTCAACACTCCCTTCGTCAGCAGGATATCAAATATCCGGTTGCTCCAATTATCCTGATGTTGACAACTTTAGCACCTTCCCTTCGATGCCCCAATAGCTGACTATACAAACAACAGCATCATGATATGATTTATCCGGTTCGATTGAAACATCCTGATGATGTTAACCCAACTTTCTGCCGAGGACCTACGCTGACACCTAAACACTTAGCAACAACAGGATAAACTTGCATAGGGTGATATCTCAATATCCTGATGATGATGACGTCACCTCCTGATGACGATGACGTCACACAATATCCTGACGACCTCTTCAACACTTAGTCAAAAAAATGCACTTTTCACTCCCGCATCCGATAGTGATATGCGGATGATGGGCACACACAGAAGATGATCCTGACGGCGATATATACACTGAGTATATATCTGACTTACAACATCCTGATGCACTTGAAATATGTAAACTCCGTCAGTTTCATAACCCGATCCTGATGGTGATGTATTTGCAGATGACGATGCGGCTCGTTCCGACTGGAAACGCACATGCAGACTCCTGTATATCCGTCCGCTGCATGCAAACGCTCAGAACCGCACAATTACACAAAGACAATATGATGATCGGGTCGGATCACCTTCAAACCAAAATTTAACAGCTTATCTTTCTAGACCTAGCACATGAGGATGCTAGGCTGATTCACAGCATGCTACCAATTGATCTCTTGAACAGTGCAATGCATAAACAGAAAACACAAATGCAAAGTAAGCTATAATCCAGGACCATTCCACCGATTCACAGGATCAACCGGTGGAAGGGTTGAAGGAACCCATCAACTTGCAAATAGAAAGGAAATCAAAATAGTTACAGCTGATAAAATCAGATAATGCAAATGATGAGATCTTATTCAATTGAAATTCAAATGTCCTGTTTCTGTAATTCTGTCAAACAACAGTGCTTCACAATATCTAGACTGTTCCCCTGAAACCCAACTCAATCACAACACCATAACACAACTAACATATCATAACATAACATAATCCCCTAAACCCTAACAGATCGAAGGTATATATAGCAAAGTCCTTCGAGTACTACCAACTCACTTCCCAGCGGCTGGGAGCTTCCAAGCGGCTGGGAGAGAGGACAGCTCAGACAACCTGATCACGATCTCTAACTGATCTCTAACTGATCTCTAACTGCCTACACACACTCCTAGGCTGATCTAATACATAGCATTGGTCCAATGGACCTTATTACATGATGAAGTCAAACATACTAAAAATAGACTAATGTCCTGTCATCATGTGGACAATTAACCTATATCCTGATCATGTACGGGTGCTCCTGCACCACCAAGACTCCTTAAATAATATCATGCAAACGGCCCAACTTAGATTCATGGAATTTTGTTGTTTGGCCTGCATTCTATCATATCCTCATGAATGAGGATTGATGGCGCTGCTACCGAGAGTAGAGTTGCCACCGCCACCGACTGGGCCGCACCAAATACGTTCCACCGACCTCTGGATGTCTTGGGATCCAACAAAAAATTTGTCATTGCCTCTTGCACATTCACACCTTCCTTCCCATCAACCTCTTTCACTACCTTCAAAAGCTGATACAACCACTCCTTCCGGATTGGATTCTTTATCTCCTTTTCTAAGTCCTTCATAAAACAGGTCACAGCCTCCTCTGCCGGAAGTTTCTTTATCTGCTTTCGGGTGGTATAGCTCTGCTTCATTCTCCCTCTATTGCTGGTACTAGCTCCTGCTCTAGGAATCTGCCTCCTTGGAGGGTCACCTATCAGACGTTTGCCTTTTGATTTTTCTTCTTCTCCCCCACTCATAGCACCTTCCATTAAGAAAAACTTACACAACACCATCTGGCAGAGAGAAAACAAAGAAAGCTCTAGAGGAAATAGAGGAAATGGCGTTGTAAAAGAGGCATCTTGCCTTCCTCAATACACAAGTTGCCTCATCATTACTAATTAGACCGTAGTCTGCCATCTAACCCTTCTCACACTCGGGCCTTGAATGCCTCGTTCTCTCATAATGACTTTGATTGCGATGCTAACCAATTATCGAGGGTTATTTATAGTAAAAAATAAGAATTGTGATTAATTCATAAATTAATGTTTAATATATTTATAATTAAATATTTAATATTTAGATATAAATTTGAGATAATAATATTAATTTTTTTTAAATTATATAATTAAATTTAATATTTATTATACACATAAAAACCAAAACATAACTCACATATTTTTTAAAAAAAATTAAAATTAAAAATTTAACCTATGAAATTATTAAAAAAAAACATATAAATATATAATATATACTACACTTCTCAAAGTTAAAACAAAACAAAAGAATCACCCAATAATGACTTTTCTAAAGGTAAAATTAAAAATTATATACAAAAGTAAAATAACTCTAAACAATGTAATAAAATAAAATAATTCTTAAATTAATGAATTGGATTTATACATTTTTTAAACAAAACATAAATACCTTTGGAAATTATTTTTAGTAATAAAATTAAATTAAAAGTTACATACAAAATTATATTACCAAAAATAATTTCCTAAACAATATAAACATTAAAATAAAACAATAATAAAATAAAAATAATAACTTATAAACAATATAAAAACAAAATAAATAATTCTTAAATTAAAATTAAAATATATAATTGACCATAATGTCATGGACAGACCCAATAGTGATCTCCGTGATAAAACCATAGATAATGGTCTCAATAATAAAACCATGGAAAGAGATCAATAAGAATCTTTGAAAAATAAAAAATAAAATAAAATTTATAAAAATTATTCTCTCAGCCTAGTCTTCTATAGTAATCTTATCAACACGGGCATTACAGACATGGAGTTACATTGGTAACTGCGTCTTCACGTGATGAAGGAAACCAATGAAATACGCATGCAAACTGAAACGGGATGCGAGAACTCTTCAACGCTGCTTGGGATGGATTTTTTTTTTATTAATATTGATTGACTCAGTTGTCATCATCATCATCATGCGATTCAGGCGGGACGAATGGAAACGGCTTAGGCAAAAGCAAAAATATAAAAATAATGCTTAAAGTGGACAGTCAACCTTGCTTGTCAAGCAATTTTTTTAATGAAGTTATCTATTCAAAGGTGCTCTTCAAATACTATGACATGCGTTACTATAAGTAAATCATATTAAAATCAAATATATATATCATCACAATCTTATATAAAATTTGACAGTTTGTCCAAAATCTCTCCTTTCATATGATAGTCTTTTTAAAATTTTGATTGTATTTTACAGCAAAAATGTCTAAATATAGCTATACAACTGTCAAATTTAAGCCCGTGGCCCCACAATTTGCAAAACAGAAATTAGCCGATAGACTATTATATGTGAACATTATAGTACTAGAACTTGTCTCACCCTTTCTAAACTCTTGGTTGTTCCTATCGACGTATTCCTTAAACCTCCTATGGGTGCAAATGCTAGTCTCCTGGAAACGTAACCCCGCCATGGAACTTTCTTTGGGAGTTCACACCTATTACACGTCACCTTACGCATTTTTACATAAAATCGTTCCTCCGTCCAGAAACGGCAGGCATTATTCAGACAAAAGGTCAAAAACGAAAGGTAATCCCGGCGACGGGCCTGCTATTCTTCTCGACCCGTTGCAACCCTAAATAAATCAAAACAATAAAATATAGGATAATGGCCGATCATCATGCAAGGCGCATGCTCTCAGAATCTAGATTCCTACCAAACACAGATTTTAACGCCTAAACATAAAATCCGAAAGACGAATAAAATTCCAGAAAATGTTGTTTAGTCCCACATAAACAAACAAATTTGAGCTTCCTGAAATAGGAGACCGAACCGAACACAGAACGACTAATAATGAATTTGTCAGCCTAAAAAATTATAGAATATAATGCGGCATATGGAACGCGGCTTGGAAATTACGTAATGATAAAGATATCTCAACCGAGCACAACTACTAAGAAAATTCCTCAAGGAAGGAACTGATTCAAAGACGACCCGGAAAACCTCTGTATGCCCGGCAGCTGCATTATAAATAAAGTCATTAGCCGCACAATTGTGAAAACCCCTCACACGGAAGCTTATCCAAATCCAAATCCCTGAATTGAGAATGGCAGGGCGTCCAAGGCCTGTAGATGTGGATCTCACACTCATCTCTGCAAAAGATCTGAAAAATGTGAACTGGCGATACGGCGATCTGCGTCCGTATGCTGTAGTGTGGTTCTATAGATCTCATATCTCATATACATTTTTATTTTTCTTTAAAGAAATTTGGTGTATTAATTCATAAATTATGAAAAAGAAACAAATGTTTAGGAACAAATTGAGCCACCCGCTTTTCGGCCATGCGCCGCAACATGGAGTTGCAATTCTTCAAGTGGAGATGTGCTCTGAGCTTTGGTCGACGACTTGTTGAAACTACTAAGGGTCATCCGAGCCCTGACTAGTTGCCCAGCGTCGATGGGGCCATTAAAGCAATGAAGCACAAGGTGAAGCTTTTCCTTGTCGTGAAGAGCATTGCATACGTCGAGAAGCTTAAAGTATATTTTTCTTTTAGTCACTTCATTTCATATATGTATAGGAGATTTCTTTTGCAACATTGAAAATGTCCATTATAGTGTCCCACTACTGGCATACGTTCAATGCTCAACACACAATATGAAAGGGATTATTGTCCAATTCTGATGCAGAAGCATTCAAGATCTAGGAATAATGGGTGAGAACAAGGCAATGACAATAGTGTGATAGTACACAATGCAAAAGGTGAACACCATTATGTGAGCATTATTGATCATAGTCACATGAACCTCCTCTTAATAATGTGGTGCTTGAGAGATAAATTTCTCAATCAATTTTATTTAATTAATTGTGCATTAAAATTGTCACTTCTCCCAAGGGAATCTACATTTGAAGATTTTGAGTTTCTTTTATACACACCTACAAGATTCAACGGAGATGCAACCATGGTAACTTTGTAAGTAGTATATATATTTTCAAATGGGGCATATAGTTAAATCTATCTTCAATATTCACTAGAATTATGGTAAGTTTCAATCATTGTTATTTTATGTTCAAGGGTGACAGTTTTTTATAAATCATGAAATTTGCCCCTAATTTATTGAACTTAATCTCATTAAATTAAAATATTTAAACTTGTTAATTTATTCTAACCATTGAGTTTGTTACTTACTCTACATTTAGGTAATGACTGAACCCTCTCTACATTGTCCCCATCTCACTCTAGTTTTATGTTACTTTGCTTAGCCTTTTATCCACCACCATCTCAAATGCCCACTTAAAAATAAAACTCCTTGCCTTGCTCAATTATATTGGAAACACTCAAATCTCTTTTCCCACTAACCACTATTAAAAAAAATCATTCAACAAATATATATATGTCCACTTTTACAGGATTAATTTGAATCACTCCAACATCAAGTCTCTCCTCATCCACATCGTCTTAAACATATTCTAATTACACTCTTTTTCCACATAATTTCTCATCAACCTAGGTAAATATCCTCAAAAAATTCTGGCACACTCCCATTACACTTCCTATCAATATGAATGCTACTTAATACCTATTACCCAATGTACCTATGTCTTCACGTGATGAAAGGAAACCAATGAGACATGCAAACTGAAAAAGGGATAAAAAATCATCGTCATCATATGCAAAAAGTAGGGTGACGAATGAAACCAAGTTAGTCAACAGAAAAATATAAATAATAATTTATGGCCCCACAAAGCAAAATTCAAGTGGAAAACATACGCTTACTTTGTCTTTTATGTAAAATCGCCCCGTCCCACAAATACCGAACCAAAACGGCAGGAATTATCCAAACAAAAGAAAAAACAAAGGTAATCCCGGCGAAGGGCTCTTTTCCTCGCCCAGGGGAAACCTTCTATTAAGTATAATACTAGCACTTGCACCCATAGGAGGTTCAAGGAATACGCGGATAGGAATAACCGGAGAGTTTAGAAAATTTTCCAGTGAGAATTCTTTTACGGACAATTCCGAACACTATAATGCTCACATATAAAAGCCTATCGGCTAATAATGCAGCGTATGCTCGTTGTTTGGCGACCTTCCTCCAAATTTTAATGATTATTATAAAAAAATCTATAGAAGTGTCATTTATTGGTAGACATCATAAATTTTTGGGTTGTAACGGGATAAGTATTTTGTATGTTTAGTTTGTTATATGCAAATATTGAATAAGAAAAGTTTGATCAAGTTTTTAAAGTCAAGCATGTGGTTTTGATATCTTGAAAAAAATCTAATGAATATACTATTTAGTATATTATATAAGTCCATATTATTGTTATTAATATGATCATAATAAATAGATTTATTTTCATAGTCATGATTTTATAGAGCAATCAATGAGTATTGATATTGTCATTACAAAGATCAAACTATATAAGAAATTATACCAATTTTATGCAAAATGGACATTCATTGAATGTTATCTTGAAGTAATAGCATAGAGATAATAAGGATTGTAACCATTGCTCCTCATTTTTCGTAATGTTTACATATTGTGTATTTTAGAGACATGGATTGTAATTGTTGCTCTTCATTTTTTCTATTGTTTACATAACATGTATTTTTTATGTAGGTGCATCCCTAGGCATTCTAGGAATGTGGTATCATGTTTATGAAAGTGGAATTTGTGGTTTAGTCTGGTAGTTATTGTGTCTGCAAGTTTGTGGTTAATAGTTTATGGTAAAGGAAGTTAGTGCATTTTACTACATTAAGGAATTAGCTTCTACAATTTTGGTTGTAGTTTTATTTATGGTTTAATTATCTTCTGTTCAAATTCGAGATTGATTGGTTGGGCAACACAAATAGTAATTTCAATGTCTAGATGATCATCATCATTCTCATGTGATTATGTATGCCTAATATATGTAAATACACTGCATGTAGTTGGTGTGATTAACAACTTTAGCATTCTCTTATTATAGAGCATGAACATATTATGTCTTGCATATAAATGCACAAATGCACCAAATAATGCACATTCATTGGCATTGATAGAGATGTTTATTAATGTATTTTTAAATCTAACTTGTTCTAGTTTGTGTCGTTGTTGATGAAAACTTATCTCCAATGCCACAAAATTTTAACCAACCAGAATAGAAGGTGCACATGTAAAAAATTGTGTAGTTACATTAGACACTATTTAATTTTTGACATGTAAAGTAGAAATTTCAAATGATGTAAAACAAGTGGAGTATATACTTGCATACAATGGTATGAACCCTTCATGGGAGGTAAGTGGGTGAGATCACCAACAAGGATAATTGACCTTCCACTAATATATTTTATGCCATGTGATAGAAACACTTGTTTCAAGGGATTGTTGATTATTAATAAATAGCTTGGGGCCTATAAAACTCATTTCATCAATCAAAATATATTGATCATGTTTTAACTCTTTGGACAGAGTAGTTAACAATTGTCCACTTAAGGGTCACATATTTTTAATAGGTATCTTCAAGGATGTATGAAATGTAGTTACGCATATGTCAAAAGCAATAATTCTTGTTGGTGCAAGGATTAACAAGGGGCTTTTTACCATTGATTGACTTATTATGCATTGCACACATAATACAATTAATAAGGTAGGATTGCCTTGTTCCAATGATTCCTTAGATGATCATCTTGAGAGGTTCACAAATGCAATTTATTATGTTCCATGATTGTGTTAAATGTGATTCATTATTTTTCACATAAATCACTTGGAATAGTGTGTGAATTATGGAATTCACTTTGAACTAGGCCTTCCAATTGGCTTGATTCTATGAAATGCATCATTGTTTGGTGAAAATCATCTAGTAATTGAAATTTGATTTAGTTATACTCCATTTCAAAGTCATGTAATGCCCCAACTTTTAGACCAAGACACTAACAAACAAAAACAGGACGTTTGGACAATTTTTTTGCGATGTAATTGTGACATGTGCATGTCCAATTACACAATCATGCACTAGAAATGTCACAACATCCCACGACAAGACTCCAACATGACGTGAAACAACCAAGGTGATCGCTCAAGGTCCAACACACCAACCAAAAACAAGCGAAAGACATACCAATCATGTGACCAGGCCAACATGATAACCCTACGAGAGGATGGAACATGCTCCACAACAAAAGTCAGATGCCAAACCACAACCTTGTACTCTCGTGACTACAAGGAATAGGATGAGGTGAATAATCACCTCAAATCCATTCCAACATGACAAAACACAACCTCCAAGTGCACACAACAACTCAACCAAGAAGGGGATCCATAAGGAGGATCACAACCTTCACTGAAAACAATGACAACCAAACAACACAACATGACACACGCTTCCCAAGTCAAAAAAGATCATAACTCCCAAAATACATGTCCAAACAAGATAAAAATATGGAAGCACTCAAAGGACCATGGGGAACAACTTTCATATACAAAGTTTCCTAAAAAAATGTTGAGAAATGCTCATTGTCCAATGGCTCAAGGATTACAGCGCGAAACAAGATGACAATGCATAGCTAAAGTCTCCAGGGACTCTAGCGCTTAGCTCCAGTGTCCTACTTGGGCGCTAGTGTCCTTCCTAGGTGTTAGTGTCCCTAAATAGTGCTTGGACAAAATTTTTGCAAAGGCACAAGTTTTGAGACAACTCTCACAGCTCCCCGAGGCCACTCCAAACCTAAGAAACACTCAAGAACCCCTCACCAACACTCAGGAGACAAAATAATAGCCCCAAGCCCATTCAAGTTTGAAAAGGAACACGTATGTCAAGAATGCTCTCCCATTGGGGTGGAGATCAACATGCAAAACAAAGTGAATGCCCAAGCATGAGGGAGAAGGTGAACACCAAGTAAACACTTCTCTCAACACCTCAACACCACTAAACAAGACATCCAATGTCGACATGTGGCCGCCAATCAATGTCGACATTTGATCTACAAGCTGAAAGGAAGGTCGACTACGACACCTCATCAAAACGAAACATCCACAAGGATCCAAATCACATGGAATCCACTCAACAACCATAAACAACATGATATCTAACACCAAAGCGTGAAATAACTCAAATATAAAAATTATAATCATTTACCAAATTGCTAACATACATACCAAATATGATAAAACCCAAACAAAATGCCAAGCTCATTTGACACCAACATCGACTCAGACCAAAACCAATAATAGAAATCTTGATCATAATGTGGGGAAAATACATCCCAATACATAAAAATAAAATAATATAAGAACATCATATAAAACAGAGGACTCCAACATCCTCAGTTAACCATTTTCAACATAAGAGATAAAGTCACAAAATGATAAATTCCATCCAAAACAGGATTCATTTTCTAACTAAATGACATCATAAAAATAAAACATGATGGAGGATACTTTACAAACATGGAAGGATCATACTCCAATGGATAAAATATATAGATCATGAATATACATCATAATAAACTTCCACCAAAATGCCCCAATAGGCACATAGAACAATAAGTCAAAAAGTCTAAAAATGAACATAGAACTCATCCACCTGGGTAGTCTACACCTTATTCTTTGACTCTAGTGCCGCTCCTTCTCTCATTCTAGTTTCATGGGACATACTTTATATATTCTAACCTCTTTGCTTTTGAGTTGAACCCCTTACTTTGCCCCCCCTCTACTTTGATTTCTACATTTTACATTATATATTTTGCTACCTCCAAGGAGCGTTCCCTTTCTCCATGGGCGCTTCATCTACCCAACCAAAACTCTAATTTCCTATTCAATTATTTTGTCAAATAAATCACACGTTGGTAGCTACTAATTTGAACATGTTGCATCCTCTTTTGAAGTCTATAATTCACAAATGACCCAATAAAGAACACCATCGACTCCTTATTTTGTAATATGAAATATCTAAAAATGAAAAGTTCCAAATGCAAAGCGTTGGGCCATAAGGAAGAACGCGGGCCCCAGAGTCCTTAATTTTCAAGCTTATGTTATTCAGCCAAACCATCCAAACCATAGGTAATTTCCTTTGTTTTGATCCACAAGAGTGTAATTTATGAAGGTAAAAGTTTTTTAATCTCAATGTATAGAATGGGCTTCGTCTTTCATGTAATTCAATGCCTATCTCAAAGGTAGAATATCATATAATTGGACTCACCACATTTGATACATATGACTACATACCTCTTTGTTACGATCAACAATTACAACAACAATAATTGCCCTTTTCACAGTGGAAGGAATAAACCATCTCTATTCACAACATCTGAGCAAACATAGTGACAATGTGATCAAATACTATCAGGTCACTGCCATCAACATAGAAGAGTAAAGATACACACATATTTTCTCATTGAATGTCTATCACCTCCAAAATTATATCAACGTTTGACAACATCAACCAAAATTGAATCGAAAAAACCAAACAAAGATGAAAATGTTTTTATGTGATGCTGATTATGTGTGTGCCCGGGTGTTCCTACATCACGGGATGACGTATCTCTTGAGCTAGTGTGTATCCTTTTATGCAAAGCCCTCATTGCGAGGTAGGATGGTGTATCTCTTGAGCTAGTGCATACAAAGTCCTCATCGCGATACAAGGTTGGATCTTGAGTCATTCACCCTTAAGTGTGTCTTTGGCAATTCTGGTAGCGTAGCTCAATTGTCAAGTGTGTTTGGCATGTTTTAGATAGTGGAGTAGTGATAAGCTCCTCCCTATCGCTCATGTTTGTTGTTTATAAGACATATAGTGTGTCTATGGCATACCATGTGGTGCTCGTGTATTCCATGTGTCTTTCGTGTGTTTTATGTGTCTTCTTTGTGTGTCTTGCGTGTTTGTGGCGTGGCCTAAAGTTGTATGGCGGTGAGTCCCTCCCCACACTGTATGTGTTTTGCGTGTCTTTACATGTGTATTTTGTTTACTTTAGTTAGCATTTTATATAGATGTATATGTAATTGCTTAATCATGTCTTATGTTCATGTCTTCTTTGTGTATTATGTGCTTCCTTACTGTATTCATTATGTCTTGTGTGACTGTTAAGTGGTCTCTTGTGTTTGCCCAAGCTTAAGGGATAACGATAGTCTTCAAACTTAGGGTGTGTTTGATGTGTCTGATGTGCTTTGACCATAGTTTAATGCATGTATGGATCATAAGATCATACACACATTAAAGTGGGGGCTAAATGTTATGGAGTAAAAAGTGGCCACATGCCTTTTTAACTCCTAGTTTAGCTCCTAGGTCCTATTTGCTTCATTATACATTCTAATTGATCATCCCGAAGGAAATTACTCGACACCCATGACATTTTGGACCCTTGGGACCTCCTTTATATTAACCCTAACCTAATTTGGGCCCCTAGACTTGGGCACCAACCGCCCAAGTCTCCCTTGATTGGTCAAGGCTAATTAATGGCATGTCAGCTTGGGCCCTTCAAAAATGTCTCCTTGTCAACTTTTTTGATTTAAATTCATAAATGTTAGCGGGAAAGCATATATAAGTGAGTTTATAACTTCATTTTATACCTAGATGGATAACACAAACTTGTGATATTGGAGCAAAGAGCATTCAAGGAATTCATTGTGTTATTGTTGCAGATTTGTGTTTGTTGCAGATATGGCATTATCATCCATCTCCTTATGAGTTGAAGAACTTTCATCCTCCTAAGGAATTCACCTCCAAGGTGACATCATTGCTATTTGAATCATTTAAATCATTTCATCATTCAGATTATCTTTAGCCTCTTTCCTCCAAGGGCATGCTCTCTCATTAACAATGGTGTTGGGAAAGCTTGAATGCTAACCTGAGATTTGACTAAGGCAAATCCCTAAGCACCACAACCCCCAAACTCCTCTCTTGTCATTGTTGACCTATTTTCCTCTGCCCAGAGTTAAATAGTTCGCCTTGCATTTTCCTTGAAAATCCTTTAGAAATGACCCCTACAAGGCTTAAATTTTTCAAATACTCATGTTGTGCCTTGCAAAAAATCTCAAAAATCTCACCTTGAAAATCTTTGCAGAAAACCCTGAAAAACCCAAAAATCTTTTTGCTTCAAGTATTTTCTATCGCTGGGATTTCTCAGTTTCATGCTTGTATTTTGAATGCATGTTTGAATGTATATTTGGATATACATTTGCCATTGTATGTTTATATGTACAAGTGCAATATACAAGGCCTAGATGCAATCGGCAAACATACAAGGTTGACATACAAGTGAGAATATACGGTGGAATGTATATCACCAACATACAAGTCCAACATGCAAGGCCGATATACAAAGATAATATGCATCGGCTATAGTTGGTGTACATCGGCAGCGATGTACAAACGAGGGACATACAAAGGGCAATGTATATTCGACATGCATCGGGCACATACAAAGAGATGCATACAAAAGCCTTTGTATATTGAAATATACAAGGTCAATATACAAATCAGTTTGTATATGCAAGTCATACATACAAGAATGAATGAACAGTGCAATGTACATTGGCAAATATGCAAGGGAGAATGTATGTTTGCATTTGTACATTGGCAAATGTACAAACGCACATACAAAAGGGCCCATACAAAAGAGAATGTATATCGGCGCACATGCAAAAATGACATACAAGGCCGAATATACAAAGGAATGTGGGGTCCACGCAATGAACAAAAGAGAATGTATATTTTGCATTGTATGTTCCCAACATACAATCGAAACATACAAGGAAAAATGTACAAGGTCATATATACATTTGGTGGGGCCTGCCAATTGTATATAAGGTGATTGTATATTGCGATATACAAGGCGAAGATACAAAGAATACATACAAGCCGGACCTGACCCAGCAGTCAAAAGCAGTTGATAGTCTCCTAAAGTCTGCGGCTTGTATATTTAGTGAATTGTATATTTGCTATATACAAGCCGATATACCAAGGGATACATACAAGCCAAACCCGACCCAGAAGTCAATTTTGGCAAAATACAAGGTTCAGATCCGCGGCTTGTATATTTTGCGTTGCATATTGCGATATAGAAAGGGGGGAGATACAGGGTCCGGATCCGATTGGAGATCAAATACATCAGATAAATGTGGAGTCTGCATTGTATGTATACATGCAATTGTATATGCGATATACAAGGTCAACATACAAGGAGGAACATGCAATTTTTCAGCAACGAATTAGGTGGTGCCACGTGGCAAGGGACATACATGCAAAAGGTGATAGAGAAGTAAAAGGGCCTACCCTTGTATGTGGCCATTGTATTGTATATACAAGGTGACATACATTTGAAGATACAAGCATATATACAAAGGCCTTTTCAAAAGACAAAGCTCGTGCTTGCATGGTGGTGTATATAAAGCGCTCTGCACATACAAAGACACTTCAAAGGCTGATTCAGATAGCGATATATACATGTAGTTGATCGAAACTTTGACCGCCTGTAACTCTTCCATCCTGGCGAATTTCTACATGTTGCAAGAGGCAAAAGTGCATATTTTTCCTCTTTCATTTGGCAGGATTTTTGGGGGTTTTCTTTGACTTTCAAAAATTGGATCTGGTGTTGCATGCTTGGCCAACATGACATTTTAGCAGTGACAATTGCATATTCAGCTGAAGATATTTGTTGCATTCATTGCTACAAATCAATGACTTTACAGACCACATTAAAGATGAAAAATATCTTTCATCTACTCTCTTTGCAAATCTCTTACGCCATAACTGCAGAGCAGATGGATGTCCCTTCAACGGAGATATTTTTCCTGATAGCTCATGGAGAGAATTTTTGTAACCGATAGAGGTCAAAATGAAATGCTATATATACATGTAAAACAAACATATATGGTTGTTGGTTGTTCTTCTGGGTTATTTTTGTAATGGCTACTTGGCCTCTATAATCAATATAAACTAGTATTTTTCCGTCTCTTTTGTTATTTTTAGCACTGTGTCTACTCTTTGGATTACTGTAGGCTGTGTATTGTTGACAAAGGTCCCTTTCATCCCTCCATTATTCTGTCTGGACCTCTCTAGAATTAATATGAGTCTGTGTAAGTCTTTCCAACTGTGAGATTATTACTATGTCTATTTAGTTGTAGCCAAACACATTTAAATCTGGTGTATCACTTTTATTTCATTTCAGCATTCCTTCTAACCCTTTTCCCTGCAAGCATTAGCACTACGTTTATATGCTTTTTCTCTGAGCTTTAGGCTTAGAAAGAGGAAGCCAGCCTTCTCCGGAGGTCTAATCTCATTTCGCAAGGTCCCACACTTCGAGATCATTCCCATGTTACTCCAGATTGCTGAAGTTTCACAACTACAGTAGAGGATGTAAATCTGGGTGATAACAACTTTTGGCATGCTCAGTGGGACTAGTTCGATGAACTTCTCATCAAGATGCTAAGAGATTTGGTGTTTCTCCTAGTATTACCAGCCAATATTCAACACCATGGTAACTCTATTGAACAAACAAGTCCTAGCTTCAAACAAGTCCAATAGAGTTACCATGGTAACTTTTGAAGCCTAAAATTTCATCGAAGATCAGGATTTTGGTGGTTTTCCTAGTCTATTTAGCTTCCAGAAGCATTTCAATCACCTGGTGACTCCCTTTCTGGTATGTATCTAGTCTCTTCTTAGTTGCAAACCTTTTAGCTCTATTTTTGACATTTCTACGATTATCCAACATTTAGATGCTATAAAATGTCAAAATTTTATGGGAATCATGGTTATTCCCCTACCCCTAATCCAAATACAGGCTATTGGCCCCCATATCAGCAATACCATGCCCTAAATGCCTCTGATTTTATGCCATACAGCCCTGCCACTGTAGAATATCAGCATCCTTATGATGCTTACCCTTTTAATCTGACTCAAGTTGTTGCCCCTGAGAATATTGATGCTTTCAATGAGCTCATGAGCAGTTTTCTAAAGCTAGACAGAAATTTAGATAAAGCCAAAAGAGTAGCAGGGTATAGTCGGCCTCAGCATTTTTATGATCTCAGCATCATAAGCCTGTATGGTCTCAAGAAGCTATCTCTAAATCTAAATAGGGAGGCTAATGAATTTATAGAAATATTAAAATGTGACCAGCAGCGAGAGGCACAAGAGAGGGTTTTTTAGGAAAACCTTGCTATAAGAACGACACCTGCTCAGCCTGCTGCTAAAAAAGCCCCAAATTTTAAAATTCTAAGTTTTAGGCAGGATAATCCATCTGTACCTCAAAAAATGCTTCCCAGTTTTGAAATTCCAAGTTTTAGAGGCCCTCGGCCTTCACAAGAGCCTATTCCTAGCTTCAAACAAGTCCATCCTTCAAACCAAAGTGAATCTATGAAAGTGGCTCAAACTTCTCTATCATGGCAGCCTTCTTGGATCGAGCATCCTGGTTAATCCTGGTTACAAAATGCCAAACCTTGAAAAGGCCAATCCTCTCATACCAATTCAAAATCAGGCAGAGGAAAAGGTTGTAGAATCCAAGCCTGACATAATTCCAAGTTTTAGGGGTGTTTCTCCAACCCAACAACCTATACTTGACCAAGAACAACCTAGACTCCACAAGTTCCCAGGTTTCAACGCTTTTATCCCTTCACAAGTCCCTGTTCCTATGCAAACTCAGATTATCACTCCCCAGGAACAAATGTGTCCAGAACCCTCTCCCCTCCAAGAAATTCAAGAAGACTTTCAGGCCTCTTTCCCTGATGATATTTCAATCCTCAAGGGTGGACTTGCTGTCTACCGAGATGTTTGGAAAGATAAGCCAAAAGAGGAGATTGAAGAAGATAAAACTAATGAGGAGCAGTTTGTCCCTACACTCATAGAGGTAGAATTGTTTGAACCTATTGCACCTGTGAGTACTATTAACCCAAATAAGGGATTGAGTCCTCTAAACTTTAGTTCCTTTGAAGCCTTTTCTCATGCATCTGATCAAGAAAACAAGGTTGAAATGCAAAGAGTGCATGGGGAAAGCCTTCAGCTGCAAAGGCAACTTAACCAAAATCTAAAAGAGCTGCAGTCAAAGGATGGAGGCATAGGGAAACAAGTTGCTAAGGTCACTTCAGAAATGGATGATGCTGCCCTACTTCATGAGCTACCTGGCTATGATGAAGATGAGGAGGATGTGCAGCTTGTTGTGGAGATGCAGTAGCCAGAGAATAATGAAAATAATGGCAGATTGCTGCAGGTTGAGGCTGAGCATGGCATTGAGGTTCCAAACCATAAGGAAGGGCAAGCATGTTGCCTTATGCTGGATGATCTAAAGGCTGATAATGCTGAAATGCTGGAGGAGCTTCCATGCTTTATTGAAAATAATGAGAAGACTGAGTATGGTCAAGAGCAAATTGCAGATTTGTTCTTTATTATCCAGCAAGGATATCAGCTTCTTGGTGGGGAGGTTTTCTCTTTTGAGCATGTGCATGGCTCATTTTCTGAGCCTAAGTCAGAAAATCATGAACAGGTTGTTCATAAGGCGAAGGTAGCCATTTTTGTAGTAAAATCACAGGAGCTAGAATTTTCATACCAGCAAGAAGAGGAAGAATGCAGCCATGATGACATTATATCAATATTCTTGGGTTCTTTGAAGGAAGAAGGAGAAAACCATGGGGTCCCAAGTCAGCTGTTTCACACACAACATCAACATGAGAGTTAAATGGAGGACACCATCATGCCAAAAGAGGAACAAGAAGCAACCAATCTCAAACCTTCAAGGGGATGCCCAATCAGGCATCTAGCTCAGCTGGAGATACATAAAGAGGAGTAACCACTTGTCGTGCTTACCTTTAAGCATGAAGTTGAGCATCGAAATGAGTGGGATCGACCCATTTATTCACCACAAGTTAGCAACATCAACAATCAATCCAGGTGGATAGGTGAGTTTATCTCCGTTTTGTGGGGGGTGTTTTGTCAATTTGTCATATGTACATTCCCCCCTCATCTCTTTTTAACTACCCATATGCACGAGAAAAATTGTAAATTGTTAAGAAAGGGGGCAGTTATTTTCAAGAACTAGTTAATGGCTTTGTTTAACGTCATGTTTGACTGGTTAGTTGAGGATTAGAGTAAGTTTCATTTCTGCTTTAGTTTTCCCTTTTCCTAAATGCTTCTACATAGGCTGCATTGTCATTAGGAGAATGCAGGCCCTTTCCCCTTTTTGTGTTTTGGAGGCAATTCCTAGTTTTCCAGTATGTTTTAGGCTTGACTCCATGCCCAATGAATGCATAAGGCCACTGATCTAATTTTTTAGCAGGCAAATATCCCATAGAAGTCACCAAATTGTTGACCTATTTTCTTCTTCCCAGAGTTAAATAGTTCGCCTTGCATTTTCCTTGAAAATCCTTTAGAAATGACCCCTACAAGGCTTAAATTTTTCAAATACTCATGTCGTGCCTTGCAAAAAATTTCAAAAATCTCATCTTGAAAATCTTTGCAGAAAACCCAGAAAAACCCAGAAATCTTTTGCTTCAAGTATTTTCTATCGCTGGGATTTCTCAGTTTCATGCTTGTATTTTGAATGCATTTTTGAATGTATATTTGGATAAACATTCACCATTGTATGTTTATATGTACAAGTGCAATATACAAGGCCTAGATGCAATCAGCAAACATACAAGGTTGACATACAAATGAGAATGTACAGTGGAATGTATATCACCAACATACAAGTCCAACATGCAAGGCCGATATACAAAGATAATATGCATCGGCTACAGTTGGTGTACATCGGTAGCGATGTACAAAGGAGGGACATACAAAGGGCAATGTATATTCGACATGCATCGGGCACATACAAAGAGATGCATACACAAGCCTTTGTATATCGAAATATACAAGGTCAATATACAAATCAGTTTGTATATGCAAGTCATACATACAAAAGTGAATGAACAGTGCAATGTACATCGACAAATATGCAAGGGAGAATGTATGTTCGCATTTGTACATTGGCAAATGTACAAACGCACATACAAAAGGGCCCATAAAAAAGAGAATGTATATCAGAGCACATGCAAAAATGACATACAAGGCCGAATATACAAAGGAATGTGGGGTTCGCGCAATGAACAAAAGAGAATGTGTATTTTGCGTTGTATGTTCCCAATATACAATCGAAACATACAAGGAAAAATGTACAGGGTCATACATACATTTGGTGGGGCCCGCCAATTGTATATAAGGTGATTGTATATTGCGATATACAAGGCGAAGATACAAAGAATACATACAAGCCAGACCCGACCCAGTGTCAAAAGCAATTGATAGTCTCCTGAAGTCTGCAGCTTGTATATTAAGTGCATTGTATATTTGTTATATACAAGCCGATATACCAAGGGATACATACAAGTCGGACCTGACCCAAAAGTCAATTTTGGCAAAATACAAGGTTCAGGTCCGCGGCTTGTATATTTTGCATTGCATATTGTGATATACAAAAGGGGGAGATACAGGGTCTGAATCCGATTGGAGATCAAATACAGTAGATAAATGTTGGAGTCCGCATTGTATGTATATATGCAATTGTATATGTGATATACAATCATGATACACAAGGCCAACATACAAGGAGGAACATGCAGTTTTTCAGCAACGGGCCCAAGCTTCATTTTAGCAACGAATTAGGTGGTGCCACGTGGCAGGGGACATACATGCAAAAAGGTTATAGAGAAGTAAAAGGGCCTGCCCTTGTATGTGGCCATTGTATTGTATATACAAGGCGACATACATTTGAAGATACAAGCATATATACAAAGACCTTTTCAAAAGACAAAACCCGTGCTTGCATGTTGGTGTATATAAAGTGCTTTGCACATACAAAGACATTTCAGAGGCTGATTCAGATAGCGATATATACACAGATGCAAAGTGATATATATACAGGTAGTTGACCGAAACTTTGACCACCTATAACTCTTCCATCCTGGTGAATTTCTACATGCTGCAAGAGGCAAAAGTACATATTTTTGCCTCTTTCATTTGGCGGGCTTTTTGGGGTTTTCTTCGACTTTGAAAAATCGGATATGGCATTGCATGCTTGGCCAACGTGGCGTTTTAGCAGTGATAGTTGCATATTTAGCTGAAGATATTTGTTGCATTCATTGTTACAAATCGATGACTCTACAGACCACATTAAAGATGAAAAATATCTTTCATCTGCTCTGTTTTCAGATCTTTTACGCCATAACTGCAGGGCAGATGGACGTCCCTTCAGTGGAGATATTTTTCCTGACAGCTCATGGAGTGAATTTTTGTAACCGACAGAGGTCAAAATGAAATGCTATATATACATGTAAAACAAACGTATATGGTTGTTGGTTGTTTTTCTGGGCTATTTTTGTAATGGCTACTTGGCCTCTATAATCAATATAAACTAGTATTTTTGTCTCTCTTTTGTTATTTTTAGCACTGTGTTTGCTCTTTGGATTACTGTAGGCTGTGTATTGTGGACAAAGGTCCCTCCATTATTCTGTCTGGACCTCTCTAGAATTAATATGAGTCTGTGTAAGTCTTTCCAGCTGTGAGATTATTATTGTGTCTATTTAGTTGCAACTAAACACATTTAAATCTGGTGTATCACTTCTATTTCATTTCAGCATTCCTTCTAAGCCTTTTCCCTGCAAGCATTAGCACTAGGTTTAGATGCTTTTTCTTTGAGCTTAGGCTTAGAAAGAGGAAGCCGGCCTTCTCCGAAGGTCTGATCTCATTTCGTAAGGTCCCACACTTCGAGATCATTCCCATGTTACTCTAGATTGCTGAAGCTTCACAGCTGCAGCAGAGGGTGCAAATTTGGGTGATAACTATCATCTTGTGTACAAGTTACAGGTATAGGTTTCAGGAAAAGTGGAGCTACAGGATGGCAATGTAGGAATCATAGTTTTGGGATCCGAAAATAGTTCCAGAATATCTCTTCGAAGATACTTGGGTGGTTGGTGCCCTAGTCTACAGGGCCTCAAGCTTCTAGATATGATCTCTAAGAATCATTTGCATCATTTTCTTAGTTTTGACCTCCAACAGAATCTCACTTCTAGACTTGGGCGGTTGCCGATTTTGTCCTCCGACACCTCTGCTTTCAGGAGATAAGTTCTGACATCTTACTGATCCTGTATGTACTTTTGGTTTCTAAATTTCTATTGTCGATCATCTATTTCAAGCTAATTATCTTATAACTAGGATTTCGTTCATACTTAGCCTATGCTTTGATAAAAGGCTTGATTGAATCACATCTTTCCTTGACAAACAAGAGCACAAAAATTAGTAGTTGAGCCCTCTTCAATCTTGTAGTGGCTTGGCTCAGTTTTTTTCCTTGAATGCTATAGTGAAAGAAGGGTTTGATCTAGTGTACTCACATACATGCATTCATCATCTCCCATCTCCTTTTACTATTAAACACAGATAATGAACCATTTACATCAACTTGAACTAAGACATCTTTAAAAAACATTTTTACCATATTGCAATATTCATCAGGAAAACCTAAGGCTTCCAACATCATAAGCACAAAAGACCACTCTATCATGTTATAAGCTTTTTCAAATTCTAACAGCAGTATGCCTGCATCTTGTTCTAGAAAATTTTGCCTAATCCATGGTTTCCCAACTAGTAATTCAGTTTTCTAAGATGTATTTTCCTTTAATAAATCCTATTTGAGTGAGATTAATAATAAGCGACAGAATATCTGTTAATCTCATGGCCAACACTTTTGCAATTATTTTATATGACACATTTAACAGAGTGATAGATCTCCAGTTCCTTTTGTTATTCTTATCTCCTTTTGGCAGAAGATTAATAATACCCTTATTAATATCTGCTCCTAGAGTTCCTTTTACAATTGCTTCTTGATAAACTTCATATAAATCCTCAACGGACCATTCTAAATTAGCTTTGTAAAATTCTATAGGAATTCCATCAAACCTTGGTGATTTCCCATTTTCCAAAGTCTGTATTGCTTTCCTTATTTCCTCCTTAGAGATCTCTTTACTTAATTCTATACCCATATCATGAGAAACTTTCCTAGGGCATATACTCTTACAAAGATTTTGCACCTCCCAACATTCTCTAGGTCCATCTTCAGTTGAAAAAAGAGATTTGTAGAAGGATCTAAAAATTTCTTTCATATCTTTATTGTCCTTATGACACACATTATCTTCAATAATTGGCCCAATAAATTCTCTTTAGAGTTTTTGGATTTTATCAGATTAAAGAAGTACTTTGTACCTCTATCACCCTCTTTCAACCAGTTGAGTGTAGCCCTGTCTCTAGCCCCTTGGCTTTTATAGGTTTGAAATTTCCCAAGTTTGTGCTTAAATTTCCCTAACTTCTTAATCAAATCCTCATTATTTGCATGCATTTGCAGGTTTTTTTTAGTTTCTATAAATTCTTCTTGCAACCTTCCTTCTTCCTTCCTATTATCCTTGGCATATTTTTTCCCAATGGTTTGAAACAAGGGTTTGTAGTTTTTTAATAAGGCGTCCTAATACTGAAGTCTGCTAGATTGGGAGTACAATACCTTTGAAATATTTCTCAGACTTTTGATACCTTCTAGACAATCAGAACCTTGAAGAAGGGCAGTGTTGAGCTTGAACACATTATCTTTTTTAACTCTAGTTTCAGCTTGTTGATATTTCAACCTAATTTGTGCACCAATTGGATGATGATATGACAAGGTGAAAGGGATAACCTCCACACAATTGGAATCTTTTATATTTTGAAAATAAAATCCATTTTCACCCACATAAAATCTATCCAATCTAGAATATATTCTTTTATTGCCTTTTTGGCTATTACACCAGGTAAACTAAATATTTTTGCTTTCCCTTTTTTCCTTCTAATGGATCAAAGAGTTTAAACATTTTTTTAACATGTTCTAAAAAAATTATTCATTACCTTTCCATTCCCACTTATTCCCTCCACTTTTGTCTTCTCCATTCTTTGTCATATTGAAATCCACACCCACAATCCAGGGGACGTTTTACAATTCATATGTCATCCATTTTCAAAGCTCTATTCTATTACTATACTCATTAGGTGCATAGACAGAGCAGATACCAAATTTTAGATTATCCTTCTGTAGGATAATCCACAAACATCTGTTGCAGGGGGAACACCCATTCTGTATAACAAATTTAGACCGTCTTTTATTAACCAGAATAGCTATTCCCCCCTTACCCTTATCATGGTTAGAGAAGAAGCATTCAACATCTCTCCAAACAAATTTTAAATTGTTTTCTAGGGTAAACCCAGTGGCTTTCACTTCTTGCAACATAAGAAAATCCAAGTTTTTGTTTTTATTGCAAAAATCTCTTATCATATATTTCTTGTCTGGGGACTCTAGACCTCTAATATTCCAACTAAAGAAGTTCATGTTTGACATATATCTAATGAGTCTAGCTTTCTTTTCTTGTAAAGCTTATGAAAGCAATTGGGGAGCTTTTCCCCTTTGTTTTTCATTCCTTGTTTAAGAGAGAATTTTTTCTAATATATTTCCTCTTTTTTTTTCTCTTTTGTTTTTTTCTGAGACAGAGCCACTAGTAGCTCTTTAAGACTTTCTTCATTCCTATAATGTCTGGCTAATTCTAGATCTTTAGACAACATTTTAGGAGTATCCCCAATAACCCCCTCTAAGTCTGTTGTATCTATTTAGTTACCTGCAATCAGACTATGTTCATTTTGGTCTTCCTCTTCTTTTTTTTTCCATCTATACTAGCTCTGATTTTCTCTAGAGCTAACTCTTGAGCATTTTTCTTTTTAGCCAAATTTTTAACTTCATTTACGCAATCCTTATTGAAACTAAGAATATTTTACAATTAAACATCCAATTTTTTGTCCACAGGATTATTCACTAGCACATAATCTTAGAGTGGACGAACAACAGAGCCTCTATCAACAAAAATTATTGGGAGCTTAAATCAACATTCTCTGCAGAACTAAAAATACCAATTTTAACTGGGCCAACACTTTTGCTTTCAAGGACAAAACCAAAGCCATCCTCCACTGCTAGGTGCTCAATAACTTCCAAAGCACCACAAGACTTTAAGTCTTGATTGTCACCTTCACACAAGGGGCACAAAGAGGCACCCACCACATCATAAGAGTTAAGGACCCTATCTGGGCTAGAATAACTCTCATCCTCAATCTCACCCTCTTCTAAGCTTAGCTCACTCAGTTTTCTCTCTATAGGCAAAAGTTCATTTTTTTCAAGATCATCACTTGGTTTAAAACATGACATCTCACTAACCCTCTTATCAGGAGTCCGTACAAGGGGGACATTAAATTGTTGCAACCGTCAAGTTCTCTAGTGTTATCACTCTCACAGACCCTTTTATTTGGGAAATATTTCTTAAGGGTGCCATCTTCAGCAAGATTAGTTTGACCCTTATCAAGATTTACATTTTTTTCTGTTTAGAATCAGACAAGATTTCTTCTAGTGACCATCACTTTTGCATAGGAAACAAGCATTTAAACCACCCAACTCTTCTATTTCACATGAAACAGGTTTTCTGAAGCCCTTAATTTCTATCAAATTAGGAATCTCCACACCCAGTTTAATAGAAACCAGAACCCACGCATCCATATGCGGCAAGGTTATCCTTGTCTCTTCCACTTTCAGCGTTTCACCTAAAGTTTCATTAACTGGAGAATGAAAGCCCATAGTTGTTTTGGGACCTGCTTAATGACAAACCATCTAGGAGTCGAATAGAATAGTATTTCCTCTTTTGAGGCTTTTGAGGTTCATGGGTGTGCCTTGAACAATGTCTGGCCAATATTCTAGAAATTTCTTTTTAATACCTTTTTCCTGCATGGCATGACTTCTGAAGAAAATTACAAACAACCCTTTTTGCAACATTCTACAGTTTTAAAGAAACTTGTATACCCATCTTTTTTTCCCAGACTGAAGCAATCCAATTATCAAAGAAAGCCCTAGAAGGAAGTTTGTCCATATTCAAGCAAACCAGAAAGACCACAACATTCCTTAGTCTATTCTCCTCATTTTTAACAACTAACAACATGCTTTCATTTGGAATCAAGGTAATACTAGAAATAAGACAGGAGTTCTTACCCACATTCTTTTCTCCTCTCTCTTCCTTGCCTCTTCCTTGTCAGAGAGTTTACTATCGCGTCCGACTCCACAGTCATCCTTGATGATCTTGAAACCCCCATCTTCTGGTGGAAGCGCGACATTTTCAACTGCAAGAGCTACATTGTAAGTTGTTCCTTCTCTGCCAACATCATTACTATCCTTCACATCCCTCATCAATACTCTCGGTCAAGCATTAATTGCCTTGGCCAGAGTTGCCATGCCACTCCCTCAGGGTCTGCCCACATTAACTCTGCCAAGACGTCAACAATCGCCCTGGCAGAGGTGGGAATTCCTAGCACTCAAATTCAAATCAAAACTATAAACACACAAAAGTAGATACAAAAATAAAAACAATGCCTAAAACAAGGAAGACCAACCAGGGATAAAATCGAAGGACTAGCACTCAAGACACCCTATCACACAAGAAATGAAGAGAATCCTAGGAAGAAAAAGAGAATGGTGCTCCAAGAAAGATCATGGACGATTTCTATGAAACCCTCGTTCTCCTCATAGCCCCCTCTCCCCTTACCAATCTCCCTTCTTTAACATTTATATTTTTAATATATTAGTTATTAAATGTTCATATTTGATAAATAATAAATAATATTTATAGTAAAAAATAATAATTGTAATTAATGTTTAATATATTTATAATTAAAAATTTAATATTTAGATATAAATTTGAGAAAATAATATTAATATTTAATAATTTTATATAATTAAATTTCATCTTTATTATATACATAAAAACCAAAATATAAGTGACATATTTTTTTAAAAAAAGTATAAAATTAAAAATATAACCTATGAAATTATTAAAAAAAAACATATAAATATATAAGATTTACACTTCTCAAAGTAAAAACAAAACAAAAGAATCACCCAATGGTAACTTTTTCAAAGGTAGAATTAAAAGTCACATACAAAAGTAAAATAACTCTAAACAATGTAATAAAATAAAATAATTATTAAATTAATGACTTAGATTTATACATTTTTAAAACAAAACATAAGTACTTTTCTAAAATAAAAATAAAAAAATGCATACAAAATTATATTACCAAAAATAATTTAATAAACAATATAAACAAAATAAAAAATAATAATAATAAAATTAAAAAAATAATTATAAACAATATAAATAAAATGAAACAATTCTCAAATTAAAATTAAAATTTATAATTAACCAGTAAAGGTTGGGGGGTCTCCAAGATAAAACCATGGGAAGAGAAACCAATGACTCCAACCAAATAAAAAATAAAAATAAATAAATAAAATAAAATTTATAAAAATTGATCTCTGTCAGCATAGTCTTCTATAGTAATCTTATCAACACGGCCATTATAGACATGGAGTTACATTGGTAACTGCTTCTTCACGTGATGAAGGGAACCAATGAAACACACATGCAATTGCAAACTGAAACGGGAAGCGAAAACTCTTCAACGCTCCTTAGGACGGATAAATTTTTTATTATTATTGATTGACTCGGTTGACACCATGCGTGACGAATGGAAACGGCTTAAGCAAAAGCAAAATATAAAAATAATTTATATTCGTATTTATAGGCCCCGCAACTTGCAAAGCAGAAATCTAGTGGAAACGTAACCCACGCCATGGAAAGTACGTATACACTTAACTTTCTCTGGGAAGTCACACCTATTACACGCACGTTACTACGCATATTTACAAAAAAATCGTTCCCCCGTCCCAAAACGGCAGGCAGGTATTATCCAGACAAAAAGGTCAAAATCGAAAGGTTATTCCGGCGACGGGCCTGCTCTTCTTCTCGCCCCGTTGCAACGATAAAATATAGGATAATAGCTCATCATCGTGCAAGGCGCATTCTCCCGGAATCTACATCCCTACCAAATACAGATTTAACGCCTAAACATAAAATCTGAAAGACGAATAAAGTTCCAGAAAATGTTGTTTAGTCCCACATAAACAAACAAATTTGAGCTTCCTGGAAAAGGAGACCAAACCGGACACAGAACGACTAAAAACGAATTTGTCAGCCTAGAAAAATTTAGAATATAATGCGGCACATGGAACGCTCCGTGAAAATTACGTAATGATAAAGATACCCCAACTGAGCGCAACTACTAAGAAAATTCCTCTAGGAAGGAACTGATTCAAAAACCTCTGTATGCCGGCAGCTGCATTATAAATAAAGCCATTAGCCGCACAATTGTTGTGTAAACCCCTCACACGGAAGCTTATCCAAATCCAAATCCCCGAATTGAGAATGGCAGGGCGTCCAAGGCCTGTAGAAGTGGATCTCACAGTTATTTCTGCAAAAGATCTGAAAAATGTGAATTGGCGTAACGGTGATCTGCGTCCGTATGCCGTAGCGTGGGTTGATCCGGACGCCAAGGTTTCGACTCAGGTCGATCGAGAGGGCGACACGAAACCCTCATGGAACGAGAAGCTCACCATTCCCATCACAAAGCCGCTGCAGGACGCCGAGCTGACGATTGAAATCGTCCATGAAAAGGCCTCTGAGCTGACTAAACCCCTTATCGGAACCGCCCGGATTCGACTCGCAGAAATTCTGGACGAAGTGGGCTTCGATCAGAGGCAAGAACGGACCCTCAAATTGAAGCGCCCGTCCGGCCGGCCGCAGGGTAAGCTCGAGATTGCGGTCTGCCTGAGGGAAAAACGATGGGCAGAGCAGGAGTACCCTTACCCTCAGCCCTACGGCACAAGAGATTACGCCCCTTCAAATTATGCTCCTGCCCCTTATCCATCCCAACAATACCCTTATGCATATGGTGCTAACCCTCCTCCACAGCAATACCCTTATGCTTCTAACCCCCCTCCGCAGCAATACCCTTATGCTTCTAATCCTCCTTCAGGATACCCTAGTGGACCTTATGGGAACCCTTATGCACAACAGGCCCCTGTTTCTTATGAGGGTTCTTCTGGTTATAGCAGTGGGCCTGCCTATGGCGAGCCTCAGAAGCCCAAGAGCAGTAAATTTGGAGTTGGGACTGGTTTGGCAGTGGGAGCTGTGGCTGGGGTTTTGGGTGGCCTGGCTCTCGCTGAGGGAGCTGATTATGTGGAGGATAAGATTGCTGATGATGTTGCAGAGAAGGTTGAGGATGATTATGCTGATCAGGGTGGTTATGATGATTATGATGGTGGTGATGACTACTGAAAACATAGTCTTCTATAGAGTAAATACCTTTTTAGCATTGGTGTGAGCTTCGATCCATAGCAGTATTTTTTTTATTTTTTTTCCCATGAAAACAATGTTCTGAGAATTTTGGATTTCAGTAAGTTTTACCCTTGCTTACTGCTAGAAAGTACTTATTATCTCTAAATGTTGAAAGTAATTCTCTCTAAATGGCAGCGCAATCTTTAGTGTTTAAGATTCCTTTCCGTTAAGCTCGTTCTGATCTGAACTTGAATTTAGATTATATGCATTCCGTCGTTTGAATCCGGTCTTAAGATTGGTTATGGTGGAGAATTGTTTTTGTTTTATTTAACATAGGGAACATCTTAGATCTTGTGTCTCGTACCTTAGGCTCTAACCATTTGAACTGTTGGTGGGTTCTACAGATCTCATCTTTTATATGGATTTTTGTTTCTCTCCTACAGAAATTTGGTGTATCAATATGGAAAAGAAATAAATGTTTGGAATTAAATTCAGCTTCTTTTTAAGAGGTTTTCTTGATAGAAGATATAATAATTTATTGAAAGTGAACTGTGTATATTTTTGTATCAACATTTTAGATCACATTCACAATCTATGATGGATTATTGAATGTGATTTGAAACCTCAATAACCAAAAGAATTTGATAATGATGGATTATTGAATGTGATCTGAAATGCCAATGTCTAATGATGGATTATTGGATTACTTAATGTGATTTGAAATGTCCATGTGACATGATGGATTATTGAATTACTGTGTGACTCAAAATTTCGGTGCCTGATTATGGATGACAAAGTGTGATCTAAATGTTGGTGCAAAAAACTATACACAAATAATATAAAAACACTGTACAAAATTACAGATTATTAAATGTGATCTGAAACTTCCATCCTTGATGATGGATTATTGGATTACCTTCTGATCCAAAATGCCCTGAAGATGGATTAAAAGTGTGACCTAAAATGCTGTGTAAAAAATATACACAATTGAATCTAAAAACACTATATAAAATTATTGGATTACTAAATGTGATCTAAAACCTACCTGCCTGATGTTGGATTATTGAATTACTGTATGATCTAAAATATCAGTCCCTAATGATGGATTACTAAATGTGATCTAAAATATTTGTAAAAAAATATACATAATTAAATCTAAAAAATATAGAATTAAACTCAATTTGGTAGACAACTCATGCCAACATAATAATTTTTCAGAAAGATTGATCGGTAAAAGGTTCAGGCTTCAAAATTCTTTGTATAGACGGTTAAGGTTCAGCCTTAAAGCTGAAGAAATATTACTCATCAGAAAAAATGTCTTTGAGCTCATAAAAAAAATATACCGACTTTATGTGCGCGGTGTGTTTTATTTCTTTCAATAACTTACTGCCAGCCTTCAGGAATATTCCACCCAGAATGCTTCATATAATTATAATAATGACAATTATTGCCTGTCACTACTCCACAACGTGGACCATATTCTATGCTTCAGATAATAATAGCAGTTATTGCCTACCGTTAAAGCATCTGGAAAAATGGGAAACCCCACCACGTTGGAACATATTCCATATTCTTTTCCTTCCTTTGAAGTTGGTATGTCTATCTTAATTAATTATTGATGATTGATATGGAATAAGGTAGAGACTGGGTGTTCTGCAATTCGCTTAGCACGTCCAAAAATGTACTTTTCTCTAACTCTCAAGCCTACTTTATAAATTCTTTGAATTGTAATTTTTTTCTCACAATTTATTATTACTAGCACATCTATTGTTAAGAGTTGCAATGGTTTTGTTGAAATATTTATATTGTTTTGGTAGAATGAAGATGTGATATATAATATATTTTTTATTTAGAGAAGATGGAAAATTGAAGGAAAAGTATAAGACAATTAAAGACTTTTTTTTTTAAATTTTTATTGAGAGGTTATTTTGGAAATTTGGGAGTTTTGGAGATTTGCTAGTTTTATTATACAAAGGCTAGCTATTTAAAAACAAGAGCATGCAGAGGTCCTAAAGGTTTTAGAGGAAATTAAAAAGCCCTTGAACAAAAATTATGTTGCTTTCATGCCTTTTAACCAAGAATGGAGATTTGAAGTAAACATAGAAAAGAAGCTTATTTTGGCTAGCACTCAACAAACTTATAGATTAGAAGGTTTGAACAAGTTAGTACACAACCAATTTCCTTTTGCTTGTCAAAATGATTGTATTGGGAAGAAACATAGCACTATGAGACTCAAGGATGAGTATTGTCGTCTTTGGAGCTTCAAAGTATGCTTGCAATTTAGGATGGTGTGTCTGAATGGAATAAAAAGAGGAAGGAGCTATTGTCCTTTTCGAAAGGAAAGAATCCTTCAACGATGTTATGTAGCCCTATAAGTCGAAGGAGAGGAAGATGTGGTTCTGGAAGACAGTGTATCTCAAAACTCTAGCTATAGATAACCATGATTAGTCTTTTGTGTGAATATATACATGTTATTTTGGAAGCAAATATTCACAAGGAATCTTTTGAATGCAAAAATCTGGGGCAAACATCCTAAAAAAAGTGATGTGCTTTTGGGGTTTGAATCTCATACCCCACCAAATGACAATAGAAGGCCCAATCAAAGCATTTATAGTAAATATCAACGACTCCACAATATTCTCCAAATAAATGACATATGTAGCAACGATGAAATAAAAAGGAGGCTTGAGTACTTGAATTTGCATCTAGTTCTTCCAATAAAACTATAAGATTTTGAAAATAAGATGAAAAATGGTTGTAAAACACACATAAACACATGCATATGCAAACTAGAAAAACATTAAAACCCTACTTAAAGGCAAATTGAAACAACATATATTGATGAAATATAAGGTAATATAATATAATAGCAACATTTATATAATAAAATCTATATTTTTATTTTTACAATTTCCTAGCACCCTCACACATGCGCGTGCACATGCACACACACACCCACAAACACACCAAGTGAAATATAAGGTAAATTATAATAGTTCTCTATGATCAATGGATCTACATCTTTACACCATTCAATCATTGAGCTCCTTTGGTGCTTCCTCTTATTCCATTATTACCCTATTCCTACAACCACAATGAAAGAAATTGAAAAAACAATGATATTTTAATAAAGTGTGAGTAAAGGAGCTTAAATTGCCAAACATGTAAGGTGTAGATTTATATTCTAGGGAGTTTATAGACATGTAAGGTGTAGATTCATTTAAGGGAGTTTGGAAGGAATTCGAGAGAGCATTTTCTAGGGACTAAATTATTATTTTCTTAGCATGAGACAAATTCTTAGGGCTAAATTGTCGGTGAGCATAAACCCACAATACAAGTCTATCAGCTAATTAAATGATGTAAAAGTTTTATATTGGGAGAATAAGTATCTGATTTTTTAACACATAGGTATCATTTATGACATTGAACTTTTGAAGATGACAACAAGAATTGATCTCGAATGAACTCTTATTTGAATGCTCTCTTTAATTATGCTTTTATTTGAAAACAAACTCTTTAATCTAATAGTTTTCCTCTCATATTTGTGTGATATGATAAAATTAACTCTAACTAAACTATATCTAATCAGAACAATTTCTTGTCACACAATATTAGGATACTAGACAACAAAGACGCGTATCTCGCTGCTATCCAATTCTGGAAGAGCGAGATTCTCTAAGCTATATCCCTTTGTTGCAATTGGAAATGAAATGATTAATATTATTGATTAAAACTAACAAAAGATAGGAGAAAACAAGAAAAATGTATAAAGATTGATAAAATGATTTACAAAAACAAATGTAGAAATAGAAATAGCAAATGACAAGGAACCTGGCACCAGGCAGACATCCTCATTGTCCAGGATTACAATGCATGGCACAGATGTCTACGCATTGTTTGTAGTTTGTACAACGTAGAAAACAAAAATCCTTGACCTATACAAATTCACACATATTTCAAGAGTTTCCTATTGATAGTAAACACAATAATTATTACATAGAAATCTATAGATGAGAGAAATAGATGAAAATGGCGAGAAAGGGCAAAGAAATATGAAGACGCTTGTATGTTCGAAATCTTTCTTCATGCAACCTACAATAAACAATGAGCATAGAATAGAAATTGCATAAGTAAAATAAGATTGAGCAATAATTTTGGCAGAGCTTTGCTAACATGTGAAATCAATCCTTTCAAATGGAAAATCTATAGGGTTTTATAGAAGAGGCAAGAAGCAAAAAAATCTAGGAAAGAAGTCATTTGGGTGCAGATAAACATCAAGAAAAGATAAGAATGCCACACAAGTAAAAGCACACCTTCTAAAATGGTTGATGAACAAAAAGATGCTTTCGATGCATTGACATCCATGCCTAGAGCTTTTGTCCATGCAACTTTAGTTCTTAGAAAGTCCAGATGACTTGGGGCATCATCAAGGTTACAACACTTTTACGGTTTTTGGATAGGATAAGCAAAAAGGGTCAAAGCAACATTTAGAAAGCATCTTTGTGGGTTGAGGGTAAGGCTTCCTAAAAACACACTAGGAGAGTGTACACTAAAGTGAGTGTCAAATAAAGTGTTAAATTGTGAGCAAGCACAATTTATGATGCTACATTTAGCCCCCACTTTAGCGGGCGTATGACATTATGTGCATATCCAAGCTAAAGTAATAAAGAAAATAACATAAAACAAACTTTTTACCCAAGAATATTGTCGAGGATGCATAATGTCACTAAGTGAGAGATATAAAGCCCCTAGCTTAGGATTATGCAAAATCACATTGTTAGGCCAAAAATCTGCACATGAAACAAATGTCAAAGGCACACACACACACACACACACACACACACACACACACACACACACACAAGTTGATGAAAAGGAGGATTAGACCAAATATAATTTGTTGAAACCCTTGCGGTTAGCAAATAATATAGTCTAATACACATTAATCTAATGAACAAGTAAACATATACAAACATACAAAAGGGTAAAATGAAAGGTATGGTTCTAGGGCTAGCAAACTTCGAGAGCTAGGATCCTTACTGAAAAACTTCTATAAGTCATTAAGGCTAGCAAATTATGTTGTTTGCTAGGTGTCTTATGAGAAGTGCTGATAGGGTAGTAAATGAAGCATCACATAGTAGCATTGCTTTGTTAGGTGTGCTACATGTCAAACAATATTAGAGATTACATGGCTAGCATGGCTAGGCAATTCTGATAAAGGTGTTCAATCTAAGCAACTGCATTTGCTTAGGGCCATGAATGCTACAAAAATATTGCAGGGAGCATACCATTGATGTGGTGTGTGATTAAATGTGAAAGATAGCAAATATATGCCCCCACCTTAAAATAATTGCTTACATCATAGAGGAACAATTAATTTTAACGTAAAAAAAGAGAAAGCATGAGAGCTTTTAAGAAGCATATGCCTAGAGGATATGTTCCAAAGAGCTACATCATGAAAGGGTTGTTGGACCAAGAAGGACAACCAAGGCGATGCTGCAGGAATGATACATGATGGCTTGTGTAAGCATGGCATGATGTCGAGCAATGCAACAAGGTGTCACATATAGGCAAGCAACATCACAATAAGAAACAAAGGGATCTATGTGATTCAAAGTCAGTAAATATAGGAGAGGAATAATCAGGGAAATACAATTTTGAATCGTCATCATCCCCCTAGGCACGTAGAACTACGAATACAAAGGAAGAAGGTCACATGAAGACAAAAAAAAAAATTTGGGTCAACATGGAAGGATGCTAAATCATCCAACACTTTGCATCGTCCCCAAAATGTGGCAAATTCAAGTATGACATATAGAAGAATATAGAAACATATAGAGGAATGATGTGCAACATTTTTGTTCCCCCTGTATCCATGTGCCTACAAGGGCATGAAGGGTCCTCTAGGGAGAGATAACAAACAAGCATACACATCATGCAACAAGTATGAGGATTACAAAACATATAGGCACACTTCAAACAACTAAAAATGAAATGAAGGTACTATGCTCAAGGATCGGGCTCTAGTAGGTCGTTCACCTTCCAATCTTGTTCATCGTATAGAGATGGAAGACAAACCACTAGAGGGACCACGTTGAGAGAAGTACTTGGTACTGCACCTGGTTCACCATGTGGAGGATCATTAGCCAAGGAGGATCCTGGTGCAACTCACTAAAGGCAAGGTCCATTGATTTTGTGAAGATCAAGGACATAGATTGTATCTCTTTCAATACATATTTGGAAATACATCTTCTTTGGGGTAAGAGTGATCTTAGCCACTACCATAATAGATGACAATAAGGGGTCACCTAATGCTTACAGTGGGAATGTAAGCATTGGTGACCATTGGTGGAGAAGAGGTTTCTACAATCATAATGGATGATGTAGAAGGACTTAGCGGTAGTGAAGGAGGCATACGCTTTGGCTTGCAATAGGGTGGGGTGGGATAATCTTTGTGTTTATGCTTTGGTAGCGAGTGTGGAATGTCAATGGCAATGGTGGCGAGACACAGGACATCATGGACCACCTGATGTTAGGTACACTGGAATGGAACTAGCTTTGATAGAGTGGTACTAGACATGAAGTTGATGTTAAGCAAGTCCAAGGGTGTATCAAAGGGTGGCATGTCTGGGATGGATGGAAGAATGGGACTATCCATAAAGGGAGTGAGGAGTACTTGAACTGGGTTAGGGATTCTTTTAGTGTGTTGAATCAATGGAGAGGCAGGAGAGAATCATGCAGAAGAGAGGGAGTAGAAAGCTAAGAAGGTGGAGCCAAGTCTAGGGTTGACCACATAGGAGGAGGATGCATGGGAAGGGGTCCTCCTCCTACCGCATGCTCATGAGCTATAGAACGTTGGTGATGCTTTCGATTTCTCACAAGTTGGTTACATCAAGTGCAACTTAAAGCATTCGTAGGAGGAACCAAGGAGTCTCCCAATGTGGGCTCATTTTCTTCTTTCACTCTAGGAGTAGGAGGAGGAATAGTGTTAGGAATTTATAGGTAGATCAAACCAATTCCACATAACCCAAAGGAGATAATGATTCATACAATCTTAAAGATTTACCACAATGCAAAGATCAATAGTCAATCAACAAGATAACACAAGGTATACCCTGGGAAAACCCTCACCGAGGGAAAAAACTCATCCTCCAAAAGAATCCATACTCAATGTATTATTCAACAATAAGAAATTACAATACACTCATAGAGTCTCCATGAACACCTCTGAAACATCAAGCTCCTCTACTACAACCTCCATGTATCCAAGAAATAATCCACACATCCCATTCCATGCTTTACAATGTGCACTCACAAGAGAAAACTCAATATAATGATAGCCTCTCACACAGCTTGTAAAATAAGAGCCAACCCTAACCACTAACCTTGTGCTTGCTTTTATAGACTCAAGCTCACACAAATACAATTTGTGGTATTGGATAAAAACAATGTGACTCAAAACCATGAACACAAAACCATTGACCCCAAAATAATAAATAATTATTATTTTACAAAAATAATTAATATTTTCCTTATGTCTCCCAATGTTAAATACAACTTTTACAGGTGATAACAAATAAATATTTAATGTGGCTAAACACATCACTTAAGATGAACCACAAAAGAATATTTATTTTACATAATTAAATTAATTAATGTTATGCAAGGTGAACAACACCTTTTTTCCCAACATTCTCCCACTTGTATACATTGCATAAGGGTCAATCAATGAAATACATCATCATAGGAAAACATGAAACCACATGAAT
The DNA here is from genome assembly GCA_027924645.1 of Cunninghamia lanceolata. Lineage (NCBI taxonomy): Eukaryota > Viridiplantae > Streptophyta > Pinopsida > Cupressales > Cupressaceae > Cunninghamia > Cunninghamia lanceolata. The sequence continues at coordinate 41,217,779 of BSBN01000809.1, read as the reverse complement.
CTCCAACATGCTCTTGTGCTCCATCAAGATACCTGCAATAAAATTAATGTAACCACCATCTCGAGTAAGAACTCCTCTCATCTTCCAACGTACCACTTATGGAAGAAAAGGAACATGCCAAGGTGAAGATGCACCAATCCAAAGAACACTAGCATCAAATCCAAGTGATAACAATATCTCCAAGTAGCTATTAAAGGTAAAAACCCACATGATTGGAAATAGCACCACAACATATGCTAATACATCCAACCATCCATACCTCATAGGTATCAACAACATCAGTAAACTCATTCCAAGAACATATCAAACCCATATACTACAATAATAAGCTCCATGTATAAAACTTGTCAATGAAGAACACATACATCTAGGAACTCCCACTGCATGGGTAATGTCAAATTTGGAAATAGATCCAAGGCATACCACATCTACCAATCAACACTCAAACCAAGGTGTGGCTCATCAACAAGCCATTGTAGTATCAAGGACAAACATAATGATCCACACATGCAAGATAAAGCACTACATATTCTCTCACAACATGTCATCATAACTATCCCAAGTCCAACCATATCAACATGATCCTCCAGGAAGTAGCCATAAGACAAAGGAAGAAAACTTGTAAATCATAATGTCCTACCAACACCTCAAAGTGTAAAGCTATGTCAAGTATGATCTCCTCTACAACCCCAAATGAAAAGCCTCAACAACACCCAATCATTCAATCTCATAGATCAAATGAACATATATATCATGTAACCAACATGGGAATAAGCCTCTCTAACCAAGGAAGATCAAAATCATAACCATTCCATAACTAGGAATAAGCCCAATCACATCTCCTAAACTCCTTATAATGGAAATCAAAAATCAAACCATATGAACAAAGAGATAAACATGCCAATGTCCCTCAAATGAATCCTCCAGAACCAATAACCATAGCTCAAGATCCATAACCATGAGAAGATAAAACATAAAGCAAAATGCATCTAAAAGGATGGGCAATACCTTATAGATGATAAACCACCAAGTAGACCAAGAGTGGGAATGAGAATGCCCCTCCAAGAAACTCCAAGTCACAAAGAATCTCCAAGAACAGTCTCCTCTAGGTCAAAATGAACTCACGTCTATATCCAGGTGTAGGCTCCTCGGTCTTTCTGTTGAAACCTCCAACGAGTAACTGTCTCAACAATTGTCTCTAATCCAAAGAGAACTCCAGCCTCAACTAAGTCTCCAAGTATCCAAGAGTACCTCCATGATGAATCCATGCTAAACTCCAAATGCAACATTACACTATCATGAAGCTGCCAAGCACATGATCAATGTACTCAATACCAAGAGAACCATACAAGATCACTGTCAATGCTCCTACTGCACATTTGTATAACCAAGAAGCCCATCATGACATGATGGTCTAACCATCTCCTCCAAGGAGATCACATGCATCAATGCACACATCTTATCTCAAGAGAACCATACAAGACCAAAGTCAAAGCTCCAACTACACATTTGCATAATCAAGGAACCCATCATGAAATCATGATCTAATCATCTCCTTCTAGGAGATCACATGCATCAATGCCCTCATCCTATCTCAAGAGAACCTGTATCATGTCAATAATCCAACGCGCGATCAAGAGTACATCAAGACACAATACAAACATCTCTAAACAAAGTATAAACATGTCAAACTGTCAAGTCATAAACTGACACCTCAACCAGAGACTTCAAGAGCCCACCATGGTAAACAAGGATGTCAAAATCTCCAACAACATGAAGATAACCATCTACTAACATTAAGTCAAAGCACTCTCACTAAAACATGAATCATAATCCATGAGTCTCTCCAAAACACCCACAACCATTGAAGAAGATCATCCATCACTAATGATGAATCCATATCATTGCCAAAGCTCCCACTAAATCGTAGCACTAAGCTATACATGGCAACAAAGTAACCATCTTCTAAATGAAGATCATCCATGGCCCCAACACAATCAAGGAATCCTGTTGTAAAATCAACAACTCCCAAAAGGTAAAGTAAAACCATGATCTCTAAACTAAGAAGATAAAACCATCACTGTCAAAAGCTCACATAAAACCATGTATCCAAGCTATCCATGACATAATAATAAACATGCTATAAGTCCCAATAACTGACTATCCAGGCACTCGAATCATCCATCCTCTCATATCAATCAACATACCAATATACAAATGACCACAAACAAGGCCAAGTAACATAGTCTGCATAAACACTAAATCAATCTTGTGGATAAAGACAGTCAACATACGAGTCATCTCACTATAGCCAAGGGGTAGCTAATCCACAAAACTACATAACTCAAAGATCCAAAACACATGTAACATGCAAACTCATCATCACATTAGTAACCTGCAAACTGAGATATCAAAGAAGACAACCTATAGACTCAAAGACTCAAACACCAAATCAATGCTAGATTCGATTTGCCAAACAAGTCCACAACACAAGTAATCATAGTCAAGGAACTAACAAGCATCCAAGAGATAAGAACAATCCCCTAAAACTACACCACAACACCACTTATAATCATGAATCAAACATCATAGCCCATACCTGTCAATCACATACATGATCATGTCATGTCAATGTAAAAGTGTACCTGCATATCGATGACATCATAATCATCATCAACACTGTACCTATACCCAACTCCCACTGAAACGAGACTCCAAGTCTCACACATGTATCAAGCAGGTCCTCAAACTAGAAGACAACCTGTGTACTTGTCTCGATCAAGGCTCAAACTCTAAAAACACCTATAAACTTGTATCTGGAAGTAACAAAACTAAAATCCTACTATACAATACTGATGGTCACATAGCAAAATCCACTCCCACAAGTTTGTGCCAAAAACTCCATCTGAATGCTCTCAAAATCGCACCTTGAATATGTGGTTCCCACAAGTGATCAAACACCTGTCAAACTCTCTCTACACACCAAACTGAAAAACTACATGATCCAATTTGTATCACACAGTAATAGCTCTCCAATGGCTATCCAAAATCGAAATCCTATTCTATATGCAAAAGTTATGAGCATAAAACTGTCTTAGAGCAATACATGGCTTCAAGGCACCAAATTTTGATACAAACAAAAAATATGATCACCAAACCTGCATCATTGCGTAGTGCTCAGAGAGAGCTTTCCAACGCTTATAAGAAGTCAAAAATATGACACCGTGGGCAAAAGTTATGCCTCCCAGAAAAAAATACCCTCCGAGGGCTAAAAGGGGGCCCTAGGGGACCTGTCTGTACATGCTGACATAAGCATGACATCATCACTGACATCATCACTGTTGACTAGGCACTGATGTTCCACTGTGCTAATGTGGCATAGGGCTGGTGTCACATGGTGACATGGCAGACTCCAAAAACATTTTCAAAACATTTTATTTCCACGGACTTGCATTTAGGGTTAGGGTTTTCATTTTATTAAAGTTTGAATAAAAAGTTTATATTGTCAAAACAAAAATTTTGAACACTGCCATAAAAGTTTTTTCTGCTGCCTGACAAATATTTGCATGGCCTACAAATTTATTTCCCCATTGCCATTTTAATTTCTTTACGCCTGCCTTTTTTTTAAAATTGCAATGCTGTCATAATTTTTTTTTTAAAGCCGCTAAATTTTTTTTAAGGCCCCACAGGGGGGCTCCGCCAGTGGCTGTGTTTTGTTGGCCACCTGGTTTAAGGCCTGGCCTACTGGTCAGGCAGCTAGAACTGGGATGCCGATGGCCGTGCCTACCCAATCTTGTCGGCCGATGGCCGATAGGCAGCTGACAGCCGGCCTGCGGCCGCTGTCAGGCTTGACACAAGTATAGGGGTTGAGTACCTCATACCTTGCATTTTTTTTTTTTTTGTTTAATTCAATCTTGATTTTTGATTTTTACCCATAGTTTTTTTTCTTTTTTAATCAAAATTTTTTCCAAACTATAAACAATGCAGGATTTTAATTTTTTTTTTTCTAAAAAATTTTGCCTTTGCAAACAAAAAATCTATATGGCGTACTCGGGGGAAAAAAAAATTTACTTTTTTCTCCTGTGACCAAACATAGGCAAATTTTATATGAATCTTTGCCTCTCGGGCCTCCTGGACTTAATGGTGAGGTCCATTTTGTCCCAGGAGGTCATTTGTGAAAATTCTTCCTCAAAACCCTCATTAACTAAACTAAGAAAACCCCTCTTCAGCCATGATTTTTAAATCATCAGATCTACAACATACACAACAAATCTCCAATACCCAGAACCCCCAATCTACAATACAATATGCACAAAACCTTGTAATGTCTCAAATCCTTCCATGCATTGCTATGTCTTCCATTTTGCACCTGATCTACACACAAGGGTTATACACATCCATGGATCTATGAAAACACCTATAACCATAAATGTATAGATACATCACATACAAGCAGCATGCAAGTAAATGCAAGCCATGAAAAAGCCTTAAAGCTTTGATACCACTTGTTAGGAATTTACAGGTAGATCAAACCAATTCCACATAACCCAAAGGAGATAATGATGCATACAATATTACAGATTTACCCTAATGCAAAGATCAATCTAAACAATCAACAAGATAAAACAAGATATACCCTGGGAAAACCCTCATTGAGGGAAAAAACCTAGCCTCCAAAAGTATCCATACTTAATGTATTATTCAGCAATAAGAAATTACAATACACTGACAGAGTCTCCATGAACACCTCTAAAACATCAAGCTCCTCTACTGCAACCTCCATGTATCCAAGAAAGAATCCAAGAAGCTTCCTCTTAATGCGAGAGGTTTAAACTCACTATGATAAATAGTGTGCACCTGACCGTCACGAGGGATTTTCAGGCACTTATGGATTACGAAGGGGACCACTCTCATGGAAGAGAGCCACGGATGGCCCAAATTCACATGAAATTGGTTTGAGGTGGTAATGATGGAGAAGAGAATGTCCAAGAATTTTGGTTCCACCTAGACAGGAAGGGTAAGCGAACCCAAGTTGCAACGAGAGGACCCATCATGTGCTCATATCTAGACTTCTGATTGCTCATACTTGTCCTAATAGAGTTTATGTACATATAGAAATTCCTCTATGATTACATTCACCATGCACATATGGTCAATTAATACCTATAATTAGAATTCTTTAAGATGGGCATGCTTGTATTTTTTAATTAATAATTCTTTTAATTAATGCCAAGAAGAGTTTTATAGTGGCAACAAGGCACAAAGCATTATGTTGTGACCATGTAAATAAAAACCGCTTAACTTAAATTTAACAACACATCAAGTAATTAATAAGTAAAATTAGGACCTAGGGGTCCCACTGGGCGTGCCAAATGAAATCATGAAAATCAACATGAAGTGAATGATCACAAAATGCAAATAATACAATGCAATATGCCTTCAAGATGATCCACAATCCATGGTTAAGGTTGAGAATGTTGCACCCAAAAACATTCTAGCTATACCCATAAGATTGAAATGTGAAATGCTCTCATGCAAATGCAAATCACTAAACCCTAGCTTAAAGATACAAAAATAATTTTGACAGAGGGATGATATGCTCAAGATTGGATGCAAATGGTTTAGAAGAGGGTTGTATTTATAGAAAAGCTTGGTTGAAATGGAGGGATGAGATTTGAGTTTGACTTTTAGCTTATGGATGGCTGAGATTAATCATACATGGATCAAGTTTAACTTTGTGACAAGTGTGCGATGGAGGAGAGAGATGAATTTTTAATTAGAATAAAAGGCTAACAGGTGCATGTGACTATGTAGTCAAATGACAAATGGAGGGAGGAGAATAATTAGCTCCAATTTAAATAAAAATATTTAAATTGGCAAGTCATGTGAAGGGATTAAGTGGATGGTAAATGGTGTGACATGTGTTGCAATGAGGTGAGAGGTGAGGGATTTATTTTAATTTTTTTATTTGGGTTATGGAGACATATGACAAAGGGATAATTAATTAAATAAAGTGGGTTTATCTAATTAATTAAGGATGTGATTAAGTTGGAATTGTGAATGGGAATATTAACCAAATAAATATTTAATATTTATTTAATTAATATGGGCTAACATTAGAAGGAGATAAATATTGAATTAAATTAATTCAATATAGGTGACCAAGGGATTTTAATTAATTAATTATGGATAAATTAGGATTTAATTAATTAAATAAAATTTAATTAATTAATTGGGACGATTAAATTGTTAGGACATTTTAGGGTGTCTACATTTTCCCCTCTTTGACATGGTGTCATGACTTAGCAAGGAGTGGCGTCAGGTCAAAGAAAAATTGCCCCAGCTGCAAGGAGGAATAAAATGGGTAAGGGATGCCCTCTCGAGAGTTCAGGCAAAAAAAAAAATAGGGTGAACTCTTGAAAAGGTAAGAAATGGAGGTGAAAAATGAAGGCAGGATGGAAAAACAAGTCAGTAGGAAGAAAAACGGGTGAAAAAGGAGTTAATATGCTCCTTAGGGAAGAAAAAGATGAAAAAGAGGTGACATGGCTAGCTATAAATAGCAAAAAGTGGGCCCAAGGTGAGTCATTTGTACACAGCCAATAGAAATCTAGAGAGAAAGAGAGAGCAAAAGAGATGGCAGGAGGCGGCAACCTACCTTTCTACCCTCGATACTCACACCTAGCGAAGCAGGTACGGACGTACATGTGAGTGGCGGAGGCTGGCAAATGGATGAGTTGTTGATCCTTTGTGTTTTGAATTTTCGCTCTTTTTTGCATTTAATTTTGTAGGGAAATGGGTAGGTTAGGGCAATTAGCACCACTACATGGTGTGAAATTTGAGCGGATTGGCACTATTTTGGAAAATGGCGCAATTTGAGGGGGTTGTAGTGCGATTTTGAATAATCGCGCTATCTAGGTATTTGGCACCATTTTGAGGAATCGCTTGGTTATGGGGAGAGGCACAATTTTTTAATTTAACGCTAATTTAGGGAAGGCTGGTGCCATTCTTAGTTATGGCACGAAAAATGGGGGATTGCGGCACTATTTTCCATAGTAGCGCGATCTTGAGGGAAACTAGCGTTAATTGGGATATTGGCACGAAGTCAAGGTAGGCTAGCGCTAATTGTTGAAATAGCATGATTTGGGGGAATAGTGGTGCCAATTCTTCTTTTGGCGCCATGGGCTAGGGGACCAGCGCGAAAATGAATTTTAGCGCAATATCAGGTTTTATTAGTGCCTTTTTATGAAATTAAGGCTTTGGAAGAAAAATGAATGCTTAGGAATGAATTGGGTGATGAAATGTAGATTGATGGGGGCATTGTGTCATCGCGGGAGTGGAGAGTGCCTGAGGTGATGGCACTTTGGGCAGGGTTTGATGATGCTACATGAGCATGGTTTAGTGCTTTGGGACTGCGGACACCTGCAGAGATGCCCATGTTGCAGGCACACAGAGCCCTGAGGACAACTTTGATTGAGCGGTTCAAACTAGAGACATGTTCATTTTGGTTGCTGACGGGTGAGATTACAATCACCCTAGAGGATGTCTATCAGATCCTGAAGGTTCCGATACACAGGAGACGAGTGATCTATGATGTGGGCAAAGGAGGGCTAACATTGGAGAGGGCCTTCATGCCAGGTGTGTTTGTGTTAGTAGAGGAGGATCAAGTGATGAGTTACCATCAGACTCTTGCAGCCGAGGAGCGGCGTTGGGTCCTATTTCTTTATGCTTTGATCGGTGGAGTGGTGATGCCAGACAGGAGAGGATGGGGATTCTCAGTTGGCTGGGGAGATGTTATTAAGGAGATGGTGGTTCATGGGACTATGTTTGCCTGGGGTCCCTGCATACTCGCACAGTTGTATCATGAGACGCACACAGTTGTGTATCATTTAGACAGTGCCCTATCAGCAGGAGTGTCATTATTACATGTTTGGGCATTTGAGCATATTCCAGTCACACGTCCATTGGGAGTATTGCACTGACAGCCTTTTGAGGCTTATGTATTTAGATACCGAGGACATCTACAACACTCATATACAGGGATGCTGAGGTACTGGCGGAGATTGCTGGATGAGGTGATACGGGTGGTATACAGGCCATACATTGGGTGTGAGCAGTGGTTGGATGAGGATGAGCAGCTGCCTTATGCCATTCAGACATGATACCTCATGGGGCGAGGAGATCAAACCATAGACAGATACATCTCCTCACATGTTATGAGACAGTTTGGTCTACGACAGGATTTACCACAGGTGATGGCATTTTTGGACGAACGGCGAGAGACAGGAGATGCCTCCTCGGATAGTGCCCCAGATAGCCATTGCTGATTTTGATGCTTTATAGCCGCAGTAGTGGGACTGGGGGAGTACCATTGTGGATGCAGGTACTACACCCGACGATGACAGATGGTGGGTTGTGTGGTGGCCCAACTGACTGACAGATCCGGAGGCCGAGCCAGATATGACGGTGGAGGAGGGAGCGGATGATGATGATGATGTAATTGGATCAGGTAGTTTGGTGAGGAGGGCTGGCAGAGGGAGAGCTGGTAGAGGACAGGGTGGGAGAGATCAGAGTGGTAGGATTGGGCAGGCACCACCATAGAGAGGACCACTACAGAGAGGACCGATGGCACCATCGAGAGGACCACTGCCACAACATGTGTAGAGAGGACTGGTATCTTCTAGTAGGATACCAATATAGTCAGGTTAGAGGGGGCCAGCACCACCTCTTAGGCCACCACAACAGAGGAGGCCCATGAGTTAGTAGGTGAGACCGACTGGGCAGCAACAGGTATTGGTTAGCGGCTTTGGGACCCCAGGGGTAGGTACCTTGAGAGGAGGAAAGGATGTCTCAACAAAGAGACAGGTATCATGATGGAGAGGCTGAGGGGATGATGATGAGACAAAGGTGGCTACCCTGTGTGCTCAGATAGCGAGCTATGAGGATACCTTGCAGAGACAGGATCAGGAGTTAACCCAGCTCCAAGGATTGTCAGCAGCTTTAGATGGAGGTAGCAGGGATGGGGATGGTCAGAGCAGTGCTTTCCAGGCACATGTTATAGCCTTGATAGCAGAGCGGGATAGAGAGAGGGCCGCGTTAGGCAGCGAAGACTTAGGTGGCTAGTTTAACTAGCCAGGTTTCGAGACTGCAGGTTGAGGTTTCCAGGTTGCAAGGGTTAGTGGCCAGAGGGAGCATAGCACATACAATGCAGTTGTAGAGTCAGTAGAGTCAGTTGGTGGAGGATCAAAGACGGGCATCACAGCAGGCCTCTCAGGCAGACTATTATTATGCAACTTACTGCACAGCTGTTCCTCAGGAGTAGCGGCTTCCCAGCTTTAGTTAGCGAAGTCGATCTAGGATGTCAGGTTCACATAGGTTGAGATCAATGCAGTATGTCCATCAACCACTGTCTCAGTAGGTAGCGCCACAAGTACCATAGCCATCGCAGCCACCATAGCCACCACAGGGTCCAGGGGGATCTCCGACTCAGTCATAGAGAGGCTCATCAGGCTAGGGCTGACAATTTTTTGATGTTGTATCATTTTGTCCCTTGGAGGCATTATGACATATTTTTGATGTATATATGAGCGATGTACATTTTTTGCGATGATGATATATATATGAGATGATTTTGGTGACCTATATGCTGTGGTTATGATGTGTTTATGTGCTTATGTTTATTTTATGCAAAATGCTTTATGGATGATGATAAATGTGTTGTGCTACTTGCTTTATTTTATGTATGCAAAATGATTATGATCTAAAATGTTTCCTATGTATGTTATGTTGGATTATGGAAATGGATGCAGTTGAATTATGATGGTTTATGATATGGACAAATATTTGCATGCTAATGATTTATATGATGATGTTATGTTTCATGATGTTATAGATGCCATGCCTAGTAAATGATTTATGCAATGTTTTCTTTTCTTGTATATACAAAATGTGATGATATATGGTATGCAAAATGTAAATGGAAATGTTCCTAAATGTAATGCAAGTGACAATGTAATAATGATAATGCATCTAAAAATAAAATGTACATGCAATGTGATGGAATGGAAAATATGTCATGATACAATTTAGATTATGTCAAACCCTAGGTGACAAGATTGGGGAAAGGATAGGGGAAAGGATGAATGGGGATAGGTATAGGGAAAATGGAAGGAAAACTAAGTCAGTAGACACCACGTCATTGAGGGACTCATGTTGGGGGGGGGGGTAGACAAGACATGTTAAATAGAAAAGAAGTTAGATGGATGAAAAACTTGGATGGGGGGAATGAGCTAGGATTAGTACTTACATGATAATATTGAGAGCATTTCTAGGTTTATTATAGAAAAATAGGATAGAGTGCACAAAGGTATGATAGGACCAAAGTGTTGATTATTATCCTGTTTTTGCATGGACCGGACTTATAAGCAAAGGGATAAGTACCTAGACCCGTAAGATAGCACAACCTTGACAAGATGATGGAAGGGGACTCATAACATAACCTCCTGGAAACATAAAAGGCGAGATCTGTGCTTAAATGCCCTAAGAGAGAAATAATGCTAGAACCGACACATCATTATCAAGATATGAATACCGTTCTTAGAGGTAAGGAGACCATCCTACAAACACATCCAAAACAATGACTATGCTCCATTTTAGGTGTCCTCGTCCACATACCAAGATATGATGAGATCAAGGCAGCTTTCGAGTATCCCTAAAAAAGAGGCTCAAGATAAAAAATCAAGAATCAACAAGATCAATCACAAGCAAGACCATAGCCAGGTATTTCTTGCCAAGAGATGTTTAGATAAGATAAGGATGATGATGATTAAGGATAAATAAATTCTGCCTATTGTAGGAATGATATATCCATTAAGGCTAGAATGTGTTGATAAGGTTGTTGGATATAGATGTTAAAAAGGATAAGCAAGCAGATAGCTAGATATTTGTGATGATGAGGTTTGATTTATTAATTGATGATTTTTGCGTTTTGAGGATGATGTTTTGATGTTGATGCTTAGTTTGCTTTGCAAGGTAAGTTTGATCGATCTAGACCATCCAACTAGGTTGAATGGGTGCATCTTGTGGACCTGAGTACTAGATACTTTCTTCATATTCCAGACTACCTACATACCCATATCCACAGGATCAAGGTCCTTAAAAGATGGAGGTGAGATGAATATGTAGTTTTGGATAGACGTGATGATGTAGGGATGGCTCGTGGATAGAAGGATGGTTTTGAGTGGTTGTGGATGGAAGAAGATGCGGGTTGATGATGTTTGTGGGTACATTTATTGGTTGGATTTTTTTTAATAATATTTTTATTTTTTTGTATTTTTAGGGGATATTTTGATATTTTTGGATTTTTGAGAATATTATGATTGTTTTTGGGATTTTTAGAATGTTGTGATTTTTTTTTTGTATTTTGATATGATTTCCAACTCTCAGGAGCATAGAAGGATACCGTCTCCAGGATTTTATTTGTGGGTGGGATTTATGAAAGGAGATGAGGGTGGGATGACCAAAAATGCTTCAAACTCCAAGCTATGGTATGTAAATGGGATGGATGATTATGCAATGATGCATTTTATTATGGCATGATAGATGGTTATGGGTGCATAGAGGGATTTATTAGATGGTAGGACTGATCGCTACACATGGTGCCTAAAATAGGTTTTCACCATGGTACTTATCCAAGGCGTCACCAGAGTGATTTTAACCATTGGACGGCTTTATTGCACTCGGTTTTTCTTGATTTTTTTGATTTTTTGACTTGGGATATTTGATGGGTCATGCATAGAATTTCTTCAAGTGCATGATGTTCATAGGTTCCTCTAGAGGCTACCCCTCAGGTGTAGATAGTTGATAGGCTCTCGATCCATAACTAGCTGTGACAATGAAGGGACTGTTTAGGGTAAAATTGGATTTGTTAATCTTTTGTGGTTTAGATGTTAAAATCCTCCTTTCACCCTAACATTGAAGGATCTAGGGTCAAGTGGTGAGCACTATCATACCCTAGGTCACTTGCAAATGAGGGGAAGCTTCGATTAGGGAATTAATTATCATTTTTTCCTTCTCCTATGCTCAATTGACTATTAAAACCCTAATTATGCAAATACGACAACAAATTGATGAATTACGGAAAAAGCTCTTGCAGACAGGAGTAAAATGCCAAATTACAGAATACCTATTTTTGGGGTTCTGAAGCGGAACAGTCAGGGACACTAGAGCGGGTGCCCAAGTCCAAGGTACCTACTTTTTTAGGGAATCTGGACCTCCTTCAGACACTCATCGGCCCTATAACTTCTATTTTCTAGAATCTATCTGTGGAGGACACTGGAGTGAGCACCCTAGTCCCAGAAGTGCTCCTTTGTCCGTCTTTCCTTTAGATCCTAAATCCTTGATGTCTGCCCAGCCTTCCTGCAACTCCACTTTTTCTAGATGTGACACCTTTAACCTGCAATCACAAGACTTGGTTTGGGGGTTGTGGTGTTTAGAGGTTTGCCTCAATCAAACCCTGGAGGACACTTAAGTCTTCGAACACCGTTGTCAGATAAAGAGGGCGTGCCCTTGTGAGGCAGAGGCCAAAAACCAAAGGAATCAATGATAAAAACATAATGATATGTCACTTTGTAGTGAAGCCTTCATGGAGGAAGATGCTCTTCATGCCATGAGGAGATTGATGCTCAAATCTGCAAATATCAACACATAAAACATACAAGTCTGCTCTTGCAACACAATAGAAAGCCTTTAATTACCTTAAGATGCCAAAAGTTCACAATGATCATCTAATTAAATTCTAGTTTACAAATGAATGCCTAAGCATGCTTATATATGCATCGACAAGCACTCCCGCCAAGATATTTGAAATTCAAACTTATCGTGTCAGCAAAGGGACCTAATAACGGTCACTAACTGACACCCAAAAATTGGGGCTGCCCTAAAATAGGGCAGGACTAGGGCGTGGGTGCCCAAGTCCTCCCCCCTATTTTAGGCAGGGTACAGCTCAAGGGGTCCTCCTAGGTCCTATTTGCCATGGGACTTAGGTCTCATTCCATCAGGATGCTAAAATATGAACTAAAATGTCCTAAATGCACTCTAAAGACCCGGGAGCTAAACCTTATGAGGGAAAAGCCCCCAAGGGGACATTTTCTGACGTTACATTTAGCCCCCACTTTAATGTATGTATAAATGCGAGGCCAATACATGCATTAAAGTAAGGTCACAAACACACCAAACATGGAGAAGACATACCAATCACATAGAAGACAGTAACAGGCACACAAAACACGGAGAAGACAGTTACAGTCACGTAGAACACAGAGCAGACAGTTAATGCATGGAAGACACATTAATGCATGAAAGACATAAATGATATCTTTTCTTTTCTTTTTCTCATATATATGAAATGCAAATGCAAGTATTGGAAAGTAAACAAACCTCCCATAATACACGATGCACCACTTAAGGGCGCAAGTCTCTGTATATGGGGCAACACACACACAAGACAGACAAAACCTCCCAAAATGCATGAAGCACTCCCCAAGAGCATTGGTCACTACATATGGGGTAACAAACATGCCATACAAAACAAGCACGCCAAAACACACACACTTGAGACACGGAGAAAACACGGCAGACATGCGAGGTATGTTCCCTATTTCTAGGCTCATCACCATCTCAGGCACATTACAGGCACACACCGACGATTGGGCTTTTCACAACAATCACCGAAGACACGCTTAAGGGTTGAGTTAGTCACATAACCACTCCCTGCCTCCACAGAGGACTTTTGAAAATGATGGGATGATGCAATCTGCTCCAAGAAATACACCATCCCCACCTCTGCAGAGGGCTTAAGAAAAAGGATATGCTTGATATCCTACCTCCACATAGGGCTTACATGATTGATTGATTGATTACAAACAAACTCAAGATGCATGATGCACTACTCAAGAGAACAGGTCACTGTATCTGAGGTCAAACACATTGCTAACATCTATAACAGACAGCATACCTTATATGCCCCCACCTTAAGGTGCTTGATATCAGTTATCGATATCAAGCACATTAAGGTAGGAAGAAAACACACAAGGGAACACCGACTTTCACAAAGCCCGTGCCCCCTGGAGGTGACATGTACTTTACGATCACCAAATGTTCCCACAAACACATCCCTGCAAGAAACATGTTAGTGTCTACAACATCATGATAAACAACGACATCAATGCATATGATTAACCACACAAAGAGCCAAGGTTATACAGTGAATTCAGAGTTCGAGGATAACCAAGGGCTATATTACAAAATTCTCCAAATCGAGTACCGCCAAGGCTAGATTCAAAGGCAAACAAAGGTGCACGGAGCAACAGTATTGTTAAGGTTTGTAAATGTGATAGAAACATCATAAAATTCACTACACGGAAAGCATGAGTGCTTCCACTAGCCAAGCATCGGATAAGATATACAACCCTATCATCATATTAGGAACTATAGTCCATTTTTTGATTGCTCTCAAAAGGGACACTAGGTCCACATCAGTATAAATGTTTGTCGTTATCCACCTGCTAGATGGAAACACTAGAGGAAGGGAAACAATAAATAAGAGAGGAGAAACAAGTGTCTTAGGGATAGTCACATAGGAGGATGCCCCCAAGTTACCAACCACGATGCTATGTCTCTCAGACACAACACACAACCATGAAATCAGAGAGAGGTAATATAGAAGAATGATGATACAAATAGAAGAAGGTCACAACAGAGGCAGTCTCCTGGTATCCTGAACCTTACGAGAGAATCCAAGGTCATCCTAGGAGGCCTAAACAATACATAACACATCACGGGGGAAGCACATCACGAGAGAGATAAAGGGTTGGAGATACTTACCTCTAGGGCCCTTGCCGGGCTAGAGATTATCTATAAATAAATCATCGTTGTCATCGTCCCATTCCCTAATGATGGAGGATAGTAGGACATAACGTACCATAGCCAAGTTCATATCTTGTTCATTGTTAGGATCATCTTTGTTTGATTGAATGTTGGGATCAATGTTTTCTTGTTGAGAGGCAAGGTTTATGGCATAAACTTGTCTTCTTTTTCTTCTTTCTCTTTCTTTTCTATTTCATTTTGTTTTACCACTTATCTTTTGTAAGATAGGGCTATCCTCTTTCATGGGCTTGTGCAATTTAGGAGATGAAGCACTGGGATCAATCCTCATTTGTCGCGGTGGAGTACTTTGACAATGACCTCCCAATCCTTGCAAGGATTTCAGGGGAGGAATCTCAACATAGGGACCTATTGTGATGTTCACAACACGCCCCATTATGCTCCTTAGCAAAATGGGGACCCCTGCTGATGTTTTGCTTTTTACTTCTGCTTGTGTTTTTTCTGCTTTCTGGCGGTTTGGTAAAAATGAAGGTCAGGTGCATCATCATCATGATATTGGATGAGGTAGGTCATCATCATGAGGTTAGTTTGTCAAAGTTCATATTTTATTGCTGTGACCTCATATTTAGAAAGAGCTTGAAATTCCATGCAGGTTTGCCTTTTACTTCACTCGAAAATTCTTCCATATGTGAAAGTTATGCACGGTCAAAGTCTTGGTCAAACCTGATATTCACAGGAGGATCATCATATTTTTATATCCTAAGTCATGTTGTCAAGATCATCATGATCTTGGTCTATCACCCGATAAAAATCATGCAGTCGCAACATCCGGACGTCAATCTTAGGTGGTAGTGCTTTTTACCCGTCAAATGACCTTATGCGCATTATGCATCATCATGATATTTTTTTAGGAAGGTCATATTTTATAAACTCAGTTTTGATTACATGAAGAGCATCATCATCATCATATTTGAACCCCCCCCGATAATATCCTGAGGTTCGAATATCATGATGACATCAACTTTAAGTCACGATAAGTTTTCCCCGTCGAGCGGTCTTTGTATAGCGAGCATCATCATGATATTTCAACATTACCTGATCTTATAATATCATGCTGATCACCCTGACTTAGAAAATCCACCTTCGGCATATTTACATGCGCATGCTATAATCCTTCGGAAGGTCATCATCATGATATTTGCTGAAGTTCGAAATATGATGATGACGACTTCATATCATCCTGATCTTTCACGGGTCATTCGCTGAAATTCGCTAAGTAATGGAGAAATCATCATCATAAATCGACGAAGAGGATCATCATCTTCATATCCTCCTGATCTCCGGTTAGCGAATATCATGATGATCACCCTATCTATTCAGAAGAGGTCGATATTGCATTTCTCAACAGCATCATCATATTTTACAATATCACCCTAGCGCAAATATCATGATGACCTTAACTCATCCTTGTGCTCCGAAGACAAATTATGATGATGACGTCATCTGGATAATTCGATAAGGAGGATCATCATCATATATTTTTTATCCTGTCATATCGTCAAGATCATCATGATCTTGTTTGTCCACCTGATATTTCGCAAAGTCCTCCTGCCGATGAAGTACAACCTTTTGCAAGTATCCTGATGATCATCATCATCACATTTTCCCTTCGGCAGGATTTTTCCCAAACATGATCCGGTTGGCGAAATATCATGATGACGTCATGATCTAAGTTTAACAAAGGCCCCGAATATCATGATGACGTCATCCCGATCTAATAAACGAAGAAACAAATATCCTCCTGATGATCATCATCATCACATTTTTCCTTCAACAGGATATTTTCCCAAGCACGATCTGGTTCCCAAATATGATGATGACGTCGTATTCCAAGTTCGACAAAAGCCCCAAATATGATGATGATCATCATCATCCTGATCTTTTGAGAGGGTTACCTTGGCCGCAAAAAGGGTCATATTACATTCATCATCCTGATCATGCTCCTTAGGTGACCCGATATCATAATTATCCCCCTGATCTTAACCGAACATGATGATGACGTCATCCTTAGCATTTCAATGAAGCCCGAATATCATGATGACGTCACCATCATCTTCCTTTCCTCGGCAGCATGATCATATTCATATCCCCCTCTTCTTCTTCAGCATGATGATGATGATGATGTTGTTCTTTTCCCCGATATGCAGAAGCGAAATATCATGATGATGAAGTCAATGTCGGCTAACATGTTTTTTGACGCACCGACAGCGATGATCATGCCGATGGGCGGGAAATGAGGCGGTGGAGTTTTAGAGTGTTTTTTTTGGCGCCTCTGGCATTTTTCGGTCAGCGATGGTTGACCCGTGAATTTTGAGCGGTCTGAACGCATTTTTGGCGCGTTTTGAGCGGATTTTGGATCCGATTTCCACAATCTTGCGCAGTCACCTGGATTTAAACGCTTATTTTAATTTCCTGCTGTTTATGTGATAAATGTGAAACTTATGGCTTGTCTTGTCTTGCAGGCTTGCAGTTGAGGAAGCAGCTGGAAAGTCAACACAGTGACCTCATGGAGGAAGGAAATCTGATCTCAGGAGCAAGAAGATAAGGATAAAGTGCGAAAAGTCAAGGCCATTCAAGTGAAAGACAGAGTTGCAGCTGGAGGCATTACTACAACAGACAAACAGAAGTTATTGCCCAGCTGCCGGAACTTCTCAGAAGGGGCAATATTTCGCCCAGATTTGACACTGCTCAGAGATATTTTTGAGAACTGGTTCACCTGTATTTATTGCTGTAACCAGAGGTTTGAACCAGGGGTTTAGTTAGGTTTTTGCTGTAGTGAGGACAATCAGAATGTTATATATTGTGCCTCTCTACACTGTAATACTTTACAACAGGGGCTACAACAGGGATTTTTAGGGCCTACAACAGGGATTTTAGAAAAAACACAGTGAGTTAGCTTAGCATAGTTTAGAGGTAGAAGAAGGAGGTCGCCTGTTTGTCTGCAGTAAGGTGCGCGTGGAATGTCTGGCTGCCTTACTGTATCTGTAAAGCTTGTAAGTTCTCTGTAGTATGATCAATGAAACTAAGAGTCATTCCTACATTGTAAATCATGTATGACTATTCGTTTCTAATACAATATAATCTGGAGTTCTGCATCTATCTTCTGAGTGTTCTCCTGCTCTTCTTTGTATTTTGAAATATCTTCTTTGAGAGCTTGCAATTTTAAATGTATGTTTGTGAAAATGCTCAGAACTTACATTTAGGGTTTTTACTGTGGATTTGATCAAATTACTGTGGTATTTACATAGTGCATAACAGAAACACTTAGATCCTTCGGTAGATTAAATGAGGTATAGAGTAGATCTTTCTAACTTTTCCCAACCCATCTGAAGTATTTAGCTGAAAACGTAGAAATCTAAAGGAAATTGTCTCAAATTTGAGGAAGCATGCATAACAGAGTCTAAGTAAACAGTTTTCATAAGTACATGAAGAAGAAAGCTGCAAAAAATCTAAGAAAACCCTCTGAAACCTGCAGCACAGTATCACCTTTATGCAAATGAACAGAATACTTGTTGAAATCTATGACCTTTTTGCATATTGTTAGGCCAGTAAACCACAAAACAAACCTAAACTACGTAAGGCCCCTTGAACATTATAGCTTCACATTGACCAACTGAACTTGACCAACCGAACCATTGTAGACTTGGGATTAGTTGAATCTCAAATGATTCCTTCTTATCTTTCAAGTATAGTTTCAGTTCATTATATGTGAATTTTAACTTATTGTTATGATTGCATCAAAACAGTCATCAACAGTTTTCTGGCGCTAAATAGAGGGCTAGAAGGCTGTATAACGCAATCATCAACAGTTTTTTGGCGCTAGAAGGAGGGCCTGATTTGGTTTAGGGTTAAAATTTTGAGTTTTAAATGTTATATTCTGAGATATGTTAGATCTCATAAAATTTCAAAAGGCCTAAAAGGGTGAAAAGAAGGTCCCATTTTTTTTAATGGACACATATGGGGACAGTTTTCAAGTTAACAGTCCTTTATTTCAGGGAGCTTTGAATGAACAGTTTTATTCTCAAAGTTTATCTAATTTTTGTTTGTCTAGTTGTTGCAGGATACACCGGACTATTGAACACAATGAACTTAAATGTTTAACATTCCTCACTAGGATAGATTCATATTTGAAAGGACTAATTATTTTTTCAGATGTGTTCAGGGCTGAAAGCTGGCAGGAAAAAGAAATTTTGCAGCAACAAGCTAATACAGCACTAGAAACTAATAGGTGGTTAGAAAATACAATAGAAAAATCAATTCTGGAAGGGAATGATAATAGAGCATCTTTTCTTAGGTCATATTATGGAGGGATTGATAGTAGGTCTCTACTTCCTAATACAGGAAAAGGGGAGTGCAAGTATAAATCTTTTAAATCTTGTAGAGAGGAAACCATTTGTCAGGATAAGGTTTTTATTGCTGATCCTAATGCTTTTGGTAAAGATAGTAAAACATCTTTCCTTGAGTCATTTTATGGAAAGGAGAAATGTGGGCAAATGAAAAAATTAGAGTGCACTGAAATTGATGAGATCCCTACTATAAAAACTAGTGAAGTCATAGAGGAGAAAGTAAATCCCAATCCCATGACTGATTTCTCTGAATTGAATGACCAAGTTCAGGATTGTTGCAGGTCAATAAAATTAGACTCTTCACTGAATGACGAATGTGAGTCATCTGATGAACAATTCTTGAAAAAAGAGGATACAGAGGATCATGTTGCTGCTGTACACAATCAGACATCACCCCCATGCTATGTTGAAAGTAAAACAGGGGAGTATTCTTGTCAATCAAAAGATGTTGTCCCACCTTTACTCTCAAGTGATTTAGAAATGATTACTTTCTGTATATCAGATGATGATCAAGATACTTACTTAAGTGCTGATGTGCAGGAAACTAATGAGAACATTGAGAGGTGTGCTAAATTTGAGGATAAACTGAACATCCAGAATGAAGGAACAAGGCTGGATGAAGATGACAAAATGATACATCTGGAGTCATTCATCTTTCAACTTGAAAAAGGACTAGACATAGAGCTGGGTAATGAAAATGCAGAGCTAAATGAAAAGCCAGCTATTAATAAACAAGTGTGTTCCACAGAGCTAAAGGCACATCAGGTTGTCTCTTTCCTTTCCTTAGTAAACAAGGATAAATGCTATTTTGATTATGGAAATTCAAGAGATAGGACATGCATATGGATTAATCATAAACCCGATGAGTTGCCTCAGTTACTAGTTAAGAGCTATTCTGATAAACACAATGAATCTAGAATATCAGAATTTTTTTCAGAATTCAAAGATAAATCTGCTAGAATGAGAACCATCACCAGTACCCTATTACTCTTGCACAATCTAAAGAAATATGCAAGTAGGGGTGTTCTTGGGTCTTTTTCCTGGGTTTTAGTTTGCCTTGTAGAGGCTTGTATATAGTTTGGTAGGGTAGTTGTTTTGTTTTGTTTTGCTGTTTTCTTTTTTTGGTTAGCTGTTTGTATAGCTTGTCTTCTGTTTGTTTGTTTTTGCTTTTTGTTTCTGTCTGTTTGTACAGTTTTTTCTGTTGTTTTGTTGTTTGTACAGCCTGTTTGTGTGGTTTGTTTGTTGTCTCCTCAGCAGGGATCTTTATTTTACTGTAGAGTATTAAGGAGCAGAATTAGCAACTATCCAAAACAGTATATAATTTAGGATATTCAGGTTAACCATTTGCAATTTACACATAACCTGTCACTGTCATGAATGTAGAGAGTTGTTCATCTTCTGAAGTTTTGTATTCAATAAATGTGATTGAGAATTCGAAGCAGGTTTCTCACGATGACACACCTAAAATCCTTGGGTTCGTTGAACCTACCAGTGTAGATATTAGGTGAAAAATTAGAGGTCACCCTTGCTACCATTACAATTCTCAGCTTAATTTCAGCAAGTGTCCACTCCTTGCATCATGAAGTTACAAATTGCTATATCTTATGAAATCTTTCAAAATTAGAAAATCAAAAAAAAAAAAAAAAATAATAAATAAATAAATAAATAAAGCGGATTATACTGAAAATCCAGATGAAGCCATCTAAGTAACTCTACCGGGGCTATGGATGCTCGCTGGCAGTGGGGCTCTACTTAGGAGAATTGTAACGATAACCTTGCCGGGGCTATAGACGCTCGCTGGCAGCAAGGCTCTATCCGGTCGGCTATGAGGGAATATCCTCACCTACGTAGGCTAATGTCAGTCACTGGTTTGTTCAACCGATCTTCAAGATGAGGATAATTAATCACATGCACACAACTAAACTGAAAATAGAAATTCATGCATCTTTATTGAATACTTTGAGTCTCAAGCTGAATAGTAATTTGCAGGAAAAGATAGTTGGGAGTTATGAGTTCATTTCATCTAGTTTCCTTGAACACTCTGAATTTAATTATTTTGTTTTGGTTGCTAGTTGTTGTGATGTTCACAACACGCCCCATTATGCTCCTTAGCAAAATGGGGACCCCTGCTGATGTTTTGCTTTTTGCTTCTGCTTGTGTTTTTTCTGCTTTCTGGCGGTTTGGTAAAAATGAAGGTCAGGTGCATCATCATCATGATATTGGATGAGGTAGGTCATCATCATGAGGTCAGTTTGTCAAAGTTCATATTTTATTGCTGTGACCTCATATTTAGAAAGAGCTTGAAATTCCATGCAGGTTTGCCTTTTACTTCACTCGAAAATTCTTCCATATGTGAAAGTTATGCACGGTCAAAGTCTTGGTCAAACCTGATATTCGCAGGAGGATCATCATATTTTTATATCCTAAGTCATGTTGTCAAGATCATCATGATCTTGGTCTATCACCCGATAAAAATCATGCAGTCGCAACATCTGGACGTCAATCTTAGGTGGTAGTGCTTTTTACCCGTCAAATGACCTTATGCACATTATGCATCATCATGATATTTTTTTAGGAAGGTCATATTTTATAAACTCAGTTTTGATTACATGAAGAGCATCATCATCATCATATTTGAACCCCCCCCGATAATATCCTGAGGTTCGAATATCATGATGACATCAACTTTAAGTCACGATAAGTTTTCCCCGTCGAGCGGTCTTTGTATAGCGAGCATCATCATGATATTTCAACATTACCTGATCTTATAATATCATGCTGATCACCCTGACTTAGAAAATCCACCTTCGGCATATTTACATGCGCATGCTATAATCCTTCAGAAGGTCATCATCATGATATTTGCTGAAGTTCGAAATATGATGATGACGACTTCATATCATCCTGATCTTTCACGGGTCATTCGCTGAAATTTGCTAAGTAATGGAGAAATCATCATCATAAATCGAGGAAGAGGATCATCATCTTCATATCCTCCTGATCTCCGGTTAGCAAATATCATGATGATCACCCTATCTATTCAGAAGAGGTCGATATTGCATTTCTCAACAGCATCATCATATTTTACAATATCACCCTAGCGCAAATATCATGATGACCTTAACTCATCCTTGTGCTCCAAAGACAAATTATGATGATGACGTCATCTGGATAATTCGATAAGGAGGATCATCATCATATATTTTTTATCCTGTCATATCGTCAAGATCATCATGATCTTGTTTGTCCACCTGATATTTCGCAAAGTCCTCCTGCCGATGAAGTACAACCTTTTGCAAGTATCCTGATGATCATCATCATCACATTTTCCCTTCGGCAGGATTTTTCCCAAACATGATCCGGTTGGCGAAATATCATGATGACGTCATGATCTAAGTTTAACAAAGGCCCCGAATATCATGATGACGTCATCCCGATCTAATAAACGAAGAAACAAATATCCTCCTGATGATCATCATCATCACATTTTTCCTTCAACAGGATATTTTCCCAAGCACGATCTGGTTCCCAAATATGATGATGACGTCGTATTCCAAGTTCGACAAAAGCCCCAAATATGATGATGATCATCATCATCCTGATCTTTTGAGAGGGTTACCTTGGCCGCAAAAAGGGTCATATTACATTCATCATCCTGATCATGCTCCTTAGGTGACCCGATATCATAATTATCCCCCTGATCTTAAGCGAACATGATGATGACGTCATCCTTAGCATTTCAATGAAGCTCGAATATCATGATGACGTCACCATCATCTTCCTTTCCTCGGCAACATGATCATATTCATATCCCCCTCTTCTTCTTCAGCATGATGATGATGATGATGTTGTTCTTTTCCCCGATATGCAGAAGCGAAATATCATGATGATGAAGTCAATGTCGGCTAACATGTTTTTTGACGCACCGACAGCGATGATCATGCCGATGGGCGGGAAATGAGGCGGTGGAGTTTTAGAGTGTTTTTTTTGGCGCCTCTGGCATTTTTCGGTCAGCGATGGTTGACCCGTGAATTTTGAGCGGTCTGAACGCATTTTTGGCGCGTTTTGAGCGGATTTTGGATCCGATTTCCACAATCTTGCGCAGTCACCTGGATTTAAACGCTTATTTTAATTTCCTGCTGTTTATGTGATAAATGTGAAACTTATGGCTTGTCTTGTCTTGCAGGCTTGCAGTTGAGGAAGCAGCTGGAAAGTCAACACAGTGACCTCATGGAGGAAGGAAATCTGATCTCAGGAGCAAGAAGATAAGGATAAAGTGCGAAAAGTCAAGGCCATTCAAGTGAAAGACAGAGTTGCAGCTGGAGGCATTACTACAACAGACAAACAGAAGTTATTGCCCAGCTGCCGGAACTTCTCAGAAGGGGCAATATTTCGCCCAGATTTGACACTGCTCAGAGATATTTTTGAGAACTGGTTCACCTGTATTTATTGCTGTAACCAGAGGTTTGAACCAGGGGTTTAGTTAGGTTTTTGCTGTAGTGAGGACAATCAGAATGTTATATATTGTGCCTCTCTACACTGTAATACTTTACAACAGGGGCTACAACAGGGATTTTTAGGGCCTACAACAGGGATTTTAGAAAAAACACAGTGAGTTAGCTTAGCATAGTTTAGAGGTAGAAGAAGGAGGTCGCCTGTTTGTCTGCAGTAAGGTGCGCGTGGAATGTCTGGCTGCCTTACTGTATCTGTAAAGCTTGTAAGTTCTCTGTAGTATGATCAATGAAACTAAGAGTCATTCCTACATTGTAAATCATGTATGACTATTCGTTTCTAATACAATATAATCTGGAGTTCTGCATCTATCTTCTGAGTGTTCTCCTGCTCTTCTTTGTATTTTGAAATATCTTCTTTGAGAGCTTGCAATTTTAAATGTATGTTTGTGAAAATGCTCAGAACTTACATTTAGGGTTTTTACTGTGGATTTGATCAAATTACTGTGGTATTTACATAGTGCATAACAGAAACACTTAGATCCTTCGGTAGATTAAATGAGGTATAGAGTAGATCTTTCTAACTTTTCCCAACCCATCTGAAGTATTTAGCTGAAAACGTAGAAATCTAAAGGAAATTGTCTCAAATTTGAGGAAGCATGCATAACAGAGTCTAAGTAGACAGTTTTCATAAGTACATGAAGAAGAAAGCTGCAAAAAATCCAAGAAAACCCTCTGAAACCTGCAGCACAGTATCACCTTTATGCAAATGAACAGAATACTTGTTGAAATCTATGACCTTTTTGCATATTCTTAGGCCAGTAAACCACAAAACAAACCTAAACTACGTAAGGCCCCTTGAACATTACAGCTTCACATTGACCAACTGAACTTGACCAACCGAACCATTGTAGACTTGGGATTAGTTGAATCTCAAATGATTCCTTCTTATCTTTCAAGTATAGTTTCAGTTCATTATATGTGAATTTTAACTTATTGTTATGATTGCATCAAAACAGTCATCAACAGTTTTCTGGCGCTAAATAGAGGGCTAGAAGGCTATATAACGCAATCATCAACAGGACCTTGTCCTTTCGGTCTGAAGTTCTCTTCACATGCGGGTTGTTTCTCTTTTGTCATTTCTTGTGTAGGAGGACTAGGTACCGGATGTAATAGTTTTTCCTTGTAATTTCTATAGCTCAAGAATGTAAAGTCCGTTCGTAGCTCTAATTTGTCACTAGTATGTTTGTTACAAAAGTAATCCAATGTGAAGTGTTGTGTAATTGAAGGTTTGTATGTATTTCAATGAATGGCATGCACTTGTCCGTTCAAAGGAAATTTAACACATTGATAAATAGTTGAAGGAACCGCTTTCATAACCTTTAACCATGGGATTCCAAGTTTTATGTCAAAGGAATCAGAATCGGGAGTCATATCAAACCATTGCTCAACATGCTTCTCAAATACAGTTACTATCAATGATATCTTACCCAGTAGTTTCTTTAAAGCTCCCATATGTGTCTTAATCACTAAGCTTGAAGGGCTATAAGGACCTTGTATTAATTGATTCGAAAAGAGGAATTTTTTAGTGACAACATTAGTCATGCAATTTGGATCAATCAGAGTTCCCTCCACATTATTTCCCATTATCTGAACGGTGATGTAAAGAGGTCCTTCAGAATCACCGATTGTTATATCATGAGGAGTGAAGACAATTTCAAGCTCAGGAGCCTTTCTTTTCATGTAAGGTCTAGGAGGGAACCTATTGTTTCTGTTATTATTAGAGGCCATTCTTTTATGCTCAAACTAATTCCAAATCATATTTTGAAAACTTTTTCAAAATTGGTGCAAAAGGTGAAAACAAAAATAGCCTAAAATGCTTGATTTTTCAATACTTTTCAATGCAAATGAATGAAACAAAGGATGCTATGAGGATTTCAGTCAAGGGAAGAAATTTATACATCTAATATCAGTCCAAAACAGCAATATAATCACTCTCAACACACTCTTGATGCAAATCCAAGATAATGCCAAGTCAAAATATAGTGAAAATAAGTCAAAATAGGCACCTTTTTTACCAAAATTCAATGCAAAAGAGCATAACAAAGGGTGTTCTGAGGAAAATGTTGATGGACAGCAAATAATATCAGAAATAACAGCCTATTTATGCTAAAATATCCAACACAACATGCTTTTAGCGCCACTTAAGGTAAAACCCTAGTCAAAATATAGCAAAATATGTAATTTTTCACGGTTTTTCAATTCAAAGACCTAGAAAAATGGGTGTTGTAAGGAATTTTAGGAGGTAAAAAAAATAATATCAATAATATTAGTCACCTCAATCCATAAAATTGATCACAACATGCTTGGAGTGCAAACTAGGTCAAACCCTAGGGCCAAAATAGCCAAAATGTGTAGTTTTTCGCTAATTTTTCACTACAAGACCCTGTTAAAAGGGTGTTGTGAAGCTTTTTATGAGGGGAAAAAAATTATTACCCTAATAAAAGTAAATTAATACAAAAATATCCTTCACAACACACCTATAATGCAAGTTTAGAGAGTCAATAAGGCTAAAATTGGTGAAAATCATTGTTTTCGAAGCCCTAGGTTTGAAATTTTGGAACAAAATGATATGAAAATGGTTTGAAGTCTGATTTTTAATGGAAATTACATATTCTCAGATCTAAAAATGATTTTCAAGCTTAATCATGCAAAATTTCCATGTAAATTTAATGAAAATGCACCAAAATTGCTAGTTTTTGTTGAAATTTTCAATGCAAAAATGCAAATAATTTAAATTTAAATGCAAATTCACACTAAAATGCAAGACTAAAACCAAATGCAAATTTGAATGAGCCTCTAAAATTAGTAGAAAAATCTGATAAAAGATTTTTCCTACAAATCCTAGATTTTGGAATTACTAGGTTATCTAAAAATTGTCAAAATTTCCACAAAACCCTAGCAATTAAATGATGAAAATGCAAAGCAAGATTTTGAATTTTTGTATTTTTCTATATTTTATATCATCTGATGCAAAAATCATGAATTAGGAAAATTTAAGAAGAACTGACACAATTTAGTAAGCCCAACAATGCATTTTTTTTGTATTTTTCTAATTTTCTCAATTGTTTTTGAAATTTTCTCAATGCAATAAATTAAATGACCAAATGAATGAATGAAATCACACCAAATCTGTAGACAAACACTCAGCAAGTTGCAATTTAAGTTCAAAGACATGGGTTCACCAAAATGTTTAGGGTAAAATTGGATTTGTTGATCTTTTGTGGTTTAGATGTTAAAATCCTCCTTTCACCCTAACATTGAAGGATCTAGGGTCGAGTGGAGAGCACTATCATACCTTAGGTCACTTGCAAATGAGGGAAAGCTTAGATTAGGGAATTAATTATCAATTTTTCCTTCTCCTATGCTCAATTGACCATTAAAACCCTAATTATGCAAATACGACAACAAATTGATGAATTACAGAAAAAGCTCTTGCAGACGGGAGTAAAATGCCAAATTACAGAATACCTTTTTTTCGGGGTTCCAAAGCAGAATAGTTGGGGACACTGGAGCGGGCACCCAAGTCCAAGGTACCTACTTTTTCAAGGAATCTGGACCTCCTTCAGACACTGATCAGCCCTACAACTTCTATTTTTGGGAATCTATCTGCGGAGGACACTGGAGCGAGCACCCTAGTCCTGGAAGTGCCCCTTTGTCTGTCTTTCCTTCAGATCTTGAATCCCTGATATCTCCCTAGCCTTCCTGCAACTCCACTTTTTCTGGATGCGACACCTGTAACCTGTAATCACAAGACTTGGTTTGGGGGTTGTGGTGTTTAGAGGTTTGCCTCAGTCAAGCCCCGGAGGACACTTAAGTCTCTGAACAATGTTGTTAGATAAAGAGGGCATGCCTTTGTGAGGCAGAGGCCAAAAACTAAAGGAATCAATGATAAAAACACAATGATATGTAACCTTGTAGTGAAGCCTTCATGGAGGAAGATGCTCTTCATGCCATGAGGAGATTGATGCTCAAATCTGCAAATATCAACACATAAAACATACAAGTCTGATCTTGCAACACAATAGAAAGCCTTGAATTACCTTAAGATGCAAAAGTTCACACTGATCATCTAATTGAAATCTAGTTTACAAATGAATGCCTAAGCATGCTTATATATGCATCTACAAGCACTCTTGCTAAGATATTTGAAATTCAAACTTACCGTGTCGGCAAAGGGACCTAATAATGGTCACTAATCGACACCTAAAAATTGGGGTTGCCCTAAAATAGGGCAGGACTAGGGCGCGGGCGCCCAAGTCCTCCCCCCTATTTTAGGTAGGGTACAGCTCAAGGGGTCCTCCTAGGTCCTATTTGCCATGGGACTTAGGTCTCATTCCATTTGGATGCTAAAATATGAACTAAAATGTCCTAAATGCACTCTAAAGACCCGGGAGCTAAACCTTATGAGGGAAAAGCCCCCAAGGGGACATTTTTTGATGTTACAGGGACCCAGCCAATTAGGTTTGAACTTTTCTTTCTTAGGGAAATCCTGCATGTTCTTCTGATTCTCCATAAGGACAAGATCACCTACTTCAAAACTACGGCTCTTCATTTTCTTATTATAACTTCTCTAGAGGCGATTTTGATAAGCTTACAAATGGTTCAAAGTGTTTATGTGTTTCTCATCAAGCAACTCTAATTCATTCAGTCATGCAGTCTAATATTTCTCATCAGTGATAATGTTCTTTAGTGAGATGTGCAAATATGGGAGCTCAACCTCTATAGGCAGGATGACTTCAAAACCAAACACTAATGAATAGGGTGTGGCTCCTGTGGGTGTACGAATGCTAGTGCGGTATGCCCATAGGGCAGGATTAAGCTGTAGGTGCCAATCATGATCGACTTCCTTAACTATTTTCTTTAGGATGCACAAAATGGTTTTGTTGGAAGCTTCGGCCTGACCGTTACCTTCTGGATAATATGGGCTATAGAAATGGTGTTGGATATGGAACTTGTCACACAAGGTGTAGACTTCTTTGTTCTTAAAGGGCTTTCCATTATTTGTGATGATGGAGTGTAGGATACCATAACGACAGATGATGTAATGCAGGATGAATTTGGAAATTTGGATACTAGTGGTAAAGGTGAGTGGAAGGGCTTCTACCCACTTAGTGAAGTATTTCGTGGTAGTGATGATGAACTTATGGCCGTTGCAAGAGGGTGGATGGATTTTCCCTATGAGGTCGAGCCCCCACTGTGAAAAGGGCCATGGAGTCCTGATTGGTTGCAATTCCTGTGATGGTGCATGTATTAAATCTACATGTTGCTGGCAAGGTAGACATTTCTTAACATAATCATGCGCATCTTTTTCCATAGTCGGCCAATAGTATGCCATTCGAGGAATCTTCTTGGCTAAGCTCAGTCCACTAGAATGTGCCCCACAGATACCCTCATGCACTTTGTGCAAGGTTGTCTCATCCTCCCTAGCATCAATACATGTCAAAAGAGTATCGTCGAGACTCCTTCGGTATAAAGTATCAGCAATGATGGTGAAACAAGATGATCGACAGATGAAGGTTCATCGTTGGGTAGATGTTAGGTTGGGTGGAAGGGTGTTATCATGAAGGTATAAATAGATTTATTGGTACCACGTGGACAAAGGACCAACAATTTTGCATACAAGTTCTGATTACAGAACATTCATAAGAAAGGATTTGAAGCTCTTCCACCAAAAATTCACATCTCTTGCTATTTGTTTTCATATCTACCAATGACCCAATGGTGGCCATTGCATCAGCTGCTTTATTGTTAAGCCTCAGAACTTGTTCAAAATGGATATTGTGGAAGTAATCCTTGAAGTCATCAACCATTCTCTTATATGGTAGGAGCTTATCATCTTTTGTTTTGTACTCGTCATTGACCTATCAGATAACCAACTGTGAATCACCATATATTGTCAGCGTCTCTATTTTCCATTTGATTTCCATCTAAAGCCCTATGATGAGGGCCTCGTATTCAGCTATATTGTCGGTACACGGGAATGTTATTTTGTATGACCTAGGGATTCTGTCTCCTTGAGTTGTGACAAATAGGAGACCTACCCCCGAACCATGATGAGTATACGACCCATCAAAATACATTTTCTAAGTGTTTTTTGTCGATGCAACTGTCAGTATGGATTCATCTAGAAACTCAGACAACAAAGGATGTTCAGCTAGCATAGTAGCATCTGCTAATTGATCAGCGATAACTTGCCCTTTGATGGCTTTTTGTTCTATGTACTCAATGTCAAATTCACTCAAGACCATTACCCACTTTGCTATTCTTCGAATGAGAGCAGCTTTGCTTAGCAGATATTTTAACGGGCTGATTTTCGCAATGAGCTTGGTTTTGTGACTAAGCATATAGTGCCTTAACTTCTGTGATGAAAAGACTACTGCCAAACATGCTCGCTCAATTTGTGAATAATTAAGCTCATATGCTATCAATGCGCGACTGATGTAATAGATGGCTCTCTCTTTTCCTTGCTCGTCATGTTGTGCCAATAAAGCTCCAATTGTTGTTTTTGTTACTGATATGTAGAGGAGAAGAGGTTGTCCTAATCTTGGTGGCATAAGAACTAGTGGATTGGTAAGATATTTCTTCAATTGTTCGAAGGCCAACTGACAATTATTATCCCACTGAAAAGTTGTGTTCTTTCTAAGTAGATGTTGGAATGGCTGGCATTTATCAGCGAGCTGCGCTATGAATCGATGAATGGATTGCAACTTACCTTGTAGACTTCTGATCTATTTAAGTGTCGAAGGGGGAGGCATCTCTATTATAGCTTTGACTTTGTTCGGATCTACCTCTATCCGTCTTCATGACACTATGTATCCTAGAATTTTCCTGGAGGTTACCCCAAAAACACACTTTTTAGGATTGAGTCGTACATTATACTTTTCCAGTCGATCAAAGATCTGTGCTAACACATCCAAATGTTCTGCTCTTATTTTTTATTTTGCCAAAAGATCATCTACATAGTCTTCCATTATCTTATGAAAGAAATTGTGAAAGATGATTGTCATTGCTCTTTGATATGTTGCTCTTGTATTCTTTAATTCGAAAGACATCACAACCCAACAATAAGTTCCCCATGGTGCTATGAATGATGTCTTATGTTGGTTTTCCTCAACTATCTTGATTTGATTATATCCTGAAAACCCGTCCATGAGGGATAGCATTTCATGTCCAGCAGTGAGATCTATGATCATGTCGATGTTAGGAAGAGGGAAATCATCCTTAGGACAAGCTTTGTTAAGATCTCTAAAGTTAGTACAACAACGGATGCCCCTAGTCACTTTTTCCACAAGTACTAGATTTGACACCCATTAGGGATAGTCTATTGGTCGAATAAATCCTACATCTAGAAGTTTCTTTAGTTCTGCTTTGACAAGTAATGCTATTTGTGGATGCATCTTTCGTAATTTCTATCTTACTAGTTTCGCATCTGGATATACTACAAGGTGATGAACTACGAGAGCGGTATCTAGCCCATACATATCATCGTAAGTCCATGCAAAGTTGATGTTTCTTTGTTTGAAGAAATTTAGAAAGGCTTCTTGTTCTGTTGGTGTCAATGATTCAGCTTGATATGTGATTTGGGGCTCGCTTTCTGTGCCAAGATTCATTTCCTGTGATGCTTCTGTCAAGATAGGAGATGTTTCTTGATAAAATTCAAATACTTTAGGGAGGTCCAATCTCTCATCCTCTGGTGCCTCAAAGAGGTTTTCACTAGAGGATACGTCCTTTATTTTTACTTTTTTATCATCCGAAAGTGCCACAAAGTAGTTTTCGCCAGGGGATGTCTTTTTTTATTTTTATATTCATCATTTTGCGACTAAGAGATTGGGTGGTCTCAACAAAGTACGCACCAGTGTTAAGTTCCATGATATATCCTGCTTTATGATCTCCCAAAGGAATGTGATTTCTTACTCCCATGAACTCAGCAAGAGCTTCATCGTTTTGTACAACATCCAGGAGGGGTGGTGCTATTTGGTCCCAATCAACAAGTTGTGGATATATGAGAGGTAGGTCATCGGTTGTGGATGGCATGGAGGATAGTGTGAAGATGGTACAGATGGAGGATTCAAAGAGTTCAAAAAAATCAGAGGAGTCAGAATGATACTCTTCATCGTTGTCATTGATTATCGGGAAGGCCTTGGTGTCCTCTGTAAAAGTACACTCATGTTCTGAAGGTGGCAGTTCTAATATTCTATACCCTATCCCTTGGCGATAATAATGTCCATAAGCTTGGATTGGTTCAATGATCCCTGATTTATGAAAGACAATGCCCCCTTGTCCCTTGTATCCCATTTTCTTAAATATTTGAGAGCCTTGACCATAGATTTCTAATGGAAGAACTGGGAGTTCTTGCTCTTCTTCATCCTTGTATAGCCATGAGGATACATCTTCTAAGACATCCTATTCCATGATATGTTTCCTTTCAAAGGTTGGTGTTGGTTTGCACTTGATGACTACCATAGAGACTTTATTTCCCTTAGGAATGCCATATGTCTTAGGGGATGGTGGTAGAAGTCTGACATAAAAGAAGACACCATGCAAGTCGTATTCACCACATCCTTTTATCACTTGCCTTGATCTTGATCTCGGGATGAGGGGTGGATTGGGATGTTGATGGCAAATCGGCAGGATCAATGTAAGCAGAAGATGATCAGGTTGTTTGTTGAGACTTGGAAGGGGTCACAATAGGATGGTTATAGGGATAGAAAGTATGATCATGTCCTTCCAAGAAGCTACAGTATTGAAAAGGACGGGGATCGGCATAGATGGTAACCTTAATTTTGTTGTACAGGAATTTGAGGCATTGATGGAAAGTGGAGGGAACAGCTTTCATAGCATGAATCCATGGCCGACCAAGAAGAATGTTGTAAGGAAGATCAAGGTCAAGGACTTGACACTTTGTCTCTAAAATCTTAGGTCCCACTTGAATAGGGAGTTTGATAGTCCCTGCAGACAATCTCTCTATGTCGTCATAACCTTTTATGGTGATACATTCATTTGCATTTACGACCACATCAGAATATCCCAAGCGTTTTAATAATTTTAGAGTGCACAGATTTAGGCCGGAGCCACCATCTATTAAAACCCTTTTTACAATGTGTTTATGGACTAGGACTTCGATGTGCAATGCTTCATTATGAGATGTGTTTGAAGAAAGATCTTTTTTTCTGAAAAGGTGCGGCGATGGGGTGTTGCAAGGTGAGCTACCATAGCTTGAAATTGTTCCACATTTAGATCAGTAGGGACTTGTGCTTCCATCAAGGCCTTATCTAGAATTTCCTTGTGAAGTGGCAATGTGCTAAGGAGCTCAAGAATTGTTATTTGGGTTGGTGTCTTTCCTAGATGATCTAGGAGGTTGTATTTATATGTGAGTGGATTGGAAGGTGCAGATGATGAAGATTGATCAGCTGCAGTTGGTTGGTTAGTGGCACCACGAATAGTTACGTGACCATGATGGGTTGTGACAACACAATCGGGAGTTTGGGGTTGGACTTAGATTGTAATAGTGTTGACATGGCTAAAGGATTCTTCTATTTAGCCAACAATGGAATCAAAACATTTTGGCAGAGGAGCAACATAATATGTTTGGTTGGCGGATGAAGATGCTTTTCCTTTGTTATGGTCGGGGAGGGGGTCCTTGTATGTTCCCAAGTTTGTATTCGGAGAGGGATTTGAAGAGTCTTGGAGGTTGACTTTGCCTACTTCTATGAGATCTTGTATGTGATGTTTTAATCTCATGCAATCTGATGTTGGATGTCCCCTAACACGATGATATTCACAATATTGATTCTCATCAAACCACACGGGTTTAAATTGACTTTCATCAATAGGTCTTATGGGTGGTAGTTGCAATAAACCTCCTTTCACATACCTATCCAAAATGTCCGCAATGGGTTCCCCCAAAGGAGTAAATCTTCTTCTAGGGTGATTCTCTTGTCTTGGAGGTCCCCTAGGTACATTCACATTATTGCTTGAGATATTTAGTGGGAGATTATTTTGGACATTTTGGACAGCTTTTGTATCTATTACTCCATCATTGAGGGAATTCTTATTTTTGTTCCAAAAGCGTGGCTTGTCACTTGTTTGAGCATTATTGTTGTTGTTTGAGGTGGTGGTGTTGTTGTTGTTATGGTTGTTCTTGTTGTTGTCATACAATTTTATTGATCCTTTAGCAACAAGGGCCTTTTCAATGGTTATTCCCTTTTCAATAACTTCTTCAAAGTTTGAGGCACAAAACACTTGCAAGTGAAATGCTAATTCGGGATTCAGATTAGTGACGAACATGGTCACGAATTATTTCTCAAGTATTTGCCATGGTAAGTTGCTTGCCAATGCTCTCCATCTTTGTAAAAAGGTCACAAATGGTTCCCCATTCTTTTGTTTAGTATTACAAAGGTCTGTCATAGAGATTTCATGCTCACAATTGTAGGAGAAATGAGTTATGAATTTATCCGCAAGTTCCTCAAATGATTTAATGCCTCGGGGAAGATGTGTAAACCATTCAGTGGCTTGTCCACTAAGGCTTTTGGGAAAATGTATCATTAAGTATGTGTCCTCTTGAGCGACTTCAAGGCAAGCTAAGTAGAATTCCCGCAAGTGATCCCGATGGTTTCCCTTTCCCTTATATTTGTCAAATTTTGGCGTTTCAAAATGTTTAGGGAATTGTGGCATATATAGATTCTTGTCAAAAAGATAATGACATATTTCCTCAAGAGAATAATACTTCTTTTTAGGTTCCTTTGCCATCTCTACTATTTGTTGGACCATTTCAATTGTCAAAGGTTGCTGTGGGGTAGAATTATTTTGACACATTCGTTGGAGATATGGTGGTGATTGTGTGTCTTGGCCTTGTCGTGTGTTGGCATCTTGTCGTTGCGAATTTGGGTTTTGATTGTCTTGGGACATGGAAATGGTTGCAACATTGGAAGTGTTGACATTTGTTGTGAAAGTAGCTATGATATGATGGCTATGGAGTTAGGATCGTTGGATGGGAGGCTTATGTAAGCATTTGCATTTGGGGTGTTGCCAGGAATAGTGAGTGTGATTTGTTGTGTGGTGGCATTAGTGTTTGTAGGAGTGGCCCCAAGTCAAATAAGGTGATCCATAAACCTATTGGTGTCTGACTTGAGGACTCTATGTAACACATCCATGGCCCCAGTATCTTGTAAGAAATCCTCAACCTCTTGGTCAAGTACATTAGTTCCATGGGGTGATGGTGGAGGTTGAATTGAATAGTCATAGGGCACATTATTCTCATCAGTTGGTTGCATTCCAATTTTGATAGCAATGTTGTTTTGGTCAGTTTGAGGCATTCCAGTATCGAAGGATCCCATTTCTTGAAGTCTCTTAGCTTGTAACCTTGTCAAGGGCATGCAATAATGTTGGAGTGAGTTTGATTATGAGATGGGTTTGATGTTCTTGGGAAGAAAGACCTTAGAGAGTAATTTGTAATTAGTTGGACCTAAAGGGGAGAAAGAGTGAAATGGATGAAATTTTTCAAGGCTAGAGGGTGATATTGGTGATGGAGTTGGCTAAAGATATGGTGTTTGAACTTTAGAAGGATGGCTTAGGACTAAAAAGGATGAGCTTGGATAAAATCTAGATCTTTAGGTTTTGTTTCAAGGATGATTCCTTATACTCAAGGTAGACTAATTACCTCAAAGCAAAAGGATGATAAGATATTTTACTTGAAGGTAGACTAATGACCTTCAACATAAAATAAGGATGATGATAGATGAAGTTTATAAGGATACCAAAGGTAGCTAATCTTTAAGTATCTTACAAATAAGATGAGATCTAGATTGAATCTTTTGCACACAAGCTTAGTACAAAGGTTGATGGATTGGTGGGATAAAATGTGAATGGCTTAATGGGCAATTTGGGTGAGATGTAAGTGGAAAATGATTTTGGGATGAAATGTTTAAAAGATGGAGAGTCCAACAAATCAAAATATTTTCTCTAAGGTCAAGATGAGATGAATGGATGGATGTTTAAGATATGCATGGATAAATGAAATGAAAAGGATTAATGAGACAAGGCTAAAATGTCTTTGGGATTTCTAAGTGTTTGGATTTTATTTTTTAGAATTTTGAAAGCTTTTGATTTTTTTAAAAATTTTCTAAGGTTTTGGATTTTTTTGGATTTTTGAAAGCTTTTGATTTTTTTTTAATTTTCTAAGGTTTTGGATTTTTTTTTAATTTTTGAAAGATTTTGATTTTTATTTTGGGTTTTCTAAAGTTTTGGATTTTTTTTTGGATTTTCTAAAGTTTTGGATTTTTTTGGGTTTTCTAAAGTTTTGCAAATGAGGATGTCTCTTGGCAAACAAATACAAAGCACACAATTCACACAATGGGAAAGTTTGTTTTGATGCAATGTCTTTGTTGTTTTGCAAATTTTGAAAAACAAACACAACCTAAGGCGAAGGCAAGGACAATATTTGTTGAATCCCCTAGCTGCGCTTATTCAAAGCGGGTAGCTCGAGGATCTTGGTAGCACCGGCTCCCCCTTACAGTGCACTCACTTCTTATGCATACCAAGATCTGAGTTTCCCAAGGCTTGTCCTCCCAACCTTAGGATTGTCCCTGCTACCTCTGCTAAGAACTGCATGAATCGGGGCCGCTTCAAAGGTTACCCTTCTGCATCAACAAATAGAAGGATTTGGGCTACTAAAACAATGGTTCGTAGTGAGGGAACATCCGGGGGACCGGCACCTCACAAGCTTCCAGCAAGCCACTTAAGGCTCTAACTAACCCTACTAGGAGTTTAATATACACAAAGGTACACCTCCTTTTGAGCTAGCACTGTATGGTGAGCGCTCATACTAGTTACACTTGGCTTTCGCCTTATCCTCAATTTACATATAGCGGACCGGATGAAAGTACCGTTTGGGGTCACCAATGAGTTCTTCGTACAGATGTGTCTCAAGGGCAGGCCCATGTCCTAAGAAAGAAGAGAATAGAACCGTTTCTCATACACCCAAGATCCTTTTGAAGGCAAGGGGAGAGGATGTTTCGATTCTAACCCTTGGGTAACACAAAGTGTGCAAGTGCACCAAACATGACAAACAAATGCTAATGTATTTTTTAAGTCCAAATCCAAATGTTCCTAAGATCAAGCAATGGTTCTTTTTAAGCCCAAATGAAATGTTTGCCTAACTAAACACACAAAGTTTCATTTTTTAAAGCCCAAAACAAAGTGTGCCTAATTTAACAAAAACCCTACAGCAAATCATTAGTAGTTTTCATATTTAAGTCTTTGACATGCATTCTTTTATGTTGCAAAGTTTGGCCAATAACCTGCACAATCAAAAAATTAGTACAGAAAATAGCGCCAAAATAGAACAGCAAAGCACGAAAAAAGCATGAAATTGTGCCATAGAATCAGTAAATCATGACACACAGAAATGTTTACCAGTTAGTAGAATATCACGCTATAGAAAAGAGGAATCGCACTGACACTAAATATCATGCTATAGAAATGAAATATCACGCCATAGAAATAGAAAATGGCGCCAGAAAAATAGAAAATTGTGTCACAAAAATTAAAATAGCGCCAGTCTAGGTTTTATCTGATTTACCTGTTCACAGAGGCTGAACTATCGCGTGGATATGGGTGTAGATTACACCAAATTGACAGAAAAAAGATCTATCCTCTAAAAAAAATATTAGATGAAAAACCAAACCCTTCTTTTTGCTTTAAGATGGACTTCTATATGACTTTAAACCCTAATAAACTAGAAATCTGCAAACCCTAGTTCATGAATACAAATCTAGCTAACATGCAATCTAAATATCAAACCTAGTATAAACCTAGTCAAAAGTATTAAACCTTTAATCAAAAACCTGCAAAACAAAGCTTGTTAGACCCTGCAAGTACAAAACCAAGTCAAAAACTAAAAATGCAAGATCCTGCAACCACATAAAATCTGTCAAACTAAACACAGAAAAATCACGCCAAAACAAGAAATCGCACTGAAAGTTGACATAATCATGCCATAGTCAAGGAAAATCGCACCGAATAGAGAATGAATCACTCCAAAATAGTCAGATATCGTGCCAAAACCTGTAACAAAACCTGCAGTATGGGTTTTTGACGAAAATCTTTAAAAACACAATGAAGAATTAGTAAAATCAGGACCTAGGGGTCCCACCGGGAGTGCCAAATGAAATCATGAAAATAAACATGAAGTGAATGATCACAAAATGCAATATACCTTCAAGATGATCCATAATCCATGGTTAAGGTTGAGAATGCTGCACCCAAGAACATTCTAGCTATACCCATAAGATTGAAATGTGAAATGCTCTCATGCAAATGCAAATCACTAAACCCTAGCTCAAAGATACAAGAATGATTTTGATAGAGTGATGATATGCTCAAGATTGGATGCAAATAGCTTAGAAGAGGGCTGTATTTATAGAAAAGCTTGGTTGAAATGGAGAGATGAGATTGGATTTTAACTTTTGGCTTATGGATGGCTGAGATTAATCATACATGGATCAAGTTTAGCTTTGTGACAAGTGTGCGATGGAGGAGAGAGATGAATTTTCAATTAGAATAAAAGGCTAAGAGGTGCATGTGACTATGTAGTCATGTGACAAATGGAGGGAGGAGAATAATTAGCTCCAATTTAAATAAAAATATTTAAATTGGCAAGTCATGTGAAGGGATTAAGTGGAGGGTAAATGGTGTGACACGTGTTGCAATGAGGTGAGAGGTGAGGGATTTATTTTAATTTTTTTATTTGGGTTATGGAGACATGTGACAAAGGGATAATTAATTAAATAAAATGGGTTTATTTAATTAATTAAGCTAGGTTTATTTAATTAATTAAGGATGTGATTAAGTTGGAATTGTGAATGGGAATATTAACCAAATAAATATTTAATATTTATTTAATTAATATGGACTAACACTAGAAGGGGATAAATATTGAATTAAATTAATTCAATATAGGTGACCAAGGGATTTTAATTAATTAATTGTGGATAAATTAGGATTTAATTAATTAAATAAAATTTAATTAATTAATTGGGACGATTAAATGGTTAGGACATTTTAGGGTGTCTACACACACCAAGTGAAATATAAGGTAAATTATAATAGTTCTCTATGATCAATGGATCTACATCTTTACACCATTCAATCATTGAGCTCCTTCGGTGCTTCCTCTTATTCCATTATTATCCTATTCCTATAACCACAATGAAAGAAATTGAAAAATAATGATATTTTAATAAAGTGTGAGTAAAGGAGCTTAAATTGCCAAACATGTAAGGTGTAGATTTATATTCTAGGGAGTTTATAAACATGTAAGGTGTAGATTCACTTAAGGGAGTTTGGAAGGAATTCGAGAGAGCATTTTCTAGGGACTAAATTATTATTTTCTTAGCATGAGACAAATTCTTAGGGCTAAATTATCGGTGAGCATAAACCCACAATACAAGTCTATCAGCTAATTAAATGATGTAAAAGTTTATATTGGGAGAATAAGTATCTCATTTTTTAACACATAGGTATCATTTATGGCATTGAACTTTTGAAGATGACAACAAGAATTGATCCCAAATGAACTCTTATTTGAATGCTCTTTAATCTAATAGTTTTCCTCTCATATTTGTGTGATATGGTAAAATTAACTCTAACTAAACTATATCTAATCAGAACAATTTCATGTCACACAATATTAGGATACTAGCCAACAAAGACGTGTATCTCACTGCTATCCAATTCTAGGAGAGTGAGATTCTCTAAGCTATATCGCTTTGTTGCAATTGGAAATGAAATGATTAATATTATTGATTAAAACTAACAAAAGATAGGAGAAAACAAGAAAAAAATATAGAGATTGATAAAATGATTTACAAAAACAAATGCGGAAATAGAAATAGCAAATCACAAGGAACCTGGCACAAGGAAGACATCCTCATTGTCCAGGATGATAATGCATGGCAAAGACGTCTACGCATTGTGTTGTAGTTTGTATGGCACAGAAAACCAAAATCCTTGACCTGTACAGATTCACATAGATTTCAAGAGTTTCCTATTGATAGTAAACACAATAATTATTGCATAGAAATCTACAGATGAGAGAAATAGATGAAAATGGTGAGAAAGGGAAAAGAAATATGAAGACGCTTGTGTGTTTGAAATCTTTCTTCATGCAACTTGCAATAAACAATGAGCATAGAATAGAAATTACATAAGTAAAATAAGACTGAGCAGTAATTTTGGCAGAGCTTTGCTAACGTGTGAAATCAATCCTTTCAAATGGAAAACCTATAGGGTTTTATAAATAAGGCAAGAAGCAAAAAAATCTAGGAAAGGAGTCATTTGGGTGCAGATAAACATCAAGAAAAGATCAGAATGCCACACAAGTAAAAACACACCTTCTAAAATGGTTGATGAACAAAAAGATGCTTTCGACGCGTTGACATCCATGCCTAGAGCTTTTGTCCATGCAACTTTAGTTCTTAGAAAGTCCAGATGACTTGGGGCATCGTCAAGGTTACAACACTTTTATGATTTTTGTATAGGATAAGCAAAAAGAGTCAAAGCAACATTTAGAAAGTATCTTTGTGGGTTGAGGGTAAGGCTTCCTAAAAACACACTAGGAGAGTGGACACTAAAGTGAGTGTCAAATAAAGTGTTAAATTGTGAGCAAGCATAATTTATGATGCTACATTTAGCCCCCACTTTAGCGGGCGTATGACATTATGTGCATATCCAAGCTAAAGTAATAAAGAAAATAACATAAAAACAAAATTTTTACCCAAGAATATTTTAGAGGATGCATAATGTCACTAAGTGAGAGATATAAAGCCCCCTAGCTTACGATTCTGCAAAATCACATTGTTAGGCCAAAAATCTGCACATGAAACAAATGTCAAAGGCACACACACACAGACACAAGTTGATGAGAAGGAGGATTAGACCAAATATAATTTGTTGAAATCCTTGCAGTTAGAAAATAATATAGTCTAATACACATTAATCTAATGAACAAGTAATCATATACAAACATACAAAAGGGTAAAATGAAAGGTATGGTTCTAGGGCTAGTAAACTTTGAGAGCTAGGATCCTTACTGAAAAACTTCTATATGTCATTAAGGGTAGCAAATTATGTTGTTTGCTAGGTGTCTTATGAGAAGTGCTGATAGGGTAGTAAATGAAACATCATAGAGTAGCATTGCTTTTTTAGGTGTGCTACATGTCAAACAATATTAGAGATTACATGGCTAGCATGGCTAGGTAATTCTGATAAAGGTGGTTAGTCTAAGAAAGTGCATTTGCTTAGGGCCATGAATGCTACAAAAATTTTGTAGGGAGCATATCATCAATGTGGTGTGTGATTAAATGTGAAAGATAGAAAATATATGCCCCCACCTTAAAATAATTGCTTACATCATAGAGGAACAATTAATTGTAAGGTAAAAAGAGAGAAAGCATGAGAGCTTTTAAGAGGCATATGCCTAGAGGATATGTTCCAAAGAGCTACATCATGAAAGGGTTGCTGGACCAAGAAGGACAACCAAGGCGATGCTGCAGGCATGATACACGATGGCTTGTGTAAGCATGACACGATGCTGAGCAATGCAACAAGGTGTCACATATAGGCAAGCAACATCACAATAAGAAACAAAGGGATCTATGTGATTCAGAGTTAGTAAATACAGGAGAGGAATAATCAGGGAAATATAATTTTGAATCGTCATCATCCCCCTAGGCACGTAGAACTACGAATACAAAGGAAGAAGGTCACATGAAGACAAAATAAAAAATTTGGGTCAACATGGAAGGATGCTAAATCATCCAACACTTTGCATCATCCCCAAAATGCGGTAAATTCAAGTATGACATATAGAAGAATATAGAAACATATAGAGGAATGATGTGCAACATTTTTGTTCCCCCTGTATCCATGTGCCTACAAGGGCATCAAGGGTCCTCTAGGGAGAGATAACAAACAAACATACACATCATGCATCAAGTACGAGGATTACAAAACATATAGGCACACTTTAAACAACTAAAAATGAAATGAAGGTACTATGCTCAAGGATCGGGCTCTAGTAGGTCGTTCGCCTCCCAATCTTGTTCATCATATAGGGATGGAAGACAAACCACTAGAGGGACCACATTGAGAGAAGTACTTGGTACTGCACCTGGTTCACCATGTGGAGGATCATTAGCCAAGGAGAATCTTGGTGCAACTCACCAAAAGCAAGGTCCATTGATTTTGTGAAGATCGAGGACATAGATTGCATCTCTTTCAATACATATTTGGAAATACATCTTCTTTGGGGTAAGAGTGATCTAAGTCACTAACAGAATAGATGACAATAAGGGGTCGCCTAATGCTTACAGTGGGAATACAAACACTGGTGACCATTGGTGGAGAAGATGTTTCCACAATCATAATGGATGATGTAGAAGGACTTAGTGGCAGTGAAGGAGGCATGCACTTTCGCTTGCAATAGGGTGGGGTGGGATAATCTTCATGTTTATGCTTTGGTAGCGAGCGTGGAATGTCAATGGCAATGGTGGCAAGACACAAGACGCCAGGGAACACCTGATGCTAGGTACATTGGAATGGAACTAGCTTTGATAGAGTGGTACTAGACATGAAGTTGACGTTAAGCAAGTCCAAGGGTGTATCAAAGGGTAGCATGTCTGGGATGGATGGAAGGATGAGACTATCCATAAAGGGAGTGAGGAGTACTTGAACTGGGTTAGGGTTTCTTTTGGTGTGCTGAATCAGTGGAGAGGCAGGAGAGAATCACGCAGAAGAGAGGGAGTAGAAAGCTAAGAAGGTGGAGCCAAGTCTGGGGTCAACCACATAGGAGGAGGATGCATGGGAAGGGATCCTTCTCCTACCGCATGCTCATGAGCTATATAACATTGGCGATGCTTTCAATTTCTCACAAGTTGGTTACACCAAGTTCAACTTAAAGCATTCGTAGGAGGAACCAAGGAGTCTCCCAATGTGGGCTCCTTTTCTTCTTTCACTCTAGGAGCAGGAGGAGGAATAGTGTTAGGAATTTACAGGTAGCTAAAACCAATTCCACAAAACCCAAAGGAGATAATGATGCATACAATATTACAGATTTACCATAATGCAAAGATCAATAGACAATCAACAAGATAACACAAGGTATATGCTGGGATAACCCTCATCGAGGAAAAAAACCCAGCCTCCAAAAGCATCCATACTAAATGTATTATTCAGCAATAAGAAATTACAATACACTTATAGAGTCTCCATGAACACCTCTAAAACATCAAGCTCCTCTATTGCAACCTCCATGTATCCAGGAAAGAATACACACATCCCATCCCATGCTTTACAATGTGCACTATCAAGAGAAAACTCAATACAATGATAGCCTCTCACATAGCTTGTAAAATAAGAGCCAACCCTAACCACTAACCTTATGCTTTCTTTTATAGACTCAAACTCACACAAATACAACTTGTGGTATTGGATAAAAACAATGTGACCCAAAACCATGAACACAAAATGATTGACCCCAAAATAATAAATTATTATTATTTTGCACAAATAATTAATATTTGCCTTATGTCTCCCAATGTTAAATACAACTTTTACAAGTGATAACAAATAAATATTTAATGTGGCTAAACACATCACTTAAGATGCACCACAAAAGAATATTTATTTTACATAATTAAATTAATTAATGTTATGCAAGGTGAACAACACCTTTTTTCCCAACATTCTCCCACTTGTATACATTGCATAAGGGTCAATCAATGAAATACATCATCATAGGCAAACATGAAACCACATGAATCTCCAACATGCTCTTGTGCTCCATCAAGATACCTGCAATAAAAATAAAGTAACCACCATCTCAAGTAAGAACTCCTCTCATCTTCCAACGTACCACCTATGGAAGAAAAGGAACATGCCAAGGTGAAGATGCACCAATTAAAAGAACACTAGCATCAAATCCAACTAATAACAAAATCTCCAAGTAGCTATCAAAGGTAAAAACCCACATGACTGGAAATAGCACAACATATGTTAATACATCCAACCATCCATACCTCATAGGTATCAACAACATCAGTAAACTCATTGCAATAACATATCAAACCCATATACTACAATAATAAGCTCCATGTATAAAACCTATCAATGAAGAACACATACATCCAGGAACTCCCATTGCATGGGTAATGTCAAATCTAAAAATAGATCCAAGGCATACCACATCTACCAATCAACACTCAAACCAAGGTGTGGCTCATCAATAAGCCATTGTAGTATCAAGAACAAACATAATGATCCACACATGCAAGATAAAGCACTGCATACTCTCTCACAACATGTCATCATAACTATCCCAAGTCCAACCATATCAACATGATCCTCCAGGAAGTAGCCATAAGACAAAGGAAGAAAACCTGTAAATCCTAATGTCCTACCAACACCTCAAAGTGCAAAGCTGTGTCAAGTATGATCTCCTTTACAACCCCAAATGAAAAGCCTCAACAACACCCAATCATTCAATCTCATAGATCAAATGAACATATATATCATGTAACCAACATGGGTGTAAGCGTCTCTAACCAAGGAAGATCAAACTCATAACCATTCCATAACCAGGAATAAGCCCAATCACATCTCCTAAACTCCTCATAATGGAAATCATAAATCAAACCATATGACCAAAGAGATAAACATGCCAATGTCCCTCAAATGAACCCTCCATAACCAATAACCATAGCTCAAGATCCATAACCGTGAGAAGATAAAACATAAAGAAAAATGCATCTAAAAGGATGGGCAATACCTTATAGATGATAAACCACCGAGTAGACCAAGAGTGGGAATGAGAATGCCCCTCCAAGAAACACAAAGTCACAAAGAATCTCCAAGAACAGTCTCCTCTAGGTCAAAATGAACTCACGTCCATATCCAGGTGTAGGCTCCTCTATCTATCTATTGAAACCTCCAAGGAGTAACTATCTCAACAAGTGTCTCTAATCCAAAGAGAACTCCAGCCTCACCTAAGTCTCCAAGTATCCAAGAGTACCTCCATGATCAATCCATGCTAAACTCCAAATGCAACATTGCACTATCATGAAGATCACAAGCAC
Source organism: Cunninghamia lanceolata (assembly GCA_027924645.1). Taxonomy (NCBI): domain Eukaryota; kingdom Viridiplantae; phylum Streptophyta; class Pinopsida; order Cupressales; family Cupressaceae; genus Cunninghamia; species Cunninghamia lanceolata. The sequence goes on along the minus strand of BSBN01000809.1, from coordinate 41,172,848 downwards.
ATGATCAATGTACTCAATACCAAGAGAACCATACAAGATCACTGTGAATGCTCCTACTGCACATCTGCATAACCAAGAAGCCCATCATGACATCATGATCTAACCATCTCCTCTAAGGAGATCACATGCATCAATGCACACATCTTATCTCAAGAGAACCATACAAGACCAAAGTCAAAGCTCCAACTGCACATCTACACAATCAAGGAACCCATCATGAAATCATGATCTAATCATCTCCTTCTAGGAGATCACATGCATCAATGCACTCATCTTGTCTCAAGAGAACCTGTATCATGCCAATACTCCAACGTACGATCAAGAGTACATCAAGACACAATAGAAACATCTCTAAACAAAGTATAAACATGTCAAACTGTTAAGTCATAAACTGACACCTCAACTAGAGACTCCAAGAGCCCACCATGGTAAACAAGGATGTCAAAATCTCTAACAACATGAAGATAACCATCTACTAACAATAAGTCAAAGCACTCTCACTAAAACATGAATCATAATTCACGAGCCTCTCCAAGACACCCACAACCACTGAAGAAGATCATCCATCACTAATGGTGAATCCATATCACTGCCAAAGCTCCCACTAAATCATAGCACTGAGCTATACATGGCAACAATGTAACCATCTTCTAAATGAAGATCATCCATGGCCCCAACACAATCAAGGAATCATGTTGTAAAATCAACAACTCCCAAAAGGTAAAGTAAAACCATGATCTCTAAACTAAGAAGATAAAACCATCACTGTCAAAAGCTCACATAAAACCATGTATCCAAGCTATCCATGACATAATAATAAACATGCTATAAGTCCCAATAACTGACTATCCGGGCACTCTAGTCATCCATCCTCTCATATAAATGCAACATACCAATGTACAAATGACCACAAACAAGGCCAACTAACATAGTCTGCATAAACACTGAATCAATCTTGTGGATAAAGACAGTCCACATACGAGTCATCTCACTATAGCCAAGGGGTAGCTAATCCACAAAACTACATAACTCAAAGATCCAAAACACATGTAACAAGCAAACTCATCATCACATTAGTAACCTGCAAACTGAGATATCAAGGAAGACAACCTGTAGACTCCAAGACTCAAACACCAAATCAATGCTAGATTCGATTTGTCAAACAAGTCCACAACACAAGTAACCATAGTCAAGGAACTAACAAGCATCCAAGAGATAAGAACAATCCCCTAAAACTACACCACAATACCACCTGTAATCATGAATCAAACATCATAGCCCATACCTGTCAATCGCATACATGATCATGTCGTGTCAATGTAAAAGTGTACCTGCATATCCATGACATCATAATCATCATCAACACTATACCTGTACCCAGCTCCCATTGAAACGAGACTCCAAGTCTCACAGGTGTATCAATCATGTCCTCAAACTAGAAGACAACTTGTGTACCAGTCTCCATCAAAGCTCAAACTCTGAAAACACCTGTAAACTTGTATCTGGAAGTAACAAAACTGAAAACCTACTATACCATACTGATGGTCACATAGTAATATCCACTCCCACAAGTTTGTGCCAAAAATTCCATTCGAATGCTCTCAAAATCGCACCTTGAATATATGGTTCCCACAAGTGATCAAACAAGTGTCAAACTCTCTCTACACACCAAACTGAAAAACTACATGATCTAATCTATAGTACACAACAATAGCTCTCCAACACCTATCCGAAATTGAAATCCTATTCCATATGCAAAAGTTATGAGCATAAAACTGTCTCAGAGCAATAAATGTCTTCAAGGCACCAAATTTTGACACAAACAGAAAATCTAATCACCAAAGCTGAATCATTGCATAGTGCTCGGAGAGAGCTTTCCAACACTTATAAGAAGTCAAAAATTTGACATCGTGGGCAAAAGTTATGCCTCCCGAAAAAATGCCCTCTGAGGGCTAAAAGGGGGGCCCTATGGGACCCGTCTGTACATGCTAACATAAGCATGACATCATCACCGACATCGTCACTGTTGACTGGGCGCTGATGTGTCCACTGTGCTGATGTGGCACAGGGATGGCGTCACATGGTGACATGGCGGACTCCAAAAAAGTTTTCAAAACATTTTATTTCCATGGACTTGCATTTAGTGTTAGGGTTTTCATTTTATTAAAGTCTGAATAAAAAGTTTATATTATCAAAACAAAATTTTTGAACACTGCCATAAAAGTTTTTTCTGCTGCCTGACAAATATTTGCATGGCCTACAAATTTATTTCCCCACTACCATTTTAATTCTTTTCGCTTGCCTTTTTTTTAAAAAATTGCAATGCTGTTATAATTTTTTTTAAAGCCGCTGAAAAATTTTTAAGGCTCCACAGGGGGCTCTACTGGTGGCTGTGTTGTGTCGGCCAGCTTGGTTTAAGGCCTGGCCTACCGATTTGACAGCCGGAACCAGGAGGCCGATGGCCGTGCCGACCCGGTCCTGTTGGTCGGTGGTCGATAGGCAGCTGACAGCTAGCCTGCGGCCACTGTCAGGCCTGACACAAGTACGGGGGCTGAGTACCTCGTACCCTGCATTATTTTTTTTGTTTAATTCAATCTTGATTTTTGATTTTTTCCCATAGTTTTTTTTTTAAATCAAAAATTTTTCCAAACCATAGACAATGCAGGATTTTAATTTTTTTTTTCTAAAAAAATTTGCCTCTGCAAACAAAAAATCCATATGGCGTACTTGTGGGGTAAAAAAATTTGCTTTTTTCTCCTGTGACCAAACATAGGCAAATTTTATATGAATCTTTGCCTCTCGGGCCTCCTAGACTTAATGGTGAGGTCCATTTTGTCCCAGGAGGTCATTTGTGAAAATTCCTCCTCAAAACCCTCATCAACCAAACCAAGAAAACCCTCTTCAGCCATGATTTTTTAATCATCAGATCTACAACATACGCAACAAATCTCCAATACCCAGAACTCTCAATCTACAATACAATCTGCACAAAACCTTGTAATGTCTCAAATCCTTCCATGCATTGCCATGTCTTCCATTTTGCACCTGATCTACACACAAAGGTTATACACATCCATGGATCTATGAAAACACCCATAACCATAAATGTATAGATATATCACATGCAAGCACATACAAACAACATGCAAGTATATGCAAGCCATGAAAAAGCCTTAAAGCTTTGATACCACTTGTTAGGAATTTACAGGTAGATCAAACCAATTCCACATAACCCAAAGGAGATAATGATATATACAATCTTACAGATTTACCCTAATGCAAAGATCAATCTAGACAATCAACAAGATAACACAAGATATACCCTAGAAAAACCCTCATAGAGGGAAAAAAACCCAGCCTCCAAAAGCATCCATACTAAATGTATTATTCAGCAATAAGAAATTACAATACACTCACAGAGTCTCCATGAACACCTCTGAAACATCAAGCTCCTCTACTGCAACCTCCATGTATCCAAGCAAGAATCCACACATCCTATCCCATGCTTTACAATGTGCACTCACAAGAGAAAACTCAATACAATGATAGCCTTTCACACAACCTGTAAAATAAGAGCCAACCCCAACCACTAACCTTGTGCTTTCTTTTATAGACTCAAGCTCACACAAATACAACTTGTGGTATTGGATAAAAATAATGTGACTCAAAACCATGAGCACAAAGCCATTGACCCAAAAATAATAAATAATTATTATTTTGCACAAATAATTAATATTTGCCTTATGTCTCCCAATGGTAAATACAACTTTTACAAGTGATAACAAATAAATATTTAATGTGGCTAAACACATCACCTAAGATGCACCACAAAAGAATATTTATTTTACATAATTAAATTAATTAATGTTATGCAAGGTGAATAACACCTTTTTCCCAACAAATAGGAGGAGCCACTGAAGGCTAGGGTACTACCAAGGGAGAGTCTCTTCATGTGGGCTACCTTTCTCAAGCCACCGGAGGGGCTGGAGGAATAGAGCTTGCCACTGAAGATTGAGGGATTGAAGGGGAAGGGTCCCACACCATGGGCTACATTCCTCAAGTCTCTGAAGAGCTAGGAGGAATAGGAGTAGTCGTTGAAGGCTGGGAAGGTTTGGATTGTGCAGGTCATGTGCCTCTAGGTCTTGCGTAAGATGCTAGAGGTAGAGGTGGGACCTTTGTATAAATTCCAAATGCTTGGGGACAGGGAAGGTTAATCGATTTGGGTTGTCTTCTCTTCTCTACCTGTGAGGTAGGAGGAGGGACAGAGGCAACCATTGGAGATCAAGGGATCTTAGGAGAAGCATCTGGTTGGGTCGAAGAGGAAGCATTGATGGATAACTAAGCTATGTAGTTTGCTTTGAATTTATGATATTATAGAAACAAGAAATCATTGCGTGGTCACAATGGCTTAGTCAATATCGACCAGAAGTAATCCAAGAAGCTTCCTCTTAATGCGAGAGGTTTAAACCCACTATGATAAATAGTGTGCACTTGACCGTCATGAGGGATTTTCAGGCACTTATGGATTACGAAGAGGACCACTCTCGTGGAAGAGAGCCATGGATGGCCCAAATTCACATGAAATTGGTTTGAGGTGGTAATGATGGAGAAGAGAATGCCCAAGAATTTTGGTCCCACCCAGACAGGAAGGGTAAGCGAACCCAAGGTGCAGCGAGAGGACCCATCATGTGCTCGTATCTGGACTTTCGATTGCTCATACTTGTCTTGATAGAGTTTATGTACATATAGAAATTCCTTTATGATTACATTCACCATGCACATATGGTCAATTAATACCTATAATTAGAATTATTTAAGATAGGTATGCTTGTATTTTTTAATTAATAATTCTTTTGATATATTTAATTAGGGGCCTAAATGCATGACACCATATAGTGGCTATTGGTATGAGAAAACATTACAAAATTGGTAAAAATATATTGGTATCTTAAATAATTTTAATTAATTGTTTTTCAATTAGCAATTCTTTTAATGTATTTAATTAAGGGCTTAAATGCATGGCACCTTAGTGACTACTCCCTACAATTATTCATTGGATCCTCTTCCCTAAACTACTTAATGTAAACATATATTAGTATTTTAAATATTTTTTATTATTTTTCTTTTCAATTCATAATTCTTTTAATATGTTAATTAGGGGCACCATAGTGACTATTAGCCTCCAATTATTGGATCTTCTCCCCTAAACTTAATGTGAACATATATTAGTGTTTTAAATAATTTTTATTAATTTTTTTCAATTAATTCAATTCTTTTGATATATTTAATTAGGGGGCTAGTACCATAGTGATTATTGACCTCCAATTATTTATTGGATCCTCTCCCCTAAACTTAATGTGAACATATATTAGTATTTTAAATAATTTTTATTATTTTTTCAATTAATAATTTTTAATATATTTAATTAGGGGCTTAAACACACTTACCATAATTGGTTATTGGTTGCAATTATTTATTGGATCCTCTCTTCTAAACTTAATGTGACAATATACTAGTATTTTAAATAATTTTTATTAATTTTTTTCAATTACTTTATTTCTTTTAATATATTTAATTATGGGGCTAAATGTAGGGCACCATAATGACTATTGGCCTACACTTATTTATTGGATCCTCTCCCCTAAACTTAATGTGAATATTTATTAGTATTTTAAATATTTTTTATTAATTTTTTCAATTAATATTTTTTAATATATTTAATTAGTGGATTAAATACAAGGGCACAATGACTACTAGCCCTCAATTATGTCTTGATCCTCTCCCCTCAACTTCATGTGAACATATATTAATATTATAAATAATTTTTATTAATTTTTAACAATTAATAATTCTTTAAATATATTTAATTATGGACTATTTTTGCAGTTAAATACAATCAAAATTTTAGGAAGATTGTATTAGGTAGAACCTCAAAATTTATATAGATTTAATTTATATATAATTTTTTTATAATAAAATAATGTCCTAATATTTAAAAGACAAGTTTGAGTAAATAAACGTCATAAAAAATTTGACCGTCAAATTTAAGTCCCGACCTAAAACCTGCCATAATAATTATTGGCCTACAATTATTTATAACTATTGGCCAATATTGGCCTACGCTACAGTTATCTACAACTATTGGCTGCAATTATCGATTGAATCTCTCCCCTAAACCGAAACATGGTCGGCATGCTGAGAGCTTTACTATAAATGAGGTCATTCTCAGCACAATTGTTTTGTGAAAAAGATCACAGAGAAGCTTAGTCCAATACCCCTATTCAATTGAATTGAGAATGGCAGGGCGTCCAAGGCCTGTAGAAGTGGATCTCACAGTTATTTCTGCAAAAGATCTGAAAAATGTGAATTGGCGATACGGAGATCTGCGTCCGTATGCCGTAGCGTGGGTCGATCCGGAGGCCAAGGTTTCGACTCAGGTCGATCGAGAGGGCGACACGAAACCCTCATGGAACGAGAAGCTCACCATTCCCGTCACAAAGCCACTGCAGGACGCCGAACTGACGATTGAAATCGTCCATGAAAAGGCCTCCGAGCTGACTAAACCCCTTGTCGGAACCGCCCGGATTCGACTCGCAGAAATTCTGGACGAAGTGGGCTTCGATCAGAGGCAAGAACGGACCCTCAAATTGAAGCGTCCGTCCGGCCGGCCGCAGGGTAAGCTCGAGATCGCGGTCTGCCTGAGGGAAAAACGATGGGCAGAGCAGGAGTACCCTTACCCTCAGCCCTACGGCACAAGGGACTATGCCCCTGCCCCTTATCCATCCCAGCAATACCCTTATGCATATGCTGCTAACCCTCCTCCACAGCAATACCCATATGCATATGGTGCTAACCCTCCTCCACAACAATATCCTTATGCTTCTAACCCTCCTCCACAGCAATATCCTTATGCTGCTAACCCTCCTTCAGGGTATCCTAGTGGACCTTATGGAAACCCTTATGCACAACAGGCCCCTGTTTCTTATGAGGGTTCTTCTGGTTATGGCAGTGGGCCTGCCTATGGTGATTCTCAGAAGCCCAAGAGCAGTAAATTTGGAGTTGGGACTGGTTTGGCAGTGGGAGCTGTGGCTGGGGTTTTGGGTGGCTTGGCTCTCGCTGAGGGAGCTGATTATGTGGAGGATAAGATTGCTGATGATGTTGCAGAGAAGGTTGAGGATGATTATGCTGATCAGGGTGGTTATGATGATTATGATGGTGGTGATGACTTCTGAGAAATAGTCTCCAATATGGGATAGGCATTTTAGTGTTGGTGTGAGTTTTGATCCATAGCAGTTTTCTGTTTTTTTTCATGAAAACAATGTTGTGAGAATTTTGGATTTCAATAAACTTTGCTGTTGTTTATTGCTAGAAACTAATTATCTAAGTGTCAGTGCAATCTTTAGGGTTTAACAGTCCTTTCCATTCAGTTCGTTCTGATCTGAATTTGAATTTAGATTCCATGCATTTGGTTGTTTGAATCCGGTGTTCAGGTTATGGTGGAGACTTTGATTATTTGTGTTTTATTCAAGGCAGGGAACACCCAAATCCTATTGGATGGTATTCCCTGTACAGTTGAAATTGATTTTCCATTGAGGGGTATATTTATTCTCAAGTGAAAATTATGATATATAAGTCTAGGAGATAATCAATTGTTTAAGTTTCTAAGTAATTAATATAAACATAATTTGAATTTAGATTCCATGCATTGGGTTGTTTGAATCCAGTCTTAGGATATGGTGAAGACTTGTTTATTTGTCTTAATTAAGTTAGGAAACACCTAAATTCTATTGGATGGTATGGTGGAGACTTGTTTATTTGTCTTGAAAAAATAACACCCAAATTCTATTGGATGGTAGCCCCTGTACAATTGAAATTGATTTTCTATTGAGGGATATATTTATTTTTCAAATGAGATTTGTTGTAGAGAAAAGTTGAGATAATGATATAATTTGAGATTTGTTGTAGAGAAAAGTTGAGATAATGATATTGATGTTTATAAAAGGGTAAAATTAGTTTGTGGATTGGAATAGTATAATGTGTTGAAGTAAAAGAGATTTTTTAAGCTACCAAAATCTGGGGAGATATATATACTTTTAAATAGACAAAAGAATTGCTTCTTAATTTTATTTATTTTGACATTTGCAAAGGTTGCTGGTTAGATGTAACTGTATTCTGTATTTGAGTTGGTAACTGGTGTAACTTTATTTTCTTTTTGAAGTCTACTGGACTGCTTCCTTTATTTGTAATTTGCTTTTTTACAATACAAAAAAAATTATAGTAAGAAAAGTATTTAAAAAATAAAATAATTTATGTTTTTATTTTATTGAATAAAATTGAAGAATATAGAAATTGGTCTCTATGCAAAATAGATGTGAATAAGATTTGTCTCTATGCAAAAATGGTTTGAACATAATTTGAACTATGCTAAAGAGATCCTCATATTCCATTATGCTTAGCGCTTAGTGTAATTTAGAGGTTGAATGTCTCCTCTTAAAGAGAATGTACAAATGGATTGTAGGTGGGTTCTGACTATTTGGATTGTAAGTAGGCTCTATAGATCTCATATATGATACTTCATATTTATTTTTCTTATAAAAAGATATAATATATCAATTAAAAAAAAACATAAGAAAACTTTTAATAATCTACCAAAATAAATTCTCTGTTATATTAATTACTTAGAAACTTAAATAATTGATTCTCTTCCTACACTTATATCATAATTTCCACTTGAAAAATCCTAATCCCTTCTGAACTTAGAACCTAACAGCTCATAGTGCATAAGATTGATAGCACATAATAATCTTCTTGAGCATAAGTTGGATAGTGCGCTAAAGAAATGTTACTCAGAAAAACTGTCTGGAACTCATTAAAAACAGATATACCCACTTTATGTTTCAATCTCTGTTTGATTTCTTCCTGGAATTTACTACCGGGCATATTCTACGCGGATGATTCATAATCACAATTATTGGCTGCCTTTAAAGCTTCTAGAAATGTGTCTCTACTCATAACGTTGGAGCATATTCCAATCCTCCCTTTGAAGGTGGTATGTCCATCTCAATTAATTGCTTTATTAATGATTGATATGAAATTGCGTCTAGAGAGGATATTGCTTCAACTTTCAGTCATTTCTCTCCCAGTCACTCGGATTCTTTGTGATTTGCATAGCACATTAAAAAATGCCCCCTTTTTTTAAAAGTTTTACAGTATAAAATCTTCAAACTGTTAAAAAAAAATGAAAATGTGTTAATTAGAATCTGCAATATGTCAAATTATGATATTACCAATATTCAATTGTGTAGTTTTGAATCAAACTCGTTAATCTAACAGCTGCGCTGAACCTTTCTACGTGGGGACTAACTTGTTTTGGGTGTTGTTTAATTTGTTGAAAAGATATTAATGGAATTTACAATTTTTTGTTGTAAGTGTTTTTAGTAGTTTTGTATAGACTTGTCACATTACAATAATTTTTGACAGTCAAAAAAATTCTTTTATAATTTTTACATTAACTTTTTCTCCCCATTCTATTTTGGGTGTTATTAGAATGGCAAAGAAAATATTGAAGTTAATGTTATATATTTTAATGATTTTTGTTCGATTGTTTTAGTGTTGTAAAAGAATAAAATAGAATTTTTGAGGTATATCAAAATTTTATTTTCTATTAATTTTGAAATACATTGGGAATTATTAAAAGGGTACTTCTTCAATATCTTTCTAACAATGTAAAAATTACTCAACATAGAGGTTGGAGTGAAAATTTATGCCAAAATTATGATATATTCTTTCTAGTGTCAATTTTTTTTAAAAATATTCTTTTGAAAATCATAACAAATATGTGTAGAACAACTAAAAATTTATAATAGAAAAGTTGTAGGTCTATTGAATATCTTTCCAATGATTCAAACAACCCCTAAAACAAAAGTTCGGATAAAATGTTATGGTAAAATTATGAAAGACTCCTTGAGATTTCTCAATAGGAGACATTTTTGGGGTGAAATAATTTTATAGTGTTTACTAGAGGATGATTTTGTATAGTGAAATTTTTTAGTATCATAAATTATATTACATTTTATTATTATTAATTAGGCTTGCCTCCCATGCTACTAGTATATTTATCTTTTAAAAAATATATCTAAAGTATGCCCAAAGATATATTTTTAAAAATATAAATATGTTAGTAGCATTTGAGCTGCAAGCCTAATTCTAACTATATTATATAATTATAATAATATATATTAGATATATTATTATAATATATTATAATAATTTTTAAATATAATATTATATTATATTATAATTATAATATATATAATAATTAAAATTATATATTATATAATAATTCTAATTCTAATTATATTATATATTATTTTTAGGATTAGAGTTAGGGGTTAAAATTAGGGTTAGGGTTAGGGATAGGGTTAGAAATATAATTAAGGTTCAAATTAGGGTTGGGATTATAGTGAGCATTAGGGTTAGTGTTATTATTAAAGTTACAACCAAAATTATGGTTAGAACTCTAATTATTAAAAGATTTTTATTTATGACCAATATGCCCTAGTACGTGCTGAACTGAATTAATCATAAAAGTACCAAGAATGTGGGAGCCTTGCAATTCATCTATAAATAGCTATTTGTGTATATCTTTCTATCTGTACGGATAAAATGGAAGGTTTTCTGAGCCATATGCTACCTTTACCACTCCTTTCCCTTAGAGGTTCTTCTCTGTTTTCTTGGTTGATATTGTGTTCTTATAGAGTAAGGGAATTAGAGATGTTTCCTTCTAAGGTATAGGCAGTTTGGGCAAAATACAAAGAGATAAGCAGGAAGCATTAAGCTCACGTCAGCCCTTAGTTTCCTTGTGCTTTCATCTGGATGGGGATTTTGAATCCTAGTCTTCCGACTCCAACAACTCCTTGTTATTGTGAGTTTCCAGATTGGGATTGGAAGAAACAGTGACCTATTTTTCTCTCTTCCCCTCCCTTTGCACTATAGGTTCTAACAGAGGCTTAGCTACAATTGAAGGAGTGCTGCCCCTTTGGATGAAATAGGTGGAAATTAGGGGGGCAAATTGAGTTGAAAAGAATGTTATGTTCTTTGTCTAACTTAAACATACACTTTCTACTTTTTCCTCCTTGACTAGGATTTTGGCACTGCTAGGGCCCGCTGTGTGTAGCCTCCTTGAGTTTCCTAAGGGTTGAAATGGTTGAAGACTTCTCCTTAGAAGTTGAGGAGCCACTTTCCTGTGCCTGGAGCACGAGAGAATAGAGGGAATTTTGATTTCTTCATTTATTCGGTCCTGGCAGGGATTCCCATGTTTGCACACGGGGATGGAGAGGTGAAGCATATGATTCTTGTCTTATTGACAAGTAATATGGAAATCAAAGGTGGCAGAACTGAAAGAATATCTAGCAAACTGCCTTTTATTGATATTGTATACACCCAAAAATGGCTAAGTCTAATTAAATAAATATTTTAATATTTATTTTATTCTCATTCCTCTATCAATTAAATAAATATCCTAATTTATTTAAAAGATTCACATTCCTCCAATAATTAAATAAAATCAATTTATTTAATTAAATTACCTAATTCTTCTATAGTCTCATATAATTAAATAATTCTATATTATTTAATTAATCCCAAATTCCTCTATCCCAAAGTCCTAATTTCATAAATCCACATCACCTTTCCACCTCACCATGTTGCACACATAATTAAATATTTTAATATTTAATTAGCTAATATTCACTCACCCACATGTCCTATTTATCCTCCAGTCAAATTAGTTAACTCATCAATCAAATCAGTTAACTAATTAGTCAATTGATTTCACTGGTCAATCAATTCACTCAACTCCCCAGTCTATTCTGTTAACTCCTCAGTTTATTCAGTTAACTCTTCAATCTATTCTGTTAACTCTCATAACTCATGAAAGGAGCTTGGACACTTGTCCTCTTCTGATTTGCGCACATTCTCTCAAGCTTTCTCAACTGTACACCTCACAGGTAATTCCTCCAGTCATGGATCTATTGACACTTGGATTTCGCCTCTCCTCAACCTATATAAACAAGGTTCTCACACTCATTTTGGATCCATCTCAAGCTTTCGTAATCTTACTCTGCATGAATCCTACCAGCATGCCTTTGGCAAAGTATCTCCATTGCATTTGCATAATCCCATTATCATTAATCATCCAACCATGTCTCCATTATCATTAATCATCCAACCATGTCTCCATTATCAATCATCCATCTCCATTATAATTGCATTATTAGTTTAGTCTTCATTGCACATTCCAATCATAGTCATTCTCCTATTGTCATCTTCAACAGCAAGGAAGAACACACTTCTGAGAGCTAAAATTATACACAAGATTGATACGAGATAGGCAACAATGGAAGCTATGAGGTAAATCAGTCTATGAAGGTAATATCTTTGTTTACTGTATTTGCATCAATTTCATTGAGTTATTGGATATTTAGTTGTTTAATACTATTGTTCACATTTTCCTCTAACATATATCATTGCCTGCCCCCACGCCAAGATTAGAAAGCATAAAGGACAAAAAGGCAGTTATCTTAGCCTATTGGAGGAGATAATTTGTTACAAAGCCATCTTTTACCAATTAAAAAATGGTTATATTTGCATTCCAATTGATGTAATAGTTGTCAAATGAAAATGTGACATTTGTCATGTGTAAGTGGCCTAATGCTTGTTGCTCCCTGTTGGTAAATGGATTTGCACTATAACATATGGATGATTATATTGACTCTTTGCCCAGAACAACACAGTGAAAATAAGTACCAACAGTTGGTAAAGTTGTAGTTTTTCTATCAACTTACCTCTGCGTGTAGAGGGGCAGCTCCCTTGTTTGATAAATTATAGGTTTTTGAGAATGAAATACAATTAAAGAAAGATTTGGAAGATGAAGACAATGGGCTTACGAACATTGACTCATCCCACATGCATAAAGTTCAACAATCCCACCAAAACAATATAAGAATACTTCTTAAACTGTTAAAATGAGTGTAGTATTAGAAAGAAGAAATGATTCAGGAGATATTCAACATACGTTGAAACATTATCTAATAATCAATTCCTCCAAGACTAGTTGTTATTCCACATTGCAGATGCACAATTATGTAAAGAAAAACATCATCCATCAACATAAGAGGAATGAATAATGTTAAGAAGATATTTGAGATCACACAATCCAAAATGTCTCTTATTTCTCCACACTGAGTTGTACAACTCTGTTCCTTATAACATCCTTATAAATGTGAAAGCCAAAAAGCCCTGATTACAAACACCAAGCCTTGTATATATAGGCTTGTCTTAGTAACCAACTTTATAACTACCTTATAACTACTTCCTGTAACTACCCAAAATATGTTATGAAAAAATAATAGTGCACTTTAAGTAACCTTTATATAATGTTTCAAAAGTCCCCGAAAGAATAAAATGCACTTTTTACCTTAATTACAAAAGAGTGACATAAAGTCACTTTCATAGAAAGGGAACTAAAACCTTCATTTGTAAACTTTGAAAAGTAGACCAATAAGATGGATCTCATGAGAGACTATCAGGTTTTGTCCTCGCCATGTTTGACACCATCTGAAGATGTTTCTGCTGCTCCATATTGTTGTGAAGGGAGGGTAGACTTTGTTTTGTATACTCTGAACATCCTCACTGCTGCAGCTATCAGCTTATTTTTGGGAACAATTACTCCTGTCATGCGAAGCTTCCACTCTGATTGATCTTTATGGACATCATTCAAATTATGTCGATAAATTAATATGTGATCAATGCCAGAATTGACAGCCACAAAGATGAGGTTCAATTTATCCATAAGTCCTTCATTGAAAACCTGTTTGTTAAACAACCCTGTGTTAATCATGTCCTCAAAGCTTCTTTTGACAGCTTGGGCTTCCAAAACTAAAAATTTACCTGTCTCAATTACATTAGGATTGATTGCCAATAAATCAGCCTGAATATTCTTCTTTACCTGCTCACAAATTTCCAAGAGATTTTCTTGGGCTGCCAACACTTGTCTTATATTAGATAGTTTCCATTCAACTGAACATAGCCAAGAACTAGATTGGTTCTCTTCAATGTTTTGAAAGACTTTTTCAGGAAGTAATATCTCATTATTAGTTTTGATCATCTCACCGAGGTCTTTGGATATTCCTTGCCATAACAATTCTTCTTTTTGGATACCTCTCATTTCATTATCAATCTCTTCCCTCTTTGTTTCTACTTCATCAAATAGACTCCTTGCTTGCTCAAAGAAACTGAAAGCTTTTGATTTCATATGTTCAACCCACTTTTCAGTCACCTTTCCATACAACTGATATTTGCTAACACTCTCAATAATTTCCTTTTCAACATTACTTTCAAGAGAGAAATTAGTGGAGGTAGAAGAAGCCTCAAGAGGCAAAGCTGATGTATCTATGATGGCTTTGAGATAGGATGTCAAAACTTGCACTTGTTGCTTTAGTTGCTCTTTCGTGTGTCTTTCCTTCTCTGTTCTTTTTATTAACTAGGCAACCGATACTTGAAAGTTTTGCATGTCACCCTCATATGTAGATGGACCAAGATCTATTTTAGTGATATTAAAATCACTTTCTGTAGCCTCATTCAAATTCTTTTCTGAAGCAGGTTGTGCAACCTCAACACAGACATTGTCTGATGAAGAATCCACTACCATCCTTGATGTGACCTTTATCTTTTTAGATTTGGGAGACCTTTGTAGCAAATTGGAGACTGTATCAAAATCCGGCATGATTAATTGAGCAGTGTTTCTTTTTCTTGACAAACTTTGTTGCAACTAGGAAGAAGAAGGATTATGTGAGGATTCTAGAATATTCATGGAAAGAGGTACTATGTTTGAGGGAAGAATATGCTCACTGAATATATTCATAGGTGGTGGGAGTGAAAATTGTAATACATGAGGTGAACAAGGTGCTGCATGAGAAGGAGAGGCAACAAGGGGTAAAGGAGAGACATTCAAATGCTCAACATTTTGATGGGTTCCTTCAGGACTTGTAGACTTGTTTACCTCAACTATTTCCTGTATGGGAGGCAATGCATTATCCTTCATTTTTGTTTTCCCTCTTTTCTATTTTTCATCATTTTCACAGATGCTCTTAGTACCCTTTCTTCTTGATGGATCTTCTCCGTCATCTCCTCCGTGAGTACTCTTATGGGAACCACTTCTTAAAGATGGAGAATGAGAACGAAAAGAGGAAGAAGAAGAATTCGAATGCTTATCTTTTCTACTTGATGATAAAGCATTATTACTTGTCGGTTTAGTTGCTGTTGCCTCAGTAGCCTTTTTCTTTACCCAAGCTTTAGTCCTTTGAATGATATGTGCAGTTCTTGTAGCTAAATCTTTGATCTCCTCATTAGCCCAATTGATAGGTGGTAAAGACTGTGTTTCAATTTTATCAAAATACACAGGATCAATTAATCCTGAGCTATCTTCCTCAATTCCATCTGTATTGCAATCTAGTTTGAATTCTCTGATCTGTGGAATGGTCATCCTCATCCAGTCCCGTTTACATACCTCATAATCATTTTCACAATCTTCCCAAAAGTCTTCAAGTTCTGGAAAGTGATAGTATCCTACACCAAGCCGTAGATTATCTCTAACATATCCTTTACTGTCAAAAGGGAATCTCATAGTATAGGCATACAAGCTGATTTTTATCAGAGATCTCTCTATGTTTTGAGCATCTGTAGAAGATTTGTAGTTGTAATGGCTAAGACCAATGGGAAATGGAACTCCAGTTTTCCTCTTGTCTTTGCATTTCCTGTTAAGTGAACCAATTTGCCTGCATAGTTCTATCAATATCATCTTGTCATCTACATATCTAGGTAACTTATATGGATATCCATCAAACCCGACCAACTCTCAAATAGGTAAATCTAGGATATTGGATGAAGTAACTCCCATATATTTTGATTAAACTGGCAGCTTCTGGTGATATCCGGAGTGCAATGTTACCTTGAAGTTCTCTTACTGTTAACATTGTGAAAGCATCGTTTACTCTGCGGTAGTGCTTGTAACTTTGTTCTAGTTGCAACTGAGGATAATGATCATAGATCTGTGTCATGTTATCATAAGTTCCTTTAGTAGCAAGACCTGGCCATGATTTCATGCATGCAATTGCATAAAATAAGTAAGAGGACATATAGAAATGTTCATTCAACTCAAAATTGGTCAACTGGTAATGCAAATTGTCACTAATAATGCTGCCCCAATCAATAAACTAATTTCTTGCACAAATAACATTCACAAAGAGAAACATCCACATTTCAAAATTTGCTACTTTTTCATCTCCCATCACTCTATGAAGTAGAACAATCATATTTGAAATATCGTCTATGAAACATGATCTATGAAGAACTTTAGGCAACTGTGATTTTCCTCCTTTCGGTGTATGTAACCAATGTTTTGCAATGGTGTTGAGACACTGATGTTTTATTTCATTGAAATATTGATGAGCAAGCTTCTTATCTATGTTCACAAACTGATCCATGATAGGTAACCTGAAAGCTATACCAATTGAAATGCTATCTAACCTGACAATAAGTTTGTCATCAATGGTTCTGATCTCTCTGGTTTCTGGTTTGTAATGTTTCATACATTCTAGAACCAAGTCTGTGCATTGAACTGCCACAGGAAAACCAACTGCTTGAGCCAATCCACTGTCAAACAACTTCTGAGTCATCGGTGATTTCTTCTCTTGTTTCATTGTCTCCCAGAAATCTGTCAAGCTGATATGCCCTAGAGAGGTATCTGATATTTCTGGAAGAGTGGATTCAAGGACTGAGAGAAACTCAAACCCCTGGTATCTGAATTTCATGATGAAATGTTTGCAATAAGATGTGAAAACTTTATGTGTTTATTCTCTCTCAAAGTTTTACTGGACTATTTTAGGAGGTCTTTGTTTTGACAGTTTGCAAATTGTTGCAATGAATTTCAAATGGAAATTTGGAAAACACATCATTCAACTAGAAGGCAGAAAGTGTTCATACCCAGACATCTTCATTGAATAGACATGACTGCACTGCAAGAGAACTGCATTTGTCGGTGTTCATACTTCTGTATTTCTTCACAGACCTACACCTTTGTATGACAAATAAATCAATCTGTGGAATAATTCACATGTGTTGGCTTATAATTTCACATCTTCCACCCACATCGGCTGGGACTTGCACTCACAGAGATTTAATAAGCAAACAGTGAGCATAAGATGCAAATAATTTTTTGAGCAAACAATTCCTTCGCAGAGAGAAGGTTTTGACAATTGAAACTTGGAGGCATTCTTTCAAGCATTTCACTTCAACTATGTATCTGGTTTCTGACAATAAAATTCTGTTTCAAGAATGTTTATGAATATCCCTGTGCCAAACAACAAATGATTTCTAACAGCTGTGCTTTCATGGTCTCTCACTGACTATTGAACATGTGTTGTGGTTATTATCTCAATACCTACTAATTTTGCTTCTTTCAGTGATTTAAAATCATGTTCTATGAGATGTATTTCACTCGAGCTTCAGATAATCATGTTATCGACATGATAACCTTCAGATCTTTTATATTTTAAAAAGCACCTTTGAAACCCTTGGTTTTACGAGACTTCACGGTGGCGAGCACAGAGACTTCCCTTTAAACTTCAAGAATATTCATCTGACACAGACACCATGCCAATATGCGACACTATGTGTGATTCAAGGTAACTGCTGTATGGTTGAGGTCAGTCGACTTTCGAATCCACAGTTCTTTAGAAGTAGACCGCGGCATAATGATATTCTACAAGTATCAATTCCTATGTGCCATTTCGTAGCAAATGAGCCATGCACATACAGTGTCGCCAACTCCTCTGTTGTATAGAACTCTCAATGACTGGCTTCGACGAGGTTTCATAACTGGTGAAGGATAATACAGAAGACTGCAAACTTTACCAACAATAACTCTTCTAAGCATGTGCACATCTGCAGAGATGGTTATTCAATTGATAACTACAAGTGTTGATTTCTTTAAGCCTGTATTTGAGGTAGCTGTTTGAGGCATATTTTTCACCTTTATATGAGGGACAGTGATAGTGATGATAACTGTTCTTGATAACCAAATTCCTGCATATGCCATGTTGCCCTATGATGGTGCACAAGTTTGATGTTTCAACGTTTTAATTTCATGATTCTACACCTGTCGACTATTGCAGATTTATTGATGTCGCTCATCACTACCTTTTCTGGCACGTGTCATCAATACATATTCGAGAGGTAAAACCAACGAGTACAGTAAGAGATTTGAGGCAGGCTTTGGATGCCATTTAAAACTTTAACATTCATCACCGTTAATGATAATTACCGGCAGGGAGGTCTTCATTACGTTTTATTTACACTAAAGAATATTCCCTTATTTTAAGGAGATGATCATGGACACAAAAACTACAACCAGCTCTTCATGCAAGTAATAAGTGAATTTTAACACTTTGGATGCTCGTAAATTTAAGTCCCCACTTTTATTACTTGCTTCATAAGAGAAAAATGTGCAACTTGTGATTTGAATAGAAACGACGTTTAATTCCCGGTTGTCACAAGTGAATGTAGACTTTATTATGCCAAACTTATTGCATCAGTAAAAAGTGGATGTGAACAACTTAGGCAAACTCACAAGTTGCGCACACTTAGTGAAAAGAAGAAATTGGTGTGAGTTTGGCGAGGATCAAAAGAAGATGCAAGATGGACTTGGTGAGAAGCAAAGATTAATGCGGACTTAGTCAAAACGGAAAATAGACGTAAAGTAAAATATGACTAAGTTGTGAGTTTTGCCTTGGGACAAAAATTAGTTTTGACATTTTAAATGGAGAGAAAAATGAGACGAGGGAAGACTATGATAACAAATTATGATTTAAAAGTATACAACGCAACCCCGAATGAATTTGAAATGAAAAATATGACTTCACACAGAGGATTAATTTTTGCAAGAAGGTTTTATACTTTGGATAGAAGGATCGGGGCAAACACTCCCTTGCTTTATAAAGGGGGTTTCAAGGCCATTTACAGGAGGTTGGTTGGTCTTTGGGAAAATTTTGTAGATAAAATGTAGGGAATAGAAATCTAGTCTTGTCTTAGGATTTTTGAGTATGTGTTATTTGTTCTTGTGAACTTGATAGCGGTACTAGCATCTTGATTAAATATAGCAGCAAAATTCTGAACCAAATTGTCTCCTGATGTATGGTTGGCGCGAATTATGAATAAATAGTCAAGGACTGCATATTTTGTCTCCATGAAAATCTTATGGATGTATATTTGTATTTAAGGCTCTTATTCAAAGAATAGGTTAAAATGCTTTAATGGAAATTTAAATTTGTGTGAATGAATACAAGGATCAGATAAGTATGATTTGTTAAGAACGTTGAGTATAATATTATAAGGCAATGTTATAAAGCTCTCTGATGCTTACATGGAATGCTATTGTTGATTTCCAAGCCACATTTAATTGACTCCGTTGCTCTAAGATAAGGCACCAATCTCTTGTTTCTGTGTCTAGTTTTCAACCCCCAGACCAAACATGCACCCCAAAAGTTTTTAAAATTTTTAAATTCAGTTGTAAGTGTTTCTCGAAGTAGTTCATTCCATTCTATAGTCTTGAGAATGCAAAAGCTTGAGTGATTTAAGCCCGATCTTCTTATTTTCATAATCCTCAAGCAAATCTGTATAGAACACATCTGTTATTCACAGTATTTATAATAATTGGCACATGATATTTTAAATATTGTCAGGGATCACCCTCCCAAATTTTACAGAGCCTAAAGTGCAGAGGGAAAGTTATTTTAACTTTCACCTATTTGTTGGCTAACCCCCCCACAATAACCAAGTATTGAAAATGGCTAAATCATAGGTTATTCATGAGATCAGGTTGGGAATTAATAAAGCACCAACAGAGAGTATGATATAGAGATGAGGGAACTCTATCCTCACCTATTTGAGAGCTTCCAAGAGGAAGCCAAATATTAAGGGGGAATATGTGAGTCCCATCCATATATGACATACTTACACTATTGGATCTATTATTGTTGATATATCTGGATATTAGACTATTGATTTTGGACTTATCATCTTTGGATAGACTATATTGGACTTTTTTACTTTGATTAGGTTAGTTATTTACTTTGCATATGATGGTGATGACCTAATTATGAGGTAGTTATATTTTAGTTTGACTTATGTGATGGATGTATGCTATGATTGATCATATATATTTTGTCTACTTATGCTTTAAGGATTATGTAATTGAACTAATTGTTTTAAATTGAAATTAAGTATTAATGTTGGTGGATTAGGGCAGCGCACATGTGATGACACTATGAGATATTGTGAAATGAGAATTAGTTGAATTGATATAGATTGGACTTTAAATAGATTTTGATTATCAATTAAATTATAGATGTTGTTGTTACCATATGAAACTAGACCCTTGTTGAACTTGGTTCAATGAGTTAAGTGACACAATGGGAATGGCTTCAAGACATTGCAATTCAAATCCAATCCTCCAAATAAAGGGTTGGTTCCATATCTAACTTAGCTTTGAAAATTGAAACTAATCCTAATCCTACTCTATCACTCATTAGGGAAAAGGGATTAAGAGTTAATTGAAAATGACATGTGTGGTGATACACCAAATTTTATGATTCCTAGACCTGCTCATTTATAACAAAAACAACTTGAAGAAACTTGTCTTGTACTTGCACACACTTATGAGGGATTTCATAAAGGTTAAGAGAAGATATTACAACTTTATAGGGGACTACATCCATAACATCAATTCAAAATCTTACTAATAAAATACAATGTGATAGCATATAAGTAAGGCAAAAGAATTTTCTTCATTGATTCACAAGGATAAAAGAATCTATTTGAACTTGATTCCTATTCACAAGACAATCTTAAGGCTACTAATCTTCATGCACAAAAATCATAAAAGCATTACAGAGGTTAAGGAAGATAAAGAAAAACATGAAGTAACTAATGATTTTCAAGATGAGTCTTCAATCTTCCAACAAAAACATAGCATAAAGCATTTGGTAAAGGCATCAAATTAGTATTTTATTGATCAAAAGACATGTCATAGCTAATACAAAGTTTTTTTTCAGGTCTATTACAAAGAAAAATCTAATATTATATTAGAGCTAATGATTACAATGCTTTGATACAAGGAATCTATATCAAGTACCACATTTTAGAGAATTTAAGAGTCTTGTTCTTGAAAAATAAATGAAATTTGTCCCTTAAGAAAATTGGTCAAACCTCTTCCTAGGTACTGGATGAACATCTACCCCATTTTCTTGCTTCAAAGAATCCATCATGGCATGAGAAAAGGACATTGGTTGAGCTGAGCAACTGGACATTCTAGAACTACTCCTAAAAAGACCCCAACAATTGTTTTGTTCTCCCAGATGAGTGGAAGGTGGTCAAAACTGCCTCAGGTGCTATCATAATGGTATCTACTTGTCATTTATCCCTTCAAACTAATTCTTTCATGAAAATAGGGCATGTTCTTGTTGATCTCAAATTGATTTGACTCCATTGAAGGTGTATGATAAGAAGCTTCTTTAGTATGGACTCCTAAATGCATCATTAATACCCTTTAACCAACTCACTCCAAGCTGCTTCTTCAACATTGAAGACCCTTGGAGGTACTTAACATGCCTAAAAAATGTGATTAGGCCTTCTAGAGAAATCAACCATGCCTTTTGAAAGGAGAACATGCCTTTCTATTCCACTTGGGCTCAGTAGGTTGGAATACATCATGTTTATTTCAACATCAATCCTTCAGTTGGTTTATCCCTCTAATAGTATTTACCATGCCTTATTCTCTTACCATAGGTCTTCTTACCTATCCTAATGGTGCTTTGCCAGGGAATATTGACTCGCTTACTATTTCACCTTCTCCTTCTTTAAATACTGGATCCTTCACAAAATCCTAAAAACCATGCAAGAGTCTTGTAACATTTGTTATACCTATACATAGTTAAGAAAACTCTACCTTGAAACAAAATTTGTACTATCACCAGATTCCTCATCAAAAGCCTTCAGGGTGTCACTACACTTTGCCACTTTCTTCATGAGACCTGCACAATGATCACCTTGCTCAATAGCAAAGCATACACTATCCTAATTGTAATGTAGAAAAGAGAGACTAGCTCAATAGATCAAACTAGGTCAAACCCTCTTCTACAAAACATTAGGAGACAAAACAAGATTAGCTTCTAGTAGAAGATTGATCTTTGAAGTTTTGAAACTTCTTCTTTCTTGCTTTCCAACTTGACATTCCTTATAGACAACATTGATAGGCTTTGTAATCTTTGGCAGATCTCTCACAACTTGAACTGAACTTATTCTCACTAGGCTATCAAAATTGAAGTGACACATTCTTCTATGCCATAGCCAACTCTCACTAATCTGAGTCATGAAACAATAACTGTCAACAGCAATCATAGTTCCTGAATCTTTTTTGATCTCATAACCATCATCCTGAAACATAAGATTGTATCCCTTGCTACATATTTGTCCAATACTCAACAGATTATGTCTTAAACCCTTGACATAAAGAACATCATCCGTGTTATGCTTACCATCAAAATTGATTGAACTTTTTCCACATATCTTAGCAGATGTATCATCACCAAACCTAGCTAGTCCTCCATCATATTTTTAAAATTTAACAAACTTACTATTATCACCGGTCATATGATTAGAGCATCCACTATCAATGATCCAATAGTTCTTTTCCTGTTTATCATGAAAAGCAGAGATCAAGGTGCCTTTAGAATTAGTACTCACTTTCAGAGCCCTTTCCTTCACACATCCCTCAGAGTTAGTAAAAATAGTATCATCTTTTAAAGCTATGAACAAGCATTCATCATCCTTATCATCTTTATAATTAGATTCATCATCAGATATACTTGCATCTTCTCTAACCTAATAACTTTTCTTAATCATCTTATCTTTGTTCTCCCTATTTTTGTTATTCAGATCTTTGTTTGGACATCTTGAAGCATAATAACCTATCTTTCCACAACTGAAACACTTGAAAGGCAACTTACCACTATACTTTCCAATACCCTTTTTCATTCTTCTCACAAAGTTAGCTTCCACATCATCAAAATCCTCTTGATTTCATTCCATAGTCTTCTCTGATTTGCCAGCCTTAAAAGTAGTCTCAACTTATGCACTACTTATACCAAATTCTCTCATTTCAAAAGTCGTTAAAGAACAACACAACTGGTCTTTGGTATATTGATCCAAATTTTGCAATTCTTCAATAGCAAAAAAATTATGACTATAAGCTTTGGGAAGAGTTCTAAGTACCTTCTTTACCACTTCTTTTTCTTCCAGTTCTTTACCAAGACCTCTGATGCCATTGGCAACTTCATCCACCTATTGCAATTAGATTGTGATGTTTTCATCTTCAGACATTCGTAGGGTCTCAAACATGATCTTCAAATTTTACAACTTAGCTTGCTTGACCTTATCATCTCCTTTATAAATACTTTTTAAATTTTCCCAAATTTCATTAGGAGTTTTCAGATTTATAACTTTCACCAATTGAGAATTAGTAAGACCACTTAAAAGAGCATACCTCGCTTTACCATTGTTTTCATAGGCCTTGATCTCATTAGTAGTACTCAGACCATTCTCAGGTATAGTGTATCCAGACTCAATAGACTTCCAGATTTCATGCCCAAGAGAAACCAGATAACCTTCCATCCTTATTTTCCAGAATGCACAGTCTAATCCATCAAACAGGGGAACATCTTTCTTGTGTGCCATCCCAGATCTACCTCAATTGGTTAAGTTTTCTTCCAAGGAACCTTGCTTTGATACCATTTGTTGAATACACAAGACATCTGAGAGGGGGGTAAAATAGTTGTATCTTAAAACTTCAAAACCCTCACAAACATTTAGATCCACTTTAATTCAATTAACCGGGTAAGTGCAAAAAGATGGGGGGCCAAAAAGTGGCCAAATTGTTTTAAAAAAAATTAATACATAACATGCTCGCATTATGATGCGAGTGCGTTATGAACTACTATAAATAAAAAAAAGCTTTTCATCTCATTTCATTTCTATTTTTCTCCTCTATACCCGTGGCTTGCAAACCCTAGGAAATGCACTCACATTTTGGAAAAGACAATTCAACACCAAAATCTTGTTGATTCATCACCAAAATGCCACCACGACGTCGAGCACACCAAAGAAGTGAGTTTTATTTGTTTTTTTGTTTGAATTTGTTTCTAAATAGGTAGATTTGAGTTGATTTTTGATGTATATTTCGTTAATTGTCAGGAAATGTTAATGCACCACCTCCTTCTCCTCCTCAAAATCCACAAAATCCTGAGGAGGAAATACCTGTAGAACAACAGCCTCCTCCATCCATTCCTCGACATGCCCCTGGAACACAAGAAAATATAATGGGGCAAATTGAAAACAACAAAAAAGAAATTGAAGATATAATTGCAAGGTTGAAAGATCGTTCCACTTCAACCTTGCATAGGTCCATGCTTGCTGAAACTCTTGAATCTATGTTATCAAATGTAGATTCAATTAGCAAGCAAATATCTAGTTGGACGGAGAGAGTTTAGAGACTATTATGCAGACAAGCTGTAATACCAAGATGTGAAAAAATTACAAATTACAAAATTAGACTTGTGTTTGATTTTCACAAACCCACAAACAAATCAACCCCACCCATTACATGCAAGAGGTTCCTTATCCATTGGTGCAACAACCAAGCAATAAGGGACAATTTTGGGCAGAGGTGGTGGATGGTTTTTGACCATCTTCCATGCAAAAATAATGAGGTCCCGCAATATTTTTTGAGGAAACTCTACTGCGAGTTTGTCCTCAATAAAGTACCAAACTATTTTGATATGCAGGACTTCCAGGGTAGAGGTGGGGGGTCAGCACAAGATAGACCAGAGGCATATGTTGACCCACAGTGGCCAGTGAGACGAGTAATCAATAGACTAGCCCATGAGTATGTTTTTATTCCTTCCATTGTGAAGGAGAGTGTTGAGGTCGATACACTTCAGTCCATTAGTGCCTTGACCTAGAGCATCATAGAGCATGCCAGTCTTGTAGCACAGAGTCGGTTGGGAGATAGTGCGAGGAGTAGGGTCCCACCCCATACTTGCCAAACTTGTGGGTCAGCCTGTGGTTATGATCCCATGGATAGTCAGGACGCAGGTGCACAGGCTACATTTGCAACTAAGCAGATGGTGATGACATATACCCTCCTGAGTGAGACTTTCGGCCTTGATACTCAAGTAAATATTAGCAAGTTTATTGAATTTAATTTATTAAATTTTATTTTTGAAATGCAAGATTAACTAATTTAGTTTGATGATTTTAATGAAATTTCAGGGTCATAGCATTGATGCAGTTTTCAATGGTTCTCCACCTACATATTACACTAGATCATCTACTGTCAGGGTATGTAACTAGTAAACAATTGTAAATATTACATGTGAATAACATCATTATATGAATGGTATTCTAATATCTGATTTTAGATGTTGAATAGGTTAATATTGGAGATTTCACGACAACACCCGCCAGTGGTAGTGGACTTCAAAGCTTCACAGAGGTAATAAAATAAATAGTTTAATGAATGAATTGTACTTACTAGATTTTTGAATGTGACTTGTGTGCTTTATTGTGTGTACTTCCATGTTTAGATGAATGTGTGTGTATGTTAGGAGCCATGATTTGCATCACTATTATAGTTTTCGTAATTGAATAATGTTGTTTTATTTCCAGATGATGCAGGCTGCGGAGACACCTCCTGATGTTTATAGGGCAATGGAGCATGGTGTGACCTCTGCGATTCATAGCTCCATGGAATTGACAGGGGTATGAGGCAGATTAGTAAATTTCAATTTTAATTTATTGTTATAGTTGTTTATTTTTGAAAAATCAAAAGATTATTGATTTGAAGTTTAATTTCTATCTGGATGGTTTCTATAGGACATGACATCACCATGGCCTATTCCTGCTACTGAGGCAAGTGAGGAGATAGATTATATGGTAGCGGTAAGTGATTATTTTGTTAAATATTTCATTTTTTATAACATGTAATTTCTATATAGTAATGTCTATACTTTTTATTGTAACAACTAAAGATGTAGGAAGAACTAAATAGGAGCAGCCCTCGGGTTCGTAGTAGACCACCCACATGCGTGTCTCCATCCCCTAGAAGATCAAAGGCTGCATGTGATCTATTCTCTTCACTAGCTAGAGGGGAATGACTTTTAATTGTGTTCCTTTGTGGTATGCCTATATGGCATTTGTGGACATATATTTTGTATTGTATATAGTTGACATTGTATGCCTATATGGCATTCTTGTAAGCCTATATGGCTATTTTGTATATATGTTATACTTATATCAACATATATTGATGTATGCCTATATGGATATTTGGTTAATACAAATCTTTTTTATTGATGGTGTCCATACTTGCATTATAAATCCACGTTTGAATGGATATTTGTAGATGGCTACTTCAAATATTTAAAGTCCAATTGTATTACATAGGATTTTTGTTGATCCAATAAGCTAGCTATTGTTATTTAAGTATCACCTAAACCTCATTTTGGAACTAAAAGATAAAAGTTGTATTTAAAAAAAAATGAATCATCATGTTGAACAAAAAATATTAATATTCTTTATGAGTTGGTCAATTAAAAATATTCAAATGAGTATACTGATCCATATTCTCTATGAGTTGGTCAATTGAAAATATTTCTTAATTTCTTATTATTATACCATATTGGGATGCAAAGAGTATGTTTGTTGTTTTGAATAAGATAGTCAAAATCATATGCTTATGAGCACCTGATGACCATTGTGGTTATTAAATGTAATTCCTCTTGCATATAAGGCGAGGTTATGAGATTACATTGAGTCTTACCTAATTTTAGTATGCAACATAACATTGGGGCTATAGGCTTCCTTAAGTCATACTGTTGTGACCAAATCACACATCGCCCCATTGCGAATGGGGACCCCTTTTTTTTTGAGCTATGATGCTTTGCATGAAGTTTTGATGATGTCTTTAGTTTATTGCATGATGAAGTCAGTGGTGTTTGAGTCCTATAGTCCTCTGATGACCTGGTCCTAATGTTTGAGATTCTGAAAATGACTAAGTTTGGTAGCCTGATATCCTAAAACACTAAAAATTGACTAAGTTTGAAATCTAGTGGATCCTCCAAATTCTATAATCTACATGTTAAATCTGGTGGATTTGAGACCTATCTCAAACATCCTGAAAGGTATATTGAAAAATATTTAAAGTATATTCAATATACCTTATCCTCTGGGACTTACACTTCTAGGCGCAAAATTGCTCTAGGGAGTTAGGCGTGCTTTCCCACCTCTACAGACTTAAATCAATGCTTAAGATTGAGACCTCAAAGTGCGCCTAGAGAAGAAAAGAAACCTTTGATCATCCCAAGTTATGGCACCTTGAATGGAATTGATACAAATGACCTTAAGCATTGAAAATTTGACAAGGAAAACACATTATGAGTTTAGGTGCCTTTCATGCTTCATATCACCAATTTTGGTGCCTTGGCAACATAGTAGATGAATAACACCTCAAAATGAGCACCTAAGGGTGATGTAGTCATACAAGGGTGCAAACAAGAGTTAAAAGCCTTAAAATATCAATGAATAATCCAAATTCAAGTAAGGTGCATTTTCACACCTTGATCATCATCTAAGGTGCCTTGCAAAGGAGGTCTTGAGCAACATAAACCTTAGGCACAATTTCTTGCTTCTATAATCAAATTTGAGCACCTAAGGAGTAGATTGGTGATGGACATCACTTTGAGTGCCTTAAAAGTGTTTGAAGGTTTGAATTGGTGAATGATAGCGCCTAAAGGTCTTAGAACCAACTAGAATAAGGAATTGAAGGATGAGTTAACCACTTTGAGCGCCTTGAAGGAGAGAAGTATGTATATGAAGATTGATTGAATGTTTGGAGTTTAGGCAAACTTTCCTTGTCATCTAATCATACATTGGTGCCTAGGAAGAGTTGACATGAAACAATCCTTTGAGTGGACTCCTTGATGAGATCTCTCCCATTTCATAAACTTGTTGAAATGTTAAAAGCTAAGTCAAATGGATTCTAGGCACTCTTTGCCTTCAGAATGACCTTGAATTGGTGCCTAAGCATAACAAGAGAGTTTAAATCCATTCAATATGGCGCCTTGTAAGAGGAGAGCTTAAGAGCATGAGACTAGATGGCATTTAAGAGTCAAGATCATCAAAATCCAAAGAAATGGGCTAAGTAAGCTAAGGCACCTTTGCTTGTCATTCAATACCTCCATGAGCGCCTAGATTGAAATTGCATCCAAGGACATCTAAGAGTAGGCGCCTAGAGGGGAAAAGTCATCCTAAGACCTTCATAATTATTTAAAGCATAAAAAATGCCAAGTATAAAGCTTCATGATGTTGGGCGCTCTTTCACCTCCGTATAGATCTAGATTGGCGCCTTAGATAAAGTATCACAAATCTATATCATTGAGTAAGTTCCAAGAGAGAAAGGCTTACTTCAAGCATGTTTAATCATTCAAGGTCTTACAAATAATGAATAGAGCCTAAATTGATGCTAGGCGCCTCCTCTTATCTCTACTATCTAGTTTTGGTGGCTAAGGAGAAATTGCATCTAGTGAACTCATTAATTGGCACCTAGGAGGAAAAGACCTTAAACTTACATTATTGAGTCAGCATTTTAGAAATTGAGCCATTCCTAGTCAATTGGAGTCATAAAATATCAAATACAAAGTCAAATTAGACTTAGGCGCCCCTTCATGTAATTTCCCACCATCATGAGCGCCTAGATCTAGGAAGATCATCCAATTGCGCCTAGGAATAAGATACAAGTCCAAGACCTCAAATTTGAGCGCCTAGAAGTGTGATGGATTGAAGAAGCTACATTGGTGCCTAAGGGTAAGTTGTATCTAATGACATCACCTAATTGAGCGCCTAGGAGGTATAAAGCTTAACATTGACATGAGGATAAGCACTTAGTAAAGGAGAGTTTTGCAAACATTTAAACATGTGAATGAAGTCATAGAAATGCACTAAGTCATCTAGGTGCCATTTTCCCCTTGTGTACCCTTACATTTGCGCCTAATAAGAAGTTGCTTCAGTTCATTGGAGTGTTTGAGTATTGAGGATTCCTTAGCAATGCTTTGAACCCCTTTGAAGTTGAAGAAGGTATTTACCTGAGTTAAGGCACAAATATACACCCCAATCATCATCAAAATGTGCCTTAGGAGAGATCAACATTATTAAGGAAGTCTAGGCAAGTTCTTCAACTTGTATTACCTCCAAGTGCACTTGGCAAGCAAGAATTATTATAACTCATCCTCAAATATTTGAAATAGCAATACAAAGTCAAATTGGACTTAGGCGCCTTTTGCTCCTCTTTTCACCTATATATGTGCCTAGATTTGAAATAAGATTATTGCATGTTCCTAAGTGATCGCATTATTGTAGAGGCACTCTACATGATCACGTTGCCTCAGACGAAATGTTTCTAAGTAACATAGTTTTTGAGTAACATTTTGTCAAAGATTGCTGCCTTTTTGCACTTTGGACTCTTCAGGGATATCGTCGGTACAATGTAGCTCGGACTGTTTTGACATGTTTGGGTGAAAAATAGGACAATGCCTAGTATAAATGTACCCATATAGATGCATTGGAATAGTCAGTTTGGTCGCATCAGGAGCAGGATGAAAGTTACACCCCTTTGCAACTTTACACTGCCTCCTTCTGACGATTTTTGGGGCAGCAGAAAACCTTTCACCACAGGCAAATGCCTCAGAGATATAAAAACTGAGAGAGGTTATTGTAGAGGCACTCTACGTGATCAGGTTACCTCAGATGAAATGTTTCTAAGTGACACAGTTTTTGAGTAACATCTCGTCAAAGATTGCTACCTTTTTGCACTTTGGACTCTTCAGGGATATCGTCGGTACAATGTAGCTTGGACTGTTTCGACATGTTTGGGTGAAAAATAGGACTATGCCTAGCATAAATGTACCCATCTAGACGCGTTGGAACAGTCAGTTTGGTCGCATCAAGAGCAGGACAAAAGTTACACCCCTTTGCAACTTTACACTGCCTCCTTCTGACGATTTTTGGGGCAGCAGAAAACTTTTCACCATGGGCAAATGCCTCAGAGATATAAAAAACTGAGAGAGGTTATTGTAGAGGCACTCTATGTGATAGCGTTGCCTCAAACGAAATATTTATAAGTGACATGGTTTTTGAGTAACATCTCGTCAAAGATTGCTACCTTTTTGCACTTTGGACTCTTTAGGGATATCGTCGGTACAATGTAGCTCAGACTGTTTCGACATGTTTGGGTGAAAAACAGGACCATGCCTAGCGTAAATGTACCCATACGAATGCATTGGAATAGTTAGTTTGGTTGCATCATGAGTAGGACACCAAAAATGCATAACATGATGCAAAAATGTGTATATTTGTAAAAATGTAGTAGGAAATAAAAAAAGATAAATCTTACAAATTAATATGCATACTTACAACTCAATGTAACATGACTTTACAAAATCAATGTGAATACTTACAAATTAATCTAATGAACCATTCGGGTCTGCTCTACTCTTTATTTTGTCAAGTATTGCTTCATGGTTAGACTCATGCACCTTCCACAAGATATTGTTTAAAGGTCTACCCTGATACTTTATCAAATGAACATTGGATGTTACAAGGTTCAAGTAATGAAGAATCTTGAGATGCATGTCAAAGTCCTGAAACAACCAAACATTAACACTCTTATGTGGGTACCTTCTAAGCCATGTTCCAGTAATAACCACTGAGCCTGTAGGTTATTCGATGTTTTTTCCATCTATAATAGGGGCCTCCAATTTCTTTTTGGCCTCAACACAATGACATAAGTAATAATTTGTTCCCTCTTCATTATCTTCATCTGCAATAACTGCATATGCGTGCCCTACATTGATATGTGTAGCAAATTAGATGAAATTAGTCAACATTACAAAAACACTACAAAGTAAGATGACATTACCTGGCTGAACTAGATGAAATTAGATGAATATACGTGCCCTATATCACCTAGTTGAACTAAATATGATATGTGGTCAAAGTCAACTGATGATTCCATCTATGTTAGTTCCAGTGCCGTCGGGGGTCGATACGTGTCAAGTGGGCTAAGATAACTTAACTGCCATTCATCAACCCACTCCTTTGACTCACACTCATCCCAGACTTGAATTGTATAGGAAGTACAAAAGCATGACATCTTTCGCGTATGGATACTCCATGAACCTATAATTGAGCTTCTGAAAGAGTGTATCTCATTTGATCCTGTCAGTGTACAACAATCCTCATATGGTGCAATGTTAGTATCATCTATCAACCAAAAAAATCTATGAATTGAAGACTTACCTTCATTACCTGGACCCATGGAAGCATTACACCACTTGTCAATCGATTTTGCATCTGTCAACTTTGCATTGTTTTTATACTTTAACTCTTCTCGTGCTATGGCTCTTTTGATACATGCTCCTGCACCATCATGCTCCCCCTTTCCATGCCCAGCCTCACAAAAGTTCCACATATGATGAATACTTGTAAAATTATGCCTCCTACTCAGCCAATAGAAATTCTGCAAGTTCTTGAATTGTGACGCACAGTTATCCGACCATATGATATGCTGACTGAACGATATGCCCCTTCTAGCCAAATCATTGTAGAACACCTGAAAGCAACTTTGCATGAACTCTATTGAATGCATGCGATCATCACTAATATAGAAATTATACTCCCTTATGATCTTTCTATCATCCTTTGTACTATCATTCGCATGAATGAATGCGATGTGCACAAATATAAAAACCTATGTGGAGTTGTAATATTGTGATTGCACCTCACACTGTGGCTATAGACTGTAGTTCTCTGTAAAGTCAACGACTGAAACAATGCTACCAACCAGAAATATGTCCTTGCATAACTTGAATTGCAAGTCCAACCATTGAGCTCTATGGGCATGTCTTGCATACTGATACACTATGCTGTCACGAAATATAGGCATAAACTGATACACTGGAATCTTTTCAATAACCAATTCACACCTCTTTACTTCTTTACCATCTTTTGTATTGTATGCCACTATTTTATACTTGCCAAAATCTACTAGTTCATTTCCAACCGCATGTGTTCTTTCCATATGTTCACATATTGGAAAATGTTGCAAGCCACCGCAACGATGACATGTGCCATCCAAGCATAATTTCTTGTAGAATATTTGACCTTCCTCTCTTTCACATAAAATTCTTGATATGAAGTCTCTTGAAGATGTTGGTGGGGCACATATGGCACAACCCTGCAAAACATTGTTAGTATGCATATCTAAACATATAGACCTATAAATATCAAAATGGTTAAAAAATTCAATATGTAATCTACAAGAAGTAGTGTGTGTGTGATTTATCTTGACATGGAAAGGTTTTAGCATTTCAAGATATCTTTGAAATTTTTTAATTTGAGGATACTTCTCTAGAAATTTACCATAAAACTGTGTTTGAGTCTCATCCAAAAAATGCTTTGGATGTGGCTCATGGTTCTGACTATTGATTCTCATTCTTACCACATCCCTTTGATTCAGAGATACCCTTGTGTGATTCTTCCAAAAGTC
Source organism: Cunninghamia lanceolata (assembly GCA_027924645.1). Classification (NCBI taxonomy): domain Eukaryota; kingdom Viridiplantae; phylum Streptophyta; class Pinopsida; order Cupressales; family Cupressaceae; genus Cunninghamia; species Cunninghamia lanceolata. The sequence continues at coordinate 41,140,075 of BSBN01000809.1, read as the reverse complement.
TTCAATTAGTGATCTCAATGCTTCAACAATTGGTTTATCTTTTCATGGTAGTCTCCCCGAGAACGACCATAATTGATTGGAATTAGTGTCCAATTCTTTGGCATCTTCCAATGGCTCTTGATAAAGTTTTCCTATTAATTCTCAATTCTTGACTCGTCTTTCTAATGAGACGAGCTTTCCTCATTTGACTACTTACTATAGTCGATGTAATCACATGCCGTGTTGCATTACTATCTTTGTTGCATGAGGTGTTACCCACACTCTCATACGCACTCATTAGATTCTTGACAATAGATTTTTCACTTGAAGCCTCTGATGTTCTCAACCCAAGAATCTTCATGATGGACCTATACTTTATACTTCGCATCATTTCAATGAATAGTTGACATCTTGCAGTCTCATTTAACTTGTCAAAGAACAATATCCAAATCTTATGAGCATATATTCTACAAGTGCGTTTTGGAATCTTACCTTCCATTGGCTGCAAAATATTCTTATCAATATCAATCAAATACTTTGGATTTCTATGCAAAATTCTAGGTGGTGTTAAGTTAGGTAAATTCATCTCAACATTAGAAATTTCATCAATATTTAAATGAGATGGGCTAGATGGCATACCTTCAATCGAAGATGGAATAGATGACATACCTTGAGGTTGAGGTGGCAACGATGGCGTACCTTCTTCATCACATGTGAGTGATGATGTACTCTCAACTTGAGATGTGGTAGATGGTGTCCCTATATGTTGACTTGCGGTAGAGGACGTGTCTCCAACTATGGTATTCAAATCTCTCGTAGCACAAAGTTTTTGCATTCGTTCTCTTTGTGCCACCAATACCATATCTCTTTGTGATGGTTGTGGTTTCTCTTTAATTGGCATGTCTTCATTTATCGTGTCGAATTTCCTCTTCTCACGAAGTTCCCTCATAGCCACTGCTTTCTTTGCATTCTTAGCTTTTATCTCTTCCTGTGTTGGTTTAATTCTTGATCGTTTCCTTGGCATGACATAGAATTTATCTGTAGCATGATAAAGAGACCAATATTAGTTCCTAAGAAATGAATACAAGATAATAGTGGGATTGTATTTTTATTATGTTGTAAGGATTTATTCTTGTATAGTTTGACATCATGGTATGTTAAGGTCTATTTATTACACATAATTATTAAAGAGTCCAAGTGTAGAAAATATACATGGCATCATGTGAGATTGTAGGCTACTTTCTTGATTGGGAATGTGTCTATTTTAAACATGTATGATAAAGCATGATAAAGTAATTCAAATAGAATTAAGGAAAATGTAAAGCAAATGCATGTAAAGACTTGACATACCTAAAAAATGAAGATTCAAATGGAAAGAGACCCAATTATGTAGTGTTTTTTCTTCTTGCATCAAACTCCTCAACAATTTGAGTTTTTCACCACTTGCTTCCTTTTCAATGTTAAATTGAATAACACTCAAATATAATTACTAACAACAATACTATTAACCAATCTATAATGTTAAATTCCTAAAATTGAATCACAATTAACATTGCAACACTACAAAAATTGAAACTTGAATAGATATATATCAAACTTGGTGTGAAAACTATGTTATTTCCTCCTTCTCAAGTTGGCAAAATAGAAAAGGTGGTGGAAAGATCATGCAAAGGTGGTAGAATGTGTAAAATGTGCATGTGAACTTCCCAACAACATGAAAGCACTTCTTTTTTGTTGAAGCACGCGCAGAATTAATATGAAAATAGAGCATGTGGGCCTGGATCGCGGTGGTCAACACTTTTTTACCATTTCTATAGCAGGAAAAAATGCGAGCATGTTATAACGGGCTCGCGTTATAATGCGCTCGTGTTATAATGCGCTCGCATTTTTTCCTGCTATAGATTGATCCCTAAATATTTTACCTATCTCACCTTCAATAGCACCTTTACAATATCTCACCTCTAGTTCCATTAGCTCATGTTCTATATCTCACTTATCTCTCCCCCTCACCTCTCTACCTCTCCCCTCTCTATGTCTCTCAGTCGCTCCTTGTCTACCTTAACCCTAATCCTTAAACCGTTGACCCTCGAACCTCAACCCTCAATGTCAAAACCTAATCCCTCAACCCTTAACTTTGATCCCTTGACCCTCAACCCTATCCCTAAACCCTAAACCCTAAAGCCTCAACCCTCAACGTCAAATCCTAATCCCTCAACCCTTCACTCTAATCCCTCAACCCTAAACCCTATCCCTAAACCCTCAACACTATACCTTAAACCCTAATCCCTCAGCCCTCAACTCTAAACCTTATCCCTAAACCCTAATCCCTCAACCCTCAACCCTAATCCATCATCCCTCAACTCTAATCCCTCATCCCTAAACCCTAAATGCTATCCCTATTCCTAAACCCTCAACAGGCTTGATACTATACCTTAAACCCTAATCCCTTATCCCTAAACACTCCAACCCCATCCCTAATCCTTATACCTTCGACACTCTACTTTAATCCTAATCCCTCAACCCTCAACCCTATCCCGAAACCCTTAACCCTCGAACCTTAATGTACTCAACCCTCAATGTCAAACCCTAATCCCTCAACCCTTAACTCTGATCCCTCGACCCTCAACTCTATCCCTAAACCCTAAACCCTAAAGCCTCAACCCTCAACTCTCAACGTCAAATCCTAATCCCTCAACCCTTCACTCTAATCCCTCAACCCTAAACCCTATCCCTAAACCCTTAACACTATACCTTAAACCCTAATCCCTCAACCCTCAACCCTAAACCTTATCCCTAAACCCTAATCCCTCAACCCTCAACCCTAATCCATCATCCCTCAACTCTAATCCCTCATCCCTAAACCCTAAATGCTATCCCTATTCCTAAACCCTCAATGGGCTTGATACTATACCTTAAACCCTAATCCCTTTCCCTAAACCTGTTGGATTCAGGACAGACAACTGAGAGGGGGGGTGAATCAGTTGTCCAAAACTTGCTTCTAATTCAAACACTTAAATCCTCTTTGTTATTTAATAGAATATCATTTAATCACTCATGAAAGCATAAAGCATAAACACCAGAGTAGATAGACATCAACACAGGAGACACCAAGATTTTGACATGAAAAACTCGGTGAAGGGAAAAACCATGGGGTGATTAACCCAAGGATTATTTTCTATTAGAAGAATAAGAAAAATAGATGGCACATGCCAATTAGGGCTTACTGCCCAAGCACATTGTTCACGAGAGGCACACTGCCTACAAGAGGCACACTATCTACAAAGTAACAAGTATCACAAAATTGAACTGGAGATTGACATCTTTACCATGCCTGGATCAGTTCCATTTAAGCCCAAAAACTCCTACTCTACCTTTCGCTCTTCTTCTTCGCTATGCCACACTTATCCGCACCAAGACACACTTCAAAATGAATTCACAATCCCTTATTTATACAAGGCATTGACTTAGGAACACTCATCTAAGTCGGCAAACACCTATAAGAACATTCGCAAGACGTGTAATATATCCGGTCGGCCACTCTCAAGAAGAACACCAATATCCGTGGTTATTCTTCAAATGCAAACTCTAACTTCAATGTGGACCACCAATAAGAATTGTACATGATCCAAAGATCACCAAAACCTTTCCTGAGTCATCAAGAACATCCGTACTTTATGAGCTTACTGGAATTCTTCTCTTCATCTAGAACTTCAAGAACATAGTCTGTCATCACTGTCATAATGAAAAAGATGCTTCCAGACCTCCAAACCATGAACAAATCTAGTTGTCACTTCACACGGACTTCTTCAACACTCCCTCCAATCCGTAGAACGAGCTAATGCAATTCTAGAGCTCACCAGACCAATCTGTGACACTCTGTCACCACTGAACATCTGTCGGAACTGGTTCTACTTGAGTGATCATAACTTCTTCAAATCTTCATGTGGACCTCTAAAATCTTGACTGAAACATCTCAAGACTCATATCTACAAACCCTTTAAACTGCATCCTCTGATCCTCAACCTATTGAGAACTTTTGCCTTCTTGTCATCACTGTTCTTCACTGTTCCTGATTGAGACTTATTCTCTCAATATCGTCAGCACACAGCTTACCTAATCCTTCTCATTAATGCAACATGAGTATTTTGACATCAATGACAACACTAGTTATCCTCATACTTGCAACAATCTCCCCCTTTGTCATTGATGGCAACATATGATGTGAAAAACCATCAAGACAAGAACTTCACCTTTCTGTCACAGCTCCCCCTATGATCATCAACCACTTGTTTTTCGTATGTCATCTCTCCCCCTTTGACATCAATGGCAAAGGGCTCATACTTGCAACTTTAACACATCAGAATCATACTAGCTGCTCTCCCTGAGTAGCGGCTCCTCATCACCAATCTGGATCACAAGATATGACTGTGGTATGCACCGGATTGATGCACATCAGTGCATCCTAGTTCATCATCGGAGGGGCAATAACCCCTAACTTCTCCCTAAGATACTCAAAAGAGTCCTTGGGAAGAGGTTTAGTAAAAATATCTGCAAGCTGATCCTTGGAGGGCACATACTCCAATCTGACTTCACCCTTGTTCACTTGCTCTCTCAGAAAGTGAAATTTGATAGATATATGCTTGGTCTTAGAATGCAACACTAGATTCTTAGAAATATTTATTGCACTTGAATTATCACAGAAAATTGTGATAGGCTCCTCATATTCTACTTGAATATCTCTTAGCATCTGCTTCATCCACAAAAGTTGAGTGCAACTTCCTGCTGCTACAATGTATTCTGCTTCAGTTGTAGACAGGGATATTGCCTCTTGTTTCTTGCTTAGCCAAGAAACCAACCTTTTTCCCAAAAAGAATGCTCCTCCACTTGTACTCTTCCTATCATCCACATTTCCTGCCCAATCTACATCTATATATGCATGAAGAGAAAAATCATGATCTCTAGGATACCATAGACCATACTCAATTGTTCCTTTTAAGTACCTAAAAATTCTTTTGATTGCCATGACATGAGATTCTCTGGGATCAGCCTAGAATCTCGCCACAAGACCAACAACTCTGCATTATATCTGGTCTAGTTTGAGTGAGATACAATAATCCTCCAATCATTGATCTGTACTTTGTCTGATCTGTCTTAGGAGAGTCATCATCTTTGATCAACTTACATCCAGTTGCCATGGGAGTGTTCATTGGCTTTGAATCTTCCATTCCAAATTTCCTCAATAATTCTTTCACATTTTTGGTCTGAGAGATAAAGATTCCTTTTTTTGTCTGGGTAATTTGCAGACCCAAGAAGAAATTCATTTCACCAAGCATTGACATTTCAAACTCACTTTTCATTTGATTTGCAAAGGTTTTACACATATTGTCTCTTCCTCCAAAGATGATATCATCAACAAATACTTCAATAATCAAGATGTTTTCATGATCAATTTTGAAATATAGGTTACTATCAGCAGTACCTTTGTTGAAACCAATCTTCAAAAGATGTTTGTCCAGCCTTTCATACCATGCTCTTGGAGCTTGCTTTAGACCATATAGTGCCTTCTTTAATTTGCAGACCATATCACCATGCTTAGATAACTGAAATCCATTTGGTTGTTCAATATACACCTCTTCTTCTAAGTCACCATTCAGGAAAGCAGATTTGACATCCATCTAATACACTTTGAAATCTTTGAAGGTAGCAAATGCAAGAAATAGTCTGACTGCTTCAATTCTTGCCACCGGAGCAAAGGTTTCCTCAAAATCAATCCCTTCTATTTGAGAGTAGCCTTTGCAGACTAATTTGGCTTTATTTATGATTACTTCACCAACTTCATTTAGTTTGTTCCGGAAGACCCATTTGGTTCTAATCACATTCTTGTTTCTAGGTCTAGAAATAAGATTCCAAGTGTGATTTTTCTCAATTTGCATCAATTCTTCCTCCAATGCTTTGGTCCAATTTTTATCATTGTAGGCTTCATTTATTGTCTTAGGTTCAATCTTTGAAATCAGACAACATTCATCTAAATTTTGAGCAATTTTTCTTCTAGTTTACACACCTTTGCTTTTGTCACCTATGATTTGATCTTCAGAGTGGTTTAGTCTTGCATACCTTGGAACTTTGGGAGTTTCTTGCACTTCTGCTTCTTGATCAAACTCATTCAGATCTATCTCTTCTTCCTAATTTACCGGATCAATCTGAATCTAACTTTTAGGAGAGGATTGAGCTCCTTGAACCAGAGAACCATTCTGATCATCTTCATCATATTCATAAAACCTTGAGGGCTTCTCAATTCCTTCATCAACCTTCACATTTGTACTTTCTATCATCTTTGTCAATCTCTTATTGTAACACCGGTATGCTTTGCTTTGAGTGGAGTAACCCAAGAAAATTCCTTCATCACTTCTAGCATCAAACTTTCCTAGATCTTCATTTCTTTTAATGTAACATTTGCTACCAAATACTCTAAAATATCTCACTGTAGGAGTGATGCCAAACCAAAGTTCATAAGGAGTCTTACCGGTATTGCTTCTAATTTGAACTCGATTGAGAGTATAGACTGTAGTGTTGACAGCTTCTCTCCAAAACATTTGGGTAACATTTGCTTCCATCATCATTGTCCTGGATGCTTCCTGGATGGTCTGGTTCTTTCTCTCTACTACTCCATTCTGCTGTGGAGTCCTAGGAGCAGATAATTGTCTCTTTATACCATGCTTCTCACAAAAGTCTATGAATTCACCAGATGTGAATTCACCACCTCTATCAGACCTCATACATTTTAGTTTTAATCCAATTTGATTCTCTACCATAGCCTTGAAGATTTTGAAATTCTCAAACGCTTCTGATTTCTCTTTCAGAAAGGTAACCCACATCATCCGGGAATGGTCATCAATCAATAACATGAAATATCTATCACCTTGCATACTCTTGATTTATGTCGAACCACATAGATCAGTATGAACTAATTCCAATAATCTGGTAGAGGACTGATCCTTGCTTTTGAATGAGACTTTGCTTTGTTTACCCAACTGACATTCTTTGCACAAACTATTTGTAGGTTTTACCAATTTTAGAAGATCTCTTACAACCTGAGTATTGCTTATCTTGATGATGTTATCATAATTTATATGACACATCCTTCTATACCATAACCAACTCTGATCAACTTGAACAAATATACAACTTTTATTAGCACCAACTAGATGGAAGATATTACCTTTTGTTAAGTATCAGATGCAATCTCAGTTCTGGAGCTTTCAAAGATCCTGCATCTTCCATTCTTGAACTGGAGATCATAACCTTTGTCCACCAACTGTCCAACACTGAGAAGATTGTGCTTCAATCCTTCAACATACAGTAAATTACCAGTTTTGTTCTTTCCATCAAAAGAAATAGTTCCCCTACCTCTGATTCTACTAGCAAAATTAACACCAAACTTTACTATTCCTCCTTCATACCTTTCCAAATCTAAGAACTTGTTCTTGTCACCTATCATATGGTGAGAGCATCCACTGTCAATAACCCAATCATCTTTTTCTTCAACTTGGGCAGCCAAAGCTCTTTCTACAACCTTATGATTGACAGATTCAAAGGATATTGGATCTTATTCCTTGATGGAAATAAACACCCATTCATTTCCGGATTTGTTTCCTATCTCTGATTCATCATCTGTTACTCCTTCATTATCATCTTCTTCATGAACATAATAACAATTCTTTTGGAACCTTTGTCTGTTAGAATTTGGCCTTGTAGATCTTTCTAGACATCTTGAGGCAAAATGACCAATCTTATTGCAATTGAAGCACTTAAAGGGTAATTTTCCTTCATACTTACCGGATCCTCTTAGCAGTCTCTTTGTAATGAGGGCTTCAAGTTGAGCTATTTCTGCTTCTTCCACTTCCATGTCTCTTCTTGCTTGATCATACCATGACAGCTTCTTTGAAGAGTTTTCTCCCGGATCAAATATTTGTTTACCTTTCATAGAGGCACTGGATTTGAATGCAAATTCAGTGTTGGGGGGATCATCTCCAAACTCAGTCATTTCAAATGCAGCCAGTTTGCCAGCCAATTGGTCTCTTGTGACAGTTGTATGGGCTCTGAATTCATCAATGGCATCAACCTTGATTTTGTAGGCAATAGGAAGGGATCTGAGAATTTTGCCAACAATCTCATTTTCATCCAAGACTCCACCAGCATTCCTAATTCCACACACCAGCTCATTCACTCTTGGCATAAAGGTGGTAATATTTTCATCATCTCTCATCTTTAGTCTTTCAAATTTTCCTTTTAGACTCTACAACGTTGCACACTTGACATACTCATCTCCTTCATGCAGAAGTTCCAGTTCAATCCATATCTCATAGGCAGTTGGTAGGTCAATAACATTTGAGAGCTCTGAGTCAGTTAATGCGCTTAGAAGGGCCTCTTTGGTCCGCAGATTGTTTTCAGCATCTGTGATTTTATTTAGAGTTGTCGGACCACCCTGTGGAGGTACATATGCTTTTGTGACCATGGACCAGTACGCCTTTCCCATACATTGCAAGTGACATTTCATGCGACCTTTCCAAAGAGAGAAGTTGGTTCCATCAAACTTCAGACTATCCTTCTTGTATGACGACATCCTGGATCTCCTCAAGCAATTAAGCTCCTTTTAGAGGAACTTGGCTCTGATACCAATTGTTGGATTCAGGATAGACAACTAAGAGGGGGGTGAATCAATTATCCAAAACTTGCTTCTAATTCAAACACTTAAATCCTCTTTGTTATTTAATAGAATATCAGATAATCACTCATGAAAGCATAAAGCATAAACACCAGAGCAGATAAACATCAACACATGAGACACCAAGATTTTGACGTAAAAATCCCGGTCAAGGGAAAAACCATGGCATGATTAACCCAAGGATTATTCTCTATTAGAAGAATAAGAAAAATAGATGGCACATGCTAATTAGGGCTCACTGCCCAAGCACACTACTCACAAGAGGCACACTGCCTATAAGAGACACACTGTCTACAAAGTAACAAGTATCACAAACTTGAACCGGAGATTGACATCTTTACCATGCTTGGATCAGTTCCATTTAAGCCCAAAAACTCCTGCTCTGCCTTTCACTCTTCTTCTTCGCTATGCCACACTTATCCACACCAAGACACACTTCAAAATGAATTCACAATCCCTTATTTATACAAGGCATTGACTTAGGAACACTCATCTAAGTCAATAAACACCTATAAGAACATTCGCAAGACGTGTAATATATCCAGTCGGCCGGTCTGAAGAAGAACACCAATATCCATGGTTATTATTCAAATGCAAACTCTAACTTTAATGCAGACCACCAATAAGAATTGCACACGATCCAAAGAGCACCAAAACCTTTCCTGAGTCATCAAGAACATCCGTACTTTATGAGCTTACTGGAATTCTTCTCTTCTTCATCTGAAACTTCAAGAACACAGTCTGTCATCACTGTCATAATAAAAAAGGTGCTTCTGGACCTCCAAACCATGAACAAATCTAGTTGTCACTTCACACGGACTTCTTCAACACTCCCTCCAATCCGCAGAATGAGATAATGCAATTCTGGAGCTCACTAGACCAATCTGTGACACTGTGTCACCTTTGAACATCTGTCGGAACCAGTTCTACTTGAGTGATCATAACTTCTTCAGATCTTCATGCGGACCTTTCAAATCTTGACTGAAACATTTCAAGACTCATATCTACAAACCCTTTAAACCGTATCCTCTGATCCTCAACCTATTGAGAAATTTTGCCTTCTTGTCATCACTATTCTTCACTGTTCCTAATTGAGACTTATTATCTCAATATCCTCAGCACACAACTTACCTAATCCTTCTCATTAATGCAACATGAGTATGTTGACATTAATGACAACACTAGTTATCCTCATACTTGCAACAAAACCCTCCAACCCTATCCCTAATCCTTATACCCTCGACACTCTACTTTAACCCTAATCCCTCGACCCTCAACCCTATCCCAAAACCCTTAACCCTCAAACTTCAATGTACTCAACCCTCAACATCAAACTCTAATCCCTTAACCCTTAACTCTGATCCCTCAACCCTCAACCCTATCCCTAAACCCTAAACCCTAAAGCCTCAACCCTCAACCCTCAACGTCAAATCCTAATCCCTCAACCCTTCACTCTAATCCCTCAACCCTAAACCATATCCATTAACCCTCAACACTATACCTTAAACCCTAATCCCTTAACCCTCAACCCTAAACCTTATCCCTAAACCCTAATCCCTCAACCCTCAACCCTAATCTGTCATCCCTCAACTCTAATCCCTCATCCGTAAACCCTAAATGCTATCCCTATTCCTAAACCCTCAATGGGCTTGATACTATACCTTAAACCCTAATCCCTTATCCCTAAACCCTCCAACCCTATCTCTAATTCTTATACCCTTGACACTCTACTTTAACCGTAATCCCTCAACCCTCAACACTATCTTGAAACCCTTAACCCTTGAACCTCAATGTACTCAACTCTCAATGTCAAACCCTAATCCCTCAACCCTATCCCTAAACCCTAAACCCTAAAGCCTCAACCCTCAACCCTCAACATCAAATCCTAATCCCTCAACCCTAAATCCTATCCCTAAACCCTCAACACTATACCTTAAACCCTAATCCCTCAACCCTCAACCCTAATCCATCATCCCTCAACTCTAATCCCTCATCCCTGAACCCTCAACGGGCTCGATACTATACCTTAAACCCTAATCCCTTATCTCTAAACCCTCCAACCCTATGCCTAATCCTTATACCCTCGACAATCTACTTTAACCCTAATCCCTTGACCCTCAACCCTATCCCAAAACCCTTAACCCTCAAACTTCAATGTACTCAACCCTCAATGTCAAACCGTAATCCCTCAACCCTTAACTCTGATCCCTCGATCCTCAACCCTATCCCTAAACCCTAAACCCTAAAGCCTTAACCCTCAACCCTCAACGTCAAATCCTAATCCCTCAACCCTTCACTCTAATCCCTCAACCCTAAACCCTATCCCTAAACCCTCAACACTATACCTTAAACCCTAATCCCTCAACCCTCAACCCTAAACCTTATCCCTAAACCCTAATCCCTAAACCCTCAACCCTAATCCATCAGCCCTCAACTCTAATCCCTCATCCCTAAACCCTAAACACTATCCCTATTCCTAGACCCTCAACGGGCTTGATACTATACCTTAAACCCTAATCCCTTATCCCTAAACCCTCCAACCCTATCCCTAATCCTTATACCCTCGACACTCTACTTTAACCCTAATCCCTCAACCCTCAACCCTATCCCTCAACCCTTAACCCTTGAACCTCAATGTACTCAACCCTCAATGTCAAACCCTAATCCCTTAACCTTTAACTCTGATCCCTCAACCCTTAACCCTTAAAACTTGAACCCTAAAACCTATCCCTACACGCTCGACACTCGACACTATAGCTTAAACCCTAATCCCTTAACCCTCATCCCTAAAGCCTCAACCCTAAATCCTTAAACCTTCAACCCTAAACCCTATCCCTAATCCCTCTACCCTCGACACTCTTATTTAACCCTAATCCCTTGACCATTAACCCTCTCCCTCAACCCTCAACCCTCAACCCTCAACCCTCAACTCTCAACATTAAACCCTAATTCATCAACCCTAAACCCTAATCCCTCAAACCTAAAACCTATCCCTAAACCATCAACCCTCAACACTATACCTTAAACCCTAATCCCTATCCCTCAACCCTTAACCCTTAAAACTTAAACCCTATCCCTACACCCTCAACACTTGACACTATATCTTAAGCCTTAAACCCTCATCCCTAAAGTCTCAACCCTCAATCCTTAAACCTTCAACCCTAAACCCTATCCATAATCCCTCTACCCTCGACACTCTAACCCTAACCTCAACATTAAATGCTAATCTGTCAACCCTAAACCGTAACCTGTCAACCTTAAACCCTAACCTATCAACCCTAAACCCTATCCCTAAACCCTCAACACTATACCTTAAACCCTAATCCATCAACCCTAAAACCTAATCCTTCAACCCTCAACCCTAAACACTATCAATAAACCCTCAACCCTCGACACTATACCTTAAACCCTAATCCCTCAACCCTCAACCCTAATCCCTCAACTCTCAACCCTAATCCCTCATCCCTAAACCCTAAATGCTATCCCTATTCCTAAACCCTCAACCCTCGAAACTATACCTTAAACCCTAATCCCTTATCCCTAAACTGTAAACCCTATCCCTCAACCCTTAACCCTTAAAAATTAAACCCTAAAACCTATCCATAAACCCTCGACGCTCAACACTATATTTTAAACCCCAATCTCTTAACCCTCAGCCCTAAAGCCTCAACCCTCAATCATTAAACCTTCAACCCTAAACTCTATCCCTAATCCCTCTACCCTCAACTGTCTACTTTAACCCTAATCCCTTGACCATCAACCCTATCCCTAAACCCTCAACCCTCAACCCTCAACTCTCAACATTAAACCCTAATCTGTCAACCCTAAACCCTAATCCGTCAACCCTAAACCCTAATCCCTCAACCCTAAACCTTAAACCCTATCCCTAAACCCAACAAAACTGCTTTGCCTTATGTTAGGTTGTTAAACCTATCATTTTTGACACTCTTCTCTTAAAGATATTTGAGTTGCAAGAATATGTCAAAAAAATGGCTATGAATGTTTTTAATGTTAGTAATGTTATATGGCATGTTTTTCTAGCCCATTTGGGGTTCATTATGCCAGTAGGTGTACACACCATGAGAAAAGCTTTGCGTATGGTACATCCATAGTGAGTAATTAACAGTTGAAATTAGAAGGATGATCATTATGAGAAAAGCTTTGCATTGGGGTACATCTATGTTTCTTGTTGTCCACCCCGCACTTAGGGGAGTTATATTGTTATGAAACAAGCAAATAATCTCCCATTGTTTACTGGCTCTATCCACAAGAACTACTAAACTATACCTTAAACCCTAATCCCTCAACCCTAAACTTTCAACCCTAAACCCTATCCCTAATCCCTCTACCCACAACACTCTACCTTAACCCTAATCCCTCGACCCTTAACCCTAAATGCTATCCCTAAAGCCTCAACCCTAAACCCTAATCCCTCAAGCTCTTAAATTCTAATCCCTTATCCCTAAACTCTAAATCCTATCCCCAAACACTCAACCCTCAACCTTAAACCTTAATCACTCAATCCTTATCCACCCCTCTCCTCCCTTATCTAGCTCACTCCCATCTCTACCCTCCTCTACCCTCGACACTATACATACATACATATAGGCATACATAGATACATGCATACCTATAGGCATGCATACATACATATAGGCATACATACATACATACATACATACATATAGGCATATAGGCATACATACATACATATATACATACATACATACATATAGGCATACATACATACATACTTACATGATTAATAGCTTTGAACATAAAAAAATTTAAGGGGAACATAACGCGAGCGCGTTATAACGTGCTCACGTTATTTCAATCATGACAAACTTCACAAACTTTTGCAGAAAAGGAAAAATGCAAAGCAAAAACTAATGCAAGCACATTATAACATGCTCGCGTTATGTTTTGCTTTGGGAATCCCAAGCCTTGGGCATGGGATTTGCTTTGGATTTCCAACCCAAAGGCTTGGAGTGCCTTTTCAAATCCATAGACGTGTTTTTCCATATTCTTCAAGATTTCACATAATTTCGTTCGTGCTAACCCTCAGATTTGCACATGTTTCAAGGTCAAACAAATTGAACACCCAAGTAATGTTAGGCTTTCTCTTAGCTATTTGACAATGTGATTTTTTTCACATTTTAACAATGTTAAGCCTTTCATCTTTAATTTCTTTTGTTTGTGTGTCCGTTTTTGGGCAAAAACCACTGTTTGGTCTTTTTTCATTGTAAATTAACTATTCATTGAAATTTCAAAAAAATTACATATTTAGAAACTAGACTCATTCTACAAATATTAAAAAAAGAAAAAAATGATTTTCAATTAGTTTTCAAAATTTATAGGGGTAGCACAGCCAAAATTCTATTTTTTAGGATGTGTCGACTTTGAAAATTAGTAAAAAATTAAATATTCATCAAAAAATTATCAGAGAAATTAGGCATAAACTACATGCTATTAGCTAATTTCTCATTGAAGAGATTTTAAAAATACCAAAAAAATGTTGACCTTTTGAGGGAGCCACAAAACATGCTATGTTATGTTTTTTTGATAGAAACAACACCAATTTCTATGGCTCCCTCTTTTGAACACCTTAATCTATGCCATTTTAAAAAAAAATAGTAGTTTAGAAAGTAGATTCAGAGCACTACAAACATTGTTTTAGTTGCATCTCCAAATTTTGATTGTAACTATGCTCAATTTCTCATCCAAGGCCAACATTTCTTGATTTAAAAAAAAAAGTGGCCACTTAAGACCCCTTTTGGCCCCCCATCTTCTTGCACTTACCCAACCCTTAATCTGTTAGAATGATTAACCATGAAAGCAAATAACATAAATAGAACTAAATCAACAACATAAACAAGAAGACACCATATTTACGTGGAAAACCCAAGAAGGGAAAACCATGGTGAGGATTAGCTCCCAATATAAAGCAATATCAACACTGAATACAATAGGGCTCACTACCAGAGGGCTTACTACTAGAATAGAAAAGAAGATAGAGAAGAATGTTACAATGAGAAAACCATCTCAATGCAATAGAGAAGTGCACCACAACATCACCAACACCTTCGCAGTCTTACTAAAGAATTGTAGACCCCTTCTGCTCACTGCATCTAGTAATCTAACACATGAAAGCTTGCACTGCACTTTAAAAATTCACACTTTACAACTTTGAAATTCACATCTCACTCATCATGCACACCTCCTTCACATCCCTCAACAACTCAACACTTATTTATACTATCTTCAACCTTAAAAATATTCTCCAAGGTCGGCAATGCACCTTAACCATGTAAATTTAAATTAGGTCAAGACCAAAACATTCTTGTGGTGCAAAGGAATGAAGGAATACCACAACATGCTTTAGCTTGGACCTAAATCCACTTATACATGCCATGCCACACTTCCACAATCACCGAAGCAGATCCAAAATTAGTGTAAACACCCAAGGTCAGTCGAACCTGTGTTAACACCATAATCATTTAAGTATGTACACTTTATCAAAGCCAAAGATGATTCGTGAACCACACACCATGCTTGAATGCAATCTAGAATATCCCACAAACATCTTGAAATCCAACGAATTCCTTCACAACAACTTTCAGCTAAAGAAAGCACACACCTAGTATACTCAAACATCTTTGCCATACATTGCAACTCAAGAAATCAACTTATGGAGCACCAAACCATGAACAAATTCAATTAAAGGTAGATATTTATAAACACACTTCTAGAACCACAAGACCTGAAACCAATCTATAGAGAAATGCAGAGGAAAAACATTTCTCCCAGACACCTCTGTAATACACAGTTCACACACTGGTGAACACACCTTCCTTTGCACAATGATCCAACACACCAAATTTTGAATGCAACACCTTTGAACACCTTTGATCAACATATCCAAACCAAATGAGTAGATCTTTAACATAGAAGAAATGTGGAGGCAAACTAGAACACCACTCTGTATGCCGAAACACCTTTACAACACACTGTTTCCTTTTTTATTCAAATTTTCTCAAAAGCACTTGGAAACCAAGCATTAGAAAAATATCATCAGCATATTCAGCACTTCCTCATTACCACCATAGTAACTCAACCATACATACATAGATAGAAGATTATTAAAGAAACACTAGGGTTTGACACCAGTAGCTTACTAATGATAACATAATGCAACCAATCAAAGAAACATTAGAGACAACATCAACTCAATACCAACTGCTCACACTCTTGCAACAATCTCTTGCACATACAGTTGGCACCAATGACAACACAAACTTTTTGACATCAATGACAACACTGACTGCTCATACTTGCAACAAGAATACCTATCAAAGGTGTTAAGCGGAACTTCATCCAGAGAGGCAAGCCAAATACACTGTGACAAAGACTGAGGATCTAAAAGCTTAGATTGTCTTTGAAACATGTAGAATCGTCACTTATTACTTGACCATCGATGAAGATCCTGAGTCATCAAATGATACTTTAAATGGAGGTATGGGAATAGATGAATCACCCTCTTCAAGTGAAGGGAACTCAGATTTTGAAACTCTCAAGGTAGGAAGTTCAAATGACGTTTGGACTTTATAGTTTGATGGTAGTTGTTCTTCAATTGGATCTAGCGTAGGGATAGTCCTTATATCTCCAGAAGGAAAGATATTCCCCTTTTCTTTCAAATTGCAACTTGATAATACTAACAACACTGCAGAGTATGAAGCCTTGTTGTTAGGGATGGATGTTGTACAAAAGAAAGGAATTAAAAATCTTCATGCTCAAGGTGATGCTAAGCTAATCGTTCATCAAGTAAGAAATTTGTGTCAGACAAAAAATGAAAGACTAAGGCATTACCATAATTGTGTTTGGGATTGCATTGAAGATTTTGATTCCTTTGATATAATAGTAGTCCCAAGGGAGTACAATGATAAGGCAGACTCTTTGGTTGTATCGGCCACTCTCCTAGTTCCTCACAAAGATTTTCAGGGAGACAAGTATACCATTGAGTTGGTATTCCAACCTAGTGTTACTGATAATGCCAATCATTGGAAAATTTTAAACAATGATGATCAAATCATCACCTTTTTGGAGAATGCAAAAAAAATTATTTACTTATACTTTGAAGGGAGTGACTCTACTCCTCGAGAATCAATCTCTAAGATAAATAAGGAAACTAGTGAAGAAATTTTGCAGCTGAAAGGGAATAAGATTCCCAAAGGATTGGTTTCTTCGGAGAAACTCTTTGATAAGCATGATCATTTTATCAAATAACAACAATAGTCAAGATTGAATTCATCAGAAGAAGTTGAGAAATTTAATCTAGATACAGAAGTTGATCCCAAAATGGTAAACATTGGGAAATGTTGCTCAGTAAAAGAAAGAAGGAAGTTTGTAGTGCTTTTATGGTTGTACATTGATGTGTTAGCATATTCATATGCTGATTTAAAATCATTCCGAACCAAAGAATTTCAGCATGATATTCCTCTCAAGTATGGGTCTCTACCTCATAAACAGAAACAATGACAATATAATCCTAAGATCTCAGGTACCATTCTTGCTGAGATCCAAAAGATGTTAGATGCTAAAATCATTTTTCTTAGTCACCACTAAACATGGATAACTAACATCATTTCTGTGAGGAAGAATAATGGAGAAATCCACATCTGTGTGGATTTTCATAATTTGAACCAATCATCACTGAAGGATAATTACCCATTGCTAGTGATGGATCAAGTACTACAAATGGTGATGGGTGTAGAGATGTTATCTATGTTAGATGGCTTTTTTAGGATATAACCAAGTGGAGGATCAACGCAAAATGACCTTCACTACTCCATGGGACACCTTTGCATATCGTAGAATGCCTTTTGGATTGATCAATGCTAGTTCCACCTTTCAGAGGGTAATAGACTTATCTTTCTGGGATGAGATGGGCAAGATCATTATGGTTTACCTTGATGATTTAATTGCCTTCTCAAAGAAGTGACAATGTCATTATAATTATTTACAACAAGTTCTTGAAAGGTGCCATCAACATGGGATGTCTCTCAATCTGAAGAAGTCTATTTTTGGGGTTACTCAAGGTAAGCTTCTTGGACATATTGTGTCTAAAGAAGGACCTAAGATTGATTTTGAATGGGTCAAGTCTATTTAGAATCTTACCCTGCCATCCAACAAAATAGGTGTGCATTCTTTCTTTGGGAAGGTTAACTTCTTGTGAAGATTTGTACCTAATTTTGCTAAGAAGATACATCATATCATTGATATGATGAAAGGATAGTCAACCTTCCATTGGAATGCAGAAGGAAAAGCTACATTTCATGAGATAAAGGAAGTGATTGCTCATCCTCCTGTCTTAGTCTACCTAGACTACACCAAGGACTTCATTATGTATAGTTATGCTTTGGAGCACACTTTATCTACTATTTTGGTGTAGCAGAACAAAGAGGGACTTGAATCTCCTATAGCTTTCATGAGTTGTCCTCTAAAGGTTCATGAGCTCAAGTATTCACCCATGGAGAAATATGCTTACGCCATGGTGAGAGAAACTAAGCACTTCAAATATTATATTCTCAATTCTCATACCATAGCACTGGTACCTCATTCTATAGTCAAATCAATCTTGACTCAATAGGAATTTGGGAGAAAAAGAGGTAGTTTGATCGCCAAGATCTAAGAATATGATATGGATATCAAGCCTACAAAGCTAGTGTTTTATAAGAAAAAGGGGGGATGATGAATGTGGTTGATTTAGTGTAAATCCTCCCTTCTCACCAAACATTCAAGGGCATATCAATTGAGTTGAATCTCTACTAAGCGAGAGCATTCACCTAATAGGTTGGGCTGCCACTTGGAATGATGCAGAAGCTTTTAATACTCAAGTACTCTTAAAACCCTAAATAAGTAAAACAGTAAGCAAATTGATGAATTACAAATAATCATTTTAGATTAAGATAGTAGGTAGAGGATTATAACTCACTATTTTTTGAAGTTTGTGATGTGGAACAATCAAGGACAATGCCACTAGCGCCCCTGTCCAAGGTAATATTTTCTGCATGGAATCTGGATCTCCTTCCGACACTGATATTCATTGTATCTTTCATTTCTGTCTTGAAAAAGGTGGACACTGGCACTAGCGCCCGTGTCCCGAAATGTTGAACTCTGTCTGCTTTCTTTCAGATCCTAAATCCTTGTTGCCTGCAACCTCCTTCTACAAGTCCACTCTGCGAAACTCGGTACCTGTAACCTGTAATCACAAAGGAGTGTGGGAGGGGGTTGTGGTGTTTAGAGGCTTGCCTTGGTCAAGCCCCAGAGAGACATTCAAGTCTTCTGAACACTATTGTTAGATGAGAGTGCATATCCTTGCGGGATAGAGGCAAAATTGAAATGATAAATGATAAAAAAACACAATAGATGTCACCTTGAAGTGTAGATCTCATGGAAGGAAGATGCTCTTCATGCCATGAGGAGATGGAGTCAAATCTGCAACAAACAAGCAAAATAACAACAAAATACTACTCTGCAACACAATGAATGCCTTGAAACACTTTTATATAAAGCCACAAGTTCACAATGTCCATCTAGTTTGTAAATGAAAATCTAAACATGCTTATATATGCAACTACAAACATTCCTGCTAAGAATTTTATTATTCAAACTTTAGATTTCGGCATAGGACCTAAATAACGGTCATAAAACTGACACTTAAATTTAGGGCAGACCCAAAATAGGGTAGGACTATGGTGCTAGCACCCAAGTCCACCCTCCCATTTTTGTTTAGGGATCATCAAAATAGCACCCCTCTAGTCCTATTTTCCATAAGACTTCAGGGTTTTCTTAACGAGATTCACAATTATCATGCAAGATGATCTAAATGCATTCTAAGGACCTGGGAGATAAACCTTAAGAGGGAAAAGCCCCCAAGGGGAAATTTTCTGACATAACATTTAGCTCCCACTTTAATGTATGTATAAATGCAAGGCCAATATATGCTTTAAAGCACAGTCAACAAACACAACAAACATGCCAAGCATGGTGAAAACACACCATTTAACACATTGAAGACAATAACATGCACACAAAACACGGAGAAGACAGTTACAGTCATGCAAAACATGGATAAGAAAACATTGAAGAGATACAAAACACAATGAATATAGTGAATACAGTGATTATTTTTTTTTTCATTTTTTCATATATAAAATGCAAAATGCAAGTACAAGGAAAGTAAACACACAACCCAAATGCAGGAGGAGCTCATCGCCACCAGTCTTGAAACTACATAAGGGGCAACAAACATGCCAAACAAATCCCAGAGTGTAGGAGGATCTCATTGCCACTAGTCTTGAAACTACACTTGAGAACAAACATGCCATAAAAATCCCAAAGAATAGGAGGAGCTCATCATTGTCGGTCTTTGAAACTATGCTTGGGAACAAACACACCATACACACACACATGGAAGACACAGAGAAAACATGACAAACACGTGATGGAAGAAACCTATTGCTAGGTTTGCAGCCATCTCAGGTACATTACAGACACACACCAACAATTGGGCTTCACCACAACAATTTTCAAAGACACGCTTAAGGGTTAGGATAGTCTCAGATCTAGCACGCCTACTTGGAGGAATTTTAGAAAATGATAGGATGTGAAATCTCCTCGAGAAATACACCATCCATACCTCCGTAGAGGGCTTGAATGATTGTAATATAGAAAAGAAAGATGTGTAGTCACTCAGAGATACAACATCCTACATCCGTAGAGGACTTCAAACATGCTTTGTTAGTACCAAAATCATCAGACAACTTACCTTATATGTAGTGCCCCTCACCTTGCCTTCTATTGGACTGATGGTTTTTCTAGTAGGATTAGATATCATGACATAGATTCTTTGTTACTACGTTGAGTTGTTTATGGACCTATTTCTTTGATGATGATTGGTGATATTGGATTACTAATATTTTATGTTTCACAGTTTGATGGACATATTTGGTGTAATGGATTAATGTTACTTCTGATTTTAAGGTGATATTTAATCATGGTTATGATGCTTTAACAATAATTGTTTTACTAGATTGTATTGTTAGTGATTGTTCTATGTTCTTGTAGACAACTGAATATTTAATTATGGATGTATGTGAACAGAATAGTGTCGCATTACTCATGTCCGAGTACCCTGCCATGCTGTGATTTCTGTTCACTGTGTGCATGACTTCATGTTTGTATATATATGTTTAACCTTGAGGTTTGCTGCAAGATGCAGGTACCGGGCATCGACTCCACCTGAACTAGCAGGTTTGAGCGTGCCCTAGCCAATGGAATTGTTGATCGGAGTTAGCATAAGGTTCCTGTCATGCCCACATTTTCCATGTGGTCACAACACACATCACACGTGTCATAGCCACATCTGTCATGTGGTTATGACACGAGATATCAAAAATTTTTCTCATGCTTCCCTAAAAACCCCCTCGCATGCGTAAGCATGCTCGGTGGTGTTCGCTCAAGGCAAAAACACTACAGTTGTCGGTGGGGTACAAGTACAATTGCGTGCAACCGGACGTGAGCAGACCAACAAGGGGGTCTCTACGACGCCGTTCACGTCTCTACAAGGTTTATATTATCAAGGTTCCTAAATCTAAATCTCGGTAAATTCTGACAGCGTAACGCCTTACGGCGTAAGTGGGAATTACTCAACACTATATTACGCACGTGGTTTATTGATAGATAAACAACTTCCCATGACGCCTTGTTCTGACTAAACCGACTCGTGATCTCCCTATTGAGTCATTTTTCAGCAAGGCACGGTTGTCTGTCTCCTCTCTTGCTTCCTGAAATATACTCCTCCTTCGACTTAGCATTCTCAACAAGGCGGTTCGTTTGCTCTCTCTTCCCTTTTCTCTGGGTCTTAATTTTGATTGTATTTTTATCGCGCTCACCTTAACTATTTCTCTGATAATTTAGTTTGTTTATATTTCGGTCTCTCTCTCTTTTGGTTTCTATGCTTTCTTTATGTTTATCCGGACCTTTCTTCATATTTCACATCAATCAGGGTTATCACTGTATCTATTATTGACATTAATCCTAACTTCCGGATGGTCCAGGTCACATAGGCTGGTTTACTACTTCGCTGGACTCGGTCTCCTAGTCTTCTCCGATCTAGGTTTCTCCTCTTCGTTTGTATTAATTAAACTTGTTCTTAAGCAAAATTAACGAAAGGGTCCATCAACTTAGTTCTCTTATCCCATGTGGGAAATGTCGCGCATTTTCTCCTCTGTGTTTTCCAATGTTAGTTTTTCTTCTTCTGACTCTCTTACAGGTTTACTTATATGGACGTTTACTACAGTTGAGATTAAAATGGCCTCACATGGAATGTCTGTGATGGCTTCTTAAGTTTATTTCCAGTGATCTTTTAAGCAAGGTGACGTGTAATTTTCCTCTTCATTTTCCCAGTTATTGAATTACGTTGATAGTTGAAACTTCCGAGAAACTCTTTCCGGAGTAATACAGTATATTCCTTTATGCTCTCATTAAATTATAATTTTATTTTCTCTTATTATCGTTAAGAGAAAACGGCCTCTCTGAAAGTCGTAATCATTAAAAAATATAAATATGTAACGATATATTTATATGTATATATATATATAAGATCGTATATATATAAACATATATATACTCAATTACATTTCTCCTATTTATAATTACTGTTGTTATAATTATTGTTGTTTGTTATAATTACTATTATTGCAATTATTAAGTTATCTTAATAAGTTACCTATCTATTATACTAGTATTAATCTTCTATTTTTTTATATATAATATAATTATATATATATATATATATATATATATATATATATATATATATATATATATACAATTATATACCATTGTTGTTATTTATAAGAGGTTCTCCTCTTTATAAAATAAAAACCAGACCATGGAATATAACATAAGTCCTTTGGTTGTTTTGTTCAACACATAAAATAGGGTTTTAAACCCTAAATACTCATTATTGAGAAAGAAGTTTGTATTGTATGCAGGGGAGGAAGAGGCATGGCGGCGGAGGCTGCAAATGGACAGTGGTGGGCGGAGGCAGGCTCGACTGAAGCAGGGAGGACCACGTCTAAAGGCCGTAGGGAGTACAGATGGTGGCGGGGCTTGAGGTTCTGCGGAGGTCGCAGTGTGTAAGGCGCGGCGGGGGCAGTGCTTATGGAATGGTGGCAGCAGAGTTTGAGCTCCGCGGAGTGTAAAGGGCAGGGGGATGTGGGGAGGGGCGGAGCCCCACCCACATCCCACAATGTGGGGTGTGGGTGGGGCTCCGCCCCTCCCCACACCTCAATACATAAAAGGAAACTGCGGTGGGGATTCACTCCCCACCGACCACCATGAAATATCTCGACTGTGTTTTAACACACAGCGACCTCAAAATTTCGCTCCTCTAATTTCTATTTCAAATTTCATGAGTTTAATTTGCATCATTAATATTCAATGATAGATATATAACAATTTATATATATATATATATTTCAGTTTCATAATATCACTTAATTTTCTCAAATTCAACAATATATTCAGTTTCTCATGTTCTGTTAAAATGACCATATAAGAAATTTAATAAAGAATATATATATATATACTTAAGAAATGAAGTTTTAATCAGTTTATTTCTGCAATTAATAAATGTCCATTTCAACTCTTGGACAACAGAAGTAAATACATAATAGACTTTCTCTAAACTTCACAAAATAACTGAAACCATTATTTAAGGAAAAAGATACTTAATCATTTAAAACTGTATTTTCATCTAATTAAGCAGATTTATCCTTGATTTTCATATACAAGATCAGATTAACTAAGGAACCCTTCTTTTCAAGAACACATTAAACACAATAAAATTGCTATTTAGAATAAGTTTACAAAGCATCTTAACTTGAAATTTTAAGGCATTTGTTTACAACATTCATAATACAGAAAAGTTAACTCTTCCACTACATATAGCAAGATATAATTTTAAACCATGGATACATACAACTAACATTCCACATCTTCTACACACTCTAAGGGAGATATGAACTTCCTTCTCCCAAACGACATACAAAAGATAGCTTGTAACAACCAAGTAAAAGTCCATCAATAACAAGATCAGGGAGGTGATTTCCTTCACTCCCAGGGTGTCAATAAGTTACAACAATATCAAGAGAGGTGCTCTCTCTTCAACTCTTATGAAATGAACATGATCTAATTCTCATGACAAAGAAGAATAAACTGTTTCTTCATAAATATAACTTCTCCAACTCCAACCATAAGCTCCAAGAGGAAACCTGCGTATCAAAGACAAACAAAGAAGAAAACACCACTCATCTAGCTCTCCTCCCTTCCGTAGACCCGCAAGAGGGTCACCCCTGAGCTAGGGAGACCATACTCACACCTGGGAACTCAAGCACTCCACTTCACAACAGGGACAACAACAAACCCAAAGCACACAAACACCCATGAGTACATTACACAGCACGAAAAATCAACTACAGTGAGTTTCATAAGGGGTAGGAGAGTGGACACACTCGACTCCAGAGTGTCACCCTTACAGATAATTTAACCAACACAAATTTCTCTTGGCCTCAAACCAAGTTTGATCACAAATTTTTAAGAAACCTGTATTTGACTCTCAAGTCAAAGATACAGTCACAGATACATGCCCTCAAGGCTTTCAACATCCCAAAAGAAGGAAATAGGTATGCACCCGAGGAGGATCTCTCCTCCCCTACCCCAAACTTGATGAGCATTTCTCCCAAGTGGGAGAAGCTCTGTCAAACAACCCGACAACAAACCCCACAGAAAACAAATCTAAACACAAACAAATAAGCAACTTTCACACACTTTACATACACATTCAGCTATGCAAAAGAAAGGTAAAAATCCAACCAACCTTACAAAGCCCTCCTGGAATGAAACTGGTGCAGAGCTCCACAGAGTTCTCTTCCAACCTTAGCCACCAACTCCCTCTCCCTTTCCTCTTCTCCAAGCTAACTTTCCTATTTTTGGCAAAAAAATAAAACTCTCCCAAAAATTCCACTAACTCCCTCTCATCCCAAAATTGGAAACAAATAACCCAAATTCTTTTCAGTTTAGAGGAATGGGGAGGTGACACTTGTCACCTCCTCACTCTCCCCAAAACCACTATTCTGTCCTGGTGGCTTATGTCACTCACCCATCCCTAGAGTACTCCTTATCCCTCTCCTCATGTCATTTCTCTTACGCATGGGAGAAATAAAAGGAGTTAAAGGAGTAAAAGACAGGTGACCCATGCCTCTTCTTCCCTTCTTCACATGGGTGACCCCACAACACATGGGGGAATCTCACTAATGGAGAGGGTGACTTCAAGTCAATCCTTCAATAATGGATGGGTTTGTAGTCATCTCTTACCTTGGGGATTGAAGAGGGATGGGTTGGGTGTTGGTACAACCCATCATGTCCCCTCCATACCTCCAATTTTCGCCACTTAACTTCAGGGGGAAGTTAAGATGACTAGATGGAGGTTACCCAAGGGTTACCCATGCCAAATGGGCCCCTGGACCCATGGGGTATAACCCAGGGTCAACTTTAACCCATACAAGACACCCCTAGTCAAGGTAAAGCACAAGAAAAAGCCTCATAGATTTAAATAAAATAAAGAAATTCAAATTCAAACTTTTTACAACACAAATCATAAAATAGTGTCACATGAGGGTAACCTAACCCACTCGACCATACGAAAGACCACATTACAACATCACATCAAACACAGAGAGATCTTGGTTCCTCGTGGAACCAGATCGGCTTAACAGGGAATAACAAATAACAAGGTGCGGAATGATCTCCAAAATCTGTGGTTCGATTAGTAAATCCTGCACACTAAATTACAAGATCAGTATCCACATATAATCATCATAGCCGAAGCAACTTAAAAACATGCATTATCATGACATAGTTCTAATTAACATAAATGAAATCATATTACAATTTTCCATCATCACCTAATTAACTTTTCTGAAATGTAAACTTATCCAAACATCACCCAATTAGTTTTTCCGAAATCATAATAAAGTTTAATAGTTTGACAATTCTGGGAACTGCTATCCCACAAATATAAAAAGTAACAATAACAATAATGTAAATAGTCATAACAACAGAAGTAAAAAGGGTGGTCCTCACAGTTCCCCTGTTATCCGTCATCCTTGTAGAGGATAAGTCTTCAATTTTGCGTCTAGTCATTGTTCTCAGTTTCGTTTGTCTCTATGGGTTGTCGTCTTGCTTTCTCTGCATGTCGAGTAATTGCATGATTATGATTGGTTAATTGTGGTATATAAATAGATAAATTTAATTAATGATTATTAAATAGATTTATAAATAATTATTAGTTGTTATATAACAAATATATATTAAATATTAAATAAATAAAAATAAATAATTAAGGAGATAAATTAGTTATAAAGTGTCATTATAGTTGTGGAATTGTTCTATAATTAATAAAATCAACATGAAAGTAAATATATGTGGCCAAGTAAATAAATGATTAAATAGAGTAATAAATATTTATGAGTTGTTATATATTAATATCAATATAAAATACTAAATTAAATAAAGTAAAAATTATAAGTTGTATTTTATTAAACGAAAGTTACCCTTGAGTAAATAAAAGAATCGGGGTTATATTGTAAGGTTATTAAAAAAAAAATTAAATGAATGTAGGCTGTATTTTCCTTGTCAGTTGGCATTGGATTGTGTGTTTCCCGAAAGGGGGAGTACAAGCAATTAGGGTAGGGGATACTATAAAACAAGCAAAGAGAAGAAGAGAAGGGGAGGAGAAAACGGAGTTGGAGATCTGGCAAGGAGAACGGAGCTGCGAAGAACAGATTGAGGTCATTGCAGCATATACAGATGATGGAAATAACCACTGGTCCGAGGAAAAACGTGGACTACAGATTGCGAAATTTGCAAAAGGCCAGATGCTGATGAGGAAATTGTTGACGGTCGATGTTTTAGATCAAACCAAACAAAAAAATGCCGAAGGACGATGCCAAAACTGCCAACTTGAGATGTGGGTTGATTGATAAGGATGCTTGGAGATCTTGACCACTGCAGAATATGTTGCAGATCACCAAAGATTCATGAGGTCTATTGCTTATGGATAGACCGTCAGATACAAGATCCAAACTGCCAATACAAGACATGCTACTAGTGTTGAATACATAATCTCTCTCTTGATGATCTGTCCAAAGGAAGCAAGGTGTGTGTAGGAAAATGAGGTATGTAGTTGAACCAGTCAGTGACTTTTATTTTAGTGATCTGCTACATATGATCTATTTGCCTGTATGGTTAGAATTCAATGGATTAGATTGCATAGTATACGCAAGGATGTTATGGGTTGGAATTCCTATCATTAATATAGTAGGTTTGATGCTGTGCACATTATTGTATTGCATATCCACGATGTTATTCTGATTGCTTCGTTTAGCATTGCCAATAAACTTCACTAGAAAATTGCTTTGTTTAAAATGATGAAAGTGGTTCATAGCCCTTACAACAATTCCTCTTACAACAATCTTGGAAATAAATTGTATAGATAATCAACAGGGCGTGTTTAGCAAACCAATTGCAATTACCAACTTTTTACTATTACCGCAGAGAATAATTCTGCTTTAGATTATTTCTCAGCAGTAAGTAAATATCTTGAATCAAGCAAAATAATTGGCTGCCTTCATCTTCCAAGCCAATTTCTCCAAGAGGAATAGATCTCCTCTGTCGATGGATGTGATCCGTCTTCTACACAAAAAGACTGCACCATCTATGGCCGTCAATATAACTAGCGAGGGATCCTTTTAATTCCTCTATCGTGCATCAATTCTTCTTAACCGTTTGAAACTCACCTCACCTGCCCACTTCTGCGTAGATGTTTGAGGAAAGAACATAAATTGTGCAGTCACAATGTAGTATTGCTGTAAATGCTCCTAGGCCGATATTCATATGCGATCTGCAGGAAAATGCCTGGCAGATTTATCAGGCATTGCAATGATAAAGTTGGTGGCGTCTTCAAGATAGCCGCACGAGCTGGAAGGTCAACCATGTTCACATATTAAATCGATTGCAGGCATGGAGATAAGGGTTACAACTGTGACTCAAGGGAGTACCGCTCTCCGTTACTAACTTGCAAAATCCATTTCATTCTTATCCTGCCCATGTCGCCTAGTGCATAAGGGCATTATAGTGCTTGATAATATCTCGTGCCTTAAATATTTAAGCCAGAATCATCATACTGAATATGATAATTAAAATAGTTAAAAACACATTAATTGTGATGCGTTTATTTGTGCATATTATCATTTTGCTGGCCATTTCTGCACATTGTTCGCAAAGGCACAGCCAGCACAATATTAGATGTCACATAATAAATAAGATTCCTTTATATTTCTAATTCTACTATTTCTGAATACCTGATACAATCCAGAGGGGTGAAGAGATAATTCGCTATGGCGGAGATTCGTTACACAGATTTCAGCGCTCTAAGAGTTTTAGTTACCGAGAGCTACAAATAGATGAAACCGATTAGGGAAAAGCACTATAATGTCATCCTATGAAGCCACGGGAATGTGGTGCTAGGTTTGCCGGGTTCAATGTACAAGTTACCAGAGAAGACCATGCCATTATCTTTCATGATGATCTCGTTATTACAAAAGAAAATGGAATAGTTGTCGTCCAAGGCCTGAAGGTGTTAAACATTCATTTGATTCAAATTTTTCATAGATATGGCAGACCACAGGTATTGCCCAATACCGGCCATCACAATCCTTCTCATCTGCTCTAACAAGGACGTAGGTTTGGCTCCCAACTCCCTTGCTATGGTTAAGTGTTCTTATTACAACTCTAAAACACCAAAGGCCACGGGTAACAAGTATAGTCATCAAACTAATTGGACCCACTTCCAATATCTAGACTCATGCTAGCATGGATACAAGCATGCACCCCTCTCTGAGAGGCTCTCACATAGCACCCTCTACTAGAGACATATTGTTTAGTATTAGTGGCATAAATATGCAAGATGCACCCTTGTTATGCAAAAGCTCCACGAACAGGAGGTGTTCAAATAAACCTAATCCCTCAACATGAATTATTACTTCCTTGCTTGCAAATTAAACAAATGTTACGAGGGATCCAAGGCTTCAATGCAACATGATCACCCATTACTAAATTCTTAACTAATATCTCAATTTCTATCATAACACCAACATTTTCAAGGCTAAGCTCCGTGGGCCCTCTCAATGAAATGTGAGAATTTCTCATATGCAATGCCTCCACCCTCTATGCAGCTAAATTATAAGGATGGAATATACTTACTATCCAATGATCCAAGTTATTTATTTATTCGATATTATTATTATTATTATTATTTCAAAGTAATCGTTGTAATCCCCAAAATATCTGGGGAGTGTATGAGTGAATGTTAATCGAAATTGTATAAACTTCATGATGGAGAAAACCATTGGGAATAAATAGGTATTAGATAAATGATCAAGTGAAAATATATTTTGTTAATTGCTAAAATCAAGTATAGGTTAAATACTATAGTTTAGTCATTCAATTTATTTTAATCAAGTTATTGAAATTTATAGGATTGAATTATTGGGCTTATTAAACTTATTATGAAAATGGAATAAAATAAGCAAATGTTGTGATATCGATTGAGCAAATAAAGTTTTATATGAATAAATATTAGTGTTGATGAATTTAATTCAACTTAGTATTGAATTTACTACATTTTCTTATGATGTTTGGGTTAGGAATAAGTATATAAATAATGTAATGGAAGCTTGATTTATAAGTATTGCACTAAATGGTGAGTCTAATTGCAAATTGTAAGTGAAATTTGTTGGTCGTAATAGGGTCTTGTTGTCGAGGTTAGTTTCCAGAGGCGTAGAATGTTATGTCTTGATTTCATATGCTAAGATGTAAATTCATCAAGATGTGTAAAAGGTCCTTCATGGATGTTATGATGTATTTATTTGTTTGAGATGTTGTGTTGGTTTAGACAATGGGAGACATCGAGTACAGTAATGGAGTAATGTTTATGTAATGCTATGGACAATGTTTTGTTAGTTGTCCTTGTGATTAAGATGACATGCAAGATGGTTAATTCCTTGCATTGTTATATATACATGTTGATATGAGGATAATTGTTATGCAAGATGGTTAAATGCCTTGCATGGTTCATGTATCATCGTGGTTATGATGATGTTTGTTGTGCTTGTTGAGTAGGGTTTTCTAGTTGCAGGTAGGGGAGTGGCTCTCAATGGGGGCTGGAGCCCAAAGTGGTGGTCCAGGATAACCCATGTGGGAGTTTGATAACTCAGTGATAACCTAAATAATGAATTAGAGGGGGTTGGGTAGTTAAGCACACTAAACAAGATAAGTGGATGCCTCACTCATGGCTCAAGTGCTCGTTTAGGCTTGAGATGAGATGAGAAGGCTTGGAATGGCAAGATCAACTACCTTGTCCTCATGAAAGGTATGTTGATTCCGCATGAGCGTTGTATGGGGGCTGGGAGTCGGGAGAGGTTGCCAGGGCAACCCAAGATGGGGGCCGGGGCCTAGGAAGGCTTACCAGGACAACCCATGACAAGCCATGTGATGACACTCTTCCCTACTGCAGCCTAGCATTCCCTAGTTGTACTCTCCCCATTCGTTAAGTGCTTGCCTCTGGAAGTGTTGTTAAGTTGTTTGTGTTAATGACTTGTGTTGTTGGAGTTATGTGTTGTCTTGTTCTGATAGTCTACTATCTACCTGACTGTATGTTGTAGTGGGAACCTTATGTTAACTCCTAGCTCGGGGGGTGGACCTTAGGGTTCCACATGGTCGGGTGGAAGAGCTTTTATCCATTAGTTTTTCTCCTTGCTAATGTTCGTGTGTGAGGATGAGGTACCTTGTGTATCAGCCATCAGATCTTGTACCAGATATGAAGTAAGTGATTTGTTTTCATGTACTTGTCTGTGTATCAGTTGATTTATAATGTATGTGTTCAGAAGGTGTTAAGTATCGATGTATTGATGTACTCGTATGTGAGAAGAAACTGTATCTTTGTACTAGATCCTAATGATTATTTATGGAGATGTAAATGTTTATCTATTTAATGTGATAGGTTCAGAATGATCTACTGATGTTAGTTAATGATGTATGTCAGATTATGTTGTTTGATTTGTCAAGTAATGCTTCCATGATATCTTAGAGTAACAAGTCAATAGTTTAATGATGTGTAATGCTGTGTTAAACATTACTTTGATACTTTATTCATTTTAAAAAAAAATTTATTCTATTTTCCATAGAGTAGATGTGTTGTTCTCTAAGGTGTTCATACGGGGCGTTACATTATATATGCCCCCACCTTAAGGTGGTTGATGTCATGTACTGATATCAAGCACGTTAAGGTAGATAGAAAACACACAAGGGAACACAAACTCTCGCAAAACCCATGCCCCCCAGAGGTAACATGTACTTTACAATCACCAAATGTTCCCACAAAGACATAATTTCCTACAAGAAAAGGTGTTAGCATCCATATAATCATGATAAACAACAATGTATGTAATCATTGATATCAAGAGCCAAACAAGGCAAGATCCAAGATAGACAAAGTGCACGGAGTAGTAGTATTGTTATGTTTTGTAAGTGTGATAAGACAACATCAAGATAGCACACAGAGTGATTCTACTAGCCAAGCATCAGATAATATATGTTTTGTAGTGTTTTGTGTTAAAAGGGGAAAATGATGTTTTAATGGTTTATACACAAAATCCTCCTTTCACTACAAACATTCCAAGGGCTTATCAACTGAGTTGAATCTCTACTAAGTGAGAGCAATCACCTATCAACTTGATTTGTCACTTGGGAAGCTATGGATTCTTGGATGTGTCAAACAATGTCTCTAGCTAATGCTCAAGTGTACTTAAAAACCCTAAATATGCAAATCAATAAGCAAATGATCAAATTACGACAAATCCTTCCAGACTGAGGTAAAGGAAAGAGATATTTAACTCACTATTTTTTAAAGTTTAGAAGGTGGAAAAGTCAGGGATACGGGGACTAGCACCCAAGTCCAAGTACCTATTTTTTTGTGGGATCCTGATCTCCTTCTGACACTGATCTGCACTGCAACTTCCATTTTTGGGAATTCAACTATGGAGGACACAGGGACGAGCACCCTAGTCTAAGAAAAGCACCAGTGTCCTACTTCTTTTTAGATCCCAAATCCTTGATGCCTGCAACTCCACTCTATCCAGATGCGACACCTATAACCTGTAATCACAAGAAGTGTGGGAGGGGGTTGTGGTATTTAGAGGCTTGCCTCGGTCAAGCCCCAGAGAGACATTCAAGTCTTTCGAGCACTGTTGTCAGATGAGAGTGCATATCCCGGTGGGATAGAGGCAAAAATCCAAATGATAAATGATTGAAAATACAATAGATATCACCTTGTAGTTAAGAGCTCATGGAAGGGAGATGCTCCTCATGCCATGAGGAGATGGATTTTCAATCTACAAACACAAACACAATAACAATGCTTTGCTCTATAACACAATGAATATTTTGAATGCTATATGATCACGAGTATACATCAAATCTACCTAGTTTGAAAATGAAACCTAATCATGCTTATATATGCAACTATACAGATTCTTGCTAAGAATTTCGTAATTCAAACTTTAGATGTCGGTATAGGACCCAAATAATAGTCACTAAACTGACATTTGAAATTAGGGCAGACCCAAAATGGGGATAGACTAGGGCGCTAGCGCCCAAGTCCACCCTGCCATTTTTTCTTAGGATTCATCAAAGTGCAACCCCCTAGGTCCTACTTATCATAAGACCCAAGGGTTTTCACACCTGGAGTCAGAAATAACATGCAAGGTGATCTAAATGCAATTACAAGACCCGAGAGCTAAACCTTAAGAGAGAAAAGCCCCCAAGGGGATATTTTCCAAAACAAAAATATATATCAACCCCATCGTCATGTATGGACTAGGTCCATTTTTTGATTTATCGTTGAAGGGACATTAGGTCTATATCAGTATTATATGTTTTTTGTCATCCACCAACTAGATAGAACCACTAGAGGAAGGTAAACAATAAATCAAGAGAGGAGAAACAAGTTCCTTATGGACAATCATGTAGGAGGGTGCCCCCAAGTCACCAACTGTAACACTATGTCCATTAGACACAACACACAACAATGAAAATAAAGGAGAAGCAATATAGAATAATGATGATATAAATAGAAGAAGGGTCACAATAGAGGCAGTCTCCTGGTATCCTTGACTTTACAAGAGAATCAAGGGTCATCCTAGGAGGCCTAAACAACACATAACATATCATGGGGGAAACACAAGACAGAGGTAAAGGGTTAGAAGTACTTACCTAATATAACACAATGCTAACAACATATATATCTAGGAGGAGGCCACCCTTGAGAGCAACTATAATAGGTGCTACAATAAGTGTGGCTTAGGGAGGGAGAAATACACTTATTCACTATCCTCTTAGGAGGTGGAAGAAGTGATTTGTTTTGAGTGATCTCAACATCCATCTGTAAGAGATTTAATGTGAGAGACTTTTTCTCATCCACTAATGCTACATCTTTTCAAGAGAGCATAAGAATGAAGGGAAGGTAAGGTGTTGTGAGGATACTTGTTGGTGATTGTATATCTAGTGGTGTTTAAAGAATATGCAATCAAAATTTTCACATCCTTAGTGATATCTAAGGGACCTAAACATTCAACCAAAGGAAGGGGATCAAGGGTCTTTACTTCCTTATTGATGTCCAAAGTACTTGAAAATTCAACTAAAGGATGAAGATTGATAGTATGATGCATAGAGGTTTCATGCACTATGATAGGGAGAGAGTTTTTATTGTTGTTAGATGAAAGCTTATTGTCTACCCATGGGATGTTCTTGGTTGGAGAGGCTTCTTTATTTACCAATGCTTCATCTTGGCCAGAGAGAGCATTGTAATAAAGAGGTGGTGGGAGCTCTTCGTTCACTAATTCTTCTTCTTGGCAAGAGAGAGCATTGGAATGAAGAGATGGTGGTATCATGTTAAGAGACGTGTCAATGAAATCATCCTCTTGCATCGAAGTGTCCTCATAAGGAGGAACAACTTTGGGAGAGGGATCATAAGGTAAACCTAAGTTATCATCACATGTATTAGAAATAGGAGGCATAGTGGAATGTCCAATAGAGATAAAGTCATCTAGGGCTTCGTCTAACATATTGAAGTCATCACTACTAAATGATGCAACATACTTATTATTATTTAAGAATTTAGTGAGATCATCTAATATCAGAGGATATGTTCCCATGAGATTTGTGAAACTATCAAAATTAGATATATAAAAAAGGATTTCATATGTGGAACGCATAGAAATATCAACATCATAGATATATGTCATTTGTTTTAAGACTTGAGGATATTCATGAGTTAATTTGGAAAAATTATCAATGTCTATGATGTATGAAAACAATGCTTCCAAAGATGAATAAGAAGAAGTATCCATGATGAAAATATTGAGGAAGTTAGGTCTTTCAATAGTAAAACTCACAAATCTCACAATCAATCATGTAAATAACAAGGCAAGATAACTGAGACCGTTTCACACCAAAGCACTTGTTTGAGGGAAACAGGTAGAAATACACACATAGTTCACAACAAAAAAAGTGGATAGGAGGAAAGAGTAAAACAAAACAAGGTACAATTTATGGTTTTAAATATTTTGATCAAGAAAGTGTGAACAAAGTGTATAAACACTTAATGTTGAAATACAAATGTGTGTTTTAACAAATGTGCCGATTTTCAAAAAAAGCTATGAAATGAAGCAAAAATTTGAGATTACCAATGAATGTGGGCTTGAATATGGGTGAAATATCTGAAATTAAAGATGTCTAGGATGAATGTAAGATCATCTTTCAAAAGATTTTGATTATATGTAACGAAATGTATGCAAAACTATGTATGAATTTGACCTAAAATGCTTGATTTTTTCAACTTTTTTCAATGCAAATGAGTGAAAGAAGAGGTGTTGTAAGGAAATTGATGAGGGGAAGGAAATAATATGCCTAATAACATTCCAATAATGCATAAGTATAATTCACAACACACCTTTGATGCAAAACTATATATGTGTGAATATGTCCTAAAAATGCTTGATTTTTTCTACTTTTTTCAATGCAAGTCACTAACGGAAGAGTTGTTGGGAAGAATTTCAAAAGGGGAAGAAAATATTATGCCTAATAAAAGCCCAATAATGCAACAATATCATTCATAAATGCAAGTCTAGAGTGATGACAAGTCAAAACCTAGCGAAAATACACCTAAAATATGCAATTTTTCATCAATTTTCAATGTAAATGCCTTATAGAGAGGGTTTTGTAAGAAATTTGAGGAGGGGAAGAAGATTATAATTCTGATATCAGTCAAATAATGCAGAAAAATCTTTTACAACATGCTTATAGTGCAAATCTAGAGAGACGATAAGGTCAAATCTCCTAAAAATGCAAGGTTTCAAACCTTAGACATGAATTTTTGCAAGAATGATGCTATGATGCAACACATTAATTAGAAATCAGTCCTAATGAGTGTTTTGAAAGGGTATTAAAATCTGAAACAAGATTTTAACTACAAAGCCTAGCTAATGCAAAACTAGGTTTTTATGAAAAATGCATAATTTTAAGCAATTTTTGACAATTTAAGCATGGAAATGCAATGCAAATGAATACTAAATGATGAATTTCTATAATTTAAATAAGATCTAATGAAAATAATAGAAATTAAATGCCAATTAATTCAGATTATGCTAAAATGCAAGCCTAAGATGCCAATTTTTTCAAAATTTTCATATTTTTTTGTAATTTTCAAATGCAATAAAATGAATGAATACAAATCTACCACACAACACTCAGCAAGGTGAAAAAATTCAAAAACATAGGTTCACCAAAATGTTTTATAGGAAAAAGGGGAGATGATGATTGTGGTTGATTTAGTGTAAATCCTCCCTTCTCACCTAACATTCAAGGGCATATCAACCAAGTTGAATCTCTACTAATCAAGAAAATTCACCTAACAGGTTGGGTTGCCACTTGGAATGATGCGAAAGATGTTATCAAACAATATCTCAATTTGATGCTCAAGTACTCTTAAAACCCTAAATAAGCAAAATAGTAAGCAAATTGATGAATTGCGACAAATCCTTTTAGATTAAGATAGTAGGTAGAGGATTATAACTCACTAATTTTTGAAGTTTAGGATGCAGAACAGTCAAGGACAATGCCACTAGTGCCCCTGTCCAAGGTACTATTTTCTGATGAAATCCAGATCTCCTTCTGACATTGATATTCACTGTATCTTTCATTTCTGTCCCAGAAAAGGTGGAGGACATTGGTACTAGCACCCATGTCCCAAAATGTTGAACTCTGTCTTCTTTCTTTCAGATCCTAAATCCTTGTTGCTTGCAACCTCCTTCTGCAACTCCACTCCATGAAACTTGGTACCTGTAACCTACAATCACAAAGGAGTGTGGGAAGAGATTGTAGTGTTTAGAGGCTTGCCTTGGTCAAACCCTGGAGAGACATTCAAATCTTCTGAACACCGTTGTTAGATGAGAGTATGTATCCCTATGGGATAGAGGTAAAATCCAAATGATAAATGATAAAAAACACAATAGATGTCACCTTGAAGTGTAGATCTCATTGAAGGAAGATGCTCTTCATGCCATGAGGAGATGGAGTCAAATCTACAACAAATAAGCAGAATAACAATAAAATACTTCTCTGAAACACAATGAATGCCTTGAATCACTTTTGCATAAAGTCACAAGTTCACAATGTCCATCTAGTTTGTAAATGAAAACCTAAACATGCTTATATATGCAATTACAAACATTCCCGCTAAGAATTTCATAATTCAAACTTTAGATGTTGGAATAGGACCTAAATAACAGTCATAAAACTGACATTTAAATTTAGGGCATACCCAAAATAGGGTAGGACTAGGGCACTAGCGCCCAAGTCCACCCTCCCATTTTTGTTTGAGGATCATTAAAATAGCAACCCCTAGGTCCTATTTGCCATAAGACTTCAGGGTTTTCTTATCGAGATACACAATTATCATGCAAGATGCTCTAAATGCATTCTAAGGACCCGAGAGCTAAACCTTAAGAGGGAAAAGCCCCCAAGGGGACATTTTCTGACATAATAGCTAGTGCATAGGAAAGGTTTGTGTTAGCTTATTGTGGAAAACAAACCAAAAGAAATATCTAGTGATGAAGAAGTAGACACAAAATAACTTCATATAGTCATGTTCGTTAGCACGATATAAGATGAGTGGTATTCCATCATTGCTCATATCCTCACATATAGGGAATGTCTAGAACATTTGGCATACAAAGAGAAGAGGACAATCAAGCTTAAGGCTACAAACTTCATTCTTTGGGACAATGGTTTGTACAAGTGAGGCATTTGACAAAATTTTTATGCGGTGTGTGGAAAAAACACAAGACAAGTTGTTGGAATCTTTTCACAACTTGCAATGTGGAGGACATTTCTCATCTATGGTCACGACTCACAATTTTTTTGGGGCAAGATACTATTGGCTGACACTTTTCCAAGACACATACACTTGGGTACATAAATGTGAGTTGTGCCAGTAGTTTGTGGGGAAACCCAAGATGGAATCCCTACCCCTCAAACCAATAGTGATTAAAGATCCCTTCCAACAATGGGGCATTGACCTCATTAGCACAGTGAACCCATCATCAAGTTCAGGTCATAGCTATGTTCTCACGGCTACTAACTACTTCACTAAGTGGGTGGAGGCAATTCTAGTCAAGCATGCAACTTCAGAGGTTATTTGTAACTTCCTCAAGGAAAACATTATCTCAAGGTTTGGAGTACCTAACAAGAGAGTAGCAGATAATGCTACTTGTTTCTCATCACATGAGATAATTGAGTTTTGTTTTGAATATGGGACCACTCTTTCTCACTCCTTTGACTATTACCCTTAAGGGAATGGTCAATCTGACACAAGTAACAAGAACTTGGTCACCATTATTAGGAAGTTGGTAGAAGAAAATCAGAGGTCTTGGCATAAGGAATTGTCTGATGCATTATGGGTTGATTGCATCACTCCCAAATGAGAGATTGGTATGTCTCCTTTTCAACTCTTGTATGGATTGAATGCAGAGATACCCATTAGATTGGAGTTGCCTACTCTCACATTTGCCATGGAAATCAAAGATGAGACCTTTGAAAGTTCCATACACAAGTGAGTTATGTTCCTTACTAAACTAGAGGAACAATGCACAAAGGTGGTGGATCACATTGTTGATCATCAAAGCCAAGTCAAGAAGCTTTTTGACAAGAAGGCCAAGCCACAAGATTTCCAAGTTGGAGATCTAGTTCTTTTGTGGGACAAGAGAAGAGAGCCAAAATGAATGCATGGAAAGCTGATTCATTGTGAAGAGGTCCTTTCCTAATTCACAAACTCTATGGTGAAAATAGTTTCCGTTTGGCATATCAAGATGGAACACCATTCCCACTACCCCACAATGGACAGCATCTGAAGCTTTTCACTCAGTGAAGCTCTATATAAGTTTGTACATTTTTTAGTCTTTTTGTTCTTGTCATCATTGTTGAAGTCTATCGTCTAAATCTATGGCCCAATGGATGAAGGCACTTAGAGTTCTAGGATTCTTCTCCCTTCTTTCATTTCAAAGAATGATCGAAGGAAGCTCCCTAGTTAGAGCCAAATATTATCTTCAAATTAGCTGACTTAATTTGTGGGATAACCCCTACAAAAATTGTTTATTTTGTAGCCCATGAGTTTTATGCATGCAAAACAAGACAAACCAAATTGGCCTCGCATGTAGTCCCACACCTCAAAAAGTCATTTTGAGTTACATTAATTTTTCACCCCTTTCAAAAAAGTAAAATCTAGGTTTTTCTGTGACTTAGCATTTTTCTTAATATGCAGTGGTAGAGAAAAAGTCCAACCTTGCATATGCAGGAGCAGAGAATTTCTCTGACATTGCATTTTTAAAAGTTTTGGTCAAGTGTTAACTCGGAGAAAACCTTGCTCCTACGCATGCAAAAGTGGAGAATTTCTCTGCACTTGCATACTAACCCGACATGAGTGGGCATTAATGGTATTAATTGTAGTTTATATATATAAATGACTGCATTTATTTTTTACCATTGCTTTTTAGTTTCTACCATTTTTCCTCCACCAGTTTTGAGTGCCTCTACATTTCCACATTCTTTGTTTGGTCTCCCATTTGTGTGTTGTTGATCGTGGATTTTCTTCATTTTTCTGTAGTCACAAGTAGGGCTCCTTGTTCTTCCCTTTCACTTGTTTTATTTCCTTTTTCATTTTATTTTTGTAATTTAAAACAAAACCTAGGTTTTATATCTTGTATTGCCTCCATTAATGAATAGTGGGGGTCTTGGATTTTCTCCTAACCCCTATGATTCCCAAACCCTATGTTATGTTGCTCGGAGAATAATCTTTGAGCAACATAACTTTCTAAACTATTTAATTATGTTGCTTTGAACCTACTCAAAATAGTATGTTGTTCCGAGAATTTTCTCCAAACAACATCATTGGTTTTTAGACCAGTGTTGTTGGAGAAAATTCTCTAAACAACACAAATAAACCTAAACTAGCCGAAAGACATGGCTTTTGAATAATTTTCTCTAAAATTCACAACACAAGCTTAACCAAATATGTACTTTGGAGAATTTTATATGAAATACATAACCTACGTAATAGACCAAAATGCAGGTCGGAGAAATTTTTTTGACCTGCATCCAAAGAGATGTCCCCATATGCAGTTCAGATCTTTGACCTATGTTTTGTTAAGTTTTTTCCCTTTTGTAAGGGCAGAGAATTTATCCACCTATGCACATCAAAGTCTTTACCATATGTAAGGGTGGAGAATTCAAAACTTATTTTTCAAAGTGTAGTCCAGAGAAAATTCTTCGACCTACACTAAAGTTTGGTCTACTCTATGCAAGGGCAGAGAACTTATATGCTCCTACACAAAAAAATGTTAAACCTAAAATGTAGTCCGAAGAAAATTCTCCAACCTACATTGAAATTGAATAATCCATGCTAAGGCAAAGAATTTCTTTGAGCATACACCAAGTGTTGTTCTTCAATACATAAGTGCAATTTTTCTCCACAATTGCATATGTCTTGCCAAATGAAAAATATGCTAACTCTAGATATTTTCAACATCATCTTATCAAAAGCATCTCCTGCAAAAAAGAACATGAAGTACAAATATCAAGGGGTGGTTCCTGCGTCCTTAATGGAATTAAATATTGATCAAATTAGGGACACTAAAATTGGACTTGTGGATATGGAAAAATTTCTGGAAAGGTTGAACAAGCAGCCAATTGCACCAGTCATGAAGGCCATTCTTGATAGTGGTATCCACTTGGTAGCCACATTCCCAATCTCTATACATAATCACGAGTTTGTCTTGGAGGCAGCTATCCTCTTTGATCGAGAGAGAAAGTCTATGAAAGATGTGAATAGTAAAGTGGTGATTTGGATTGATGAAGAATACTTCGACAAGATCTTCAGTTTTCGTGATATTGAAGAATACTCAGATGCCACTATGGGATTAGCTCAAGAGAGTTATGATAAGAACACAAAAAGATGTAAGAAAAATATTAATTCCCATTGGCTCATGACATCTAGACCTACTATAGCCAAGTGGCCCAAGAGCATCTATTGCAGTGAGTTCCATGAAGTAGGAGATTTGATTACACTCTTGAGTAGGGTCAAAGGGCTCCCAACATCCAACACATTTTAGGATTGGATGTATTAATATATTGCCATTATCAAGAATGGAAATCATAAAATCTTCTGGGGTAAACAGATTAGTCGTGCTATTTGTCACCAACTCTTTGAGGTATCTACTTCTCTCAAGTTCTATATGACATCCTATTTGGTATATGCTGCGGCATGCATGAGGTACTTTCCTAGCTTATTTTCCATTAGAGATAGAAGATAAGTACCAGTGTATGAGTATTACCCACAGTTGACTCAAAAGGAGAGTCTATAGCATTTTAGAATGGTTAATGACACCTTCTTTTAAAGATATATTGCAAGTTTGACAAAGACCTTGTAAATAAGAGAGTTTTAGATGTAGCCTGGGAATAGGTAAAGAAGGTCAGTTGCATATGCAATTCCCAACCTTCACCTACATTAGGGTAGGATATTTTAGTTAGCAACCTTACATGTTGCCAAGGTATCCCGGTGATAAACTGATATTAATGGTGTTGTGCAGACAGATGATGAATGTGCACAAGAAGCAAGTAGAGGCTCATAGATCTAGGTTCAAGTTTCTAGTCACTATTGGCTGATACACATTGTCTTCTACCTGTTATCCTATTTTGCCCCTTTGGCCAAATAGTCAAACCCCTTAAAACCCTAGGGATTTATGGTCAAAATCTTCCCCTTGTTATAATTTGTCATTGACCACCTATCCTTGGTGCTTAGTCACTTAAGTTACAACCTTGAGGCCTTTTAAGTCATCAAGTGACTAGTCCCAAGTCCTAAGGTTACCCTTTATCACCCATTGACATTATTTCTTTATGCCTTAAATCCTTTCAGGCTTGAAATGCTACGTGGTAGTATTTCGTAAGCTCGCAGGCCTGTCAAGCTGACATCACTTTCCTTCTGCGTGGCTGTGAAAGAATGACAAGTGTAAAGTATGAATGAAGTGGAGCATGCCAAGTGTCATTAGATAATGAAAGGAAGAGGGTCGATGCAGATCCAACAGTAAGTGCACGTTGCAGGGGAATCTTCACCATGGGAAGATTCACTGGGAGGCTGCGATATGCGGACACATGGAAACTTTTTGAGTCTCCAAGGCAAAAGGAAATGCACACTCTAAAGGATGCCCCAAAACCTCTCTAATAATTCCACATGGTGGTATGTTGCGAGCTCGCGACCTGCCTACGCTGATGTCATTTCTCCTCTGTGCGGCTACGAGATCAAGACATGTGTCTAGCTTCAAAGGTAAGAGTAAAGGTATATGAAAGCAAGACACATGGTACCTTTCCAGGTCAAAAATCTCAAAGGAAACAAATTTTTGGATGGATGCCTTGGAATGCTACTGTTCCCTGTCACGTGGAAGTATGTCGCAGCCTACGGATCGTTGAAGGTGATGTGACTTTGCTTCCACCCAGCTCCAAAATGAAGACACGTGTCAAGTATATCAGGGGCCATGGCCATAATATCGATGAATCCATTAGACAGTGGAGATTACATGCCAAGTGTCAAAGAATGAAAGAGAGAAGAAGGCCACAATATTTAAAGATCTAACGGTGGCGTGATAGCGCAGAGGAATCTTGTTTGCATAGAAGATTCATTGCGTGACTGTGATATGGTACCATGTGGCCATAGGGGTATGGGATAAAAGAAATTTAAAAGGTAGCAGTTAGCAATGGAATGTATAACGACCATCAATCTCTAAAAGGAAATCCATCCATAGTTAGAATTTAATGGAGACCACAGGCATCCCGAAGGTAGCAAAAATACAGGTTCAATCTGTAGAGGCATTTAGAGCCCAATTATTCAAAGGTTTTCAAAGCTGATAGAGCAAAAAATCAAGGGTTCGAGGACTTAAAGTGTTGTAAAATCTTTTCTTAGAGGTTTTGTCCATCTGTCATCAGTAGGATCCGATCTTCTCAGGTGCCCCTTAATAGATATTCATTGCATTTATTGTTGCAGATCAATGAATCAACTACTTACATTAAAGAAGGAGAAATATCTTCCAGCCACCTATGGATTCAAATATTTTTCTGCAATAAATACTTGCAAGCCAACATTCCTTTTGGCGAAGATATTTTTCTGACAGAGCCCATGAGGCAATTTATTTTAACCTAATTAGGTCAAGGTTTGGAATCAGATGCTATATATGCATGAATGTAAGATGTAAAAAAGGTTGGAAAATAGTCAGTCTTATGCTTCTGTATTCTAAATAGAACTTTCCTCTACTATAACTATGCCTCTTAATCAATACAGATGGTGTTTTACTTTTTTATGCTTTTAACTCTATGTAGTCTTAGAATTGGCCATTGTTTGTGAATGTTTAATTCCTGGCAATCCATTCTTTACCTCTATTAAAATCTTCATGATCTATGTAAGTTTATTAATTGTATTTATTTATTTGTGCATCTTAGCTATGTGAATGTTCTTTATTCGAACCTAGTGTATCACCTCCCTTTACTTCCAGTTTTACCCTCTCTTCCTCTTTTCCTATCAGGTGCATAGATTAGGTTTAGTCTTAGGTTGGCTAAATCTCTCATTCAGCAAAGGAACCAGCCTATCTCTAGAGATTCAACCTACCTATAGGATCCCACACCTGGAGGTTGTCTCAATGTTTCACTAGATTGTTGGAGCCCTAAAAGCATTCAACACTGGGTGCAAATCTATGTGACAATAATTTCTAGCATGCTCAATGGGATAGAAAGAAAAATGAATTAAGTTAAGAATTTGGTGTTCTTCTTAGCACTCTACATCTTGGAAGATATTTCATGCACCTGGTGACTCAACAAGCTATAGGTTTTGATCAATGCCATCTTTTATGCCTGTGCAAACAAGGGCATCTTCAAGAGGTAACTTTCAATTTACTGAACTATCTATTGCCGCTTCAAGGAGAAGGTCTAGGTTATCTAGGTCTCCTATGAGAAGGAACAACAGTCCTACTCTACCTCATTCAAGAGCTCAATCTACACCCCGTCCTGTTAGGTTCCAATATAATAGAAGAAACTTGCATATCCCTACATTGAATTTGAACATTCCTAGGATGGCAAGGAATTTACCTTTTGTAACTTTCAATGGAGGAAGTCCATTAGATTTGCCTACATACAATGACATACTAGCTACAACCTTGAAAGTGTTTCACCCTTCATGGGTGATGGTTCTGTAACCCCTGCTAAGTACATCAAAGACATATCCAATGTGTGCTCGGTCCATCATATACAACATGAAGATGTTGCAGTCTGTCTCATGGCATCATCTTTCAAAGGGAAAGCTCTTCAATGGTTCAAGAGCTTGACCCCTACTTCAATACATACTTGGGACAAGCTGGGGGAAACCCTCTACAAACAGTTTAGA
This sequence comes from Cunninghamia lanceolata, assembly GCA_027924645.1. Classification (NCBI taxonomy): domain Eukaryota; kingdom Viridiplantae; phylum Streptophyta; class Pinopsida; order Cupressales; family Cupressaceae; genus Cunninghamia; species Cunninghamia lanceolata. Next base: position 41,096,147 of record BSBN01000809.1, on the reverse strand, counting down.
GAGAGGGTAGATAACGTTTCATTGCTTGAGTAGTTGACAACTATTAAGAGGGCTCCAAGCGAGATGCTAGCAGACTTTAACTTCAGATTCCAGATGACATGGGAGAGAATTCCAGCTACCCTCATGCCATCTCCACTAGGTGCTTTCTTGTACTTTTTAACAGCTTTAAATTTTGACATTGTTGTGATGATGCAATCAATGGGTGCTGAAACCCTACCAGATGGCTATGAGACAACTCTTAAGGATGAAAATTATTTAATACAGGTTGGGAAAATTGATCCCAGATCTCCTGTTCCCCTTTTTCCAGAGTTGCCTTCCTCATCTCAGTAGCCCATTATTGCTCCTATCCCCAAGCCTAAAGCTTCAACATCCTCTCTTTCTCAAGAAGAGAGTGATCTTAAGACCCTAATGTCCAAATTGACCAACAAGGTGAATAATATAACTATTTAAACTACTCCCAAACCATATTAGAATTATAACCAGAGGCAGTCATCTAATCAGAAATGGAACTGGTGGCACCTTCAGATTTTGCAAATTTGAAGTGCCAATACCCTTTCAAGGTGTCGACAAATGCAAGGTTGACAGGTGGCTCAATCTACCCCGGAGGCCACCTTCAAAGATTAAAATCTTGCAACTTAGGCATCATCTTGCAAATTTGATTGGTGGGATGTTTTTTGGCACATATGGTAGCATGTATGCTCAGTTTCTTGCTCCTGGGACGAGTTTTGATGGGGTATTTAATTATTTTCTAACTGCGACCGGGTTGGAATTGGCATTCCAGAAAGTTGCAAATTTCATGATTCTGAGGATGACCCATTTGTTGATTTGGTCTCAAACCTCTCTAGTTCCAATTTCATCAAAATTAGAGACAATATGATGCATTATTTTATGCATCTTAGTTATGGTGAACTCATATGGCAGGTCAGTTTACAAAGAAAGTCCTTGAATTTGGTCGGCGCAGTGATATATGAGGAGATGAGTTTTCTTGGAATAATTGAAAATGCCCCTGCGTAAATTTTCATGGTCATCAGATGCCTGGTTTGCCCGCTGTGAAAAAATGCCATTTGCCCGGGAGAGGAAATTTAAAATTTGCCAAAGTCTAAAGTTAAAATGCATATATTAAAAAGAAACTACTAAATGGCATTTAAAAAAAAAAGAGGTTTGAATGGATGAATGAAGTCAAATATTGAAGGCAAACATTATCAAAGGTTTGTTAAACTTTAGAAAATTTTATGAAGGAAAAAAGAGAGGTACGATGGTGCATTTTGCACCATCGCAGCGCTCTCTGCTATTGAAACAAAGACCCCATATGATGGTGCGAAATGCCCATCGCAAGGCATTTTTTGATCTTTCTCTCCCTCTGCAAGGTTGATACAGGCATCTCTGCTTTTCTGGCATTTTCAACGGATTTTGTGCAACCTTAGGCAGGAAATATTGTAGTTTGAAATGACAATCACATTTTTAACTTTCAGGCATCTTTTGGAGGTCATTTTTGACCCAAAATTGCTGTTATAGGCTGCAGATTCACCCTATGATTATTCTTATGGCATTGGTGAAGTTTTTTAGCAGATTTACATCAATTTTGGCTGCCAGAAGAGTGGAAAACGCCCCTATTTCACAAAAAACGACCCAGAGGTGATTGATTGGGCAAGAAATTGAATGTGGATGATGCTGCAATTTTTCTTCTAAGCTAAATGCAATCGTAGAAGAGCTAAAGAAGGAGATCCGGGGTTTATTTTGCATCAGTGTAGGGTATTGGGGTCTTCAGCTGCTGCCATGCGGTGATGTGAAACTGGGAATAGGTGAAAAATGTAAACTTTAAAAGGGGAATATTAAAACATATTTTTGTTATCACCCAGATTTGCACCCTTGCTGCAGTTGTGAAACTTTAACAATCTGGAGTAACATGGGAATGATCTCGAAGTGTGGGACCTTGTGAAATGAGATCAGACCTCTAGAGAAGGCCATCTTCCTTGACTGGATATCACCTAAAACTACTAAATCTTCAGAGAAAAAGGGGGAAGGAATGCTTTTGAATGAAAGATGAAAACATGAAAATTGAAAATAAGGGTGATGCACTAGACTGATTAAAAGAAACTTTCACAGTACTGAAAAATTGCACAGCATAACCAAATACAACAGGTAGACATACATAGATTCAACTGATCCTAGCAGAGGTGAGAAACAAGACAATTGAAAGGAACAATACGTTCACAGGCAATCATATGCAAATTCACACTAAACTAAAAACTCAGTAAAAGAGGCAAAAAAACTTGCATATATTTAATGGGAAGGCATAGTTACAGTAGCAGAAAGCTCTGTTTGGAAACAGAAGGACTGAAAGCCAAATATTTTCCAACCTTCTTTACAACTTATTACAATGTATATATAGCATTCAAACTGACCTAGGTCAGTTACAAAAATCGCTCCATGAGCTGTATCAGAAAAATATCTCCTGAAGGGACGTCCACCTGCATCAATTATGGTGTGGAGATATTTGGAATAGGGACAGATGGAAGATATTCTGAGTCTTCAATGCAAGCTGCTGCATCATCAATATGTACCCCTGAAACGGTGGAAGATATTTGGGCATTAAATGCGAGCAGCTTCTGTGTCTATCTTCAACCATGAATGTATGAAGCATCTGAAACAAGGCGGTGGAGAGATATTTTCTGATCATTGAATATGAGCAGCTTCCTCTACTTATAGCAATGAATGCAACAAATATCTGCATCCTGCTAAAAAAAATTGCTGAAACATCCCGTAGTCAAAACATGCAAATCCAGATCCAAAACTGAAAGTGAGAAACTATCCCTGAAATCCCCGCCAAATGAAAGAGGAGACAAAAACATGCATTTTTACCTTTTGCAGCATGTGGAAATTCGCTAAAATGGAGGAGATACAGGCGGTCAAAGCTGCAGTCAACTGTGTGTATATATCACTTTGCACTGTGCTTGTATCGGCCTCTGAAACTACTTCTGAGTCTGTCTTTGCATGTACAAAGTGCCTGTATGTATTAGGTTGTCAGGATGACCTTCAGTCGAGCTGACGATGTATAAAGTCATGCCAAAAATCCCTTGTATATGCCTTTGCTTTTAGTGCCTAAACGACCCTTTGAAATCGCCTTATGTATATGCATTCGAATCTGCATACAAATGCGGGCCCTTACCCTTTTGAATTAGCCTTTGTATCACCTACCACGTGGCACCACTTGAATGGTTGCTGAGTCGAGACTGAGAAGCATCGCTGAAAAACTGCATCTTCTTCCTTGCATCTTTTCTTTGCATATTGCATTGTATGTACAAACATACAATCACAAATATACAAACCGTATGGAACTCAAAAGATTATGAAGCAAATCTAAATTTGACATCAGGTCCAGCCTTTGTATCTTTTCTTTTGCATATCGGCACATACAAGCAAAACTACATACAAGTCACGGACTCGAAAATGACTATCCGCTGTATTTGATTTCCCAGTCGGATCTTCCTTGTATGGTCTCCCATTGCATATTTCCCTTGTATATTGCATATACAATTGCAGCATACATGCAAGTCGCAGACTCCAATGCTGAATTCATCGAATTTGACTTCCCATTCGGGTCCACCTTGCATATCGCCGATGTATCTTTCTTTTGTATATCGCATATACATGCAAAATATACAAACTACGGAACTTAGGAGACTATCAACTACTTTTGATCTTCTAGTTAGGTCCACCTTGCATATTTCCCTTTATATATTTCCTTGCATGCGCCTGATGTGCATTCTGCTTTGTATGTCCGCGGGCCCCACCAAATGTATGTCAGCCCTGTACATTTTTCCTTTGCATGTTTCGATTGTATGTTGGGAACATACAAACCCAACATACAATGTGCAGACTCCACCTGCCTTACAAATGCAATTAACTATCTTCACTGCATCCACCTTGCAATTGTTCACTTGTATATTTCTTTGTATATGTTTCTTGTATGTAGGTCTTGTATGTCCTTCCTTTGTACCGCATATACAAACTGATTTGTCTATGACCTTTTATGTTGTCGATATACAAAGGCTTTATTATACATTTCTTTGTATGTTTAACCCCTTGTATATCAGCTTTGTATATACAAACATACAAAGCGAAATATACAAGCCACTGTTACAACTACATTACTATATCGCACATGCATATCTCCTTGTATCTTTGGTGAAAGTCCTTTATATGTTCTGTCAATGTACATTCATCCTTGTATGTTTGCCAATTGCATCTAGGCCTTTCATATTGTGAATGTATGTTCCAAACATACAATGGAGAATGTATATGCGAATGTACATTAAAAAATGCATATTGAAATACAAGCATGAAACTGAGGAATCCTAGCGATAGAAAATACTTGAAGCTAAAAGATTTCTGGGTTTTTCTTGGTTTTTTGTAGACTCTCTAGGCGAGCATTTGAGAAATTTGGCAAGGCAGAGCATGAGTAATTGAAGAATTTACCCCTTGTATGGTCATTTTCTAAAAGATTTTCAAGGAAAATACAAGGTGAACTATTTGGCTCTGGACAGAGGAAAATAGGTCAACAATTTTAATGTAGAATATTTTATTCCCAATGTATTTTATATTTCCCAGGCCCATTGGAGGTAAAATGTAATAAAAAAATATCTTACGTACCTCCATGTTGTAGTTAATTTTAGGGCAACATGCTCTTGTTTCTATAAGAGCATGCTTTTCCAGTTTGTAAAGAGAGTTCTTCTGGGCTTTGGATAGCAGCTGTTCACATTTTGGGAAGTAGTTTTCTGTAGGAGAAGGCGACTGTAAGGAAAGCAAAGGTGTGGAATACAGCTTCGCTAATGTCAATTCAGAGAGGATAATGTAGACAGGTAGCTTTCAATTCAAATACAAAGATGAACACACCAGAAAAATAGAATAAACATTCAAGACAACAAAGCATGGCACCAGATTTATGTGGGAAAACCCTTTTAGGTAAAAAACCCACCACTACAAAAGAGACTATCTTTATTACAGTAAACTTAATAGTTACAATTATACAAAACCATTCATTTCATCTGTACATGTACAAAAATAAATTGTATAATCAAATATCTTCATCAATCCACCAACGACATCAGTAGATCTATATTTATTTCCAGTTTTCAAGAACAAAACCATTATTCAACTTTTGCCCTAACTATTCGATCTAACTTCCCCAGCGTCGCTGGCTTCCAATCATCGCAACTGTTCACATACTCGTGAGACCATTAGTCCCAAATGCACCAGGTCGCATTGGATATCTCAGTTTATATCCTCGAACAATCAGTAAGACCATCGTCGGCAATTTTGTTGCCTACGATGCCAAACTAAAGACTCATCAGAGTAGCTTAAACCATCGGAGATCACTTCACTTCCTACACCGATAGTTCCATGTCTCAGCGATGTCTTTGACTTAGCATATACATAACAAGACTTACTATAGCTGATAATCCAACGTATCTTTCTCCGATGTCACTGATACAGCTGGTCATCCTTTGTATCTTTCCCTGATGTATCTATTCAATGTACATTTGCAACATACAACCTTGACATACAATTGCAGGATACACACAAAATGATACCCACATGCATTTGTAATATACTTATGAAATGTTCACAACATTCATTTGAGATATACACACAAATTGTATATTTAGTGAAACAACGTGAAATTCACGCCGATACATTCATATTGTTGAAGCTTTGCATATCAGCCAAAGGTTTCTCACTCCTGCCGATACAAGAAGTCTTCCCGATGGTCACTACCATTGGTGAAACAAAGATACGCTGATAGTGTTCTATCACAACGATGACTGTTCATGTTGAACCATTAAACCTGATTAACTCTTGACTGGTTCGATGAACCCTTGAACCATGTGATTCATATGAACAACACCAATGACTAAAAATGAGGTTTCAAGCAGTACTTTGAGACACAGGTTCTCTTCAATCTCCCACTTGTCGAAGAGATTACCGCTACCTCTTAATCCTGATTCGATGATTGAGAACTATGGGCTCGAAGACCCATTTCATCTGAACACCATTTGAACTTGGCTGTGCTCACTAGTTTAGTTAAGGCATCAGTGACATTTTCCAAAGTGTCAACTTTTTCCATCTTCACCTTCCTGTCTTCCACCATATCACAAACAAAGTGATATTGGACATCAATATGTTTTGTCCTAGCATGAAATGTAGGGTTCTTCGCCAAACATATAGTACTTTGACTGTCACAGTGTATTTGTATCTGTCCTGCATTAAAACCAACATTAGAACACAACCTCTTCAACCAAATGGCTTCTTGGCATGCACGAGTAGCTGCCATGTACCCTGCCTCTTTTGTGGACAAAGCGACTATAGCCTGCCGCTTGCTCATCCAACTGATAGCACCACCATTTAACGTGAATACATATCCACTGGTGGATCTTCTACTGTCAATGTCCCCTACCCAATCAGAATCAAAATATCCCTGAATGCTGATAGATTTCTGAGATCCAACTGAGTTTCCATGATAGCAAATAGCATAATTAGAAGTTCCCTTCAAATACCTCATAACTCTTTTCACAGCATCCCAATGTGATCTGCCTGGATTCACCATAAACTGGCTCAAAACTCCCATTGCTTGGGCAATGCCTGGTCTGGTACAGACCATTACGTATATTAAACTACCAACAACACTTGCATAAGGCACTTTTTTCATATCATCTATTTCATTCAAAGATTCTGGACAATCTTCAACAGATAGTTTCGTTCCCTACAAAATTGGAACAACTAACTGTTTAGAATCAGACATATTAAACTTATCAAGAACATTGGTAATATACTTGCTCTGGCTGAGCCAAAGCTTTCTCTTAGATCTATCCCTTTTGATTTCCATTCCCAGAATGTACTTTGTTGCCCCCAGATTCTTCATTTCAAATTTCAAGGACAACTGAGATTTTAATTCTGAGATCATCCCCTTACCATTGCCAATGAACAACATGTCATCCACATACAGTGCAATTGTAAGAATCTGATCACCATCAGTTTTATAATAGACACAATGATCAGATTTAGATCTCACATATCCCAAAGATAAAACACACGTATTGAATTTCTGATACCACATTCTGGGAGATTGCTTTAAGCCATAAAGAGACTTTTTAAGTTTACATACTAGATGTTTTTTACCTTTTTCCACAAAATGCTCTGGCTAGGACATATAAATTTTTTCTTCAAGGTCCCCATGAAGAAATGTTGTTGTCACATCCATCTGCTCAATTTCAAAGTCATACGCTGCTGCAAGTGACAACAGAAATCTAATGGATGTCAGCTTAGCTATAGGAGAAAAGATTTCTCCATAATCTATACCTTCCTTTTGGGAATACCCCTCAGTAACCATCTAGACCATATTTCTTTTTAAATACCCACTTACAGTCCACAGGTTTTCTACCTTCAGGCAAGGGCACCAGATCCCAGGTTCCATTTTTCTCCAAGAATGACATTTTGCTATCCATGGATTCCAACCAAGAATCTGAATAATAGCTTCTTTCACAGTCCTAGGTTCATCAGTATCAGTAAGCAAAGCATAGGCACAACTTGAATCAAGTACTGAAAATCCATACCTATCTGGTTGTCTTCTTTCATGTGTAGATCACCTCAATGGCTGAGATGCTAGTTCAGGTTCTTGCTTTGGATCTGAATCTTCAGAGCTACTTGAACTCACATCTGAATCATCTACACTTGGTGCTTGTTGTTCCTCTTTTACAGGGGTCAGAGGAATATTAACAACACTCTTTTCTTTCTTTTGTTCTGTCTTCTCTAGCTGAGGATCAATAACCAAAGGTTTCAGCTCTTTGAAAATTACATTCCTACTGTAAATTATCTTTTTAGTTTCAGGATTCCACAACTTGTACCCTTTAACACCAACTCCATAGCCAATAAAGATATATTTGACTACCTTGTTATCCAACTTAGATCTTTTTACCTCAGGAATGTGAGCATATGCCTCATAGCCAAAGACATGAATATGTCTTATAGAGGGCTTCTTTCCAGACCATGCTTCCATAAGCATCTTATCAACTAATGCTGAAGTAGGAGAACGATTCAGCAAGTAACAAGCTGTAGCAACTGCCTCAGCCCAGAACCTTTGTTCAAGACTAGCATAACTCAACATACTTCTTGCTTTCTCCATCAATGATCGATTCACCCTTTCAGCAACTCCATTTTGCTGTGGAGTATAAGGTGTAGACTTATGCCTTTTAATTCCATGATCAAGACAAAATTTATCAAAATCTGCATTGCAATATTCACCATTGTTATCTGTTCTCAAACATTTTATTTTTCTACCAGTCTGATTTTCCACAAGATTTTTAAATTCTTTAAACCGACTGAACACTTCTGATTTATTTTTCAAAAAATATACAAATGCCCTCCTTGAATAATCATGAATAAATGACACATAGTATCTTGATTTAGACAGAGAAGGAACATCAATTGGACCAAAAACATCAGAATGTACATAGTCTAGAACACCAGAAGATTTATGAGAACTAGAGTAAAACGAAACATGGTTCTATTTTCCATATATGCAATGTTCGCAGAAATCAAATTCCAGATTACAATCAATCAGTCCATCTACCAGGTTTTTGTTCTTCAAGGTTTTAAAACCTTTTTCACCAATGTGACCAAGTCTATAATGCCAGAGCATTGTTTTCTCTGTAGGAAGTTTAACTTCCATAGAGTTCGCATCATGTGTTACAATAGTAGCTTTTTCAGATCTTACAGAGACATTATTACAGTACACTGGTTTAGCATCTATCCTATACAAAGTTCTAATGTGTTCACCCTTCGCCAGAACAATAGAGCCTCTAGTCATCTTACAACCACCATTCACAAAAGTAACTTGCACTCCAACATCATTAAGCTTACTAACAGAAAGTAAATTTCGAGCCAGACCTGGTATGTGTAGTACTCCATTCATTCCCTTTATTCTACGATTCGGGAACTGGATTCTGACTCTTCCTCGGCCAACAATTTCCAGTGTCGAATCACTTGCCAGGAACACCTTCCCACCAGCATACGGTTCATACTTAGTGAACCATTCTTTGTGAGATGTCATATGAAAAGATGCTCCTGAATCCACCAACCATACATCTTCAGATGCAGGTGTTGCCAAGGTAGCAATGAAGGCATCAACATCACTCTAAGAAGAATCAGTGTCAAAGAAGTTCTTCTTCTTCTTTTTCTTCTCTTTGCAGTCTTTTCTGATGTGTCCTTTCTGCCCACAATTCCAACACTTTACCTTGGACTTTTTGCCAGGAGATTTTGATCTCCCCTTTGATTTGGACTTAGACTTCTTGTCCTTCTTCTTGTCTCTTTCCTTTGATCTACCTCTACCTTGAACAGACAGGGCCTCTTTGGTCATCTCAGAAGATTTCCTCCACATCTCTTTAGATAATAGTGAGGCAACAACCACTTCAGTTGTAAATGTGGTTGTTGTACTTCCAATAGCCATCACAAGATGATCCCATGAGTTAGGTAAGGAACATAATAGAAGCATACAACGGTCCTCTTCTTCTATTTTTACACCTATAGAAGTCAACTATGCAACAATTGTATTAAATGTGTTCAGATGATCTACAACAGATGCTCCTTCATCCATCTTCAGAGAGTACAACTTTTTTCTGAGGAAAAGTTTATTCACCAAGGACTTGCCCTGGTAAATATCTACCAACTTCTTCCACAAATCTTTGGCTAACTTCTCCTCATGGACGTTCAATAGAACATAATCTGCTAAACTTAATCTTATCAGTCCTCTGACTTTCCTATCTTCCAGGTCCCAATCTTCTTGCTTCACACCTGCAAGTTGAACCCCAGACACAGCAACCCAAAGATCTCTATCGACCAGCATATCTTCAACCTTAAGTTTCCACAACTCAAAGTTTGTGCCATTGAACTTATCAATGTCTATTTTTCCTGATGTACTTGCCATCTTATTTAACAAAAATAGACCACTACAGAACTCCCACTTACAGAACTGACACAAAAAACCCAACCTACGAACAAGGATAACACAATTGGCCAGGCTCTAATACCACTTGTAATGAATGTAGAGGTGTGGAATACAGCTTCCCTAATGTCAATTCAGAGATGATAATGTAGACAGGTAACTTTCAATTCAAATACAAAGATAAACACACCATAAAAATAGAATAAACATTCAAGACAACAAAGAATGGCACCAGATTTACGTGGGAAAACCCTTTTGGGTAAAAAACCCACCACTACAAGAGAGACTATCTTTATTATAGTAAACTTAATAGTTACAATAAAGATCCCAACTCTTTTGCTCAGGTATCGATTTTCTACAATTATACAAAACCATTCATTTCATCTATACATTTACAGAAATAAACTATATAATCGAATCTCTTCATCAATCCACCAACGACATCATCAGATCTATAATTATTTCTAGTCTTCAAGAACAAAACTGCTATTCAACTTTTGCCCTAACTGTTCGATCTAACTTCCCCAACGTCGCTGCCTTCCAACTGTCGCAACTGTTCACGTACTCGCGAGACCTTTAGTCCCACACGCACCAGGTTGCATTGGATATCTTAGTTTATATCCCCAAACACTCAGTAAGACCATCATCAACAATTTTGTTGCCGACGATGCCAAACTAAAGACTCATCGGAGCAGCTTAAACCATCAGAGATCACTTCACTTCCTACACCGATAGTTCCATGTCTCAGCGATGTCTTTGACTTAGTATATACATAATAAGACTTACTATAGTTGATAATCCAAAATATCTTTCTCCGATGTCACTGATACAGCCGGTCATCCTTTGTATCTTTCCCTGATTTATCTATTCAATGTACATTCACAACATACAACCTCGACATACAATTGTAGGATACACACAAGATGATACCCACATGCATTTGCGATATAAACATGAAATGTTCACAACATTCATTTGCGATATACACACAAATTGTATATTTAGTGAAACAACGCAAAATTCATGCCGATACATTCATATCATTGAAACTTTGCATATAAGCCAAAGGTTTCTCACTCCTGCCGATACAAGAAGTCTTCCGATGGTCACTACGATCAGTGAAACAAAGATACGCCGATAGTGTTCTGTCACAACGATGACTGTTCACATTGAACCATTGAACCTGATTAACTCTTGACTGGTTCGATGAACCCTTGAACCATGTGATTCATATGAACAACACCAACGACTAAAAATGAGGTTTCAAGCAATAATTTGAGACACAGGTTCTCTTCAGTGACTGGATTATGGGCTGCATGGGCATTTTTTGCTGTGTAAGTGAGTAAACTTTTGAATGATATTGTTCTTTCCAGATTGAATTAGATGAATAACTCTACATATGTGTGTGTTTCTTGCAACTGTCTCCTTGAATGTAAGCATCTCTTTTGTGAATGAAGGAATAAAGGATTTTGGAATTCACTTATGCACATATGCTGTATTGAATGTCTTATTTTACTGCTTCTGTTCAAGGAATGGATTAAATATGCTATAGGTAAGACATAGCAAGTGATGCTTTACATTAGGGATTGTTGAAGTAGAGTTGTAGGAGATACTCTTTCTTAGACTTATTACTATAAGGTAGTAGTAGTATTGTGAGTCCTCTGGATATGAAGTTTTGGGTGTCATAAGAAAGCATTTACATTGCTTAGTTTGATTCTGCTGCCCAGATAAAGCACCAATCTGGAACCTATTTACCCAAAGGTCCAAGAGAATAATGAATTTAAAGATAGATCATATGAATCAAACCATTTTATGTTTTATTTTGTTTTTGTTTAGGGTCTAGGTGTTGCATGCTCTTAGATTTATCCAGTGGGATAGTCCAAGAATGTTGCCAGTCTAGGGTTTATCTTACAAATCTTGGGGCATACTTGAGAGCATTTTGCTTGAGTTAGTCAAGGATAAATCTTTTTGTTGTGAATGAGGGATCCCCCCTAGGTGCGGAAAAACCTAAAGTGAAGGGGAGATAAGTGCAAACAATCTCCCCTCTTTGTTGGCCAAGTCTGCTGTTGAGCTTAAGCATAAGAAGTGGCAAATCTTTAGAGTTTGATGTGTTTAGATTTGGGAACCAACAAAACTGGTGACTTTGCTAGGGACTATGCCATATCCATGAGAGAAGAGTCTAGAATTTGATGGATCTAAGCATTTGGTTCAGATTTTAAGAAGTTATCAGACTTGGAAAATCTTTGTTGTAGCAATTTTAAAAGAATTTATGTGTGGCTCTGATGTTGGAGAGAACCCAAAAAAGAAAGAATGCTTTAAAAGAAGTTTGTGCTTCTTGCATATCAGTCCTATACTAAGAGGTGGTGACTCTATCAAAAGAACCTAATGATAATGTGAAGAATGTTTCATATCTGTAAAGATTTCCAGGCAGGGTGCAACCACTGCAACATATCCAGGTATTTTTCATATTTTGGTTTTCAAGAAGGATAAGCTTGTGTGGGAAAACAATATTTGAAAGTCATGAGAGATTTTGGTTCCCTATTTAGTGAAACTAAGTACTAAGGAAGGGAAATAGTAGTGATAGACTTGCATTCCTTTGTATTTACTAAAATTGTAGTATGTATTTTCAAAAGAGGTATGCAATATTTTTGAAGAAACTCATTTAGAGGATCTTATGCAAGCTGAAATAGAAATTTACATTGTAAAGGCTTAAGATCATGTTGTAAAAGGAATTTGAGTTGCCCTGTGCAACTGTAAAGCTAATATCAAAAGGCTTGCTAGGGTGTAAGAAAATGTATCACCAACATGTGAATCCTTGTGTGGACTCAAATGTAACAATGTATAATATGCTGCCCCTGTCATGTCATCAGAGAAATTTCAGCAGTGAAAGGTATAAGGCCATAAATTTCTGCAATATCTTTGTTTCTCAAATCATGTCCCACCTGAAATTAGAAATAAAATACCAAAGTTTAGTGGTAGTAGGTCTTAATCAACAAGTAGGCATCTGCAAGAGTTTGTTGATGTGATGGGAGACTATGAGCTTGATTTTGAGGATGTTGTCATGAAGCTATTTGTTCAGTCTTTGAAAGGAGATGCAAGAGATTGGTTATCTTATTTACCAGTAGGCTCTATTCATTCTTGGTGTGAGCTTGTGGTAGCATTCATGGAGCATTTTGGCGATAGAATTGACCCAAGTTCTGTGATCAATGAATTTATGAAAATCCAAAAAGGAGAAGACGAGCTGGTCCCCGCATTCAACCTGAGATTTTTAAATGCAATAGAACATATTCCTAAATATATGAGACCAAATGATGCATTATGCCTGGTGGTTTATCTGGCTACATTTGATGAAGAGATGAGTTATTTGTTGAGAGATAAGGAACCTATCACATTGCATCAAGCCTATAAATTTGCTATGGATATTACAAATAATCAGAAATATAGAATGCTGATAGGATACATGGCTGCAGGTTTTCAAAATAGTTTTCAAGATGAATGTGCTTCTACTACTCCAGAAAAATATGAAGAGTTTTAAGTCATTAGTGAACAAGTTGCAAGTACTGCTGATCCTATGTTTATTGTTCAATCATTATTTGACTTGAAGAGATAAAAGGGGGAATCACCTTATGCTCTGTACACATGATTCATGAAGATTTTAATAGAAATCCTAGAGTATTGCAGGCATGAGGATTGTTTGTGTATTGACTTATTTTGTGAATCATATGAATCAGGTCTGAGCACTTTGCCAGAAAATTTGAAGCTAAAAATCTTGATCAGATATTCGATTGGATTGGGATTATGGAAGGAGCTAGAGATCTTATGCAGAAAGTAGTCGTGGTATAACACATGAGGATGAAGAATTTGTTGTAGAAAATGAAGGCACATCTTGCAATGATGAAGATTGAGATTATGGTTAGCCTGTAGAAGAGAGACATGCCGATGCAGATTGCATACATGATGAAATAAAAGATATATGTGAAGATGTATCTTGCAGTAATGTTGTTGTTAAAGAATCAAAAAAATACACAGATGTATTCATTAGTGAGTATATCCTAGTTGTTCAGGAATGTGTATATGAGGAAAATATAGAAGTTTTAGATTTGAATGAACATGATATTCACATGAATATAATAGAGATGATAGCTACTTCATATCAGGATGATGAGATAGAAAGTGGATGGTTGCAGAGAGCTAGGAGGGCAAAGATGCTAGCCAGTCAAGCAAAACAACATTTACAACAGGTCAAGAAATGTGTCAACTAGCTAGATCATGAGAGGCAACAAAGGGAGTTATGATTTAGATCTCTATTTATTCCAAAGGAAGAACACAAGGAAGTTGAGAAAGTAAAGGAAGAGCCTTGTGAAGACATAGATGAAGATGAAGTAGCTAAGTATGCACTTAGTGAATCGACCACTGCTGTTGTGCTCACACATGAAGAGAGAGACATAAGTGATTTGGATTTGGTTGAGCATTTGGTCATTTATGAACAGGTTGAGGAGTTGGTACAGAATCATTTGGAGGCTGTCCTTCTTCAAAAATTTGTGCTAGATGCATCTTTTGGGTCAGTATATAAGGGCAGGTATCAAGCTGTGAAGGAATTTGAACATGAGGCATATGTTGATAGCATATCCTTGAATGGTTTCCCATTTTCCAATGGTTTAGATGGTTTTCTTTGGGACAATATGTTTTCACTCATACACAACTATAATCCACATATGCAAAGGGATAATATCTATGTGGATCTTTTAATTTTAGTCAACATGGATCAACAACAGCATGATGAAAGTGGCATAAGGATGATATGCTTTCATGATTGTACCAGCGGATATATTGTTATTAGATTGAATTTGAAATAGTCTAATGAAAACATGACATTTGATAGAGGGAAATATTGGTTCTTCATTTTTAGGGGCCTGGGGCCACCAAATAAAATTGAAGGTATGATTTTTAATGCAAGATGGAGTATTGACTCAACAACCCAATGGAGTAGGCACATGGTCTACATCCTAGAGATAACTAGATTCTTGCTATGCCCGCAAGAGGCATGCATCCCTAAGCAAGAGCCACTAGTGGCAGCCTCAAATTTTGCAAATTTGAAGTGCCAATACCCTTTCAAGGTGTCGACAAAAGCTAGGTCGATAGGCTGCTCAACCTACCTCGGAGGCCACCTTCAGTGATTAAAATCTTGCAACTCAGGCATCATCTTGCAAATCTGATTGGTGGGATGTTTTTTGGGAACATATGATAGCATGTCTACTCAGTTTCGTGCTCCTGAGACAAGTTTTGATGGGGTATTTAATTATTTTCTGACTGCGACCAGGTTAGAATTGGCATTCCAAAAAGTTACAAATTTCATGATAATGAGGATGACCCATTTCTTGATTTGGTCTCAAACCTCTCTAGTTCTAATTTCATAAAAATCAGAGACAATATGATGCATTATTTTAATGCATCTCAGTTGCGGTGAACTCATCCGATGGGTCAATTTACAAAGCAGGTCCCTGAATTTGGTTGGTGAAGCAGATTTTGAGGAGATGGGTTTTCTTGGAATAATTAAAAATGTCCCTGTACAAATTTTCATGGTCATCGGATGCCCAGTTTTCCCACTGTGAAAAAATGCCATTTGTTTGACAAAGGAAATTAAAATTGCCAAAGTCTAAAGTTAAAATGCATATATTATAAAGAAACTACTAAATGACATTTAAAAAAAAAGAGGTTTGAATGGATGAATGAAGTCAAATATTGAAGGCATACATTATTAAATGTTTGTTAAACTTTAGAAAACTTTATGAAGGAAAAAAGAGAGGTGCGATGGTGCATTTTGCACCATCGCAACTCTCTTTGTTGCTGAAACAAAGACCCTTGCAATGGTGCAAAATGCCCATCGCAGGGTATTTTTTGATCTTCCTCTCCCTCTGCAAGGTTGATACAGGCATCTCCTCTACTTTTCTGGCATTTTCAACAGATTTTGTGCAACCTCAGGCAGGAAATATTACAGTTTGAAATGATAATCATGTTTTTTGACTTTCAGGAATCTTTTGGAGGTCATTTTTGACCTAAAATTGTTGTTATAGGTTGCAAATTCATCCTATGATTGTTCTTATGGCATTAGCGAAGGTTAAATTAACAGATTTGCATCACTTTTTGGCTGCCAGAAGAGTGGAATACGCCCCTATTTCGTAAAAAATGACCCAGAGGTGATTGATTAGGCAAGAAATTGAATGTGGATGCTGCAACAATTTTTCTTTTGAGTTAAATTTGATCATGGAAGAGCTAAAGAAGGAGATCCGGGGTTCATTTTGCATCAGTGCAGGGGATTGGAGTCTTCAGCTGCTGTCATGCGATGATGTGAAACTGGGAATAGGTGAAAAATGTAAAATTTAAAAGGGAAACATTAAAACATATTTTAATGTAGAATATGTTATTCCCAATGTATTTTATATTTCCCAGGCCCATTGGAGGTAAAATGTAATAAAAAAATATCTTACCTACCTCCATGTTGTAGTTAATTTTAGGTCAACATGCTCTTGTTTCTATAAGAGCATGTTATTCCACTTTGTAAAGAGAGTTCTTTTGGGCTTTGGACATCGGCTATTCACATTTTGGGAAGTAGTTTTCTGTAGGAGGAGGTGACTAGATTTTGGGCTACAAGGGCATTTTCTGCTGTGTAATTGAGTAAACTTTTGAATGACATTGTTCTTTCTAGATTGAATCAGATTAATAACACTAGATATGTTTGTGTTTCTTGCAACTGTCTCCTTGAATGTAAGCATCTCTTTTGTGAATGAAGGAATAAAGGATTTTGGAATTCACTTATTCACATTTGCTATATTGAATGTCTTATTTTATTGCTTCTATTCAAGGAATTGATTAAATATGCTATAGGTAAAACATAGGAAGTGATGCTTTGCATTAGGGATTGTTGAAGTAGAGTTACAGGAGATACCCTTTCTTAGACTTATTACTGTAAGGTAGTAATAGTATTGTGAGTCCTCTAGATATGAAGTTTTGGGTGTCATAAGATAGCATTTACATTGCTTAGTTTGACTCTGTTGCCCAGATAAAGCACCGATCTGGAACCTATTTGCCTAAAGGTCCAAGGGAACAATGAATTTAAAGATAGATCATATGAATCAAACAATTTTATGTTTTATTTTGTTTTAGGTTAGGGTCTAGGTGCTACAGGCTCTCAGATTTAACTAGTGGGATAGTCCAAGAATGTTGCCAGTCTAGGGTTTATCTTACAAATCTTGGTGCATACTTGAGAGAATTCTGCCTAAGTTAGTCAAGGATAAATCTTTTTGTTGTGAATGAGGGATCCCCCTAGGTGTGGTAGAACCTAAAGTGAAGGGGAGATAAGTGCAAACAATCTCCCGTCTTTGTTGGCCAAGTTTGCTGTTGAACTTGAGCATAAGAAGTGGAAAATATTTAGAGTTTGATGTGTTTAGATTTGGGAACTAATAGGAACCATGGGTTTAATTCTAATAGGAATCAGAACTGGAGCCAGGGTTACTAACAAAATAGATACCAAAATCCTAACACTGCACAACCTTTACAAACCATTAGACCTATACAACAAATACCAGCGGTGAATCCAGTTAAGGCCTTAGTCCCTACTCAAAATAATCTTGCCCAGGAGACAGATTAGTGCTATCCCTACAACCAACCTCACAATCAGTCCTCTTGTGCTTTTGGTACACAAGAAAGAGCTTTGATGGTGCAAAACTTTCATACTTAGTAGGCATCATTATTAGAAGTAGTAAATAATCATCCTAAAACATCAAATGTTGCTACCCCTAATGCCAGTATGATGCTATGGACTGTAGAGAACTTTTGTGTTGTTAATCAGCCTATGGACAATGTTGTTATGCCTATTGTAGACAACATCAGGTCAAAAAAGAGGTAGTTGGAGGCTAGTCCTATGCCTACTGTGGTACAAAAGGAGCCTGTTCCTAAGGCTAAAGTGGCTAGTGCCACAATTCCAATTCAGAGCACCAAATTTGTTGCTACAAAAGAAATTTCACTAGGCTTAAAAGTGCCTAAACAAACTGTAGATCAACCAAAAAGGGGAGCATGGATTCCCTCTATGTATAAGGCAACCAATGTTCCATTAAATATTGTGGAACAGATGAAGAAAATAAACATAAATGTTTCTATGTGGGAAGTGATGTCCATCCCCTCTTAGAGGGATCTATTACAAGAAGCCTTAAGACACTTCCCATCTACTGAGTCAGTAGCATTAGATCCATCAGCTAGGCAAAAGAAAAGGCTCCTACCAGTCTTGTGTAACCAAGTGAAGGACAAGTAAGTACAATCAAGAAACCATGTCCTTTCTACTTGTCTCTGATCATTGGCAAATTTTTAGTACACAAATACATGATTGACTCTGGGTTTAGTGTTTCAATAATGTCCAAGAAGATAGCGGATGCATTAGGCATCAGGTCTACCCCTATTTCATCAGGAATATTACAGTTGGATAGCACCTCTATGAACACTATAGGAGTGATCAAGGGACTGGACTTGACTCTGCATGCATGTCCAAACCTAACTTTTAAGCAGGACATTTCAGTCATCGATCTTCTTCCATTTTTTGCCATCTTCCTATCAATACACTTCATAGCAAAGGTAGGTGGATACCTTTCTTCTAACTAGTCTCATATGTTACTGAGAACCAGATACAGTACACGGTTCACCATCAAGGCTAAACCTATTTCAAATTATCATGTGGAGAATCGTGACCACAGTTTGGTGAACCCGCATGTGATGATTCAGGGCGAGGAAGTGCATGATCAAAACCTATTGATGTAGAACCTT
Source organism: Cunninghamia lanceolata (assembly GCA_027924645.1). Lineage (NCBI taxonomy): Eukaryota > Viridiplantae > Streptophyta > Pinopsida > Cupressales > Cupressaceae > Cunninghamia > Cunninghamia lanceolata. The sequence goes on along the minus strand of BSBN01000809.1, from coordinate 41,077,333 downwards.
CACCTCTTCCTATCCCTAACCTATTTTTAGATGAGGGGGCAAGGGATCATGAAAATTTCAACCCTTATGATACCACTGAGGCAATTGACTTGGGCAACTACATGATCCATGAAGAGGATCCTTTAGTCCCTTCTATACTCAAGCCAAATGATGACTCCAATGGTCAATGGAAGATATTTTTCAATGGTGCAAGGAGCGAAAATGGAGCTGGCGTAGGTGTCTTTTTAGTCTCCCCAACTGGTAAGAAGTTGCATTTTTCTCAAAGGCTACATTTTGCTTGCACCAATAATGTAGCAAAGTATGAGGCATTGGTCCATGACTTGATATTAGAAGAAAAGAATAAAATAAAACATTTGGAGATCTTTGGTGATGCTGAATTGGTGGTCAACCAAGTTAGAAAGAGATGTGCTACAGAAAACCAGCTTCCAAGAGCTTATAGACATAGAGTTTGGGACCTGTTTGAGAGTTTTGATGCTCTTAACCTCCAGGTGATCCCAAGAAAATTAAATACTGAGGCTGATCGATTAACAATGGCGGGGGCTCAATTTTCTCCACCTATAGACTTATTCCAAGGTCCTGATCAACATGTGAAAATGGTCATTAGGCCCTCTATTCCTGACAATGATATTCATTGGCAAATCTTTGATAATGATGACTAGATCACATGCTTCATCTAGAATGAATCCAAGTTCTCTTCCAGGGCGCAATCCAGATTACAGGAATCCTATGGTGATTAGATCATCCAGATTAAATCAAACAAGCTGCCCAAGGGTCTAGTTACTCTTGAGGCCATCTTCAGCCATGATGATGAATTTAGGGGTGAGAAAAATAACATGACCTTCAAAAAAGAAGATTACTAGAAGGTAACCGTCACCTAGGACAAGGTGCTGCTGCTAGGGAAAGTATGCAGCGATGTAGAAGAGCAGGAGTTCATAAGACTTGCCCAAAGGTACAATGATGTCCTGGCATGGACATATGAGGATCTTAAAGGATTCATTTTGGATGTGGCTCAACATGCCATCGATCTGGATCCCAATTGCAAGCCAGTTTGCCAAAAGCAACAACCTATAAATCTAAAAATTAAGCCACTCATGAGGAAAGAGCTTGCTAAGATCGTACAAGCTAGGATCATCTTCCCCATCAAATATTCTACTTTGGTTTCTAATCTAGTGCCTGTGAGAAAGAAAAACAAAGAGATTAGGCTCTATGTAGACTTCAGGGACCTAAATTGTGCTTTTATGAAGGATCATTACTCTTTGCGCTCTATTGATCAAATTTTACAAATAGTTGTAGGGGCAGAGAGGTTTTCATTATTGGATGGCTTCTCTAGCTATAATCAAGTTTTTGTCAGGGAGGAGGATAAATTTAAGACAACATTTACAACCAAATGGGAAACCATGGCATATGCAAAGATGCCATTTGGTTTGTCTAATGTTGGTGCCACATTTCAAAGGGCAATGGATATTGCCTTCAAAGGGTTTATAAATAGATTCATCCTAATTTATCTGGATGACACCATAGTCTTCTCCAAGAAGGGAGAACACCACATGGAGCATCTGGAGAAAGTTTTCCAAAGATGCCAAGAGTTTGGGGTGTCTCTGAACCCCAAGAAATGTATTTTTTCTGTTGCCCAAGGTAAGCTTTGTGGCCACATAGTGTTTGAGGATGGGATATCCATAGAACCTGATAGAACATCTTCTCTCCTTTATCTTCCCCTGCCTACTCATAAAAAAATTTGCAATCATTTTTAGGGCAGATCAACTTTGTTAGGAAGTTCATTCCTAACTATGCTGGATTAGTAAAGCCTCTAACCCTTATGCTCAAGAAAGATGCAGTCTTCAGGTGGACTAAAGAAGGGAAGGATAGTTTTGAGAAGATCAAGAAAGAAATTGCCCACGCACCTGCTCTCATGAATCCAAATTATGAGGAATTTATCCTCTATGCATATGGAGGAGAGAACAATATTGTTGCTATCCTTATGTAGCAAAATGAACATGGACACGAGCAGCCTTTGGCCTTCTTCAGTCATATCTTGAAGGATTATGAGGTCAGATATATCCCCATGGATAAATAGGTATTTGCCATTGTTAGAGCCTTAAAGAAATTTAGATATATGCTGGCAAGTAATCATATTAAAGTTTTAGTTTCTCATCCTAGTGTGAGAGATTACATAATGGGGATAGAGATTAGTGAAAAATGAGCCAACTGGGTCACTAAGATCCTGGAGTATGATGTGATCATCAAAGCCACTAAGTTGATTAGAGGCAGAGGACTATGTGAACAACTAGCTCAGACATCAGTAGATGAGGTGAATTCATCTTACCATTTGTATGAGGAGGAACCTACAACTGAGCCATCCGTTATGAGTTCTTGGACAACAAAGATGGCTAGTTTCCTATCCATGGGTGAATATCCCCATGGATTGGACAAAACCAAAAGAAGACATTTCAGGCTGCAGTCTATCCCTTATGGTTTGGTAGATGGTGTTCTCTTCAAGAGAAACTTGGATGGAGTCTTGCTGAGATGTATAGAAGAAGATCAGGTTTAAAGACTTCTTGGTGAGTTTCATGCTGGCCCAGTTGGTGGCCATTTCTTTACTAGAGCTACAACAATGAAAATAATGAGGGTAGGTTATTTTTGGCTCACATTATTCATTGATGCCCATGTATGGGTGAGAAGATGCAAAGACTGTGCTCTCTTTCCTGGAAAGAAAAGATTGACAACTTTTCCCCTCCACCCTATTCAGGTTGATCAACCCTTTTCACAATGGGGATTAGACTTCATTGACATGATAAACCCTTCTTCGAGTGCTGGTCATAAGTGGGTTTTGACTATAACAGATTACATCACCAGGTGGGTTGAAGCAGTCCCACTCAAGGAGATCACTAAGTCATCAATCAAGGATTTCTTAGAAGAAATCATGACAAGGTTTGGAGCTCCTCATATTATTATTTCTGATAATGCAAAAGCATTCACTAGTTTTAGGATTGCTGATTAGGCCCTCAAATATAATGTGTTCTTAAAGACTTCATCTAACTATTACCCCCAAGGTAATGGGTTGGTTAAATCCACCAACAAGAACCTGATCAGGATTCTGAAGAAGACCATGGAGACAAACCAGATGTAATGGGACAATAAGATTAGAATAGCTCTTTGGGTTGATAGGATCACATACAAGAGGGCCATTGGGAATTCTCCTTTTGTTTTGGTGTATGGAAAAGAGGCTAGATTGCCTATATCCTTAGAACTTCCTGCACTAGACTTAACTCATCAATTGGAGTTTGAAGGGAAAGATGCAAGGTTTGTTAGAATGGCTGAATTGACTGAATTAGAGGAGAAAAGATAGTCAGCCATGATCACATTAGAAGAACATCAGCTGCAGACAAAGAAGTATTTTAACAAGAAGGCCAAGGTCCAAACCTTTAAAGAAGGTGATCTTGTCTTGAAATGGGATGTTGACTGAGCCAAACCTAGAGGCCACACTAAGTTTGATGCACTTTAGAGTGGGCCTTATGTCATCATCAACACCAAGCAAGCCAATGCCTTCCTTTTCTCAAGGCCAGATGGTGAAGTTCTACCCGTTTCAATTAATGGGATTCATCTCAAACCTTACCCTTAAGGTCGGTATGAGATCCTATACATATTGTTTTAGTTTACTTCCATTTTAGGTTTCCCTTTCCCTAAGTGCCTTTGTATAGGCTGCATTGTCATTAGGAGAATGCAAGTCTCTTCCCCTTTGTGTGTTTTAGAGGTAGGTTTCAGTTGTCTTGATGTATTGCAGTCCCCGCTTGACTCTATGCCCAATGGATGCTAAGGTGACTGATCTAATTGTTCAGCAGGCAAACGCACCTGAGAGGTCACCAAAATGTTATCCTATTTTGCCTCTTTGGCCAAATAGTCCAACCCCTTAAAATCCAAGGGCTTTACGATCAAAATCTTCCCCTTGTTATAATTTGTCATTGACCACCTATCCTCAGTGCCCAGTCACTTAAGTTACAATCTTGAAGCCTTTTAAGTAATCAAGTGACTGGTCCCAAGTCCTAAGGTTACCCTTTATCACCCGTTGGCATTATTTCTTTATGCCTTAAATCCTTTTGGGCCCGAAATGCTATGTGATAGTATTTCATAAGCTCGCAGGCCTCCTAAGCTGACGTCACTTTACTTCTACATGGCTACAAAAGAATGACAGGTGTAAAGTATGAATGAAGTAGAGTGCACCAAGTGTTGTTAGATAATGAAAGGAAGAGGGTTGATGCAGATCCAATAGTAAGTGCACCATCATAGGGAAATCTTCCCCATGGGAAGATTCACTGTGAGGCTACGATATGCGGATGCATGGTAGCTTTCTGGGTCTCCAAGACAAAAGGAAATGGACAATCTAAAGGACACCCCAGAACCTCTCTAATGACACCACATGGTGGTATGTTGCAAGACTATGGCCTGCCTATACTGATGTCATTTCTCCTCTACGCGGCCACGAGATCATGACATGTGTTCAGTTTTAAAGGTAAGAGTAAAGGTATATGAAAGCGGGACACATAGCAGCTTCTTAGGTCGTAGAGCTCAAAGGAAACAAATTTTCAAATGGAGGCCCCAGAATGCTACCATTCCTCACCACATGTAAGTGTGTCATAGCCTATGGATTGTTGATGGTGATGTCACTTTCCTTCCGCCCAGCTCCGGAATGAAGACACGTGTCAAGTATACTAGGGGGCCATGGCCATATTATTAATGAATCCATTAGAATGTGGAGATTATGCCAGGTGTCAAATAATGAAAGAGAGAAGAAGGCCACAGTATTTGAAGATCTAACGATGGCATGGTAGCACAGAGGAATCTTGTCTGCACAGAAGATTCACTGTGCGACTGCGATATGGCGCCACATGGCCACAATGGTATGGGATAAATAAAATTTAAAAGTTAACAGTTAGCAATGGAATGCATAATGGTCATCGATCTCTAAAAGGCAATCCATCCAAGATCAAAGTTTAATGGAGACCCCAGGCATTGCGAAGGTGGCAAAAATACAGGTTCAATCTGTAGAGGCATTCAGAGCCTGATTATTCAAAGGTTTTCAAAGCCAATAGAGCATAGAATCAAGGGTTCAAGGACTTAAAGTGTTGTAATAGCTTCACTCAGGAGTTTTGTCCATCTGTTATCAGTAGGATCTAATCTTCTCAGCCACCCCTTAACAAATATTCATTGCATTCATTGTTGCAGATCAATGAATCAACTACTCACATTAAAGAAGGAGAAATATCTTCCGGCCACCTATGGATCCAGATATTTTTCTGCAATAAATTCTTGCAGGGAAATATTCCTTTTGGCAAAGATATTTTTCTAACAAAGCCCATGAGGCAATTTATTGTAACCTAATTAGGTCAAGGTTTGGAATCAGATGCTATATATGCATGAATGTAAGATGTAAAAATGGTTGGAAAATAGCCAATCTTATGCTTTTGTATTCCAAACAGAACTTTCCTCTGCTGTAACTATGCCTCTTAATCAAGATGGTGTTTTACTTTTTTATGATTTTAACTTTGTGTAGTCTTAGAATTGGCCATTGTTTGTGAATTTTTAATTCCTGGTAATCCATTCTTTACCTTTGTTAAAATTTTCATGATCTATGTAAGTTTATTAGCTGTATTTCTTTATTTGTGCATCTTAGCTCTGTGAATGTTCTTTACTCGAACCTGGTGTATCACCTTCCTTTACTTTTAGTTCTACCCCCTCTTCCTCTTTTCCTATTAGGTGCATAGATTAGGTTTAGTCTTAGGTTGGCTGAATCTCTCATTCAGCAAAGGAACCAACCTCTCTCTAGAGATTCGACCTCCCTATAGGGTCCCACACTCGGAGGTCATCTTAATGTTTCACTAGATTGTTGGAGCCTTAAAAACCTTCAACACTGGGTGCAAATCTATGTGACAACACTACCCAAAGGAAAAATTAATGGAAATTGAGCTACAGTGGATTAATCTTAAAAAATTCAAAAGTCAGAATGACTTTGATTACAGGAGAATGAAGGACAAGTTGAGGCTAAGTGTAGGACAAATGAAGATGTAAGGAAACTTGACTACAACAAACTAACCTTGGAACAAGTAGAGATTTGAGCCTTCCAAGTGTTTTTGAAGATATGGAGGATGATGGTGATATATTGGATCCTCTGTATGAGGGTAATCAAATTTGTTCAACTCCTCTTCCACCAACTCAATGGTCATTGAAGGAGTCTACTTCCATAAGAGACATGTTTCAACTCACCCTTGCTAATACCAACATCTAGTTGGAAAGGAACGAGATAAAGCTAAAGCCATTCAAGATGGTCTAAAGAGGAACATGTTAAAGGAGCTTCTAGTAAGCAAGAGGAGCTTAGAACTAAAAATAAAGAAGATGCTTCTAGTTCTAGACAAAGGCTAAATTTTGTTTTTAAAAACAAAGGTGAGAAAGGAAAAGGAAAAGAGAAAAAAGGAACATCTACTCAAGTGGATACTAAAGAAAATCTAGGTTTGTGGTTGAAACACAAGATCCTCTAGCTACTTCCCAATTGTAGTCATCCTAGGTTCTATCTCCTACTTCACCTCCTGTTGTTACAACTATGCAAACTCCACCTTTTTTGTTTGTCACTCCTTTTGTTTCTATGCAAACCATTTATTCATCTCCTTTGTCACCCACAAGTGATTCACTTTTCCAAAGTTCTCCTCATGGCACCATGGAGCAAATGTTTGGCTCACTTTCATCCTTGCATAGTCCTATAGGTTCATCATTGCCACCCTCCAATCCATTCATTACAACATAATTGGACTTTGATAAGGTCATATCCACTCTCACACCCAATATGCCAACTAAGGTCAAGCCCATTAACATGTTGACCCAAACACCACTTATTGTCACCACCACTCCCTTGCTATCCACACCATTATTGGATACTTCCATTCCATTTTCCATTCCATCCAACTCACAGCCCATTGATTCTACCCCGTCATCACAATCTTTGGTGATACAAATTGAAGAAGATTTATCCACTCTTCCCTCTTGGTTGATATCTCAGAAGCCAAAGAGGAAGAAGCAAGTAGTATCACCAGATGATTTTGACTTCAGTCAATTGGTTCCATCAAAGCCTAAATCTACAAAGAAGGCTGAGACCATATCAAGCGTGATCATAGACTTAGCTGGTAAAAATATGCAGAGGTTCCTGTGCCTCCAAAGGATAAGAATGTTGACGACCTCCAAGTTGTTGATTATTCTATTTCACAGATAGAGCTTGGAAAGCAAATGAACGAGGGTGCTAAGGAAGATCTATAGGAAGCATTGGTATCTTTGCTTGAAAGATACGATAAAGATAACTTGATCAACGATCAACTTAAAATCCAAGTAGAACAATTAACCTCTGTTCTATTGAAAATAGCTCAATCTTCTCAATAAGTAGAGCCTGTTGGCACCTGTGTTGATGAAGAAACCATCAAGAAGATAGCAAAGATTGGAGTGCAAGGGTAGGCAGTTAGTGCCTAGATAGATAGATTGTTGGCACAAGGTCCTATTATCACATAGAATTACACCCAGCTTGGAGAGAGTCCAAGCATTCTAATGACACAATGGGAATTATCTCAAGGTGTGGGACCTTGCAAATTAAGATTAGACCTCCGAAGAAGGCCAGTTCCTCATTCTAAGCCTAATGCTTAGAGAAAACTAACTAAACCTAGTGCTAGCATTGCAGGGGGAAAGGGTTAGAAAGAAACATGAAAGGGAAATAAAGGGTGATGCACCAGATTTAATGTGTTTGGCTATAATTGAATCAACATAGTAATAATCTTACAGTTGCAAGGACTTACACAGACTAAATTGATTTTGATAGAGGCCAGGATAGATAAGTAGAGGAATGAAGGGGACCATTTTATCCATAATACATAACTCAAACCAATCCAAAGATAGACACAATGCTAAAACCAAGAGAGAAATGTAAAAATAACAGTTTATATTGACTTTAGAGGTCAAATAAGTATTACAGAAGAGAGAACAATGCAAAAGAAATTGACACAGAGTGACCAATTACATTAATTGTTGAACAGGCTAGAGACATGAGAGGCTCAACATAAGAGCACAATCCATCACATCTAGAGGTTCCTGTAATTGTGTTACAGAGGTCTGAATACATAAATTCTCTATCCTATAATAGCCCAGAATAATAGCCAATAACTTAATACATCCTTCAGACATGCATATATATCATTTCAACACTACTGTAGCTTCCATGGTTGGAAAAAGAAGTCAGTGAGAAGTACATTGACCATGCTACATTGAATTCACTTAGAAACCCCCCTCACAAATTAGGGCGAAGCCCATATCCCTGTCATACCAGTAAGCTAGAAAATAGGTTGCTTGTGTGAAAGGAAGGCAACCACATTGATGAGGAGGTGCAAAAGTTCTTGATTTTCTAATGCTGAATCGATCTTGCATCTACATCTATCCTTAGCATTGAAGAGTTCACTATTTCATCTATCCCATCAACTTGAGTCTATGGAAAATGAATGCTAAGTTGGTAGAGATGGCAGCCTTTTACAACACTTTAAACCTTTTAATCCATCGAGTCTCTGCAAAACTCACCAACTTAGTTAAATGACTTGGCACCACCAGGAAATTTGAATGATCTTGAGTTTAAATTGAGGTTGTTGGATGAAGAAATGGCTTAGAAAGCTACCACATGCCCCCCCTTGATATACCTTTACTTACCTCTAAAGCTGGACACATGTCAGGATCTTGTAGCTACATGGAGGATCTTCCCTTGACTAAAATTCCCACACGACACTGCAAAATACTGCCATGTAGAACTGTGGGCCTAAAGACTTAAGACTAAAGAAAAAACATTAGAACATGATTTGACAGCTATGAAAGGTAAACCTTAGGACTTGGAGCCAATCATTTCGTGACTTAAAGGACTCAGGTGATGACTTTTTTTAGGATTGAAGGTAGTTTAATCATATTATCAAAAAAATATATATGTGACATTACAAAATGTGGTCAAGATGGCCACCATACGATCAACAATCCAGTAGCAGAATAACCTAATTACAACTTACCACAAGATCTAGCCTATACAAGAGTCTAAGTATAATAGTCCAGTAACATATGAACAAAAACCATCCTATTCAATATTATGTGCATATAGTTACTGCTTATATAATCTCGTATATACATTAAACATCTGATGAAGAAGGAACTAGTTTAGGAACATTGCCTAAGGAATTAGTCTCTGGTTCTGGAGCAGCATGCCCCACCCCCAAACAGTCCATATAAATCTTCACTTCCTCTAGTGCAAAAGCGATATATGGTGGCCTGAGAATAACTTGCCGGTACTCCTTGTGGGCAGAGTCAACAACACTTGCCTCGAATAGATGAAGATCTTGTAGTCTATGCAGCACATCTTCAAGTCTATCTTCGAAAGACTTTTTGGCTCTTTCAAAGCTAGTTTCTTTTCAACCCAGATTGAGATGGAACCATTAGAAGAAGTGTTGGGACATGAAAATTTTGAAAATTTCCTATACTCCTATCCACCCCATGTCCAACCAAATCAGAAAATCATATGCCCAAAATCATAATAGCACCTGATAAATTCCATAAACATAACATGATTTTTTACCACAAATATTGGTCTCACCTCTCAAACCGTAGTATAAAAAGGGGCCTCAGTTTTTGGATTTCGGCAAGACCTCAATATTTTTTTACACCGATCCATGTTCCATTTGAGTGAGCTAGATGTGTATCAGCATGAAGACTATGGTTAGAGTGAAAATTTCAGAAATCTCTGATGAAAGAAGTAACACCGATGACCCTTCATCAGAGAGAGAGTCCCCAGTTACGCTGAATTAATCAAATATGAAGACCATCGGGATGAGAAAACATTATTGGAGAATACTCTAAACACTCCCCTAATAGTATAGATCACACCGACAAGAGAATTCAGTAAGACTCCCGTCAAACAACCCATGTAATGGGTGGAACTAGTGACTCATCGGGAAGAAATGTACATTGGGGCAAGAGATTAAACTATCTCTGACCTTATGATGTCTCAACGACCATAAGGCATTTTTTGCCTAAGTCACACCGATGTATATGGAGGATATGACTCATCGGCAAAAAGGGAATAGATCGGAGTAGAGTTTACAAGTCCTGCTGAATCTATAGTCACAACGACGAAGGACTTTGATGACATGTGATGATGATCATTTTGATGAAGGATAGAAAGAAAGACATCAGGGAAACAACCAGGATTAGATAATTTGAATGAAGTCATCCTGATATCATATGTTGTTTCGATGAAGATAGTGACCATACTCATCGATAAGACTCTTTCAGACAGGTTATAAGGATAAGCGATATCAGTATTAATTTCTTGAGTCTTACCGATTTCACTAACCTGCCCTGTAAAGAAAAGCTGATAAACATCTCGTCAAGACTCATACCGATATTTATATCAGAGATATTTGAAACATTAGAGTACGATGCTATTCTCACAACGATAATGTAAGTCAGGCCAACAACAGCTCCTGTGCTCATTTCTATATCAGATAAACCTTGAAATGTCTTGCCGATATAGACATATATATGTTATCATATAAAGTGATATCGAGGAGACAAAAATAAGGGTCACATCGATTGAGTCATCTGCAAATGTTCTCACCATAAGAAGCTATTAGATCGCCCCAACATTACAAAAGTCCCACCGATGAAGGACGTTATGATGATGTGACATCTCACAATGATTATGAAAATCAATGCACTGGAAGTATTAATTATAGGCTGAGAAGAAATTGCCTGAAGAGTCATTCGAAATCATTTCAATTGGGTTCAAAAGATTTGTCTAAGAGGAGCACATAAGAGAGAACTTGGAGAAGAGAACAAAGGAGTTCGGTCATAATCTTAGACAATAGGTACATACATAAGAACCTTTGTGTGGTGGATTACAATTTGAATTTACTATTTAGAATTATAATGGAAACTCCAATAAAGGGAAAGGGTAGAAAACAACAAGGTGAAACTAGTAAGCCTAAGAAACATAAAATTGAGAAAAGCCTTGATGAAAAAATGAAAGAGAGAAAACTAAATCAAGATTTGATAGACTAATTGCCTGGGTCTACCTCTAAAGCCCGAAGGTCTGCACAACTCAGGGTAGAGGTAGAGAAATTAGAAGACAAATGCAACTAACTGGGAAATGTATGGACACCAATCAGAGGCTATGAATCCATGGCACTTGAATTTGGGCAAATTGGTCATCACTGATGTGTTTGTGAATGTGGAACTCCTAAAACTCTTGGCTAAACATTACAATCCCAGGCTCAAAGCCATATGCAATCCATAAGGAGAGCCTATTATACACTTGTCCAAAAATGCCATTTGTGAAGTATTTGATTTCAATGATTTGTGTACACTTCCCATAGTATATGAAGATTTAAACAGAGAATATTGGAGGATGGACACCCCATACAATGGATGGAGATTTCTTCTCCATAGGCCTAGGGTAGAGGGAAAAACAATGCCTTTTGATGATAATGATGGACCTCCATTTCACGTGTCCTTATTTGAATCATATATGCAATACACATATTATTCCATTGGTGAAGTACTAAGGTCAGAGGTTCCTGATTTTATGATAATTCCATTAATGGTGATAGCCACAGATATCCAGTGTCATAATGCTAGGCAGTTTGACTATGCTACTTATGTTTTCAGAAAGATTGATTCTAGTTTAATTGCAATTAAGAACAATGCCCCAATAGTCTCTTTTGAGCATTATTTTCTCCTCATGCATATGGTATTATACTATGGCCAGGAAATTGGAATATGGCCAAGTGAACTTAGAATTGCTCAACTAGACAAAAGGGGACAAAAGTCACTTGTGCAAATGTGGACAAGGATATGGGACAGTAGGTTTGCCCACTCCAGTTACATTCATTTTGAAGAGTATTTTGTAAAAGTGTTGTATAGATACTTTAACCATCCTTGTGAATATTCACTATCATATGAAATAAAAAGGTTTCTCAGATCAAAAGATTTTGGTGGTCCCCCAACTGTCACCTACAACTGGGGAGATTTGTATTGCTTTGAGGATTCAACCATGGTAAAATTTATGGTCAGAATTTATGGTTTTGAAGATACCCCATTCATATTGCCCAAGACAGTTCTTGATAGGTTTGCCTATTTAGAGATAGTTAGGCAAATGAACTACTCTAATGTGATGAACTTGAGTGCCTATGACAAACAATCCTTCATGCCCAGTACTCTATGCTTTAGGGATTTTACTGTGGTGTCTAAAGAGGGTTATGGTCTTATCAGGAACAAATTAATGCATTACAACATGAGAGCAAAGGCGAGGAAAGGATTTGATCCCAAGGGTTTCATTGATTTTTCTAGGAGAAAACAAAATCTTAGTGGATATAAACATATTCCGTATCCACATGATGATATTATTAGGAACATGGAAGAAGCCGAGATTGAATTGATAATTGAAAAGTACAATAGAGAACTAGATGAGAAGAGGAAACAACTTACAGAAATAGAGTTGTTGTCTTCTAGTGATGAAGAATCTGCAGGAGAAGAGGAGGTACATGAACAAACTACCAGAATCTCTAAACGAAAAATGGAATGTTATCAATCTCCTAATAGAGAGAAGGATGAAGAGGGGCTTGGTGATGAGGATCGTCAACAGTTAGCATATGATTCTTTTATTGCAGATGATCAATTTATTCATTCTCAAGAATTTAAATCATTTTTGTATAAATGCAAGGGAAAAGAACTCAGGGAATCAGTTGAAGATGTCACAGCTGATAATGAAAAACAATTGATGAATATGTTAAATACAATAGTAGATAATGAATTGAGGGATATGACTCCTAACAGAGGTAGACAGTTGCTCAGAGAAGCAGGTGTCATGATATTTCCTGGACTTGACATAAATTCTGCCTTGGTGTTTGATAGTTTCTTGCATAATACTAATGACAAGTCCAAGCTCACTCCTGAGGGTGTAAAAGAGGTATACATGGGCACCAAGTATAACAATGGTGAAAACTCACTCATGATATGGGCCTTATACCCTCCTCATAAGAAGTCAACCATTATAGATACTGAATAAACTTTTGGGTATGTTATGAGTTTGAAAGCAGGAGAAATTGATCCTTTGATTACTATAGATATTGGTATAAATGTTGCAAAATTAAATAAAGCTCAGGCTCAAATGCTAATCAAGGAATGATATGCATATAAGCTGAGTTGTGAAAGATTGACAGAAGAAAATGATTTCCTAAAAGATATTGTCAAGAATGCCTTCAGAGGATTAGTTAAAAGGTTAACCCAAGGAGAGAGTTCACAAAGTGCCCAGACCATATGTTGATCAAATAGCCCAGATTCAAATTGACACACTTGCAACAGTATTACAGAATAGGCATATCAATATGATGCATTGGATGAATAATTTTTGGGATGTCTATTTTGAGAACCATAAGGTAATCCAAGAACATAAAAGGTTAAACAATAGGCTTCAAGAGAAACTCCACGAGATATAGAGTAGGGATGCTCCTGACACTACAGGTACCTCCAGTGCCAAAGACTTGATCGAACAACATCAAAAATATCATGACCAACTTAAAAATGATGCCAGGGAATGTGTTGAGGCTTCAAAGGAAGGTATACCCATGTTGTTCAAAAATGACAAGGAGATGAAGAGCAAAGATGAATGGAGTAAAGTATGCCATGTGATATTACATGAAGCTTTAGAAGCTCTTAAGGATAAGGACTCAACGTCTAGGGAGGCCTGTAAACATCTGGAGAAGATGGTGACAATGGATGTGATCAACAAAAATGCTATTAAATTTGCTGATACACATCGAAGCCAAGAGTACCTAGATCATGTTGCTCAGATATACCTGTGGCTTAGTAGGGCTTAGGGTCATTATCTTTGTTTGTTATTATGTTAATCATTTTAGTGTCTCTTCATAAATATTTCTATGTAAGTTGGACATATGGTGATCAATTATGATCAGTAGTAGGGAGATAATAGAAGAAGTTTATAATATTTTAAAAGGACCATGTTGCAAGTATTAAATTAAAGAAGTTAATAGAAGATCTCTAATTCTGTGGTTTTATATTGGCATCAATTGTTTGTTGAAATTATTCAATTATTTGGTTGTCTCTAGTTCAGTATTTCCTTATTATTCACATTGATATATCAAGTATATATTTAATTTGTGAATTCACATTTGCTGTATTTGTGTGATTTGATTAATTGGTTTCCTTAAAGGGAATTAAAATCCTTCTGATTAGTCACAGTAATCTGGAAGTGTTGATTTGGATCACTAAGACGAACCATATGATTAGGATTGTCATTTTATCTCCAAGTTGATATTATCTATTGTTCTTGTATAATTCATTCAATTGGTTCCTTCAAGAAAGGATTAAATTCTTTATGGTGAATAAGAAGAAACTTGATCATGTCAATTGGATATTAAGAAGAGTCTGTCAATCATTTCCCTGCACGTTTATACCAATTATAAACTAAAGTATTGTGCCAAATAGTTAGAGTTATTACCCAATATAGGCCACTAGTCTTAGGTTTTCATTTGACTCTATTTACCCAAGAAGGCACTAGTCTTATCTTGATTCATCATTTAGTTTTATCCAAAACCCATCCATTAGTTGAGCATAGTCATAAAAATTACCTTGATATTGCTTATACAATTTATACCAATCATTTCTCAGATATTAGAAATAGAACTAATTGGGAAGCTTTCATCTATTCCACACCATTCGCCACTATGTGTATATCCATTAACTTAGTCAAAGCACTTACACTCATCAAATCTGCTTTGACTTCCAAGGTCCACCGTCCTAGGTATAGCAATGCCTAAAGTGCAGGGAGTCATCAACCTTATAAGTTAACTCCATCAAGTTAGTTCAAAAACGTTGCCAATATGATCATAGAGTCTGGCATCCTCTTAGGATTTGCAACCTGCATTTTTGAGACCTAACAAACTGGCGACTCTATTGGGGAACCAAATACAAAGAACCTTGGTAAGAGGGCATTCTTTTATAAAGTCATAAATTTTAAGAATACAAATTGGTAACTCTGCTGGCAAGAAGAATCCAGAAAGACAAATTATAACCTTTTCCTATTTACAGAAATAGGTGGCGACTCTAGAACCTATTATAACGGTAAGTTAGTATCAAATGGATGATAGAAGATCCAAGATGGAAGGGAAGAAGTTACAATCATCCCCACCAATTAGAACTATTCCCAAGAAAAAAGGAGCATCAAATTATTTTCATCAAAATAATAATTAGGAGGCTCAAGAGGATAATATAGAACAAACTATCATAACTCACAATAGTTTTACCCCTTTGCATGAATCAAATGAGAATTTGTCTCAAATCAATGGAGTAACTGATGATATATTGGCAAAATACAGACCTAATCCTCAAGAACAACTTGAATATGAAGCACGGGCCATGAATGAAATTGATCAGAGCAAGCTGAATATGATTATAAAATGTCATTATAGTAGGAAGAGGGGGTAAACTATGGATTCATAAATCAAGAGATGAATAAAAGTCCAAAGAATACAAGAAATATAAGTGAAGTGTAGCAAAACGTGCTTAAGCTCTAGGAAGAACTTGAAATGATCAAGATAGAGGAAACTGAGATGCTGTTAAAATAGGAAATTCAATAGATAAGGAATAGGACTAAAATAGCTGCCCCAAAATATATACCTCCACATAGAGGGAATACTTTGAGGAACCCACAGCAAAACTTGCACCAAAATGCAGTTGGTGTTTCCAATCTACAAGCATCTGGAAGTCATGTTCATCAAAATACCCTCCTGAATAATCCTAGACCACCTCTCATACACAACACCTCTCAACATATGGCTAATCCATACCCACCCCCTGGCCAACAATATTGTAGACTACAAAATCCTCATATGAACCCCCACATAAACCCACAACAACATACTTATCATCAGCCTCCAGGGAGATATAATTACTACCCTAATCCACCATCCATGAATATTCCACTCCAAAATATCACAAACATATGTGGGCAATTTGATCTGATTGGATATCAATTGTATCCATACCCTATTGATAGTAGTTGAAGGAATATAGTTCCCAAGTTCACTGGAAATAGTGCAGTATCAGCTGAGGATCATATTAGAAGCTTCAATGCCTTTGTACAAGATATTAATATGGATTATGAAGATGTTAAAATGAGGTTATTCATGATGTCTCTGACTGAAGATATGAGAGATTGGTTCAATAGTTTACCAGATGCCTCAATTAGTTCCCTAACAGATTTCCACAGTCAATTTAAGGAATAGTATGGAAATCAGTATGCCCCTAAGTTTACATTGCAGAATTGATAAGCATCCAAAAATACCAAAATGAGTCAGTATATGATTTCAATATGAGATTTTCCAAGCTACACAACAAAATACCACATGGATCTAAATTGACTGATCCAACAACATTAAGTATTTATCTGAAAGCATTTGATCCTAAGACAGGGTACGAACTTAGAAATCGATGCCCTATGACCCTAGTTGAAGCATAGAAAGTGGTGTTAACTATTAAAAACAATAAAAAAGCTGTAGGTATGGTTAGCAAAAGAGATAATCCTAGAATTCCTCAAAGCCCAAATATTCAACAGAATAAACAGGAAGGCCAGCATAGACATGAAAGACCTAGGTTGCATGATATGCCATATAATACAAATTGGAAGGATGGGAGACCTATTGAAAGTAGCAGAAAGCAACATTATGGCAAATATACTCCTGACCCTCTAAAGAGAAATGGGGCACATATGGTAGAAGATAAACCTTGGTGTTTGGTGTGCAATTTACCACACTCACCTGAATATTATGTAGTGGCTAAAATAGTACAAGAAGAAGAAGTATTATACAACTATAATAGAGATAATCACACAATAAACATGATGCAAGATACACCATACTTGTTGAATGAAGACTATTCTTCTACAAAGGAAGAGGGATATGAATATGATGTGGGGAACCAAAAACATCATATCAACATGGGAAAAAAAGAAGTATTCTCAGATCAGGAGGACAGCTACAAGGGACCTACTTATTATCATAACAATTCATCATACAATCAGTGGAGAAAGCCCACTGAAAAGGAAAGGGAAGTTCTTACAATAGCTGCAGTTGCCCAAGCTAAAAATGCCTATAATTTAAGAAATAGGATAGTAAATTCAGAATAGGGAACACCTAGGAGTGTCTTTATAAAAGATCAAAATTACAAAAGGAATAATGCAAAGTCCTCATTTAGAGAACTAGAAAAAATTGAGCAGAATAAAACAAAAGATAAATCACCAAATCAAGAAAAAGAACATATAAAGACAGAAAGGAATGATCAGACTATAGCCCATTCATTTGACATGGCTCATGCAATAGCTCAGGTGAAGATATCAGTACCACTTTTGGAAATGATGAAGATAAATAAATACAGAAATATAGTGGTTAAACTGATTTCAGATATACCAAATCAAAAATATAAAGAATCAGAGAATAGAATAAACAATGTTCACCAAGAAACATTCCAAATTCCTGAAGTATATCTAGGTGATACCCTAACAAAGAACCCCTCACAAGTGGAAACTTTCTACACCACCTTATTAATTAGAAATAGGCTAGTGAGGAACTGCATGATTGATTCAAGCACAACCATGAATATCATGCCAATAGAAGTCATGAAAGAATTGGGAATGTGGGTTGACACTACATTTGGTAAGTGTTATGTGATGGACAATAGGTCTATCCTAGTTGTGGGCATTATGAGGGACATGGAAATAAAACTAGCTTCATACCCTAAAGCAACCTATAATCTTGATATCACTGTGGTTGATATTGCACCACATTATGGAATGCTCTTATCAAGACAATGGGCTGCAATGGTAGGAGGGAATTTCCAATTAGATTTATCATATGCTACAATACTAGTGGGAGGCAAAGAGATCAAGCTGTGTAGGGAGCCAAGATATGAGAACATCATAGAATGCTTAGATCAAAATCAAATAAATCTATTTTGTGATACAGATTTGGGAACCTTCAAGGTTGAAACAAGTCATCCAGAATTGTAAAATACTAATCCAATGCATATAGAATCAAAGAAAGAGGAGAATGATGTGTGGAAAATATATTTTGATGGTGTGTGTAGCAAAATGGGAAATGGGGCAGGAGTATTATTTATTTCACCAATAGGTAAAACTTTCAAATACTCGTTCTTATTGATATTTGAATGCACAAACAATGTAGTGGAATACGAGGCTTTTCTCATTGGTTTGAATATTGCCATCAAGCACAAGATAGAAAGATGGTTGTATACGAGGATTTAGAATTAGTCACTTCTCAAGTAAGAGGGAAATACTTATCCAAAAATAAGAGGTTGAAGCAATATAGAAATGCTGTCTAGGATGATGTTGAGTTGTTCGATGCCTTCTCAATCAATTAGATTGATAGATCAAAAAATATTATGGCAGATTTTCTAGCGAATATTGCATTAAAAAGGGATGATATCACATTGGAGGGTATTACAGAAATTGAATTCAAAACTAGACCCACTATCCTAGATGATGTCCATAACTGGCAAGTGTTTGATAATGATACTGATATAATCAAATTCTTACATTGTGTCAATCACTATGAAAACCAAGAAATTGATTTTAATGCACTTGTAGAAGAACATGATGGAAAAGAAACTCTCTTTGGTCAGGAGATAGTTCAGTTAAAAAAACAAAATATCTAAGGGATTCATAGCGTTGGAGAAAGCATTTGACGGATGTGACAGATTTAAAATGAAAGACACACCCGTAGTATAGAACAATCTTGAAGAGTTTAATTTGGGGATGTAGGCAGCCCCAAAGAATGTATACATTAGAAAGAAGCTCAGTCCCAAAATTATGAGCATGCTCATCAACTTACTCAGGAAGTATAGACATGTATTTGCATGGTCATATGATGATTTGAAAGCATATAGGGAGGATCTTTTTCAGCATGAAATACCATTAAAGCTAGATGCTAAACCATTCAGGCAAAAGTAAAGGCCTATTAATCCCACACTAGCCCCTAAAATGCTTGAAGAACTCACAAAAATAAGAGATGGAGCTATTATCAAACCCATTAGACATTCTTCTTGGGTTTCCAATTTGGTGCCTGTCAGAAAGAAAAATGGTGATATTAGATTATGTGTGGACTTCAAGAATCTAAATAAATCCTCTCTTAAGGACAACTATCCCCTTCCTAACATGGAAGCAGTACTGCATAAGGTGACAGGGTGTGAACTATTGTCAATGATGGATGGTTTCTTGAGATATAATCAGGTGAAAGTCAAAGAATCAGAACAATATAAGACTGCATTCATCACACCATGGGGAACACATGTGTATTTAAGAATGCCATTTGGACTCATGAACACTAGAGCAACATTCCAAAGAGTGATGGATGTGGCCTTTACAGAACTGATTAACAAAATCATGGTAGTATATCAAGATGACATGACAACATATTCCAAAAAGGCTGAGGATCATTGTACACATTTAGAACAATTTTTTATTAAAACCTTAGAATATAGAATTTCATTGAATCCTAAGAAGTGCCATTTCGCAGTAACAGAGGGTAAGTTGCTTGGTCACATAGTCTCAAAAGATGGAGTAAGAATAGATCTAGAAAGAGTAAGAGCCATTGATCAAGTTCCCATTCCTAATAATGTAAAAGCCATACAATCATTCTTTGGCCAAATCAACTTTGTCAGGAGGTTCATATCAAATTTTGCAGAGATTGTTAGTCCCATATCAAGAATGTTAAAAAAGAATTTAGAAGTGAACTAGATAGTAGAAACATTAGAGGCATTTGCCACCATTAAGAAGGCAATCAAGGAAGCCCTAGTTCTAATATCTCCTGATTTCAGTAAGCCATTTCAGTTGTTCTCATTTGCCTCATATCATACAGTTGTAGTAGTAATGTTGCAGAAAAATGGTGAGGGACATGAACAACCCATTTCATCTTTTAGCAAGTCTCTTCAAAATGCAGAATTAAAATATGACATAGTTGAGAAACAGGAGTATGCATTGGTGAAAGCAGTCAAAGCTTTTAGACCAGACTTGGTGGGAGCTAAAAAAATAGCATACGTGCCTAATGCTGTAGTGAAAGATATATCAGTCCAAACTGAGGTCATGGGTAGAAGATGCAGATGGATTAATAAAATTCATGAGTTTAATATTGAAATCCAAATCACCAAACTAGTGAGAGGATAGGGTCTTGCTAGACTAATGGCTGAAAATAATCTTAAGGCTTCTCAAATATGTAATACTGATGAGGTTAATAACATGAGTTCTAGCATTGAGCAAACTCCATGGTATGTTGACATCATATATTATCTGAAACATATGAAATGTCCTAAAGGATATGATGATAACAAGAAAAGGACACTTAAATTACATGTTTCAAAATATGTATTTATTGATGGAGATCTTTATTGGAAGAATAGGGATGGTATTCTGTTACTATGCCTAGATGAACATTAGTCAAAACATGTCATGAAAGAATTACATGGAGTGTGTGGAGGACACTTCTCAGCAAAAACTGCAGCTCACAAGATCCTGAGGGTTGGATACTATTGGCCTAGAGTTTTCAATGATTCATATCATTATACAAGAAAATGTGAGGCATGCCAGAAATTTTTAGGAAAATTAAAATATCAGGGAGCACTACCCTTAAAACCTATACAAGTGGAAGCTCCATTCTATCAATAGAATGCAAAAAAGTTAAGCAGAGGAGAGATTGCAAAAAAGTCAAGCAGAGGACACAAATGGATTTTAGTGGCAATGGATTACTTCACAAAATGGGTGGAAGCAATCCCAACTAAATAAGCAACAAGCAAAGTGGTGATCAATTTTTTAATGGAAAACATTATGTTTAGATTTGGCACACCAGTGAGGTTGATTACAGACAACAAAATGTGCTTTAGGTCTGATGAGTTCAAAAATTTCTATAATATATATGGCATCATTGTGTTTTATGCTGCCCCTTATCACCCACAGGCAAATGGGCAGGCAGAATCTAGTAACAAAATAATTTTGAAAATTATAAAAAGAATGTTCGAGGGAAACAAAAAGGTGTGGGATTCAAAGTTGAGAATGGTTGTGTGGGCTGATAGGTTAACTGTCAAGAGATCAATTGGAAGATCTCCTTTTGAATTGGTGTATGGAACACAAACAAGGATGCCATTAGAAAAACTTCTACTAGTTTACAAATTTGTTCTTCAAGAGGATTTAAACATTCCTGAACCAATGGAGGAAAGACTAGAACATCTCGTAGAACTTGATGAGACAAGGAGACTGGCTCAAAAGTAGAACATCAAATTGCAATCACAAGTAAAATACCTTTTTGACAAAATGACCAATGATAGAAACTTTGAGATAAATGACTTGGTATTGATGTGGAATGCCAGATGTCAAGAGAAAGGAAAGCATGGAAGGTTTGAAGCATTGTGGTTGGGTCCTTTTGTTGTCATTGGAAAAGGAGGAGATGACTCCTACTATCTGTAAAATATGTCTGGAGAAAAATAGGAATTGCCAGTGCATGGATAGTTTCTGAAACCTTTCTTTTCATGAAAACATCAAAATCATGCACAAAGAGAAATAAGTGTTGCCAGTGCATGGACAACTCTTAAAATAATTCTCAAAGTACTCTTATTCCATGCATAGTAGTTTAGGGTAATCAAGAGAGATTTAGATCTTCCAGTACATGGATAGTCCTATTAATCTCTCAATAATAACAAAAATCTTTTCCATGTACAGTAGTATGGGATCATCCACGTTCTACATCATTATCACTTCCAATTCCCATTCTCATTTCATCCGTATATATATTCCTAAAATTTTGTAAAGTTGTCATCCCCAATAAATAAAATACATGGTCTACTCCCCCAAGAGATCTGAATTCTTGTTATACCCGCAAGGGGTATACATCCTAGACAGAGCCACTGTTGGGATAGGAAAATTTCAAAATTTTTGTATACTCCTATCCACCCCATGTCCAACCAAATCAGAAAATCATATGCCCCAAATCATAATAGAAGCTGATAAATTCCGTAAACATAACATGATTTTTTACCACAAATATTGGTCTCACCTCTCAAACTGTAGTATAAAAAGGGGCCTCAGTTCTTTGATTTCGGCAAGACCTTAGTTTTTTTTACACCGATCCATGTTCCATTTGAGTGAGCTAGATGTGTATAGGCATGAAGATTATGGTCAGAGTGAAATTTTCAGAAATCTCTGATGATATAAGTAACACCGATGACCCTTCATTAGAGAGTCCCCAGTCACGCTGAATTAATCAAATATGAAGACCATCAGGATGAGAAAACATTATCAGAGAATACTCTAAACACTCCCTCGACAGTATAGATCACACCGACGAGAGAATTTGGTAAGACTCCCGCCGAACAACTCATGGAACGGGTGGAACTAGTGACTCATTAGGAAGAAATGTACATCAGGGCAAGAGATTAAAGTGTGTCCAGCCTTATGATGTCTTAGCGACCATAAGGCATTTTTAGCCTAAGTCACACTGATGTATATGGAGGATATGACTCATCGGCAAAAAGGGAATAGAACAGAGTAGAGTTTACAAGTCCTGCCAAATCTATAGTCACAACAATGAAGGATTTCGGTGACATGTGATGATGATCATTCCGATGAAGGATAGAAAGAAATACATTAGGGAAACAACCAAGATTGGATAATTCAAATGAAGTCATCCTGATATCATATGTTGTTTCGATGAAGATAGTGACCACACTCATCGATAAGACTCTTTCTGACAGGTTATAAAGACAAGTGATATCAATATTAATTTCTTGAGTTTTACTAATTTCACTAACCTATCTTATAAAGAAAAGTTGATAAACATTTTGACAAGACTCATACCGATATTTATATTTGAAACATCATAGTATGATGCTGTTCTCACAATGATAATGTACGTCAGGCCGACAATAGCTCTTGTGCTCATTTCTATATCAAATAAACCTTGAAATATCTTTCTGATACAGACATATATATGTTATCATAAAAGGTGATATCAAGGAGACAAAATGAAGGGTCATAGCGATTGAGTCATCTGCAAATGTTCACACGATAAGAAGCTATTAGATCGCCCCAACATTACAAAATTGCCACTGATGAAGGACGTTATGACAATGTGACATCTCACAATGATTATGAAAATCAATGCACTAGAAGTATTAATTATAGGCCGAGAAAAAATCCCCTGAAGAGTCATTCAAAATCATTGCAATTGGGTTCAAAAGAATTGTCTGAGAGGAGCACATAAGCGAGAACTTGGAGGAGAGAACAAAGCAGTTCGGTCATCATCTCAGACAATAGGTACATACATAAGAACTTCTATGTGGTGGATTACAATTTGAATTTACTATTTAGAATTATAATGGAAACTCTAGTAAAGGGCAAGGGTAGAAAATAGCAAGTGAAACTAATAATCGTAAGAAATAGAAAATTGACAAAAGCCCTGATGAAAAAATGAAAGAGAGAAAACTAAATCAAGATTTGATAGACCAATTGCCTGGGTCTATCCCTAAAGCCCAAAGGTCTGCACAATTCAGGGTAGATGTAGAGAAATTAGAAGACAAATACAAATACCTGGGAAATGTATGGACACCAATCAGAGGCTCTGAGTTGTTCAAATTCCATTATGATAGAAGACTTAGGAATGTCCCAGTGTCAAATCCATGGCATTTGAATTTGGGCAAATTGGTCATCCCTGATGTGTTTGTGAATGTGGAACTCCTAAAACTCTTGGATAAACATTACAATCCCATCCTCAAAGCCATATGCAATCCACAAGGAGAGCTTGTTATACACTTGTCCAAAAATGCCATTTGTGAAGTATTTCATTTGGATGATTTGTGTACACTTCCCATAGTATATGAAGATCTGGACAAAGAATATTGGAAGATGGACACCACATACAATGGATGGAGATTGCTTTTCCACAGGCCTAGGGCAGAGGGAAAAATAGTGTCTTTTGATGTTAATGATGGACCTCCATTCCATGTGTCCTTATTTGAACCGTATATGCAATACACATATTATTCCGTTGACCAAGTCCTAGGGTCAGAGGTTCCTAATTTTATGGCAATTCCATTAATGGTGATAGCCATAGATATCTAGTGTCATAATGCTAGGCAGTTTGACTATGCTGCTTATGTTTTCAAAAAGATTGATTCTAGTTTAATTGCAATTAAGAACAATGCCCCAACAGTCTCTTTTGAGCATTATTCGCTCCTCATGCATATGGTATTATACTATGGCCAGGAAATTGGAATATGGCCAAGTGAACTTAGAATTGTTCAACTAGACAAAAGGGGACAAAAGTCACCTGTGCAAATGTGGACAAGGATATGGGACATTAGGTTTGCCCACTCTAGTTACATTCATTTTGAAGAGTATTTTGGAAAAGTGTTGTATAGATACTTTAACCATCCTTGTGAATATTCACTATCAGATGAAATAAAAATGTTTCTCAAAGCAAAAGATTTTGGTGGTCCCCCAACTGTCACCTACAACTAGGGAGATTCATATTGCTTTGAGGATTCAACCATGGTTAGAATTTATGGTTTTGAAGATACCCCATTCATATTGCCCAAGACAGTTCCTGATAAGATTGCCTATTTAGAGATAGTCAGGCAAATGAACTACTCTAATGTGATGAACTTGAGTGCCTATGACAAATAGTCCTTCATGCCCAGTACTCTATGCTTCAGGGATTTTACTATGGTGTCTAAAGAGGGTTATGGTGTCATCAGGGACAAATTAATGCATGACAACATGAGGAGTGCAGAGGTGAGAATAGGATTTGATCCTGAGGGTTTCATTGATTTTACTAGGAGAAAACAAAATCTCAGTGGATATACACATATTCTGTATCCACATTATGATATTATTAGGAACATGGAAGAAGCTGAGGTTGAATTGATAATTGAAAAGTACAATAGAAAACTAGATGACAAGAGGAATAGCTTGCAGGAATAGAGTTGTTGTCTTCTGGTGATGAAGAATCTACAGGAGAAGAGGAGGTACATGACCAGACTACCAAAATCTCTAATCAAAAAATGGAATGTTATCAATCTCCTAATAGAGAGCAAGATGAAGAGGGGCCTAGTGATGAGGATCCTCGACAGTTAGCATATGATTCTTTTATTGCAGATGATCAATTTATTCATTCTCAAGAATTTAAATCATTTTTGTATAAATGCAAGGGAAAAGAACTCAGGGAATCAGTCGAAGATGTCACAGCTGATAATGAGAAACAATTGATGAATATGTTAAAAACAACAGTAGATATGAATTGAGGGATATGACTCCTAATAGAGGTAGACAGTTGCTCAGTGAAGCGGGTGTCATGATATTTCCTGGACTTGACATAAATTTTGCCTTGGTGTTTGATAGTTTCTTGCATAATACTGATGACAAGTACAAGCTCACTCTTGAGGGTGTAACAAAGGTATACATGGGCACCAAGTATAACAATGATGAAAACTCACTCATGATATGGGCCTTATACCCTCCTCATAAGAAGTCAGCCATTATAGATACTGAAAAAACTTTTGGGCGTGTTATGAGTTTAAAAGTTGGAGAAATTGATGCTTTGATTACTATAGATATTGGTATAAATGTTGCAAAATTAAATAAAGCATAGGCTCAAATGTTGATCAAGGAATGAGATGCATATAAGCTAAGTTGTGAAAGATTGACAAAAGAAAATTATTTCCTAAAAGATACTGTCAAGAATACCTTCAGAGGATTAGTTAAAAGGTTAAACCAAGGAGAGAGTTCACAAAGTGCCCAGTCACCATCTGTTGATTAAATAGCCTAGGTTCAAATTGACACACTTCCATCAGTATTACATAATAGGCATATCAATATGATGCATTGGATGAATAAATTTTGGGATGTCTATTCTGAGAACCATAAGGCAATCCATGAACATGAAAGGTTAAACAATAGGCTTCAAGAGAAACTCCATAAGATACAAATTAGGGATGCTCCTGACATTACAGTTACCTCCAATGCCAAAGACTTGATCGAACAATATCAAAAATATTATGACCATCTTAAAAATGATGCCAGGGAATGTGTTGAGGCTTCAAAGGTAGGTATACCCATGTTGTTCAAAAATGACAAGGAGCTGAAGAGCAAAATGAATGGAGTAAAGAATGCTAGGTGATATTACATGAAGATTTAGAATCTCTCAAGGATAAGGACTTGGCATCTGGGGAGGCCTGTAAACATCTGGAGAAGATGGTGACAATGGATGTGATCACCAGAAATGCTATTGAATTTGTTGATACACATTGAAGCTAAGAGTACCTGGATCATGTTGCTCAGATATACCTATGGCTTAGTAGGGCTTAGGGTCATTATCTTAGTTTGTTGTTATGTTAATCATTTTAGTGTCTCTTCATAAATATTTCTATATAAGTTGGACATATGGTGATCAATTATGATCAGCAGTAGGGAGATAATAGAAGAAGGTTATAATATTTTAAAAGGATCATGTTGCAAGTATTAAATTAAAGAAGTTAATAGAAGATCTCTAATTCCATGGTTTTATATTGGCATTAATTGTTTGTTGAAATTATTCAGTTATTTGGTTGTCTCTAGTTCAATATTTCCTTATTATTCAAATTGATATATCAAGTATATATTTAATTTGTCAATGCACATTTGTTGTATTTTTGTGATTTGATTAATTGGTTTTCTTAAATGGAATTAAAATCCTTCTGATTAGTCACAGTAATCTGGAAGTGTTGATTTGGATCATTAAGAAGAACCATATGATTAGAATTATCATTCTGTCTCCAAGTTGATATTATCTGATGTTCTTGTATAATTCATTCAATTGGTTCCTTCAAGAAAGGATTAAAATCCTTCTAGTGAATAACAAGAAACTTGATTGTGTCAGTTGGATATTAAGAAGAGTCTGTCAATCATTTCCCTACATGTTTATACCGGTTATAAAATAAAGTATTGTGCTAAATAGTTAGAGTTATTACCCAATATAGGCCACTGGTCTTAGGTTTTCATTTGACTCTATTTACCCAACAAGGCATAGGTCTTATCTCGATTCATCATTTAGTTTATCCAAAACCCATGTATTAGTTGAGCATAGTCATAAAAATTACCTTGATATTGCTTATACAATTTATACCAATCATTTCTCAGATATTAGAAATAGAACTAATTAGCAAGATTTCATCTATTCCACACCATTTGCCACTATGGGTAGATCCATTAACTTAGTCAAAGCACTTACACTCATCAAATCTGCTTCGAATTCCAAGGTCCCCCTGCCTAGGTATAGCAGTACCTAAAGTGTAGGGAGTCATCAACCTTATAAGTTAACTCCATCAAGTTAGTTCAAAAACATTGCCAATCTGATCATAGAGTTTGACATCCTCTTAGGATTTGCAACCTACATTTTTGAGACCTAACAAGAAGCAAGACCAATATCTACCCCCACAGACTACTGAGCCAACTGACCTTCGACAACAATAACCACTTGCACATATATGTCAAAATTTGTGAGTCTACAATTAGGCTCAGTAAGAGTTCTAAGTCTGCCTTGAAAATGATCCTCATTTCTCAACTTCCACAATGTCCACAAAATTTTAGTAGGTAATACTAACCAAAAAACTTTATGCTTAGCACTAATCCCTTCCAAATGACCAAAAATAATAGCTTTAAGTTTATAATCAGATAAGGACTAGCTAGGAAAACTATACAAGAACATATTCCACACTTCAATTTCAAAAGGACAATCAATAAAAATATGATAACAACTTTCAATAACATTACACAGCCTACATAGGGGCTTATTATAACCAATTGGCAATTTTTTTAATCCCAATAACCATCTAAAGCATCCCTTTTTAGGTTCCAAATATTTAGACCAAAATGACAAAATACACACCCTAAGGTTCTTTATACTAAGTTCATAGTTCCATGCCTTAGCACAATGATCAAAGATCTCATGAGAGTCACAAAGCATCTTACAAATTATTTTGGCTACACCACTTGTCAAAGAACCTCCATCCTTCCATCTTAGCTTGTTCAACCATACTTGCACATCCAAGAATCTTGGCTGGCAAGAGATAGCTGAGCAGGCAGCCACTAACATGGAGTAAGTTCTTTTCTGAGAGTCACTCAAACCAAATTCTTCTTTTAATTCCTCCCAGCTTTTCATTCCAGAGGAACTGAACACATATTTAAAGGATACTACTCCTAGCTTGTGCCACTTACGTCCAGAACACCCTTGAATAATAGCCAACGGTCTCTCCTTATACTTTAGAGACCACCAAATAGAGCTATGTATACCACTTTGATCAATGCCTTCATCACACTCAGAGGTACTCACTAAGTGTCTACAACCTTCCTAGGATCTCCAAATGGATTCAAATACCACTGTGCCAAATGGATTCACTTTGAATTTACCAAACAAAATGTCTAGCAGATGCAAGCTTTTCTAGTTCGGAGCAGCTTTAGGACAGGACAGCTTGATGTTGTTTCTTACAAGAAATTTCCAAAGTTCAAAACCTTCAAGGGAGTTAATAATCCATTTATGCCACTAAGGCAATCCCCTGCAAATTCAAGTCTTTCAATCCTAAACCTCTATTTTCCTTGTTGGGGCAGCACCAATTCCAATTTACTAAGTGCTTCTTTCCAATCCCTTTGCCATCTGACCAAAGAAAAGCCCTAATTTATTTTTGGATTTTTTCAATCTACATATTAGAAAATAGCCACATTGATGCATAGTAAACTGAATAGGCTGAGAGGATTTTCTGACTGACTTGAAATTTACCAGCAAGAGTCAGAGCCTGTTTGTTCCAACTTTTAATCTTAACTTCAATCTTTGAAAAAAACCAACTCCACATCTGCTTGAGGGATGGGTCAAGAGAAAAGGGTAGTCTAAGAAATCTAATATTCTTTTTAGGACCTCCCCATTGCCAGTCATCCAAGCCTAGCCAAGAAGGAGGGGCATTGTTCCATCCAATCAAACAAGACTTATTCAATGAAATCTTAGCTCCAGAAGCAAAACAAAAGATATTTAGTCTAAGCTTGAGGTTATCTATATTATCTCTATCTAAAACTAGATATAGTGCAATATCATCAGTAAACTACATATTAAGCAATGAGTTACCATCTGGGAACCTAATTCCCTCCACTTTCCCTGGGATGACATTAGTTCTCAATAGATAAAATAGGGCTTCAGAAGCTATGACAAAAAGGGTTGGAGCCAAGGGACACCTTTGTCTGATAGACTTGCCCAACAAAAGTGGAGAAGATAAGGCACCATTTACTTCAACTTGAGCAGAGGCATCTTGGAAAAGCACTTTTACCATTGATAAAAATTCTGGTGGGAATCCCATAGCTTTAAGAATACAAATTATAAGAGACCACTCAACCCTGTCATAGGCTTTCTCAAAGTCTAGGAGAAGTATCCCTGCATTTTGCCCAGTTTCCTTGGCCCAATTAGAGGCTTCCCAGCTTGTAATAAGATTCTCTAAAATGTATCTGCCTTTTATAAATCCAGTTTGAGTAGGATTAATAATTTTAGGCAAGATATCAATCAACCTTCTTACCAAAACTTTAGCCAAGATTTTGTATGACACATTAAGCAAGGTTATAAAAATAGAGGATGATAAGATGACCTTCCCCATATGAATGCTAGGGTTCTTGTCTCTCTTAAGCCAGGAGTTAGTATCCCAGATTGTATTCAAATAAATATTGAGAACAAATCTATTGAATGTGCTGTAGTTGGCCTGGGATGCCTCAACTCCTACTTTTTGAGTTAATTTGGTGGTCATATTAGGAAGGATTTTCCTATCCTTAATAATAAAAACAAAGGGTCTAAGTTTGAACCTGTTAATACTAAAATGCATCATTCTAGGTTGAGGGGTGGTGGGCTACTCTCTGTCCTAGCCACTATGGATAAAGAACCTACTCTCGTGGAGGCTGATGCAGGGGTTAACCCTTTGTCATCTCAAAATGTCTCTGGCAAGCTTGATAAGGCTTTGAAAGAGGTGAGAAACAACATGGAAAAAATTACCATTGATGAGTTAGTTCCTAAACAAGTGGAGGATGATCCTTTAGATGTGAGAGATATGCCTCCTTTCCCTTCGCCATCTGTGGGGATGCAGAACATTGTTTTTGGGGAGGCCAATGTGGAAGTTGTAACTGCCTCTCATGTGATCCTCCCCATTCCCTTTGAGGCCCCATTGATTCTATGCTCCTCTCTGCCTACCTTATCTCTCAATGTTGCAGAAGGCTCTTTGGGAGTCAGCTCTGGATCGGGGTGAAGACCCGATTTCCAAAAGTCTGTCAGAACTTAATGTTGGTCCTTCCTCTAACTTTGTAGAAAAAGGTTTCTCTTTCAAAGAAGGGGGAACTCACTTGGGGATACCAGAAAAGAAGAATGCTCAGTAGTTGGTAATGATGAAATACAGAGAAGAACTTTTAAATAAAAAAATGCAAGATCTAGTGCAAGAAATTGGGCTTCCCACCCAGTCAGAGCCCCCCCTAGAGAGTGTGAAGGGGAAGAGATTGAATGTGGCCCTCAAGGGTATGGAGAAAGGAAAAAGAGGAAGTATGTGAAGAGGAAAGGGGTAGACTACAAGAGGGTGAAAGGAGGTAGTCTACCCAAGTGTTTTGATAAGATGAGAGTTTCTAAGGAGTAGGCCCATTGACTAATTTGTACCTAAACATATTGTTTTCATGAAAATCATAAGTTGGAATGTAAGGGGGTTGGAATCCCCAGATAGAAAGTACATTGTCAGAAAGTTAGTTAACAAGAACAGGGTCTTGGATTTCCTCATGTTGCGAGAATTAAAAGCTACCAAATTTCATCTAGATATTGTACTTAGATTTATATGGAAGGACACCTTAAAATTTTGCACTAAACATGATAAGGGTAAAGGGGGAACTACTCTCCTCATCAATCCTGGTTGGGAACAGTTTTCATTTCAGTCAGGATGCTTTCCCTGCAATAGGGATGCTTGGGCTTTCTTTGATAAGAACAGTGACAAGTTTGGTATCTGTTCATTATATGCCTCTAATGATCATAGAGAGAGAGGATGTATGTGGGAATGGTTGTCTACAAATCTCCCTAAAGTTCCATGGATAATGGTAGGGGACTTCAATATGGAAGAAAATAGGGAGGATAAGGTGGGTGGCATCAATGTAGGGTGGAAAGGGAATGAGAAGTTTTTTTGGACCAGTTTTAAAAATTCTCTGAAATTGATAGATCCTATGGAAGGAGGCAAGAGTAATAGTTGTGGAATTTGGTATACTTGGTGTAATGCCCAAGTAGGAAATAGAAGAATTTATTGCAAAATTGATAGGTTTTATGTTAACAAAGACTTCTTTCAAGTTAAGAGGCAATCTAGAGATAATGGGGTGAAAGTCCTGCATAGCACCCTTTTAGATCATCACCCGATCTCTGCTGACATCTCTTTTGTTGGGCTTAATTCTAGGTCTAAGCCTAAGGTTGGCACCCCTTTCAAGCTTAATATCAATCTCCTTGATAATTAAGACTGTAAGCAAGGTATTATCTTAGTTAGAGCCATTTTGAAAGTGGTACATGCTCAGGACAATCCCATCAGTTTTTAAGCCAAGCTCCTTAAAGCTTGTCCGAAGATTTTTAAAGTTTGTGGGAAGAAAGCTGCCTTGAAGAGAAGGAAAGAGGAGAGGGAGCTCCAGAAATCCCTATTGAATTTTGAGGTGTTGATTCAGGAGGCCCCTTTTGATAGGATGTTGTGCTCGGGCTTGAATGAGGCCAAACATAAGCTTAGGAAGTTTGAAACTGTTAGAGCCCAATCTGCTAAATGTAGGGCTAAGCTGAACTGGATTCGAGGAGGGGATAAAGGCTCTAAGTATTTTTTTAGTCTTTTGAAAAATAAGTTTAGGCAAGAGCACATTAAGTTGATTGTGGAAGAAGGAACTTGCTATTTTAATCTGGATGATATTATGAATCTTTTTAAGAACTTCTATGAGAATTTATTTAGAGCTGAAGATGATAATGATACTTGTAGAGAGGCTGAGAAATTATTGTTGGAAAGAGACATTGTGTGGCTTCATAAGTGTTGTCATTGATGGAAACAAAGTCTATCCCACACATCCGCAGTACATAGTATGCCTATACTGGAAGTCAAATTGAAGATTGTTTTGGTCCGGTGAACAAGAACAGAGTATGTAACAAGGTCTGACAATCAGTTCTGGATCTCTCAGATTGTGTAACTCAGTAATTTGCGGACTTGGACAAGTTAAGAGGGGTATCATGACTACCATATTCCATATATTTATCATTTGGTGATAAAGCATGAAAAAGATATGAGCATATGAGTGTTGGGTTCCAATTAGATAGAGTAGACAGAGGAAGAATTGACCGACAGAGTATTAGACTTGAATCTAGATGTGTAAAAGGTCTTGATCAAGAAATTTGTGGGATTATACATTGTTGGCTGACATGATTAATGACTTATATGCTTAAGCTTTTGATGTGTATCACAAATCAAGCATGGATTTAGCTGACAAAACAACAACTTGCAAATACCATGAGTGTTCTTGTTGCCGACTAGAAAGTTGATGAAATCCTTGATGTGGATACATATACCAGATGGATTCCAGTATATAGGTGTGTGTGGTGAGTGTGAAAAGTAAGAAGGTGCGAAGAAAAGTAGGGATAAGTGTGAGAACAACAATTCAAGTCCGGTATGTGACTGAACAACAACAATGAATAGAGGAAGAATGAAGTGCATCAGATCAGTATATTATGCCTAATTGGAATTGGACTCTTGCATTTGTAGATGATTCACATCAGTTCAAACACTTGATTATCTTCTGTAAGTTCTATAGATAGTGAGTCTCTTGTAGGCAATGTGCCTCTTGTGAGTAGTGTGCTCTGGTAGTGAGCCCTAATTGGCAAGTACCATTTTGTACTCCTTTATTCTTTTAATAGAGAATACAATCTTGGGTTAGCCACCCTATGTTTTTCCCTTAACAACGTTTCCACGTAAAAATCCTTGTGTTATGTGTGTTGATTTTATTTATGTTCTTGTGATTACATATGCTTTAATGTTTTGATACAACACTGAATTTTAAGATAACAAAAAGAAAAGAAAGTTAAGGAAATTTTGAGATAACTGATTCACCCCCCCTCTTAGTTATCTGCCTTGTTTCCAACAATTGGTATGAGAGCAAGGTTTCTTTGAACAAAGCCTAACAACTTGAGGAAGATCTGGGAATCTGTCAAAAGAAGTCATTATGGTAAGGCATGAAATGGAATTAGGGGTTATGAGATTCACCCAAGAAATTGAATAAAAAAGAAAGATTGATGATAATATAAAACAATCCCTCAAGGAGAAAATAGAGGACTACCACAAAATGGACAGAATAATCAGGCATCTTGAATCTGATCTTGAAGAAGCTAGAGACAATGAAGAACAACTTGAGAATTAGATAGACACTCTTAAACAAGATCTTCAAATAGTAAATGAATACAAAGAGAAATTCAAGATAAGCTCAACCCAACTTGAAGTTCTTCTTGAAAGCCAAAAGAGGGTAGACGATAAGCGTGGCTTGGGATATGAGAAAGGTGAAAGCTTTGGATTCGGTCAGAAGAACTTTGGATCAGGAAATCAAAGAAACAGGCTTAGAAGACCTCTGGTAAGGCAACCAAATGCCCAAAGATATCCATCCTTCAAAGGATACTGCTTCAATTGCAACAATTTCAGTCATAGAGCAACTCAGTGCAGGAGGAGAATGAATTAGAATAATCCATCCTTCTCCAGACAATGTTTTAATTGCAAAAGGTATGGTCACAAATCTCATGAATGCAAAAATATGCAAATAAATAATTCATTCAATGGTAGATGGTTTGTATGTAATGGAATGGGACACATGGCTAATCAATGCAGATCAAGAGGATATCAATCAAATAAGAAATGAAATGTTGTATGTTACAATTGCAATAGATTCGGTCATATTGCCAAATTCTACAGAAGCAGAAATCAGGATAAAAAAGGTCCGGTGGAACATGATCAGAAACAAGATAAGGGAAAAGGTAAAGTGAATGCGGATGAAGATCAAAAAGAGATGAATAAGATTTGGGTAAAGAAGAGTACAAAAAATATTGGGGATGCATCCACACCGGTATCCGGTGCTGATATTCCTTTCGGAAACTAAAAAGGTGAGCCCTGGCTCAGGGGGAGTCATAGAGAAAAATAATTTCCCCTAGCCAATCAGCTAGTGCCTAAATTTAGCACATTGAGTAAACATATGACACTGTGGATTAAAGGGTTCTTATAAAAACCTCCAAATAACCTTCAGTCAAAATGTGAAAGATTCACATGGATTTTTGCAAGATTTATAACCGCTCAAGTTAATCCGGTTCTGACAGCTATCCGGTAAAGCAGAATTTCACAGACAAATCCAATATGATTCAGAATTGAAATGCCTTGATATGCGGACCCATGGAATGATTGAAGAAAAGAAGATACGCTGTCAATCCTCACTGACAATGATTCTAAGTTCGGCATAGTGATTCAAGAAAATCTCTCTCAAAACAGGGCAACTGAATAACTTAAGTTGTGCATTTATTACAAAAAGAAATTAGGGTTTGCGCAAGGATAAAAGGATTCTTTCACTCATTATTTACAGACTTGCACTCATGAAGAAGAAAAGAAGAGCTTTGCAAAGAAGATTCTACAATTCACTCAAGATCAACTGAAAAATGAATTCAACCAGTGATTTGTTTCGGCTCCTGCTTCAAACCCTAAAGCATGAAAAGGTACTTCCACTATGAAAATTTCTCTTTTAATCTCTTACATAATGGCTACTCCAATGGTTGTCAATATTTCTAATAGGCTGAGACCTAAATTCAAGAAACACCCTTACAAATCTCTAGAAGTTGATCCCTTGGGCACATTTTCTAGCATTTCGCACAGAGTATTGCATGTAGAAGATGTTAGGGTTTATATCCATGCAAACGTTGAATAATTTGGAGACTTAAAATTGATGGATATTTATCACAAATAGCTAATAGATGAGAATTTTGAACTCAAACCTCAATTCAAGGCCTTCTGGGACAAACACTTCAGACATTGCATACATTTTCCATGTTTTACAGAAGATGATTGGGTCCGGTATGTTCTAAGTAGCATGCATGACAATTTTATGTGGTTAATGAGGCCATTTAAGATCACTAAAGATGCCATAAGGGCAGTGACTGGACTACATTCATTTGGTGGGGTACCCGCACTCAAATATGTGAAGAACCAAACAGTAACTAAAGCCACCAGATCTAAATTTGACAAAAGAGCAATGACTATAGATGACATCATAGATTTGGATGTCAAGTTTTCTTCAATGATAATCAACTACAAAATCTACCATTCAAGCATGGAGAATTCTATGTTTGGTACAACAATCTATGCTACATATAAATTGTTGAGGGAAGATGCAGATTATGATCTATGTGAGCTTCTTCTAAATCAACTATTGGAAAACTTGTAGAAGATAAAAAGGATAAGAAAAATTCCTTTAAATATGGTTGTCTAATACTGTGTCTGTTCTTTTATTATATGAATGAGCTACCTGGATCAAGTGGTTGGGTTTGGAAAAATAATAAACTAGTTGCAATTCAGATCAGAGATTACATGTATGGACTTGGTGATGCTCAAGCCCAAAACATAGCCCTTTGGGGTTACTTTAAGAACTTCCAAAGCATGATGCAAGACAGAGAAAAAATACCTTAGTCCATAGTTGAGAAATACAAGGACATAATTTGCTTTATGGTTGACACTGATCAGTGTCTAATGGAGGTAGTTGAGCCAAGAAATGTATGGATAATGCCTATGGGATATGAGGTCGATGAAAAAATCTTGGAGCTGCATATTCAACACCTGTTGAGCTAGCCTAGGGACACTGAAGCAGAAAGGTTTGGCACCTTTGAAGAACTAAGTATAAAAATACATGTTGAGTTAAGATAGCTGGAGATGAAGAGGAAGGTAAGAAGGCAAGTTGAAGAAATTATCAAAAGATTTGGCTTATCAAAAGAGGCAATAGATGCAAATAGAGAGAAAATGGAGAAGGCAGAGAAAGAGAGACAAGAACCAAAGAAAGGAAACGTTTCGGTGCAATCCTCGTCCTGGAATAGATCTTCCAAGAGCTCTGCACCTGTCATTCCTAAAAGCTCAAAGACTACCAAACTAGAAGTCAAGACATCTGGAAAAGGAGAAAAGAGGATGAAGACCAAAGCCACAAGGTCATATACAATCCTTAAAGATGATGAAGA
Source organism: Cunninghamia lanceolata (assembly GCA_027924645.1). Classification (NCBI taxonomy): domain Eukaryota; kingdom Viridiplantae; phylum Streptophyta; class Pinopsida; order Cupressales; family Cupressaceae; genus Cunninghamia; species Cunninghamia lanceolata. Next base: position 41,040,902 of record BSBN01000809.1, on the reverse strand, counting down.
AATAGAATCTGATGAGGAAATTAAGAAAATGAAGAAGAAGAAAACATTTGGGAAATTCTCTTCTAGCAGAAATGAGGAAGAAAAGGCAGAGGAATTTGTTGGAAAGCCCACTCTTGCCATTGATGACATCATCAAGGCAGTTACTGTGGATGGGAACCTATAGCTAGTGACAGAGTTATATGATGAATACAATGATGTTGACAAGAGAATTTTGGAAGAAGCTATAGTCAGGTACTTGAACATTTACAATAAATCTTTCATTGAAATTATATCATTAATTCCTAAGAGTCTAGAAAAGGTACTTGAGCTGAGAAAAGAGAATGCAAAGGAAAAAGACTTAGAGATTTGGGAGCAGATAGCAATTTAGCTTTATCCTTCTATCACTTCAAAACAAATGGACATGATTTTCAAGGACTGTAAGGATGAGTTCCAGAGTAAGGCAAGAATGAATAAACTTATTCTTGGAGAAACTGACCAAGTAGCAAGTGAAACAAAAGATATCCTCTGGAATACCTTGAAGAGATTCAATCTTCCTATTGTAGAGGAAACAGATGAAGAACCTTCTACCATGGATGTTGAGGGATTAAATGTAATCAATGAAGAATTTTCTGACAAGGATGTCGAAGGATTAAAGAAAATAGATGAAGAAAAGTCTGAGGACTTAGATTCCTTTGTTCTAGCAAAGGAAGTTTATGAAGCAGTAAACACATATGACATCTCTCCTCTGGATCCCATTGCAAACATTCTAGATTCTGAAGCTGAAAGAGAAGGTAGAAGAGAGGAGAAAGTGATTCAAGAAGAAGAGGTTAAGGGAAAAGAAGAACAAGCAGAAAATACTAATGATGACTATTCTAATATCCCCAAAGAAAACAAAACTCAATCACTAGCAAGAGACATTGTAGAGACAGTGAAGAACTTCTTAAACATAGAAATGATGGAGATAGATGAACCTAAACTATTTCAAGGACCATTGAATTTTGACTCTCCCTCCCCGGTTCAGACAATGAAAATAGCATCTTTTGCTCAAGCCAAAGCAAAAGAAAAACTCTTGAAATCTCACATGGAGAACTATGAACTGTTGGAGATTGCATCTAGGATGCTAGAGAAGATCATGCCATCCTATCAAAAGGATCCTTCGGCCTCACCATCCGGTAACTTGAAAAACTTAGTAAATTCTATTAATACTCATTTTGAATCTCTAGAGAAATCACCAGAAGCAAGGTCTGGAAGGAGTTTCTGGGAAAAAGATTCACTGAAGTGCAAGGACCTATTGCTAATGATAGGAGGACCCTAGACATTGGAATAAAGACTTGAAAATGCTCTTAAATATGGTGGGGACATAAACAAATTCTTTTTATCTTGGCCCAAAGTGACAGAGGACATTGAGAAGAAAGTGAAAGAACAAGAAGGAAAACTGTCAAGTTTATCTCAGAATTTTGATCCCCTTACTACCTCTCTAATGAATCAAGAATACCAGGGTATTGTTATAATAAACAAAATAAAGAGACTAGGAAAAGAAAAGAAGAACATAATTAACAAAATGGGTGAACTCAGAGGGATAATTATCCCTAAGCTAGAGGCAATGCATGAGGCCTTAATAGATGCTCAGACCATAGCCTGGACCAGTGATCCAGTAGATTTAAGAAGGGCAGAAGCATATGCATTTTTGTTGAGTGGTCATATCTCCATTTTGGATAGGATGAAGTAGAGCTGGGCTACAGAGTTTGTACAACTAAAGACTACTTTTGTGGATATACTTAAGTATATGTAAGTATAACATATAATTTATATATACTTATGCGGCCATGTATAGAATAATTTTTGCAAAATTATGGTATGCGGATTCTGCCCTTTGCCATTGATGTCAAAGGGGGAGTGAAGAGTAGTGAAAAATGTGGAATCTAGCTAAGGGGGAGCTCTAGTAAAATAGTGCAAAAGACAGAGCATCAGCCAAGGGGGAGTTACTGTGACACTTAGCCATTTTTCACTAAGTGTTTCCATCAATGCCAAAGGGGGAGATTGTTGGCAAGAGACACTATGTGGCATCATAAGTGTTGTCATTGATGGAAACAAAGTCTATCCCACACATCCGTAGTACATAGTATGCCTATACTGAAAGTTAGATTGATGATTGTTTTGGTCTAGTGAACAAGAACAGAGTATGTAACAAGGTCCGACAATCAGGTCCGGATCTGTCAGATTGTGTAATTCAGTAAGTTGCAGACTTGGACAAGTTAAGAGGGGTATCATGACTACTATATTCTAGAGATTTAGCCTCTAGTGATAAATCATGAAAAAGATATGAGCATATGAGTGTTGGGTTCCAATCAGACAGAGCAGGCAGAAGAAGAATTGACCGGCAAAGTATTAGACTTGAATCCAGATGTGTAAAAGGTCTTGATCAAGCAATTTGTGGGATTATACATTGTTGGCCGACATGATTAATGACTTCTATGTTTAAGCTTTTGATGCGCATCACAAATCAAGCATGGATTCAGCCGACATATCAACAACTTGCAAATACCTTGAGTGTTCTTGTTGCCAACTAGAAAGTTGATGAAATCCTTGATGCAGATACAATACCAGATGGATTCTAGTATGTAGGTGTGTGTGGTGAGTGTGGAACATAAGAAGGTGTGAAGAAAAGTAGGGATAAGTGTGAGAACAACAATTCAAGTCTGGTATGTGACTAAACAATAGCATTGAACAGAGGAAGAATGAAGTGCATCAGATCAGTATATTGTGCATAACCAGAAATGAACTCTTGCATTTGTAAATGCTTCACATTAGTTCAAACACTTGATTAAATTCTGTAAGTTCTGTAGATAGTGAGTCTCTTGTAGACAGTGTGCCTCTTGTGAGTAGTGTGCTCGGGTAGTGAGCCCTAATTGGCAAGTGCCATTTTGTACTCCTTTATTCTTTTAACAAAGAATACAATCTTGGGTTAGTCACCCCGTCGTTTTTCCCTTAACAAGGTTTCCACATAAAAATCCTTGTGTTATGTGTGTTGATTTTATTTCTGTTCTTGTGATTGCATATGCTTTCATGTTTTGATACAACACTAAATATTAAGATAACAAAAAGAAAAGAAAGTCAAGGAAATTTTGAGATAACTGATTCACCCCCCCACTCTCAATTATCTACCTTGTTTCCAACACTTATGTTCCTGCATATGTCCTAGGAAAATTGATGAAGTGATGGCAGAAAAGTTAAAACAAGGACTATTCGAATATGAGATTAAAAGTGCCATTTTATCAATGAAGGATGGCAAGTCTCCTAGATATGATGGGCTCCCAGTAGAGTTCTATAAAGCTAATATAGAATGGGTGGTTAGTGATCTATTTCAGGTTTATTAGGAAGCCTTATACAAAGGGTCTTTGGGAAAAGACATCAATAGAGGCATACTTAAGCTTTTACCCAAAGGGGGTGATAAATCCAACCTGAGCAATTGGAGGCCTGAGGTGATGACTTAAGTGACCGGGCATCAAAAATAGATGGTCAACTTCAAATTAGAATAAAGATAAGACCTGACTGTGAAACTTTAGGGTTTAAGGAGAAATAAGGGAAACCCTAAGAGTTTGAAGGGTTGAATAATTTTTTCTACTTGAGAGAGAAGGAAAACACCAATTTTAAGATTGCTTAGACTATTTGGCTAGGAAGGCAAAATAGGGTAACATTTTGGCAACTTTGCAGGGGTGTTTTCCTATCTAAACACATAAAAACGAGAGGCCCTATCAATCTATTGGGCATAGGGTCAAAGTGTAGTAGTAAGAACAGAGTGGCTAAAATAGCTAGGCATGCAAGGAAAAATAGAAAAAACAAGCAAACATGTATCCTCCTAATGAGAATACAGTAGAGTGCAAGGGCACTTATTGAAAGTAGACACCTAAAACAAAACAAAACTAACCTACTCCTAACTAATAAGGAACCAACCTAAAACAAAGCCATTAACTAGTTATTGAAAGTAACTGCCCTTCCTTAACAATTTGCAATGCTTTTCATGCTTGTGGGCAATTAACGGGAGATGGGGAAGGGATAGGTGTACAACAAATTGACAAAACACCTTCCCCAGAAGGAGGACAAACTCACTTACCCACTTGAACTAATTGTTGATGCTACTACCAAGAGGTGAATATATGGGCTGATCCCACTCACTTTGATGCTCAACTTCATGCTTTGAGGTAAGCATGACAAGTGGTGACTCTCTTGGATGTGTCTCCAGCTAGGCCAGATGCCTAATAGGGCATCCCCTTGAAATGCAATGCAAATCAACATGGTTGATCTCATGCCTCTGCTCTGAGCCTTTCTCCTCTTACTAGTTTGAATGCTATGGCTCCTGTGAATCAACTAGAAATAAGGTTGCTTCCACCTTTTGATCTCATGATTTTTTAAATTAGCCTAAAAAAATGAGCCATGCACATGCTCAATAGAGAAATCTTCCCCATCAAGAAGCTAATATCCCTATTGGATAATTAAGAAAAAATCCTCAATTTATTCTTGGGTCATCCCACAATAGTGGGTTACACTTTTGTGGACGAAGAAAACTTGAAGGTGCCAAAAAATCTTTAGCCGACACCTTCGTTTGAAGGTTGACTCTTCGAACGAAGTCCTTGTCAGCCAAGTCAAAAATCTTATCATCAGAACCTTCATTCGAAGGGGGTCTATGAATGAAGGTGATTGAGCACCAAATAAAAAACAATAAAATAATGCCTTCTCTCGAATATCATCTTCGAGCGAAGGCATTAGTTTATTGTTATTTTTATAAAAAAAGGGTTAAGACTCTCAAATGACAATTTTTTTGTCATTTGAGAGCGCGCAGTAGAATGAAGGCGAGTTGGAACAACATCTGAAGGTGACATGGAACAACATCCACGAAGGTGACAGGGAATGGCATCCACGAAGGTGAAGACCCCACATGATAGCATATCCATACATGTTGAGCTCCAGTCACAGTTGAATACGACCCACATCACCATACACGTCGAGTGAATTCCCATATTTAGGTGCATAAATTTGCCGTGCCATTTCTAATATTGTATATATGCAATGCTTGCATGTTCACTTGAATACACCAGTTTCTTGTAGACAGGGGCTTCCATGGCTTCGATTACAATCAATTAAATAAAGAAAGTTTCCTGCTATGAAACCCTAGTTTGGCAATAGGATTTGTGATTACAGTTAATGAAATATAGAAAAATTTAATTAAATGTAGGAATTTGATGAATTTAGTTAAAGAACTAGAATAGTTTGGCAAACCCTAGTTTGTCAAACTAGGGTTTGTCAAACCAGGGCTTGTCATTACAATCAATAAAATTAGGAAAAAATTCATAATTTTTTTTCTTGATACAATGAAAAAAGTATCAAACCCTAGAGTTTCAAAATAAATTAGGGTTTGTCAAATTAGGGTGAAAAGATGAATTTAGTTTCACCCTAATTTGACAAACCCTAAACTAGGGTTTGTCAAACCCTAGTTTGGTAAACTAGGGTTTGTCATTACAATTAATAAAATACAGAAAAATTTTATAAAAAATAGAAAATTTTCTTGAGACAACGAAAGAACTATCACACCCTAGTTTGCCAAACTAGGGTTTGACAAACCCTAGTTTGCCAAACTAGGGTTTGACAAACCCTTGAGTTTCGAAAGAAATTAGGGTTTTTCAAATTAGGGTGAAAAGATGAATTTAGTTTCACCCTAATTTGACAAACCCTAGTTTGGCAAACTAGGACTATTTATCTTTTGATCCTTGTTAGATCGACTTCCCATATGGCTTATACATATACTAAACCTACTAAATTCATCACGCACATGGATATTCTAAGCCTAGAGACATTGCATCTATACGTAAAGTTCAAGAAATTATACACAAATGGAAGATAAACATTACACATACTCATGAGCACAAAAATCCCTCACTTGATAAGATGAATCATGGAAAAACAAGTCACATGAATGTCAAGATCCTAGTCTTGTTCACCATATGTAGACCTCAAGAATCTCATTATTTGGATAGTGACACAAATTTTGTAGTTTACAGGTGTAAATTTATGTATATAAATTTATGTATTTTTGTGATGTTTCTTGTACTAGATATGCTATAAATCATATTGAGTTACCATGGAAATATATGAATGTATAATTTCATAATTTTCTATTGCAAATATAAGTATGACAAAAATAGACAACTAAATAAACAAAAAAAAGGTCTAGGAAGGTGGGCTATGGCAATATATATCTTTACAAATGATGTAGATAATATACAAAAATTTCAAGTTAAACATTCATTAGAACTCCTTTTATAACCATGATCAAACAATAAATTTGATCCAAGAATAGTTACTAAACTTGAACTTCTCTTGTTAATCCTTCTTTTAAGAAGATAACAATGAAACATAATAACAATCTACTTTAATTAAGATTATACAATGCTAAGTCTTTGAACATTGTTAATATTTTCCTATTAAGCTGTCTAATTCATTGTGAATGAAGACATTAAAGCTACCTTAGAACATTCCCTAAACTCATTGCTATTTTCTAAGGTCAATTTGAATTTATTATTAACCAAGAATTATGAAGTGAAAAAGTGTCGTTTCATTCTAAAATTTCCCAATTCAAAACTAGTGTGCTAGAAGGTCAGCTAGGTAAGTAGTATATTTTTTATCCAAAAATTTGGATAAAGGTCTATTTTTTGTACAACGAGATCTAGTTTTTATGTGAGGAGATCTGATGTAGGAACTTCTAGATATTTGATGCTGCTACAATGAGAGAAAACTCTCTTATATCCAAGAAAAACAAAAAAAAACAAAAAATTGCCTTTTTTGGCAGATTTCGACAATTGTCAGATTTTGCCATTTTAGGTAATTTTACAATCATATCTTGAAAATCCTATTTTTTCCCAAAAGCTTCCTAAAACTAAGGTAGGATGAAATGTCAACTAATATTCTAAATTAAAAACATGAGTTTCGATTTATTACAAAAGCAACTTTTTAAAAATCTAGAAAAAAACACTAAATTGCTATTTGGAGGGCCAAGATGAAAGTTTCAAGCCCCGAAAAAGTGCCAATACGAGGTCCAACCCACTAGGCTCGGTTGTGAAACCACTTTCCACTACATAATGCATCCACCTATAAAATCTCGTAGAAAACCCACATCCGAGTCAAAAGTTATGATCTCCGGAAGTTCCTGCATCAAGATCTTAGTTGTCACATAACGAGATCTTATTTCTCAGATAGTGAGATTTTATGCTTGTTTATATATTTTATTATATTTTTAAGTGTTTAAATCTCTACCATGTTTGGTCACACATGTCTTTGAGCATTGAAAACCATTGTAAATGGTGGAATGTTTGATTAAGAGTGATAAATAGGTCTTAGCATAGTTAGATCCATTCATTGTAAAATTGTGTGAGGTCCTCCTAGTTTATAGACTAATTTCATTAGCTTAGAAATCCTCCATAGTTGAGACCCCTAGTAATTAGGGCTTTGAAGCCAACACCACAAGTAGCAAGGAATTGCCTATTAGTTGTCAATGGGGAATGTTGGAATATTTAATACATAGTTGACATAAATATGAACATTCTCAATTTATTCTTTTACCACTTATATCAAGTTGGGTATGAGAGGAAGTACAAATAACAATACATGCCAAGGTTCTTGAGTTTGTGGGAGGACTAACAAGGAAAAGGACTTTTTTTCTATTCTTCTTTTTAGCTACATTTTCTAAGATTATATTAATTTGACAACACAAATCTGATGCAATGTGAGTGCATTCTATCACCTCATGCTTTGCTGTTCTACTAAATAGAAAATGGAAAAATGCCGTACATGTGGTTTTGAACCAAGTTCAAAATCATAACTACAATTTTAAACTAGAACAAGAAAGAAAATATATTCAAAGGGTTACGTTTGGACCACTAGAGAACAAGAACATATATTCAAATAAGGTATAAATTGGATGTCAATTCTCTACACAAAATATGCCATTTAGACATTAGTTATGACATCAAGAACAATAGGTCAAAATAAGTCCAAAATGATTGGGGAAAAGTATTAGGGATGGACCTTTCACCATTACAGGAGTTTAAAAAATCAAAAATAAAATATCTACACTAAAATCATTTGAGACTCATACTAAATTTCCTAAATGTTCTCATTAAATTGTTGGAATTATTACATCTTTAGTATATAGTTAATAAATAAATATATTACAAATAAAGTCACCTTAGTGACTTGTTCTAGTATTTAAATAATTAAATGTTAGTTTATTATTGTTAGTTTTGGGAGTTACTTTCCCATAAGTAGTGTTGATGATTGTTTTTACACATTCACAACAAAAGTTAAAATTCACAAAATGAACCTAACTATCTTGAAAGATATGAAGAAATCAATTAAGATTACTTAATCCCAAGTTTCTGTATGGTCAGGTCCTGACCTTGTGGATAATTTAGTAGGTTAATGTGAAGCTGTAATATGCAAGGGGCCTCACATTCATAACAAAAGTTAAAATTCACAAAATGAACCTAACTGTCTTGAAAGATATGAAGAAATCAATCAAAATTACTTAATCCCAAGTTTCTGTATGGTCAGGTCTTGACCTTGTGGATAATTCAGTAGGTTAATGTGAAGCTATAATATGTAAGGGACCTTACTTGATTTAAGGTGTTTTATGACTCACTAGACTCGAATTATGCAAAATATCACAAATATCAACATTTTCTCATTCCTTTGCATAAATTTATTACTGTATCACAAAGCTTTATATGATTTATATTAACACAAGATTTTCTTTTCAAATATTATGAAAATTACCAAATATCAACTCAGTTGTTCATGTTTTCTTCAAATATCAGACAATCTCCTTTAAATCTCTGCGTTTAAGCTAAGTATTTCAAATGTTTGGGAAAAGTTAGAGAAATCTAAATTAAACTTCATTCTGCTATAGGATCTAAATTCTCTGTTATTCACATTGTAAGAAGTACAACAAACTTGATTAAATCCACAGACTAAACCTTTAAATGTAAGCCCTGAGTATTTTCATGAACATACATTCAAGATTGCAATCTTTTGGAGAGATAATATTTCAAATACAAACAAGAGCCAAAAAACACTCTTAAAGTAGACGCAGAATTCCAGAGATATTTGTATTCAAAATAAATAGTCATATATGATTTACAATGTATGAATGACTCCTTGCTTCATCAATCAACTTATAGAAAACTTACAAAATGTCTTACATATACAGTAAGGAAGCTAGATGTTCCACACATTCCTTATTGCAGACACAGGCGACCTCCTTCTATTCTAAACTAAAATGTTCTTCTATTGAAAATGCTAAGACAAATTACAACTTCCAGTTCTATTCTACAAATCCCTGTGTAAATCATTACAAAGTAAAGGGGCTCAATATATAGATTTGATTATCCCTAATATGGCCACAAAACCCTAGTCAATCAACAGTCTATATCCCAAGTACAACATCAATAGTGGAAAACAAATCCCACCAAAAATCTCTGAGAAGCATATTCCATACTGAACATAAAGATGCCCTTTGGAACCCTAACAACCATCAAAATATCTTTTGTTTCTTTGCCCTTTTAATTATGCTTCTTTCCACTTGTATATCTTTTCTCACTGAAATCCTTTATTCCTTTCTCTTCTTTTGTGATCCATTTCGCCCTTTGTGATGTCATCACCATTAAAGATCCACCTTTAATATACCTACATACCTGCCAATAGACATAAAAATGGATTTTAAAATTCCTGTCACTTTCGTCAATTTATACCTCTTATAAATGTTAGATTGGCATTGATTATAGTAATTAATGCGCCAAAAGTTCAGCCTTCTACTTCAGTATTTGCGTTTTAACTTTTTACCATTAGTTTAATTTTGACATACATCCCATTTTCTTTGTATGTTCCTTTTGTATGTTTTAACATACAAACATATATGTAAACAACTGTGACTAATGTTCTTTCCCTTTTGTCCGTACTTGTACCTTTCATTTTGTATATCACTCTTGTATATTTTCTTGTATGAGAGCATATACAAACAACCCTATGCAAACCTCCTTTCATTACCCTTTATCTGTTTCGACTCTTTTAATTTATTTGTATCTCGGATTATGTATATCATAAACATACAAGCATTTAAACATTCAAAGACTTTTCTATAGTGAACTTCCTTTTGACATCCGGCTTGTATCTTTAACTCGAATCTCTCGCTTGTATATAGGCATGTATATCGAAGATATACATTGTAATTATACAAACCCGACATGCAAATGGTAGAGCCCACATTACTTTTCATTTGTATCTCTGCGATACAACAACACTTGTATCAAACCTTTACATAGAAAGCCTAAGATACATACAAAATCCTTTGTATGTCCTTTCGGACTTCAACTTTTATAAACCATAGTTCACTCACTTTTCGGCTCCGCAACATGTATAAAGTGCAATGCATCTTCCGATATACTTTAAGTCATGATGCATCGCTTTAACCAAATTTTAATCTTTCTTGAGTTCTGTAGTGTATGTATATTGAAATGCATAACTCAAAACATACATACAAAGAACAAAACATACAACAATAAACCTTATTTCATAATCTTTTCAGTTCCTTGCTATGTATATAGCTTTGTATATCCACTTTGTATGTTTCATTTTTTTGCCAAACATACAAACTTAAAATGCATCCGCCAGACTTGACCGATTATTCATTTAAACTTTGACTCTGCCGGACGCGACTTGTATGTAAAAAATAAAGTGTTAGCGAAATGCATACAAGTACACGGATGTAACAAACCCAATAACCTGACAACTCCCTCATGCGACACATACCACAACCCAATATACAAACGACTTTGTATACGAGCGACCTTGTATACAAACGACTTTGTATATGCAACATACAAACCCTCTTATTGTACATTTTACCAAAAACATACATATCTTGCAAAATATTGTGAATTTTAACATGGTTCAAAAAGGAACCCTCACTCATTTTTGACAAGGAATTCACCCATATTCAGCTCTCGTACTTATGCTATTTTTTCTTTATTTTCACCAAGGTTTGTAACTTTTCACTTCCTTTTCCTTTTTTACCACCAAACCGATCCACACACAAAAGCAAAAGCCACAGCCACAGCAGGGGTCCTCATTTTGCTAAGGAGTAAAATGGGGCGTGTTGTGAGCATCAAAACAAGTAGTTTTGGTAGTTAGTAAGGGAAATCAAAGGCTTTTAAGACAATTTATTATAATGCAAAAATTAACAAGTTGAGTGCATGATAGTGGTGGGCATTAAAGAGTAATTGGCATTGATAGCATTTTGTTAACATAATGGCAGTAGCTTTGCTACATTTATTTTATTTATTTTTACTGATAAAGGGAGGGACAACCATTAAAAATAATTACACTGCAACTAGAAGAGGGTGACACCTACCTTAGATAGGCCATGCTCCCTCACAAGAAGTTGAACCTCCTTAAGATCTATTGTTGAAAATGTCTGGAAGTAGCCATGTATGCAAAATTTGGAAGTATAATGTTGTGTAGAGGAGAGGAGAGGACAAAATGGTGAGCCATTCAAGGATCTATACCAAGGTAGTTGTGATGTATGCACATCACCACATGTTTGGATGCCTCGAGCATCTCCATTCTAGCAAAGGAGCTCCTCAATGGCCAACGAGTGGTGGTTGTGCAATGTGAAGAGATCTGTTTGTTAGGTGGACTTGTTCACCAGAAAATGAAGTACCTCCATTTTTTAAGAACGAGAATGAATACGAAGCCATCTCATGGCCCCATTCATTTTAGGGCACCTTCCAGAATTCTTTGGAGGACAATTAGAGTCCTAGAAGATGAATTAAACTATGTGACTTGTTTGCTCTGCAACTGATTGAAAAAATTTAGATAAATTTTGTAAATCATTTGTTTACTTAGCTTAGCCTGATGGGACTTGGTAAATTTATGATTCCAATGCAATTGAGTATCATGTGAATTATCTATCTTAGCTATCTATTAAATATTTTTTCCAGTAGTAGTATTTGAACGAAGGTTAGATGCTAGATTTTAATTTCATAAGATGAACTTCATATTTAACCGTCTTCCTTCAATGATTTTGGAATACTTAGAACTTTATGCTATTTTCTACAAAATTGGCATTGGTGGGGGTGTGCCAACTAGATATAGTAGACCTGGGAGTCATGTTTTATATACTTAACACATATGCTTTCTATAGATGTAGCAAGAAAATATAGACAAATTCATAGCATCCTTAATCACTCAAGGTCAAGAAAAATACTTTAATAAAAAACATTTCTAATTTAGTGAATGTACTTATATAAGTTTATTGTAGCAGATCATCCTACAACACCTGATACATAGGTATGTACATGCGTATGTGCATGTGCATGCATAATTTAAACTTGAACTTAAATTAAAGTAAGTTAAATTACTTTTCTCTAGATAGAGTCCTAATGTTGTATATATATATATATATATATTGTAGGGGTTAGCTCATGTTACACCTACTCTGGGGATAGACTGTGTACATAGGCATGATTCAATTGATGGTAGTAATGTTAGTGGACAGGTGAGTTTTAAATTTTTAAATCATTATTGTACTTACATACATGTAAATGCATATAATTTGTACGTGTGCATGTACACATGTATATATATTTAACATTATTCTATTTAAATTTTAACATAATTTGTACACTTTTATACATACATGTGTTGTACTATCTCCAAGGCTCAGTGCATCCATTTGACCAGGATGCTTAGTGAGACTCGGGTCGCTCAACTCACAGCTGACATGTTGACCAGGCTATTAGTAGCACTTCGTAGACGTGTTTCTCTAGATATTTCTCTAGATCTTATATTTTTTTGAGCAGACATTTCTATAGATGTACATGTTTATTTATGGACATTTCTATCTAGATACATTTGCATGTATGTGTGTTTGTGGACATTTATGACTTGAAATTTCTATCTACATGTGTGTTTGTGGACATTTATGAGGACATTTCTATCTAGATACATTTGCATGTATGTGTGTTTGTGGACATTTATGACCTGACATTTCTATCTACATGTGTGTTTGTGGGTCACATTTATGAGGACATTTCTATCTACATTTGTGTGTTTGTGGATAATTATGAGGACATTTCTATTTATGATTATTATGATTGTTTTTTCCATGAGAAGTTATTTAGGTATTTGTGTAATTCAGTAAATGTAGAATATAGGTTTTAAAATGTAAATTTATAATTGCATTTGAATTATGATTCATTTATGGGTATAAATAAAAGTGAAAAACAAAAATGTCTTGATATACATGAAACAAAACAATATTATGAATAGTTGAGACTTCGAAATGATTGCCTTGTATTCAAGACAAAACCATTCTCCTAAAAGAGTTCATTAGAAAAAAACTACCATGACATAAAAAAATCTAAACACAATTATGTGGTGCTAATACTTTTCTTAAACCAAACTTGATGAACACTTATCACACAATGAAAACATCAAATACAATTCCAAACATGAAATTTATTATAGTTTTACTTGATTATAAATATAATTGTTCACATTACTTTTATTTGATGTGGGGATATGCAAGCCACAACAAAATAATGATGATTTCTCCTTCACATTCTACAAACTAGAAATTGGGTTATTTGAAAGGGTGTAATGGTTATGTTGACATGCACATTTGAATGCAAAATAGTTAGGTGTTTATGTAATTCAGTAAATGTAGAATATAGATTTTAAAATTTGTAAATTTACAAACTTAATTACAGTTGCAAATTGTGATTCATTTATGGGTATAAAGAAAAGTGAAAAACAAAAAATTCTTGATACATGTGAAACAAAAAAAATTATATAAATAAATGGACCTACAAATAAAACAAAAGTTTACAAAAAAGTCTTGATATGTGAAACAAAACAATATTAAATCTACAAACACTATCTCTCACCATCATGGATTGTGGAAATGTCATGTCTTTTATTACAATTCTAGTGCTAATATTTTGCTTAATCATTGAGAAAAGTAATATTATGGGATAAAATGTTTTGAAATACAATGGCAACATTACCCATACATTTCTTATCATCATGTGTTTTTTTGAAATTGCATAAGACCCTAAACAACATTTATGTGATGAATGTTGTTATTTACGACACATATTACCTAAATCTAAATGAATATGAGGAATGAAAAGAAGGGAAGGTACTGAGCCTATGATAAGAAACAAATGTGAAATGATTGAAGAGGAGCAATAAGTGGCATTCTAAATTGAAGAACTTACAAAATTTATTTTGAAATAAAATGGGAATCAATGTAATTTGTATTCATAGGTGCAATTAAAATTTGTTTGGAATTGTTGCATTGTTAAATTATTTTTGGCCATATGTGTAGTCAAATACTATTAGTGATGTTTTTTAATTACATGGCAATAAACAATGATTATTATACCATTAAATCTATTAATGATATCAGCTAATTTTTTTAGTAGACATTATTGCCTTTATAAGATCCTCTAATACTTAGCATATCAAGCATGAACAATTATAACTAGCATACAATTGAGATAACCTTATATATAGTTGGCTAGTAGAAGACTAAACTTCTAAAGTTATGGTAGTTTGCACTTGAAACTAAAACAAGATTTTCAAGTACCTAATTCTTACAATTCTCTAACTATCCACTTCATCATGAGGCATGTTCCTTGTGTCTAGGGGTCTAAGATTCCAAGCCTGCCACAATCTTTAGGTTAGAGATAATGTGCCCATGTAGAGCTTGGAATCCCTCTATTATTACCCCATTGGCCCATAGAAAACATCTTATAATCTTTGTTAGCTATTTATAGCATGATTTGGAGAGCAACTAACATGAAGAAATGCATACATGTGGTTGGCTATGAGTAATTAGTTATCTCTTCAACTAAATTGTGAAGGAAAAACATGCATTCATTAACGAAATGAGAATTTAAAGACACTACATCATTAAGCAATGAAATACCATAAGATGTTGCAAATGGACATGATACAAGAGATAACCTAGGGAAGCTACTACATGAGAACATATATAAATGGAGCCTAGTATATCCTCAAATTTTTATCATGACAATTTTAAACCTTTGAGTCTACCAAGTCAAAGTCCATCAATTAATTCATCTTCTCAAAGGTTTTGCAACTATTTCAATTCATTTGTAAAAGTTTGTTGTCATCTAGCTTTGATCAAGTCAAAAATATTAATGTCAAATAGTCTCAATCATAGGTGATTCAGGAAAAGAACTTGGACATTTTAATTTATAAAAAATGTTCATGTCAAGATGTAAAGTCAATTGTCACTATGTGTCATACTTGAATGTCACCCATAAAAATCATGAAATTGATGTTAGTCAAAGTTTGCTCAAGGTTGTGTGCCAAATATTTCATTTTTCTTGATATTGTTGGAATTTCAATGTTTGTATCAGTGGCCTAAAATGATTTCTCAACGTCAAAGTGGAATAATTAAGATCTCTCTTTTTACATTTGTTAAGTGAAATTTTATTGGTTGAAAAGTTCATAGATGTAACATGGCTATATATATCTATTAACTTTATAGATGACATCTCTAGTGCATATACATGTACATGTAAATTGTAGCACAGTTCAAAGAGCATATATAGCATTAAATAAAAGCATTCAAAAATTATCATATCGATGCATGCTTGAATAAGAATCTAGGGCATTCTCTACATGACTTCTAATAGAGAGATCATTTGTACATTAAGAACTACCATGGTTGAAATTTAAAATTTGTTCAACAAAAGAACTATTAATTTAACTTGCATAGATTGTAAAATAATTAATACATGAACATACATCTAAATAGTGAATTTAGGTTTTCAAAACATAAAAAATTGTAAGTTCTTCATGCATATTTTTCATACCACATCAAGTGGTTCAGCTTGCTCTTCAATCACATCTAATATTCTCTGACAATCTTCACTATGTAGTCTCCACTTACGACATCCACGTGTGTTTGAAACTATATGAAGAGTTAGGCCAGTAGAAATTACTAGGTGGCTATACTGATATACCTTGTTATTAGGTTGATAATCAATAAAGTGATTCCCATGTTGAACAATCTTGACTTGTTTGAGATATGTCCCTTGCAATACAACTAAACCTGTGGGAAACAACATTCTACACCGTAAGACAACATTTTCAAGGTAAATGTAACCTACATGTATCTATGAACATGTATAGCATTATCATTGCTTGGTAAGACATAACATAAATTATAATATAAAAATTAAACACATTTTAAATCACTCTTAAGGTACGTGACATGTACATATGTAACAAATTGAAAATTATTTAAAAATATATTAAAATAAAGTTAAACTTGTGGGAAACACCATTCCATTACTTGTTTATGGATTTATTAGATTTTGCTTCTCTTTTGTGCAACAAAATAAATAATAACTAACTTGTTATATATTTCCAACCTCTGCTATGAGTGCAAAAACATCTCCTGCACCAAAAATTTACATACATTCCAAAATTTGTAACTTAAAAAATTTAGAGATACCATATATATATATATACATATATATATATACACACACACACACACATACCTTTTTTAATCAATCCCAAAATATGGTTATAATCAGTTGAAATCAAAGGAATGTCTTCAAATCTTTCATCCTCATCTTCATTGTATGTGTTGGTAACAACTAGTGGCACATTTTCCCATTCACTGACATATCCACGTTGTTGGTTATTACAATTCTCAAAATCTCCCAACATGCACTCATAACAAAAACAAGAGTAATCCCTAGTGTGCAATGTCCATGTAGGGCTATCTGTACTTATGACACAATGCAAAGATCATGTTTTCTCTACCCTCTTGCATCTATGAATTGATGTTCTATCCACACCTAGAAATTTATTATATATCAAGTACATTATGAATAAAATATATCTAAATAATTAAATTCAAACTAAAATAAACAAACTTGTGTGTACACATATATCATATACATGATTATATATATTTAAAGTACATCCATACATTAAATAAATTCAAACAATACATACTTGATATCTCCCAAAACACTGTATGTGGAATGTATCTGTTTGTTCTTGAAGATGTGCCAGCCTCATTTGGTGCAATGTGTAACTTACACCATTCAACAACATCATGTGCATCATTTATACTATCTCCATCATAATTCATTTGATGTTTCCTTAGAGCATGTTTGATGCAAGCTCCTACGCCATCATGTTCACCCTTTCCATGCTCATTCTCAAAGAAACTCCAAACATGTGGTATATTGTCATTTCGATGATATCTACATAGTGCATAAAATGGCCTTGCTAATTTGAATTGTGATGCACATCCATCTGACCATACAAAATGCCTTTCAAAATTTACACCCCTGCTTGCCAAATATCCAAAAAACTTCTTAAAGCAATGTTGTACAAAAAGTGTGTCATGCTCTTTATCATCACTAATATAAAAGTGATATTCTTTCTTGATGACTCATGCTTGAAATGTACTATCAACACCATCCAAATCTAATTATGCATGTCGATAACACACATGCACCATAATAGTGATTTGCTCTGAAAAGTAATATTATGATTGAATCTCTTTTTGATGTACAAAATAGTAATTTTCTAAAAAGTTGACCATTGATAAAATTGTTCCAGGTGGGAAAGTATCTCTTAATGTTTGAAACTGTTGTGCTTTCCACTTAGAAAAAAAAACATGATGTATGTATGGTTGAATCAATTTACAGAAATTTTCCATAAATGTTCCAATAGGTATCTCCTCTTCTACATAATCTAACCTTGTGGATTCTTTCCCATGTTTTGTTTGAAACTTTACATACTTGAATCTCTTGCAATTTACCAACTTCATTGGGTCAATATCTTCATTTCTCAAAGGCATTTTAGCCAAATTTCCACATGTTTCACAAAAACCTTTTATGCAGTTTATTTGACCATTTCCATTATCATCATCTGATTTATCACATAATATGGATGCTATGAACTGACTTGCCCATTTAGGAGGTGCATTTACAAGACCATCACTATCTTCACAAATCTTTCAAAACACCTGATAGTAGAGATCAAATTCAATATGATTAGGACAACAAGAAGTTTCAAAAACCTTATTTGTCTTCACATAATATGGCCTTAACCTTTCAAACATTATTTGCCCAAATCTTTATATTTGGATTTGAATTACAAAAGTTCACATACATCTCATGTTGTGTTATCTCTAGCCAATGTTTTGTATGTAGTTCATAACTATTGGGCCCAATTCTGTGTTTGATAACATCTCTACTATTTGATGAAGCATGAGTATTATCATTCCTAAAGGTTTAGATCAAGTTTCTAACAACAACTTTAATCCTGTTAGATCGAGGAGCTCTACACATAATTACCCAATTGCCTTCCAAGGTACTATTATCCAATAATTTTCTCCTTTTCACATATTTTGTTACTGTCTTTGTACTGAAACCAAGCTCAAATGAAATTGGAGACAATTGTCTTTTTCTAGAATTTCTTTCACTTACAATACCTGTGAACATCTCTCTTCTTGTAATGGACTTATCCGCAAATTCGAGATTTTTTCCTGATGGAAGCCAAACCTTCTTTCACATTTTCAACAATATCTTTTTCTAGCTGTGGACCTTTCCCCTTTTTCAATGACAAATCGACACCCAACAATTGTAATGGCTCATGTAGCTCCTTACTAAGAAGTGCAATTGATAACAATTGGGTTCGGCCAAGTGTATCAAGATTATCAAAATGAACAATTATTTCATTTGCAGTTTTATTCATTGACCTCCTATCAGTATGTCTAGGTTGTCCAGCATAATGTTTCAATTTCTCAATATCCATTTTAAGTAAATGATCTAAATTTCTATAACGAATTTTTCTTTTCACCTCTTCAGCTAGATCAATATGCTCATCCATACTAGTCAAAGGAAGCGATCCTAACCCCTCTCCAACATCCATTGTTTGTACTTGGGCCTCCTCTTGGCTAACATCAACTATGTGTTCTTCAACAACATTTGCTCCACTTTCTATATCACAAATAAAGGAAATACATATTAAAAAAATAAAAATAAAAATAAAATTATTTATTTCATAAAATAAAACTTTCTAAATAATAAACATTCTTTTTATTTTATTGATTTACACTCTTAAGTTCTACAATGTAGAAATTATTATGTTTTCTAAAAAATAATTTCATTCTTTAGGAAAAAGAAAATCTAAAAAGCATTCTAAAAATATTTCAACAAATATTTTCTTAAAAATGTTCTTTTATTCCTTAATTTAGCATTAAAAATCATAAAAACAGAAATAAAAAAGCTAAAAAAACATTCATGATAGAAACTTATTGGATTAAAAAATAAATAACAATTATTATAAAATTTATTTTAGAGAAAGAAAACAAAAAAATAGTGATAAGAGTTTGTTTTAAAATTAGGAAATGTGGCTTTTTAAATATAAAGTTTTTAGATTTAAAAGAATTTTTAAATAAAAATAAATAATCTAAAATGAAAATTGAACTTGATTTTTATAATAAATTATAATAGAAATATATGTTGCCACTTTAGAAAAACAACGAAGTTGAGTTGGAGGTAGGGAGAGGGATATGGAGAGTTAGAGAGGGATAGAGATAGCTACGAAGGCCCCAGTGAGGGAGAGGTAGAGGTAAAGAGAGTGGGCAACTTGAGAGAGAGAGAGAGAGAGAGAGAGAGATGTATTTATCTCTAGGTAGAGAAGTGGAGATTATAGTCAAGAATGAGGAATGACTTAAACTAAATGACATCGGAGCTACATGAAATCGATGCGTATATATTTAAGCATAAATCAAGTGACCTAGATTAAATGACATCCTACTACATGATTCATCAATACATGTATATATTTAAACATAAATAAAATGACCTAGATTAAAAATAGAAAAGAAAATATATGCATACCTTGTTTTTGTTTATGATATTTTTCTAATCTTTCTTCATTCAATCTTGCTATAGTTTCTGCCGAATACTTTCATGTAGTCTTATTTTGTCTTGTCCTTTTGTTTCCCATCTCCTTCTTTGTAAAATATGACTTCAAAATTCTTCTCTCAAAGATTTTTTGGACTCCCTTGCACAAGAAAAATGTGAATTTATCTTGTTTGTAATTGATTTATAATAAAAAAAAAGCAATCCTATTTATATGCTATATGAATAATTAAAACATCAAAAACAAAAGCATGTCGTCATGCCTTCAAACGAAGGCCGACAGTTAGAGAAAAAAATATTTTTAAATGCAAGGTGCCTTCGAAGGAAGGTGGCCGTTATGGGCTACAAGATGTCATGTCAACACCTTCGTTTGAAGGAGGTATTTCTTTGAGCGAAGGACATCACTTTCCTTCATTCGCAGGGGTCTTCGAGAGAAGACCCTCACTTGGCACCTTTCTTTCTTCCCTTCCCCTTTCTTTTGCAAAATTTTGGCTTTCGAAGCGCAGTTGAAGGTCCAAATGGATTCACCTTTACCAAACCAAATTGGAGGATCGAAGTGCTCGAAACGAGATTTCCAACGAGTATAGTTTTGATATATTTTGATTTTATTATGATTTTTTTAGATTTACTAAACATAGGTTTTTCACTGAACATCAAGTTCTCTATTCTACACACATGGAAAAATAGTAAATTAGTGAATTTTTTTTTTGAAAAATATGTCTAACACTAGGTATTGATGTCCTTGTTTCAGCCAAAAAAAAGAATTTTGATACATACGGAAAAAGTTATGTTCTATGGAATATGCGTATGTATAAATTATAATTGATTTGACTTCAAAACTAAATTAAAAAAAAATTCAACAAAACATTAGGAAACCAAATGCATTCACTAGAATGGTGTTACTAATCTAAATTCAAAAGAATCATAATTTTATCCTTTGTAGAAAAAAAGTTATGCATTATGGAATACACATCACTTTAAAAAAATGTTGTTTACTATTAAAAACTAGTTATCAAAGGAGATGCAAAAAAATTTACAATTTAACTCCATTTTAAAAAAAAAAAAATTTTTAGAATCTACAGACAAAATCTCACAAATCACTAGTTCACATCATCTTCAAATTCCTAACAGTTTAGTGGTTATAGGTGTCAGAAAGTGAAGATTCAGTTCAAAATATTGATTTCAATGTCAAGTTTGGCAAAAAAGTGTAACCCACGATTGTGGGATCACCCTCTTGTCCATGTTTATTCTCCTCATCATTGTTTCAATAAAATATAGGAGCTCCTCAAACAGGTTCACATCACCAACCTCTGTATTTTCTAGCATAGGGCTACATGCTTGCTCCTTTTCTTGAGATAGAGCCTCATTATCATGTTTCGCCTCACATTCCAACAACCCATCATCAGTTTCAATATCCCCACACTACTCTGGAACTGTAGCCAATGTTGGCATTTGCATGCTTTCCTCATTCTAAATGTGGCTAGGTAGTTCATTAAACAGAGTGGCCCCATCCACCTTCGAAGTAAACTCTACAACAACCCTCTTCATAGTGCCAACATCTCTTAGTTGTGGCTCCACTAGATTTTGCTTGAGTTGTCTCTGCAATTGGAAATATTCACCAAGCCTCCTTTGCATCTGTGTTTCATTTATCTTGGTCATTGCATGGGAAAACTCCTAAAAAGAACCAAAGTCAAGAGGACTTAACCCTGCACTTGAATTAGCATTAATCTCATGCTCAACACACCATTGCTCCACCTGATCTAGCTTGATTTATTTTAGCAGCAAGTCTGAGCCTTTTGTTTCACTAGTGCATGGAGTCTCACTAATGGTTGGTTTCTTCACATCAGCCTCAATTATTTCCTTTTGTGGCTCATAAAACCTAGTATCCCACTAGAACACTGGTTTGTCCTCCACTTTAGGGCTAGAGCAAGAGGGCTGGCATGAAATATGGGCTGAAAGGGCTTCTTGAAGAAGATTCCTCTGAGGGGGAATACACTGACTTGGTGTACGAACAGGCCTTTGTGAAGGCTATGGGCCTCTAAAACTTGGAATTTTAAAACTGGGAAGTGAGTTTGGAGGCCCAGAGGGGATATCCTACCTAAAGCTTAAGATTTTGAATTTCGGGGCTGCCTCTGAAGTAGGCTAAACTTGTAAAAAAGGAAGAGGTTGCGTAAAATTGGGAATGGAGGTCGTTGCCAAAGCTTCATGCCTATCTACATCAACAAGCATTTGCCTTAACTAATCTTCAAATAAGGTTGCAAGATGCATTTTGATTTTCTTTAGGTGAGCCTTTTCCTCTACTTCCATCTACTGCTATTGAAGATGAGCTTAGTAAGCAAGCTTCTCTTGCTATCTGTTATACTCCTTGACCCTCTGAATTTCCTCTAACTCTAGTTGGAACCCTTGGAGTACCTCCACCATATCACCTATGCTTCTAATATTAAAATCAAAAGGCCCCTGAGGCAGATTATACCCCATATCTCCTTTTATAACATCCAAATGTTCCCTATGCTCTAGAAGCTTAAGGTAGTCTTCTTGGGGCTGATAACAAGCATTATTAGGCTGGCAACAAAATTGAGCAGGGGTGGGAGGGAGGTAAGCATCATGAGGATGCTGATATTGTGTAGCGGCAGGGCTATATGGTGTGAAGCTAGAGGTGTTCGGTGCTTGATATTTCTAATATGAGGGCCAACTGCCTGCATTTTGGTTAGGAGGAGGGGAATAGCCATGATTCCCATAAAAAAAATGACATTTTATAACATCTAAATTCTAGATAATCATAAAAATATCTGAATTAAAGCAAAATAGGTTCGCAACTAGGGAGAAATTGGATACATACCTATTGCAAGTATGTACCTAATCAGTGTTGTCATTGATGTCAACATATCCATGTTTTCATTGGTGTCAACTATGCCCTCATTTTGTTACTTGCTTGTAGATGTTGAGGATATTGAGAAAATTAGCTCATCCGGTAAAAATAGTAAATTGCAACAAAAATAGTGTATTACATGTAGAAGAACAGTCGAGAAGAATGTTCTGCATTTCCTGTAGAATAAATATCTTTGCTTGTAGATTGGAATTTATTTAGAAGCCTTTCTAATGATGTTATATTCCAAGGTTGAGCCCCCAGAATGAAGATTTGAGTAATTTGTGTTCACCAATGTGAAAATTGCTTTTTCTGTATGTTTGGTGGTGACAGGGAGAAAGTGTTTTGCTTTGTACTCGTCCGCATTGAAGTATTTTGGTCTACGGTTTAGAAATTAAGTCTTTTATGATGTTAAGTGCCTTCAAATGCAATGGCTTGTGATTTTGTGGTCTGCAAGTGATCTTTTACTTATAACAATGGCTGACAACATTGTTCTTGTCCTCCGATTTGAAAAATCTTATTGACAGAGTAAATTAGAGATGGTGCGGCTATTCTTGGTGACTACAATGTGCTTGTGGATGTCTCCTGATCATGTTCCTAACTTTGGATTGGTCCGCAAAGATAAAATTGGATCGTGAATGAAGAATGTTCTTGCAAAACTAGTGCCATCATCAGCCTTGGCCGACCTGGTTGAATTCATCATTTGTGGAGATGCATCAAAGATTGTAGAAGTGTTTGATGGTGTGGGTGATTGTGTTTGAGTCCCAGCTAAGGCATGGCATGATCCACATACATTCTTACATCTTTTCTTTAGCTAAATT
Organism: Cunninghamia lanceolata; assembly: GCA_027924645.1. Taxonomy (NCBI): domain Eukaryota; kingdom Viridiplantae; phylum Streptophyta; class Pinopsida; order Cupressales; family Cupressaceae; genus Cunninghamia; species Cunninghamia lanceolata. Next base: position 41,017,194 of record BSBN01000809.1, on the reverse strand, counting down.
TGTATTAGGTCTAGACCTATTTTATGTATGTTTGTAATGCCAACCTTGGAGATTGAGCCAACGATTGATGAATGTAATGCCAACCTTGATGTACATTCCTAGGTTGATGAATTGTATAAAAGTTTGTAATGAAGTTGTGAAAGATGGTGTGTGTTGCGAATATGAAGAGATAAGTGTGAAAGTGTGAAAGAGCAGAGTAGAGGAGTCATATTCTGATTCAATGGAACTGAACCCTAGCATGGAGTAGATGCTATTCAATCAGTTCACCATCTTGGCAGTGAGCCACCCTTCAGTAGTGAGCCATTCTTAGGCTGTGAGCCATTCTTTGTAGTGAGCATTTTGGGCAGTGTGCCTCTATTTTTTGGTATTGCTATAACTTTTATATTTTTGTGGGCTAACACACACCGTGGTTTTTCCATTTTAAGGTTTTCCATGTAAAAATCTGGTGTCTACTATGTTGAATGTGTAATTGTGATTAAGTTAATGATTTCATGCTTTCATGATTAAATCTAGTTATGAATAATTAAGTTGTTGATGGTTTGATATGCATGTGAAGGTAAATTTTTGTGACAACTGATTCAGCCCCCCCATCTCAGTTGTCTAGTGTATTTAAACAAATGGTATAAGAGCTAGGTTCCTCTGAAGAAAGCCTAACAAGTTGAGGAAGATCCAGGATGTCTTATAAGAAGGAAGCTCCGCATTTTGATGGGACAAATTATGCTCTTTGGAAGGTACAAATGAAAATCTATCTTCTTTGTCTTGGTTATAAAGTATGGAAGGTTGCATAAACAAAATATACCATGCCTCAAAATGGTTTGACAATTGAAGATGAAATCAAAGTTCATATGAGTTGGATGTCAAAGCAAAGGATGCTCTATTAAGTTCCTTAAGTGAATTAGTGTTGACAAAAGTTGTGGACCTTGAATCTGCAAATGAGGCATGGGAGAAGCTGAAAAACTGGTATGAAGGAGATGATTCTGTAAGAGAAGCCAAGCTACAAAGCCTAAAAGTGAAATATGAGGATTTAAAGATGAAAACATAACAACCTTTATGCAAAGAGTTGATGAACTTGTCACAGGAATAAAGGGTATGGGAGGAACTCTCGGTGATAAGGAAGTTGTGATGAAAATTCTTAGATCACTACCAAAGTCTTATAGTCACAAGGTAGCTTCTATTGAAGAATTTATGACTATGAAAACTATTAACAGAGATCAGTTACTTGGAAAGATTACAACCTTTGAGATGAGAGAATTTGGTGATGCTCTGCCTATGGTTGAGTAAACTTTTAAAGCCAGTACTTCAAGAAAAATCTCCAGAGCTGAGAAATACAAGGTGGATGATGACTTTGATGAAATTGAAGATAACTTTGTTGACAGGATGTAAAGAGGCTCTAGTAAGTTCAAAGGTAAATTACATTTCAAATGTTTCTCATGTGGTAAAGTAGGTCATTATGCTTCCATATGTCTTGAAAGAATTGAAAGAAATAAGAAAAAATATTAGAGTAGGCCTAGAGTTCCAAAGAAATGCTACTATGTCAAAGATTTTGATGATGAAGGTGTGACTGATGATGAATCTGATGATTCTTGTACTAGTGCAAATGAATGCCCATTTATTGTTATTAAAGAAGATCCTGTGTCTACTAATTCTGCTAGCTGTGTGAAGGAAGTAAAACTAGTGGAAGAAAGTGTTTTGGTTGTTCAGGTTGAGAAAGATAAGGATGAATGGATCATTGATAGTGGATGCCCACATCACATGACCGGTGACAAAAGTAAGTTTGTAAGTTTGGAAAAGTATGATGGGGGATTGGTTAAGTTTGGAGATAATGTAGCTAATAAGATTTGTGGAAAAGAATCTATTTCATTTGATGGAAAGCATAATACTGACAATGTTCTAGGTGTGAAGGGTTTGAAGTATAATCTTTTGAGTGTTGGTAAGATGTGTGACAAAGGATATGATCTGAGATTCAAAGACAATGGGTGCAAGATCATAGAAAGCTCTAGAACTGTGATTTCTTCCAGTAAGAAGACAAAAGGTAACATCTATCAATTAAGAGGAACTAATGATTACTGTTTATTGGCTGAGGCAAATGAAAGTTGGCTGTGGCATAGAAGGACATGTGTCATATAAACTTTGCATGTGTCATATAAACTTTGATAATTTGGTAAAGATAAGTTCAAGTTAGACTGTGAGAGATTTACCAAAACTTGTGAAACCCTCCAATACAATTTGTAAGGAATGTCAGTTGGGAAAGCAGACAAGGATAAATTTCAAGAGAAAAGAACAATTTTCTTCTAGTTTACTAGATCTAGTGCATACATATCTCTGTGGTTCTACAACGGTGAGAAGTCTACAAGGTGAACGATACTTCATGTCGTTTATTGATGATTTTTCTAGAATGACTTGGGTTACCTTTCTTAGAGACAAATTAGAAGCCCTAGAGAAATTCAAATCTTTCAAGGCAATGGTTGAGAATGAAATAGAGTTGAAGGTCAAATGTTTGAGGTCTGATAGAGGAGGTGAGTTCACATCAAATGAATTCAACATTTTCTATGAAGAGCATGGGATAAAGAGACAGCTATCTACACCTAGGACTCCTCAGTAGAATGGAGTTGTGGAAAGGAAAAATAGGATAGTTCAAGAGGCTACTAGGACAATGATGAAGGAAGAAGATATGCTGGAAGTGTTTTGGAAACAGGCTATTCATACTATTGTTTACATCCAAAATAGAGTTCAATTGAAAGGTAATGGTACTCAAACTCCTTATGAATTATGGTATGGAAAAATTCCTACAGTATAATATTTCAAAGTCTTTGAAAGTAAATACTATATCAGGAGAGATGAAGATCTAGGAAAGTTTGATGCAAGGTGTGATGAAGGAATCTTCCTTGGATACTCTACCAAGAGTAAGGCTTACTGGTGCTACAACAAAAGGATCAAAATGATTGTTGAGAGTGTAAATGTGAAGGTAGATGAGGGTAAGGAAAGAATATCAGACCTGAGTTGTTATGAACCAGATGAACCTGTGACTATAGTAAATGAAGAGAATGATAAGAAAGAAGATAGTCAAGATGAAGAAGAGTCTCTAGAAAGTGTTGTCAAGACTCCTAGGTATGTAAGGATCAATCATTCTGAAGATCAAATTATAGGTGACACGAATAAAGGTGTGTTGACAAGAAAAAAGGCTACATAAGAACAATTGAATTACTGTCTGCTTTCAAAGGTTGAACCAAAGACTGTGAATGAAGCATGTAATGATGAAAGCTAGATGAAAGCCATGGAGGAAGAGCTAAAGCAGATAGAAAACAATGATACTTCAGAATTAGTTCCCCGACCTGTTGGCAAAAAATGTTATTGGAACCAAATGGGTTGTCAGGAATAAGATGAACGAGAATGGAGAAATTGTAAGGAATAAGGCAAGGCTTGTATGCAAGGGATATGCTCAAATTGAAGGAAAAGATTTTGAAGAGAGTTTTTCTCTAGTAGCTCAGATTGAATCAATTAGAATATTCCTGGCATTTGCATCCCACAAAGAATTTAAAGTGTATCAGATGGATGTAAAGTCTGCATTCTTGAATGATGAGTTGGAAGAGGAAGTCTACATTGAGCAATCAGAAGGATTTAAGTTGTTAGACCAAGGAGATGTTGTGTACAGATTGAAGAAAGCCTTGTATGGGCTCAAGCAAGCACCTAGAGCATGGTATGCAAGGTTGGATAAGTACTTACAACAGTTAGGGTTCAATAAAGGTACTGCTAACAGTAATCTTTATTTCAAGATTAATGGAGATCAAATACTAATTGTTGAAGTCTTTGTTGATGATATCATTTTTGGAGGCAATGAAGGTATGTGTATGAAATTTGCTGGTGAAATACAAAAAGAGTTTGAGATGTCCATGTTTGCTGAGATGAATTTCTTTCTAGGTCTGCAAATAAATCAATCAAATAAAGGAATCTTCATATCTCAGTCTAAGTATGTGAAAGAGTTGTTGAAGAAGTTTGGGAGGGAAGACTCTAAACTAGTGTGTACTCCCATAGTGACTAGGTGCAAGTTGAGAAAAACTGATGAATCCCCTAAGGCTGATCAGAAAAAATATAGATCCATGATTGGTGGATTGTTTTATCTAATTCAAACCAAACCTGATATTATGCATGCAGTCTATCTTGTTGCAAGGTTTCAAGATGATCCAAGAGAATCACATGTGATGGCAGTCAAGAGAATCCTGAGGTATTTAAAAGTCACTCTGGATCATGGATTATGGTATCCAAAGGACAATGAATCCACTCTCAGTGCTTGTACAGATGTAGATTGGGCTGGAGATGTTGATGACAGAAAGAGCACAAGTGGAGGTGCTTTCTTCTTGGGTAATAAATTAGTTTCATGGATGAGAAAGAAAAAAGATTGAATCTCTTTGTCAAATTCAAAAGCAGAGTACATCACAATAGCATACTGTTGCACTTAAGTGTTATGGATGAAGAAGACATTGAATGATATAAGAGTTGTAGATGAAGATCCAATTGCAATCTTTTGTGACAATACAAGTGCCATAAACATTTGAAAAAATCTAGTGATGTATTCAAGAACAAAGCACATATCAATAAGGTATCACTTTTTGAGAGAGAAGGTGACAGATAATGAAGTAAAGTTGGAATATGTATTCACAAAGGATCAGATTGCAGACATCTTCACTAAGCCTTTGCCTAAAGATACCTTTGAGTATCTCAGAGAAAAGTTAGGGGTCATTACCCCTCCTACCCTGAACTAAGATGCATAGGAATGCATCAATCCAATGGAGATCAAAGTGTCACTCCTTGATCTGGATCGATGTTATGAAGGCTACTTCTCAGGAGGAGTAGCTAGCTACTTCTCAGGGGGGAGTAGCTAGCTACTTCTCAGTGGGAGTAGCTAGATGTTTCTGATAAAGTGGATCAGAGCAGTAGCATGCAAGTATGTGCCCTTTGCCATTGATGTCAAAGGAGGAGAGAAATCATGTGAAAAAATTAGGAGGAGAAAGAATGAAGATGTGTAAAGAGAAAGGGGGAGAATCTTGTCCTGATGGTTTTTTTGATTTTTCACATCATATGTTGCCATCAATGACAAAGGGGGTGATTGTTGCAAGTATGTGACTAATCGGTGTTGTCATTGATGTCGACATATCCATGTTTTCATTGGTGTCAACTATGCCCTCATTTTTTTACTTGCTTGTAGATGTTGAGGATATTGAGAAAATTATCTCATTCAGTAAAAATAGTAAATTGCAACATAAACAATGTATTACATGTAGAAGAACAGTCCAGAAGAATGCTCTGCATTTCCTGTAGAATAAATATCTTTGCCTGTGGATTGGAAGTTATTAAAAGCCTATCTGAAGATGTTATATTCCAAGGTTCAACCTTCAGAATGAAGATTTGAATAAGTTGTGTTCACCAGTGTGAAAACTACTTTTTCTGTATGTTTGGTGGTGACAAGGAGAAAGTGTTTTGCTTTGCACTCCTTTGCATTGAAGTATTTTGGTCTGTGGTTCAAAAATTAAGTTTGTGATGATGTTAAATGCCTTCAAATGCAATGGTTTGTGATTTTATGGTCTGCAAGCTATCTTTTACTTATGATAGTGGTTGACATCATTGTTCTTGTGCTCTGGTTTGAAGAATCTTATTGATAGAGTAGATTGGACATTGTGTAATTGTTCTTGATGACTATAATGTGCTTGTGGATGTCTCCTGATCATGTTCCTAACTTTGGATTGGTCCACAAAGAGAAAATTGGATCGTGAATGAAGAATGTTCTTGCAGACTCAGTGCTATCATCAGCCTTGGATGACCTAGTTGAATTCGTCATTTGCGGAGATGCATCAAATATTGTAGAAGTGCTTCATGGCATGGATGATTGTGTTTGAGTCCCAGCTAAGGCATGGTGTGATCCACATACATTCTTACATCTTTTCCTTAGCTAAATTTGTAGTAGGTCCATACCTATTTTATGTATGTTTATAATGCTAACCTTGGAGATTGACCCAATGGTTGATGAATTTAATGCTGAACTTGATGTACATTCCAAGGTTGATGAATTGTATAAAAGTTTGTAATGAAGTTGCAAAAGATGGTGTGTGTTGCAAATTTGAAGAGATAAGTCCAAAAGTGTGAAAGAGAAGAGTAGAGGAGTCATATTGTGCTTCAATGGAACTAAACCTTGGAATGAAGTATATGCTTTTCAAGCAGTGAGCCATTCTTAGGTAGTGAGCCATTCTTTGTAGTGAGCATTTTGGGTAGTGAGCCCTATAGGAAATGAGCCTCTATTTTCAGTATTACTATAACTTTTATATTTTTGTGGGCTAACATCCACCATCATTTTTCCCTTTTAGGGTTTTCCACATAAAAATTTGGTGTCTACTGTGTTGAATGTGTAATTATGATTAAGTTAATGATTTCATTCTTTCATGGTTAAATCTGGTTATGAATAATTAAGTTGTTGATGCTTTGATATGCATGTGAACTAAGTTTTTGTGACAACTGATTCACCCCCCTCTCAGTTGTCTAGTGTATTTCAACAATACCTAGAAGAGAGTCACCAGGTGATTGAAGATGCTTATGAAAGCAGCTAGATCAAGAATACCACTGAAATTTTGATCCTTGAACTTCTTTAGGCACTTGGGCAACTTTTTCTAGATGATTTGATCAATAGAGTCACCATGGGGTTTGTGAAGACTACCCTAAATAGAAAGATGCACTAAAGAACACACCAGCTCCTTCAACACATGATAGGGCTCATCAAGCTTGTCACATCGGGCGTGCCAGAAACTATTATCACATAGAATTGGACCCATCTTGGAGAGAGTCCAAGCATTCTAATGACATAATGGGAATGATCTCAAGGTATGTGACCTTCAAATTGAGATCAAACCTCCAGAGAAGGTTGGTTCCTCATTGTAAGCCTATTGCTTAGAGAAAACTAACTAAACCTAGTGCTAGCATTGCAGGGAGAAAGGTTTAGAAAGAAACATGAAATGGAAATAAAGGATGATGCACTAGATTTAATGTGTTTGGCTACAACTAAATCAACACATAAATAATCTCATAGCTGGAAGGACCTACATAGACTAAATTGATTTTGACAGAGATCAGGACAGATAAGTAGAGGAATGAAGGGAACCATTTTATCCACAATACATAACTCAAACCAATCTAAAGAGTAGACACAGTGCTAAAACCAAGAGAGAAAGGTAAAAATAATAGCTTATATTGATTATAGAGGTCAAATAACCATTACAGAAGAGAAAAAAATGTAGAAGAAATAGACTCAGAGTGACCAATTACATTCATTGTTGAACATGCTAGAGACATGAGAGGCTCATCATAAGAGCATAGTCCATCACATCTAACAATTCCTACAATTACATTATAGAGGTCAGAATACAGAAATTCTCTATCCTATAACAGCCTAGAAGAACAACCAGCAACTAAATACATCCTTTAGACATGCATATATATCATTTCATCACTATTGTAGCTGCTATGTCTAGAAAAAGAAGTCGGTGAGAAGTGACATCAACCATGCTACATTGAATTTGCTTAGAAACCCCCCCCCCCACAAATTAGGGTGAAGACCATACCCTTGTCAGACTTACAAGTTAGTAAATAGGTTGCTTGTGTGGAAGGAAGGTAGACACATTGATGAGGAGGTGCAAAAGTCCTTGATTTTCTGATGCCAAATTGACCTTGCATCTGCATCCGTCCATAACATTGAAGAGTTCACTGTTTCATTTGCCCCATTAGCTTGAGTCTATGGAAAATGAATGCTGAATTGGTAGAGAGGGTAGCCTTTTACAATAATTTAAACCTTTTAATCCATCGAGCCTCTACAAAACTCACCAACTTAGTTAAATGACTTGGTGCCACCAAGAAATTTAAATGATCATGAGTTTAAATTGAGGCCATTGGATGAAGAAATGACTTAGAAGATCGATAGTCCCACAAGCCTTACAGATTCCTTTACCTTTACCATTGCTGATGCCCTTGGACACATGGAAAGAATTTGCAAGTGTGTGGAGGATCTTAACATTAGCAAGATTCTCGTGTGACACTGTACTACCATTGATTAACCTGACTATGGCCCCACCATTGATGCATTTGACGTGTGGCATGATCTAAATGGGCGTGTTACTTTCCTTTAATACTACTAGTTGATGAGGGCCCACCTGAAAGATTTCATAGAGAAGATATGAGCTTGCCACTTGGAAACATCTCACAGCCACGCACCAAGTTTGTGACATCAACGAGATTCTCCTATGACTATTAGATGGGGTCAAAGATCTTTAATGCTGCAACCTGCACCTTTATCCCTTGACATTTGGCACAATCTCCTTTGTTAAAAGAAACATTAATATGTGGTCATGGTTCTCTGATATTCCTAACACATGTCATGAAATGGTAGTGTTCTGGGACCTTCATCTAAAAATCTATTTCCCTTAAGTTCTATGACCTAGAAAGCTATTGTGTGTCTCCCCTTGATATATCTTTACTTTACCTCTGAAGCAGGACACGTGTTAGGTTCTCGCGGCTGCACAGAGGATCTTCCCTTAGCTAAGATTCCTGCATGACACTGTGAAATACTACCACGTAGCACTCTGGGCCTAAAGACCTAAGAACTAACATTAGAACATGATTCGACGACTATGAAAGGTAAACCTTAGGACTTGGTGCCTGTCATTTATTGACTTAAAGGACTTAGGTGATGATTAAGTGACCAAGCACTGAAAATAGATGGTCAATTTCAAATTAGAATAAATATAAGACTTGAGAGTGAAACTTTAGGGTTTAAGGAGAAACAAGGGAAACACTAAGAGTTTGAAGGGTTGAATAATTTGTTCTGCTTGATAGAGAAGGAAAACACCAATTTTAAGATTGCATAGACTATTTGGCCAGGAAGGCAAAATAGCATAATAGTACCCAACTTATACAATCTTTTATCAAACTTTTCAACAACTTGTGGGAAGTAAAGGCAGAATTGAACTGGACCCTTGAGATGCTATCCCAAGACCTACAGCTGATGGGTACAAGACAACTAAGAGGGGGGAGGTGAATCAGTTGTAACAAAACTTCAAACCCTTACAAACATTCAGATGCACATTAACCTTTAAACATGTTACGATGATTAAGCATGAAAAGAAAATAAATGAAACTGAATCATAACAACACCACACACAAGAGAACACCATATTTTACATGGAAAACCCTAAAAGGGAAAAACCACAGTGAGGATTAGCTCACAATATAATGTAGTAGCAATACCGAATTACAAAGGCTCACTGCTAGAGGGTTCACTAGTCAAAAGAGAGAATGCTCATTGTAGGTGGATTCACTGTCCAAGTGGACTCACTTCCCATTGAAAAAGAAAGAAAGAAGAGAAGAGTGGCTCACTACCAGGCTTTGAGCTGATATAATTGCATCTAACCTATGCATTGAGTTCAGTTCCAATGAAGCTCAATATCCATCACAACACAAACAACATATTTGCAGCAACACTGAAAATAGTAGACACCTTCTGCTCACTGCATCCAGTAGCCTAATGTTGGAGTCCAGGATAACACTGAGAGGGGGGGTGAATCAGTGTTGTGTAAAAACACAAATTTTACAACTTTTCAAAATTGACAATGAGGTTTATCAATTTGAACTAATTACTTGACAATTAATCAACAAATGATCAATCACAGAAATCACATATGGTAAATGAAGCTATGGAAGACATTAAGACATGAGATTATGACACAAGATAATTACAGAGTGGAAAATCCTCTTAGGGTAGAAAAACCACTCAAAATGCCTCACTAGCTTAAGTATGAAATCTTCAACTTTACAAAGTCTCACTGACTTGTAATTGCCTCACTAGCATATAGAAAGTCTAACTGACTTGTGATTGCCTCATTGGTATATAGAAAGTCTCATTGGCATATAGAAAGTCTCACTAATTTGTGATTGCCTCACTGTCATACAGGAAGTCTCACTGACCTCTCACAAACACTTTGGGTGCACATACAAATCTTTTCAGGGTATTACCCTATTTCAATCAAGTACATAAACCTTATATCTCCCTTTTCTTTTTCACAACAAATTCTTTACAAAAATATTGTTCTTCAACGTCTGTAAAAAGAAATAAAATGATGTCTTCTTTTGATATTGATCAAATCATCAAAACACCATTTGATACCTGCACAAACTTCAATAGTTTCATCAATATAATCTTAGTCCCAAAATTCAATGTTTGCATAAAATACATCTCTGCAATCATACTAGAAAACCATCTCTTTAATTAGATTAATCAATTTTATCCTCTCTGCAATCAAATTGTACCGATCTCTGCAAAGCATGATCTCACATATACAATATCATGACTCATCTGTACATATTTCATGATATGCCTACACACATCAATCTAGAACCTGCAAAAATAAATCACACAAATCTTCTTTAAAACCATTCATATTCCTCTTCCATTTGATAACAAATTCATCTCCTTTATTTATGTTTTTCATTTTCTTCATCTCAAAACCCTTCAACTTCTTCTCATTCAATCTACAAAAAAAACTTCAATAAAACAAAACAATCTGCCTTCAACAATATTTTCCAATTTGTAAAAATCATCTGCAAAAATACATCATGACAAAATAAGAACAATAAAAAATCTTCTATTTCTTCTCCCATTGATCTTCCCTGAAAAAAATCTTTCATCTTCTTCTCTCAAACAAAATTAACCAATCTACCATGAAGAGAATAATAAAATCTCTCTATCATTTTCTCTTTCTCATAAAAAATCAACACTCCACAAAACAACCTTCCTCTTCTATCTCTTTTGTGCCACGACAGATAAAAAAAGAGAAAGAAATCTTGAATAAAATATCCTTTATCATCTCACAAAAATCTGCCTTATTTTTAGGGCTAAAAATAGACTTAAACTGCAGTCCTTTTGTTCCTGATGACATGATGCATGTCAAATGATGATCATATAAGGAATAGATATTATTTAAATATCATCCATAGATTACACATTGCACGTCCACTTTAATTTTAAACTCAACCATTGATGAAGATGTTGGCGCCACCATGCACAAAGAGGAGACCGAGAGTAGCGATGAACAAGGCGAAGGGGCTGGTCCCCAAACATTTTAAAACCCTCCAACAAGTCACCTAAGTGACTATGACCTATGATAACAGGTTAGTCTTTAAATATAACAAAAAGTGCATCTTGTTTATGACGAGCAGTGAGGAGAATAAAATAATATCACTTAGCACATTTAAATCTTAAAAACAATGCACTTGGCTAATAAAATTAGTCATTCAACTTTGAGCCTCAATCAAAATCATAGAAGCAGAACAATATAAAAATGAACATGATGAGATGACTATGATGAACAACTCCTCAACTCCTCATGATGTACTTTTCAAAGCAACTCAATCACAAACTTTGACATCAATCCAACATCAACATGACAACCAGAATGAAACCTCAACAAGATGAATTGTAACATAATCCCCTAACATGAAGTATGAGCATCAAAACTTCTTATTAACATGATGAGAACCAATACCAAGACAATATTTGTCCATCATAACCATCTTCTGAAGCCACAACCTGATGAAGACACAACCCATGACAATCATGACATAGAGCATCAAAATTGTTCAACTGAGATCCTCTTGTCCAACCTTTGACATTTTCACATAGTAGCTAATGACATCGCTTGTCCATAATATGTGAGCATCAACAAATGATGTGATCTGTCATAACTTATATCTATGTATATGAATGCACAAGAAATGCATGAAAGCACACAATAACATGAAGCAACTCCAAACAATATTATGAGTCCATGATCAACTCCAAGTAGAATCAATCATACTATAAAGTCTTGATGATCCCAAAAGAATGACCTCTGCATTAGACCCATATGGTCAACCTATGAATATCATGAAAGTAAGAAGCAACACACTTTGTCAACCAACCTTTCATCATAATCAAAAACATCAATGGCAAACTACACAACATCTTTTTGACATCAATGACAATCAGTCACCATCACCTAACACATGAAATCTCTCACTACACTAATCAAATTTGCATCATAACCATCATATCTTTTGTGCATCCATACATCCATGAATCCTTGATACTTATTTATACCATCATCAATCATGAAAACATTCTCCAAGGTCGACAACACGACTTAACCCATAAAATTCATATTAGGTCTGGACCTAAACATTTCTGTAGAGGAAAGGAATAAATGTAGACCACAATATGCCTTAGCATGGACCTAAATCTACTCTAACACACATCAACACACTTTCATAATCAACAAAGCACAAACACAATTAGTGTGAACAACCAAGTCAGCTAAACTTGTGTTAACACTATGAACTTTTAAGTGCACACTTCCTCAAGAGTAAAAGATGAAATGCAGACCATGCACCAAGCTTGAACATGGTCTAGAAACATACACAAGCACCTGAAAACCAACAACTTCCTTTGCAACATCTTTCACCTAAAGATACTTCACACTGGAGTACGTAACCAGCTATATCATGCTCTGTCATCATCTACAACTTAAGAAATGTACTTGCGGAGTACCAAACCATGAACCACTTGGGCTGAAGGAAAATATAGACTTTATAAGCACACATCCAGAACCACAACACCCTGAAACCATTTTGTAGAGAAATGTGGAGCAAAATATTTTCTCCTAGACACACTACAAACATTGTCAAACACTGTTCTCAAACTGGTGAATACAACTTCAACCGTATAACGATTCAGAGCACCAATTTCTAGATTTAGCATCTTCAAACACTTTAAAAACATATCCAAACCGCATACTTAGATCTCCAATACAAAAGAAATGTGGAGCAAAAACTCGAACAACACTCTATAAGTTAGAAGACGTCTTCAACACATTGTTTCCATAATTAATCAAATTTTCTCAAAAGCACTTAGAAACCCAACAACAGAAGCATATCCTTAACATCTTTAGTACCTCTACAAAGCAACCAAATCTCTTTTAGTAAGATAACTTAATCAAACAACAACAACCTCATCAAAAGACATAGTTGACACCAATGACAACACAAGCTTGTTGACATCAATGACAACACCGATTAGCACATACTTGCACCAATCTCCCCCTTCGTCATTGATGACAACACATGATGTGAAAAACCATCAAGACACAACTCTGCACCAATCTTCTTTAAATTGTTACTCTCCCCCTTTCTTTTGCACATATTATTCTCTCTTTGAACACTGATTGTTCTTTCTCCCCCTTTTTTTTCACATGAACTCTCTCCCCCTCTAGCATCAATGGAAAAGGGTGTCACAAATTTCCCTTTTTTGATACTGCACATACTTTCACTATTCACTACTACTTTGCAACATCTTTTTCTTTCACTACTTTGAAAACCCCCCTAAGAGGTAGCCTCCAATCATCAGTCCAAAAAAGACTGATGCATCTCCTTATGCATCTAGTTCAAGGAAGGAGGGGCAATAACCCCTAACTTCTCATGGAGATACTCAAATGTATCGTTAGGAAGAGCCTTAGTAAAAATGTCAGCAACCTAATCCTTTGTAGGTACATACTCAAGCTTCACTTCATTCTCTGCAACCTTCTCTCTTAGAAAGTGATACCTAATTGAAATATGCTTTTTCCTTGAATGCATCACCGGATTCTTTGAAATGTTAATAGCATGTGTGTTATTACAGAAAATAGAAATTGGCTCAACATACACAACTTTGATATCCTTCAAGGTTTGTTTCATCTACAACACCTATGTGCAACAAGATGCTGCTGCAATGTATTATGCCTCTACAGTAGATAGAGATACTGAATCTTGCTTTTTACTTAACCATGACACTACTCTACCACCAAGAAAGAATGCTCTGCCACTTGTACTTTTCCTGTCATCTACACAACCAACGCAATCTGCATTTGTATAAGCACTTAGAGTAAAGTCAATATCTTTTGGATACCACAAGCCATGATTAGAAGTGCTCTTTAAATATCTGAATATCATCTTCACTTCCATAACATGTGACTTTCTAGGATTTGATTGAAATCTAGCCACAAGACAAACTGCATGCATAATATCTAGTCTAGTAGTAGTCATATATAGTAATCCTCCAATCATTGATCTATACTTGCTCTGGTTAGCCTTAGGAGATTCATCATTCTTGCTCAACTTACAAGCAGTAACCATAGGAGTACAAACTGGTTTAGAATCTTCCATTCCAAACTTCTTTAACAACTCTTTTACATACTTTGACTGAGAAATGAAAATACCATTATTTGTCTGATTGATTTGTAAGCCAAGAAAGAAATTCATTTCCCCACACATTGACATTTCAAACTCTTTATGCATCTCATCTGCAAATCTCTTACACATACCTTCATTTCCACCAACAATTATGTCATCTGCATACAATTCCACAATTAGATTTTGATCTCCACTTACTTTGATGTACAAATTGCTATATGTGAAGCCTTTATTAAATCCTTTCTGTAATAAGTACATATCTAAGCTTGCATACTAAGCTTTGGGAGCTTGCTTCAATCCATATAGTACCTTCTTCAACTTGTAAACCATATCTGGCTTATCTGACAACAGAAATCCTTCTAGTTGCTCTATGTACACTTCCTCTTCTAGTTCACCATTCAGGAAAGTAGATTTCACATCCATTTGATATACTTTGAAATCCTTATGTGCTGCAAAAGCCAAAAACATCCTAATCACCTCCATTCTTTCCATCGAAGCATAAGTTTCCTCATATTCTATTCCTTCCACTTTTGAGTAGTGTTAGGATTAAGGTGCCATCAACCTTGTAAATCCTATGTAATTAATTACTCTTAATATTATTTTTAAATAACCCATAAGGGATGAAAGGTTTCACTAGTAGCGGTCTTGTTTTAGCTACATGTTTATATCCAGTCCTCGATGCTAATTCATTCATGACAGGGGGTTTCCACCCTACGAGGGGTCTAGGGGGATCATCGCCCTAGTGGGGGGTTTGGGGCCGCACACCCTGGCAGGGGTTAGGGGGCAATGCCCCTAAAACCACATTTTATTTATCTTTTATCATTGTAAATCTAGACTATTCATCATTAGGTCACAAATTTGATGATCGATATTATGTCAGTTTTCTTGCCCTAGAAGGCAACCCCCTTTTATAAAGGATATTTGTACTACATTTTTATCAAATTTAAGAGTAATAGGCATCGTTGAATTGAAGACTGAAGAAATAGAGGAAGTGCATGTATTGTAATCTCATATTTGAAGATTTTACAACTTGGAGCCTCTTTTCTTGGTGGAGTTTTTTACTCAAAAGGGCTTTCTCCATGTTACATACTATGTCATGTGTTCAGTTCTTAATGCATGTTATTTCTGTGTAGTGGGTTTTATTTTTGTTGCAATCTCCATTGATTCTACATTGTTTAGAGGATATAAATAAGGTTTGAATGAGATTTTGATTGTGTGGTTTGCACCTTCATTTCTAATATTTGGTATCGGAGCCTGGCCCTTTTTGATTCTTAGGTAATAGTGTGAAGGTTTTTTTACCTACAGTGGTAAATTTGGTTGTTACTTGTTTGTAGATCTTGTGTAGATATCATGGCTTCATCTAGTATTACTTCTACCTCTTGGTTAGACATTAAAAATTTCAATGGTACAGGGTGAAAATTATGGAAGCTAAAAATGGAGGATTTGATAGAAGAAAGAAACCAGTGGTTGTCTAATATAAAAGAAAAGAAACCTAGTGATGTTGTTCCTAATGAGTGGGAAAGACTAGATAAAAAAGACACGAGGTACAATCTAGCTGTGTCTTGCAGATTTTGTTCTACTGAATGTTGTGAGTGAGAAGTCCGAACATAGCTTGTGGAAGCATCTGGGTGAGATATACCAAGGCAAGAGTATGGTAAATAAACTTTATTTAAATCGTAAGTTATTTTCCATGAAAATGAAAGAGGGTGAATCAGTTGCAAATCATTTAAATTCATTTAACTTGTTATTGAGTCAACTAGCATTTGTAGATGTGGAGGTGAATGAGGAAGATAAATATATATTGCTTCTCTATTCTTTGCATGAGTCATGGGAGAATGTTATTTTGGCTATCACTACTAACCTCAAAGATCTAAAGTTGGATGCTCTTGTTTCAATTCTGTTGTCACATGAATTGGGGAAGAAAAGTTTAGATAGTTCAGGGGATGCTCTCAGTCTTAGGGGAAGGTCTATGGAAAGAGGACAAAAAGGAGATTAGAAGGGGTCTAAATACAAGTCTAAGGCCATTCTAAGACTCTTGGAAAGAAGAATAGAGTCATGTGTTGGAACTAATGAAAGAGAGGACATGTGAAAAAGGAATGTATAAACCCAAAGAAGCAATGGGATTCTGCTACTGATAAGTCTTCAAATGCAGGTGATGAGGTTTTACTCTTCACATGCAATGTTGTTTCTGACGATCATTGGTTGGTTGAATTAGGATGCTCGTACCACATGACCCCACATAAAGAATGGTTTTCTACATATGAAGAGTATGATGGAGGAAATGTGTACCTCGGGGACAATTCTTCACATCCTATTGTTGGACAAGGGAAGGTAATGTTGTGTTTTAGTGATGGGAGAATTAAAACCCTCCCTGGTGTTTTTCATGTTCCTGTATTGGCTAGAAATTTGATTTCTGTTTCAAAGATAAATGATTTGGGAATGCATGTGACATTTGATAAGCATGGCTACAGATTGGTGAGAGGAAACTTGGTGGTAGCGAAGGGGAAAAGATTGGGAACTTTTTAAAGCTATAAGCCACTACTATTTGTAATGCCTCATATATCTAAGGCTAATACTGAAAATACATGTATGTTGTGGCACCATAGATTGGGCCACATAATTCAATCTAGTTTAAAGACTATTTTAAATAAAAAAAATTTAGATGGTTTATCCTATTCTGATGAGAGTTTCAAATTTTTTGAACATTGTGTGTTTGGAAAATAGAAGAGATCTCCATTTCCTTCAGGCAGTAATAAATCTAATGATAAATTGGAACTTATTCATTCAGATGTTTTTGGTCCAATGAATTTTGAATCAATTAGAAAATTTAGATATCTTGTTTCCTTTATTGATGATGTCTCAAGATTTACTTGGATTTATTTTATGCATCACAAATATGAAGTTTTCACTAATTTTATGGAATTTTAAGCCTTAGTGGAAAAGTAATCAAATTATAAGATAATGGTTTTGAGATTTGATAATAGAGGGGAATACTATTCTAAGGAATTTGATGAAATTTGTAAGCATGCAGATATTGTTAGACATAAAACTACTCCATAGACTCCACAATAGAATGGAGTGGCAGAAATGATGAATCAGACAATAATGGAAAGATCTAGAAGTATGTTAAGTGAATCAATGTTGAATAAATGCTTTTGGGTAGAAGTTGTGTGCACTACAAACTACTTGATTAACAGATCTTTATGTAAGGCTCTTGTTTCAACTCCTTATGAAATGTGAGCAGGTAAGAAACTTTTTGTTTCACATTTAAGGGTATTTGGCTATGAGACTTATGTTCATGTGCCTAAAGAAAAATAAACTAAGTTGGATCCAAAAGTTGAAAAGTGTACTTTCATTGGATATGGTGATAATGTAAAAGGTTATAAGCTTTGGAACCCTCTAACTTGAAAGATTATCTATTCTAGAGATGTTATTTTTAGGGAGCTTAGTGTTATTTTAGAACTTGAACAACCAAAAGAAAAAGAAGAAAAGGTGAAGAGAGTGCATTTTGAATTAGAGCATGAAGATGCACCTCAGGGAGAACATAATGATGGATTGGGGGAGTGAAGAAGCAAAAAAATACTCGAGTGAGTTTTGATGAGGAACAATCTATTGTGACAGAAGAAGTTGGTATAGATAAGCATGTAGAAGAACCTGTAGAGTCTATTACTCCACCTCTGAGAAGATCAATAAGACAAAGGAACCTAGTTGACAGATATAGCCCACCAGATATCTATTATTTATTTACTTTATTGAGTACTGATGATGAGCCTAGATCCTATAGGGAAGCTATTCATGCAGATGATGGTGAGTCTTGGTAGTTAGCCATGCATGAGGAGATGATGACTATAGACTCTTGCAACACCTGGGATCTTGTTCATTTGCCCAAAAGAAGAAAGGTCATAGGTTGCAAGTGGGTCTTCAAGAAGTTTGGAGTAGATGAATTATTGGATAAATACAAGGATAGACTGGTAGCCAAGGGCTACTCCCAGAGAGAGGGAGTTGATTTTAGTGAAATTTTCTCTCTTGTTGCTAAATTAACTTCCATTAGATTTCTCTTATCCATTGCTACAACTCTTGATTGGGAAATAGAGAAAATGGATGTTAAGACTACATTCTTGCATGGAGAACTTGAGGAAGAAATTTACATACAATAGCCTACAAGTTTTGAGGTAAAAGGGAAAGAACATTGGGTTTGTAGATTGAAGAGGTCTCTTTATATTTTGAAACAGTCCCCCAAAATGTGGTACTAGATATTTGATTCATTTGTGTTGAAATTGGGTTTTGTTAGAAGTGAGGAGGATCATTATGTTTACATTCATTGTATTGATGATTCTATTCTGATCATTGCATTGTATGTTGATGACATGTTATTTTTCAACAATACTAAGGGTATGATCAATGAGTTGAAAGCCTAACTTTCAGGTGCATTCAAAATGAAGGATCTTGGAGCTGCCAGATATATTTTGGGGATGGAGATCAAAAGGGATGGAGGTAATAGAAAACTTTGGTTATCTCAAAGTAAGTATGTGAACACCATTTTGCAGAGATTTAGTATGAAGGACTATAACCCAGTTAGAGTTCCTTTTCCCATTGGTACTAAGATTTCATTAGATATGTGTCCAAAGAATGATGATGATTTAGAGGATATGTCTAATGTGCCATATGCTAGTGCTATAGGGAGTTTGATGTATGTAATGGTTTGCACTAGACCAGATATTGCCCAAGCAGTGGGAGTTTTGATAAGATTTATGTCTAACCCTGGTCAACAACATTGGAATTATGCAAAGATGGTATTTAGTTATTTAGCAGGTACTCCTAATTATTGTTTAGTTTATTCTGGTATTGACGATGCTGATAAAACTTTGGACACATAGGGATTTGTTGATGCAGATTGGGCAGGTGACTTGGATAGTCGAAGGTCCACCAATGGCTGTATGCTTACTTTGTTTGGCAGAGCAGTGAGTTGGATGAGCAAAAAGAAACCCACAGTTGCTTTTTTCACCACTCAAGAAGAGTAAATGGATGCTACCTAGGTCTCTAAGGAAGTAGTTTGGTTGAGGAGATTATGTACAGGTATCAGTTTTGATTGAAGGATCATTCAGATTCGTTGTGATAGCCAGAGTGCTATTTGTTTAGCGAAGAATCCTATGTATAATGCTCAGACTAAGCATGTTGATATACAGTATCACTTTGTTCTAGAAATGGTTACAAGTGGATAAATTGAGGTGAAGAAGGTAGACACTTAGAAGAATATTGCAGATGCTTTGACCAAACCTGTGAGCATAGAGAATTTTTTTTAGTGTAGAGAGGCCATGGGCCTTGCTTCTAGTGCCTGATTATTTTATGGTTTTCCTATGGGTATTTACAATGTATGATGTCAAGTGGGAGAATGTTAGGATTAAGGTGCCATCAACCTTGTAAATCATATGTAATTAATTACTCCTAATATTGTTTGTAAATAACCCCTACGGGATGTAAGGTTTCACTAGCAATGGTCTGTTTCAGCTACATGTTTATATCTGGTCCTCGATGCTAATTCATCAACAATTGGGGGTTGCAGGGGGGTTTCCCCCTTGCAAGGGGTCTGAGGGGATCATCCCACCTATGGGGGGTCTAGGGGCTGTGCGTCCCACTAGGGGTTCGGGGGCAGCGCCCCCAAAACCACATTTTATTTATATTTTATCATTGTAAATCTTGATTATTTATCATTAGGTCATAGCTAGGACGATCGATATTATGTCAGTTTTATTTCCCTAGAAGGCAACCCCCTTTTATAAGGATATATGTACTACATTTTTATCAGATTTGTGAGTAACATGCGCCATTGGATTGAAGACTGAAGAAATAGAGGAAGTGCATGTATTGTAATCTCATATTTGAAGATAATACAACTTGGAGCCTTTTTTCTTGGTGGAGTTTTTTACTTGAAAGGGTTTTCTCCACATTACGTACTATGTTATGTGTTCAGTTCTTAATGCATGTTATTTTTGTGTAGTGGGTTTTATTTCTATTGCAATCTCCATTGATTCTACATTGTTTAGAGGATATAAATAAGGTTTGAATCAAATTTCCATTGTGTGGTTTGTACCTTCATTTCTAACAAGTACCATTTACATACAAGTCTTGCCTTATTTCTTACCACTTCCCCATTTTTATTCAATTTGTTTTGGAATACCCATTTAGTTCCAATCACATTTTTGTTCTCTGGTCTTGGGACAAGTTCCCAAGTCTAATTTTTCTCAATCTGCATTAGTTCTTCCATAGCCTTGATCTAATTCTCATCCTTGCATGCCTAAACCACTGTTTTATGTTCAACTTTAGAAAGTAAACATATAATTACTTGTTCTTTAGTAGCTCTACTTCTTGTCAATACACCTTTGCTCTTATCACCAATGATCTAGTCTTTATTGTGATGCTTTTGCACATACTTGGGAGTTTTAGGGATTCTCTCTGGAGCTTCTTGTTCTTCAACTTGTACTTCCTTTTCTTTAGTTTCTTATTCTTCTCTGCAAGAAGACTCATCTGATTCATATTCATTAACCTTTGAAGTCTTCTGTACATATCTTCATCAACTTTGACATTCGCACTCTTAACAATCTTTCTTAGCCTCTTATTGTAGCAACGGTAAGCTTTGCTTTAAAAGAATACCCAAGAAAAATACCTTCATCACATCTTGCTTCAAAATTTCCTAGTTCTTCATCTCTTCTGATATAGCATTTGGTTCCAAAAACTTTAAAATATTTAACAGTAGGAATCCTTCCATACCATAGCTCATAGGTAGTCTTTTTGTCATTTGCCTTTACTTGTACTCTATTCTATATGTAGTCAATAGTATGATTTGCTTCTGTCCAGTAGACTTCTGGTAGGTTTGCTTCTTTGATCATTGTCCTTGTAGCTTCTTGAATAATCTTGTTCTTTCTTTCAACCAGTCCATTCTGCTGAGGAGTCTTAGGAGTAGATAAATGCCTCTTTATCCCATGATTCTCACAAAACATGTTCAACTCGTTAGAAGTAAATTATGCACCTCTATCAAACCTTAAGCATTTGATCTTTATATCCATTTAATTTTAAACCATTCCTTTAAAGAATTTAAACTTATGTAGAGCTTCTAATTTTTCCTTAAGAAAAGTGTTCCATGTCATTCTAGAACAATCATCAATTTAAATAACATAAAATACCCATCACCTTGAAAACTCCTTACTCTGGTAGGACCATAAAGGTACGTATATACCAATTCTAACAATCCTATAGACAACTGATCCTTGCCTTTGAAGCTTCTTCTTGTTTTCTTTCCAATATGACATTCCTTACAAACAGCATTGATGGGCTTTGTAATTTTTGGTAGATGACATCTTGAACTGAACTTATCCTTATGAGGCTATCAACATTGATCTGACACAATCTCCTGTGCCATAGTGAACTCTCACTGATCTGATTCATAAGGCAATAACTAACATGACCTTTAAGATGATAAATATTTCCACCCGTCCTCTTTCCAGTAGTAGTTATTGTTTTAGAGCTTTTTCTGATCTCATAACCATCATCCTGAAACATAAGATTTTAACCCTTGCTACACATTTGTACAACACTCAAGAGATTATGTTTTAAACCTTCAACATAAAGAACATCATCAGTATTATGCTTTCCATCAAAACTAATTGAACCTTTCCCACAAATCTTAGCAGCTTCATCACCACCGAACCTAACTATTCCACCATCATATTTTTCAAGTTTAAAAAACTTACTGTTATCACCTGTCATATTATTTGAGCATCCACTATCAATGATCTAGTCATATTTTTCTTTTGTAGTATGAAAAGTAGACATTATAGTGCCTTCAGGGTTAGTACTTGCTTCTGAACCTTTTTCCTTAACACAACTTCTAGAGTTAGCAGAAACAGTTTCATCTCTTAGGGTTATGAATAAGCATTCATCATCATTATCATCCTCATAATAAGATTCATCATTAGATATACTTGTATCTTCTCTAACTGTTGGGTGAATATTTTGTCGTTAACTCGCTAACGGCAAAATGGGTATATCAGCCACAGCTATGATGAGACAAAGTCTCTCCTCTCAGCAAGGGGAGGTTCCCTCTAATTACTTAACTTTTGTAAATCAAACACTTATCAAATTTATGTACACTAAAAACTATGTTTGGGGTGGTTCCATCTCATCTCATTCTCTTTTTTCAGAATAGATGTTTATATTTCAAACTCTTGATATAAAACTTATAAATTATTACAATATCACAGAAACACAAAGTTTTCCGTTACCTCACTCACTACTTGTAACCAGAACTTTTTGAAGCAGAATGCAGCCCAAAGTCTTCACTCTTCTTCAATATGATAAAAATAATTCAAATATAACAACTTGCAGCACAAAGTCCCCAAACTGTTGTATTTTCACAAACATGAGCATATAACCCACAACCGATTTGATAACACAAAGTTTATCAGAATCAAATCTAGAGCGCTCTTCAATCACTTGAAACAAACTCCACCGTTCAATTATTATCAATTAAGATTATGATAGCAAGACATAAGAACAAAACTATCACAACACAAATAATCCCAAGACAAAGATTGGAATTGAACTTGCTTTCTTGTATTGATGAATATTTGAATATTGATTTTCACAATAAGCACAAAGTCTTGATTTGCTTTTCAATTCGCCAGAGTTTTCTTGCAATAGATAAAAGATAATATTTACAAAAGAGGTCCCCTTTATTTATAGGGAAAGACCTTGAGAAAATCTAGGAAATCTACAACTACTTTGACTTATTCAAAAATAGGAGTCCTTATTGACTTGGGACTTCCTATTTTTTTACATGTAATTGCATATCAAAAATGTACATGTAAAAATGTCCAAAACTGTTTTGAAAGTACATATGGAAATCAGAAAATAAACTAAGGGAAAAAACCAGCTACTTCAACTTGTGTCACCACCTTTTCTCACGTGGTCATCATACATAGTGAAGGTCGCCTGCATTTCAATGCTATCTGGTTTGAATGTGTTTTTGAAGATCATCCTGGCCCTCACTATGGCATCCCTTACTGTAGTGATTGACTTGGCATGATTGGTTAACCTGGTTTTCAAATTGTCCAAGGTTAACTAGTTGTCTAATATGCTGTCCACAGAAGTTATTGAAAATACCTTGTCTTCAAATTCCTGCTGAAACATGTCCTCAAATTCCTTAACCATTTCTTCTGCAGAAAGAAACTGGTTATCCTGTGATACCAATTTACAAGGCAACTCCTCCAGCTTATGCAAAATGTTAACATCATTTTCTTCACTGGTTTCCTTTGCAGCTTCGAGATCCTTGATCAAATTTCTTAGCACATTGCTCCTGTACATTAGAGCTTCCTTTGTCTCTATATATGAATCCCTGTTGGAAATGGCGCCAATGGATATTAAAGTGCTCATTTTCAGCTTCCTCATTTCAACCCACTTATCATGAGTATCCTCTGTGTGCTCAATATCATGAGAGATGGCATCAATGAGATCGTTGAGTTCTGCTCTTACTTTCCTCATCTTATCCGTTTTCTCAAATACCTCCTTGAGCAAAGAGATTCCCTGGGCTCGCATCCTGTCTAAGTACTCTTCAAGTACTTTTCCTCTGAGGTGAGTCTTTTCCGCTTTCAGGATGACAGGGTCTTCTACAGATACAGCCTCTGGAGTAACTGCTTCTGAATTCAACGTGATTTTTCTTACCACTGTAGTCAGCTGTTCTGCTTTTGCTTTGTAGTAGTCTTTCATTTCTTTTTCCCTGTCGAATTTCTGGATCAGGATGTCCATGGCTGACTGCATATCATTTTTAGCGCTTTCATGGGTGATTTTGCCCAATTCAACCCTAGAAATAGAATAGTCATTCATGTCAAAATTTTCAACAGTTGCCTCCTGTGGGGGTTTTGCTATCTCCAAAACTTTCTGCCCCTTTTCTTCAAGTACCCTTGAAAGGATCTTTGGTTTCTTCGGAGCCTTAGGTTTTGCAGGTGCCAGCTTAGTGAAATCAAAATCATCTGGAGAGATGACTTGCTTTTTCCTCTTTGGCGTGTAAGCTGACAACCAAGGTGGCAGCAGAGAAATATTCACATTGGAGTCCATTCCTACCACTGGTGTTACTAGAACTGTACTTGTGTTAGTGGTAGAAACAATAGGCGGGGTGTTGGTAAAAACAGCACCTGTTACATTGGCACTTGACACCTGCTCAGTATTCATCACAAAATGATCAAACATAGAAGTATCTCCTATATCAAATGACGAAGAAGACAAACTAGGAATTGAATAAGAAGAATGGAGAATATTTTCAAAAGTGCCCCGGGGATTATCAAAAATTATTTTAGGAGGAGAGGGGGATTCAGAGGAAGGAATGATAATGGGGGAAGCAGGCACAGGGGGTACAACAGGTGTATTGTCTTGTGGAGACAAAGCCTCTTTATCTTGTTGCTCTGACCCCTTGTCTTCAACATCCATCTCTTCTGTAGCTGGCTCTTCAGTTGTTGGATCCTTGATTGCTGGCTCCTCAATTTCCATATCTTTCGCTTCAGGTTCCTTCTCAACAACTTTTGCTTTCTTTGTCACAAATCTGATTTTAGGTTTATGTGTTTTAGAGGATGATGGAGCATCACTCTTATTCTTCGTTCTGTTTTCAACCCTCTTACCAGTCTGCTCTTGCACTTCAGTTTCTGAACCAGTGAGGAATTCCTTCAGCGTAATTCCTTTATCTTCCAGCCACTTATTGGTGTTGGCCAATATGGGTTCAAATCTCTTCCTTAGGGAAGTCAGCTCCTTTTGGGACCATTGGATTGGCGGTAGAGGAGTACCAGCTATCTGTTCTGCTTCATACTTGGCATCAACGAATTCGCCATCATCCACAAGGTCCTCTGGAATATCAGCAAGTCCAAGGTATTCAATTTGCTCTAGAGACAGCCTGCTATAGTCCAGTTTCCTGATGTCTTCCTCTGTTCTCAAATCTATCCAGACATCTTCCACCATGGGTTCATGGAACTGTGCTTTCCTCTTGATTTTATCCTTTACACCCCGGTAATCAAACTTTGGTCTCCTCTTGAATTGCTTCATGGTGACCAACTGCATCTCCGTTTCCATAGCTCTTGCCTTTGCGGCAGTCAATACTGAGTATCTGCCGATTTCTACGGGAAATCTGAATTCGGGCTTCTTAAGTTCCATCTGTTTGTTATGCACGATAATCATTTGCCTGCACAACTCCATCAAGACCAATCTATCTGAAGGAAACCTTGGAAGCATATAAGGGTAGCCTTGAAAAAAGCCAACCCTCAAGTAGGAGAAAGATGGAAATTGCAAAAACATGCAACCAAAACCATTAACCACTGTCCATGCCTCATCTGAGATTCTTCTCTGCTCCAGTTGGGGATTGAAAAGACACAAGAATACAGCAAAGAATGCATCATTCACTCTCCTGAAATGGTGAATTGAGCCTTTCAATGTTAGCTGAGAATAGTACTGGTATACTGGGACCACTCTCCTATCCCCTTCTGACGACAATCCTGGAAAAATCCTCATGGAGGCTGCAATGTATACCAGATAGGAAGTCATGAAGAACTTGGAGGTAGTGGATACCTTTGTCAGCTGATCATGCAAAGCGTTACTGATTTGCTCTCCCCAGAAAATAACCTGCTTGCCTTGCAGTATGACCTTAATGAAGGGATACGTCCATTCCTGAAATTGTGAAGAGGAAGACAAACCTCTTATCCTGCTGAGGAGGGTAATCAAGTCACCAACTTCTTCCACGAAATCACTTCGAGGGAAGCTGCGTGGCCATCTAGACAAACTTGACCTCGCAATCTTCAACCATTTGTTGTTGATTACTTTCTTCGCCTTCTCTGGATTCTTGTCGTATTCCTTTTGAGCTTCGATGAAATCAAGCTTCAACACCTCTGTTGCAGGAGGACACATGAACACCTTGTCAATGAACTCAGGATCCAACCTGATTATTACATTACCACTGGCGTCCACCACAGCTCTGATATCTTTGTTGTAGAAATGTGCACACTGAAGAACAAATTCTGTATTGTGAGCCGCCACTGGGAAGGAGGATACCAGATGAATATTACTTTCCACTATCTTCCTCATCATAGCACTGGGGTTGCTTGATTTGGTTCTCTCTACAAACTCAGCCATATCAACATGGCCAATCTCTGTATCTCTAATATCTTCAACATTAGAGTGGACTGAGGTGATTGGGAAAACACCTTGATATTTGTACTTCATAGCTTTTGCCTTCTTCGGGGACAAGTCAGTCATTTGGATGAACTTTCACCGTGAAGAAGTTTGATGTCGAAAGGAGCTCCGCAGAAGAAACTGCAACAGAAATCATGATCATGCAATCAGGGAAAATATGGGCAATCTGGGAAAATTGCATGTTGACGATCACAACTATGGGAGTGCGCTTGAAAAGGGCTATAGTGCGAGCTGGCCAAGAATCAGAGGAGAAGCGGGCTCGGGAAAATGAAATTGGAAATTTTCCAGTGTTGGGAAAATTTGAGATATTTTTTGCACGGGCGGCAAAATTCGCCGTCCTTGCATGTGAGGGGTTTGATCTATTTGCATCGGCGGCGAATTTTGCCGCCTTTGTAGTTTGAGAGAAGAGTGAGATGGTTGGAGCGGCAATTTTCGCCATCGATGCAGGAAATAGGAAAGCGGAGGTTTGTTTGGTAAGAGCGGCAAAATTTACCGTTCATGTAGGAAGAAGGTGTATTGGAGTATGAGCGGCAATTTTCGCCGACGCTGCATTTGATAACCAGTTGTAACTTCATTTCTTTTCGATGTTCCGTCGGCGATTTTTGCCGACACCACATGGGGGGTTCCATATGTGTACGAGCGGCGAATTTTGCCGACATTACATTGCAAGGTAAAGTGAAGTCCGGGCGGCGAAAAACGCCGACGTTGCATTCGATAACATCTGCAAGTTTGAGCGCAGGGAACGGGATGTTCGCCGATTCAACACTCAGAGGTAACCAAAACTGTAAGCTCAGCAAAATCCACCGATGTTGTATGAGAGGAATGCAATGTGGGTTTGGGAAATCTAGGGCACGCAATCCTTAGGGTTTTCGGGGTAGAATCTAGGGCACGCAGGTGAACAAAAACAACGACAACACAAAATGAAAACAACAGACTCTAAACAAACACGAAACGTAAATAAAAAACTAAAAACCAACATCAAACGCAAAATACCTATGATAAACTTTAAAGGAAAAGTTGAACGACGAGTGAAAGGTGAGACTTACCCGTGCTTGAAGTGGAAACCCTAAGGATAGATCCGTCGGTGAATCGGAATGGTGTGATCAAGCAAGCGTCGAGTGAGTCACGCAGAAGACTTGTGGATAAGGAATGACAAGTGGCAAGGGGAAAAAGCTTTTTAAAAGGCTAAAACTGGAGTTGAAGCGCCTGGCACGAGTGGCCATTAATGGCACTCGACGGCAGAATCCTGAAGATCTCGTT
Organism: Cunninghamia lanceolata; assembly: GCA_027924645.1. NCBI lineage: Eukaryota > Viridiplantae > Streptophyta > Pinopsida > Cupressales > Cupressaceae > Cunninghamia > Cunninghamia lanceolata. The sequence continues at coordinate 40,989,417 of BSBN01000809.1, read as the reverse complement.
CGGGCGGCAATTTCGGCCGCTACGACAATGGAATCAACCAATATGCAAAGTCGGCAAAAATTGCCGTCGTTACATGAACCAACGATGAGACATATGCGATGGTGGCGAATTTTACCGCTCTCGCACATTTCACTCAAAGCGATGTAATAGCAGCCAATTTTGCCGCCATCACATCAAAAACAAAACTTAAGTAATATGTAAGAGCGGCAAATTTTGACGCTCTTGCATATCAAGAGTAAAAAATTTACAAACTTAAAAAACGACTAAAATTAACATCCTAACCGATTTACGACTTGGATTTTCCTCGCAAATATCGAGAAATTAATTCAAGGAAACGTCGTAAATGAGTTTTAAAATGTCAACTGACCTCGCACGAGAACAAGAAAATCTTTTCTCGATTTGCGAGCTTAGAGTGTAGATTCACGAAACGGACAAGTTTCGTGGGGTTGTCTACAAAATGAGCGTAGCTGATTTTGAGAACAACAGCTGGCTCTAACTGGGGAACTTCCTTCAATCGAACTTTGAAATGATTGAGGGGAGTAGAATCCAGTCTCTAAGTGCCTTCATCCATGCCATTGGGCTATAGAGTCAAGCTAAAAAGAAAAAGACACAAAGACTAAACGAAAACACAAAAATAAAACACAAAACTATACAAATGTACAATTTAACTTATCTGAAACTTCAAGGATTGAAGTGCTTCAGATGCTGTCCACTGTGAGGCAACAAGAATGGTGTCCCATCTTGATACTCCAGCAAGAAACTGTTTTCACCACAGAACTGATGAATGGTGAATGGACCTCTCCACAAGGAATCAAACTTTCCATGCATTCCTTTTGGTTCTCTCCTCTTGTCCCACAACAAGACTTGATCTCCAACCTGAAACTCACGAGCCTTTGCCTTCTTGTCGAAGAGTCTCTTTACTTGATTTTGGTGCTCAGCAATACGGTCCACCACAACAGTGCGCTGCTCCTCAAGTTCGGTCAAATACATGATCCTTTTATCAATAGAACTATCAAAAGTTCTATCTTCCAATGCCTTTACCAACTTCAATGCTGGCAATTCCAAGGTGATCGGTATCTCCGCATTCAGACCATATAGAAGCTGAAATGGCGACATGCCTATTGCTCTTTTGGGTGTAATTCTATCTGCCCATAAAGCATCAAACAATGCCTTATGCCAAGTTCTCTGATTCTCATCAACCAGCTTCCTGATGATAGTGACCAGATTCTTATTGCTTGATTCTGCTTGACCATTCCCCTGCGGATAATAGTCTGAAGAATGGGAAAGAGTGATCCCATGCTCGTAGCAAAACTCAGTGATCTCATAAGAGGAAAAACAAGTAGCATTGTCTGCTACAATCTTGTTTGGGATTCCAAACCTGGAAATAATGTTTTCTTTAAGAAAACTGCATACCACCTCTGAAGTGGCGTGTTTGACTGGAATAGCTTCCACCCATTTGGTAAAATAGTCTATTGCTGTGAGGACATAGTTGTGTCCGGCACTTGATGATGGATTCACCGTGCCAATGAAGTCAATACCCCATTGCTGAAAAGGCTCCTCAATCACCACTGGTTTGAGAGGTAAGGCTGCCAATTTTGGTTTCCCAACAAACTGCTGGCATAACTCACACCTGCATACCCAATTGTACGCATCTTGGAATAGTGTGGGCCAATAGTATCGAGCTCGCAAAATCTTGTGAGCCGTTACAGGTGCTGAAAAATGTCCACCACAAGCCAAATTGTGGAAAGACTCCAAAAGTTTACCTTGTTGCGCTTTATCCACGCAACGTAAAAATACACCGTCAAGACTTTTCTTGTACAAACCATTGTCCCAAAGGACGTAGTTAGCAGCTTTTAACTTGACAGTTCTCCTTTCCTTATAAGACAAGTAAGAAGGGCACTCACCATAGGTAAGGAAATGAGCGATATTGGAATACCACTCGTCAGTTGTAGTAACAAAAAGAACAGTTGGCGTGTCCACAACTTCTTCTTCTTCGTCCCCTGTCTCTTTTGGAACGTTGTCTGCGATCAATTGACACAAACCTTTACCCCGCACAAGCTTGGTAGGCTTGATATCTAGATCAAATTCTTGAATTTTAGCGATCTAGTTACCTCTCTTCGTTCCGAGCTCTTGTTGAGTTAGGATGGATTTGACTGTTGTATCAGGCACCATGACAACAGTGTGTGAATTTAGAATATAGAACCTGAAATGCTTAACCGCTTTGACTACGGCGTAGGCATGCTTCTCCATATTCGAATACTTCAATTCATGAGCTTTGAGAGGACAACTCATAAATGATATGGGGGATTCAACGCCTTCCTCATTCTGCTGAACCAGAATAGCTGAAAGTGTGTGTTCTGAAGCGTAACTATAGACTAGGAAATCCTTAGTGTAGTCAGGACAAACAAGAACCGGAGCATGAGCAATAGCTCTCTTGATATCCTCGAATGCTTCCTTACCTTCCGCAGTCCAACGGAAAGTGGCTTTACCCTTCATCATATTAACAATGTGACGGGTTTTTTCTGCAAACTCAGGAATGAACCTTCGCAGAAAATTCACCTTTCCAAAGAAAGAATGAACAACAGTCTTACTTGCTAGCAGAGTGAGACTTTGAATAGATTTGACCCTCTCCGGGTCAATCTTAGTACCTTCTCGGGATACAATGTGTCCGAGAAGCTTGCCTTCTGTCACCCCAAAAATTGACTTCTTGGGATTGAGTGAGATACCATTTTGCCGACAGCGCTCCAGCACTTGTCGCAAATGATGTGCATGATCATGACGGTTTTTGGAGAACACAATCAAGTCATCGAGATACACCATGATGAACTTACCCATTTCATCTCTGAAAGCAAGATCCATCGCTCTCTGAAATGTTGCGCCAGTGTTGATCAGACCAAAAGGCATTCTGCGATATGCAAATGTGCCCCGTGGTGTGGTGAAGGCGGTCTTGAACTGATCAGCTTCATTTACCTCCACTTGATTGTACCTTGAAAAACCATCTAACATAGATAGCATTTCTAAACCTGTTACTGTTTGCAATACTTGGTCCATGATGGGCAAAGGGTAGTTATCTTTCAAAGAAGATTGGTTGAGATTTCTGAAATCAACACAGATACGGATTTCTCCGTTCTTCTTCCTTACAGGTACTATGTTTGAAATCCATGTGGAATGATGAATTGGAAAGATAATCCTCGCATTCAGCATCTTCTGAATTTCAGAAAGAATCGTACCTGATATCTTTGGATTGTATTGCCTCTGCTTCTGTTTGTAAGGCAACGATCCAGCTTTGAGGGGAATTTCATGTCGAACCTCCTTAGGCCTGAAAGACTTCAGATCATCATAGGAGTAAGCCAAAACATCAATGTAATGGCGGAGGAGGGTAATGAATTTGAATCTTTCATCAGCAGTGCAGCATTTTCCGATGTTGACCATCTTAGGATCTGTTTCTGTACCCAAATTGACCTGTTCAAATTCCATGGAGGAATTCGAATCCTGCTGTTGTTGCCGCTGCTTGATATACCTGTCATGTTTATCAAAGAGCCTCTCAAGGGAAACCAATCCTTTTGGGATTTTATTTCCTTTCAACTGTAGAAATTCTTCACCAGTCTGTGAATCTACCTCAGAAACATATTCACGAGGTGGTGATTCACTTCCTTCAAAGTAAAGCTCATCAAAACTATCCATCTTTTCCAGGAAAGCAATGATCTGATTGTCACCATTGAACACCTGCCAATGGTCAGCGTTATTAGGTACACTTGGTCAGAAGACCAGTTCAATAGTGTACTTATTTCCTTTGAAATCTTTGTGAGGCACCATGAGAGTGGCGGAAATAGCCAATGAATCTGCACGGTCATTGAATTCTCTAGGCACTGCTGAAATATTGAAAGCATCAAAATCTTCAATGCAATCCCATACGTGATTGCGATAGTGTCTCAACCTTTCATTTTTTGTTTGGTACAAATTTCTTACTTGACATACCACCAATTCGGCGTCCCCTTGAGCATGAAGGCTCTTAACACCTCTGGCACGCGCCGCTTCCAACCCGAGCAACAAGGACTCGTATTCGGCGGTGTTATTGGTATTGTCAAATTGTAGCTTGTATGAAAAAGGCAAAATATCACCTTGTGGTGATATCAAAACCACTCCGGCTCCAGAACCGGTAGAAGAACAACTGCCATCAAATTCTAAAATCCAGACTCCATCAGAATTTGATTTCTTGGGTTTTCTTGAGTGAGAAGATTCCTCTTCATCAGTGAGGGAAGAATCTGGAATTGCTATACCCTTACCTGAACTTTCGTCTGAAAACTCCTCTGAGTCTTCATCTGACATGTCAGAGCTATCACCCGATGTATCCTCATCTGATGAATCAGAACAATCTTCAGTAGATAGAAAATAGTTACCCATTCCCGAGGACTCAAACAAAATTTGAGCTTTGGGGTTTGAAGTTTGAGTAACAATATATTTTGCCTCCTTCTCAGGAAGCAGTTTTTGCATGACACCTTTAACAGGTATCCTAGCCTCAGACAAATCCATGTTCAACTCACCACCCACATCTTTGCAGAAATTACGTCCAAGGAGAATGCCGTATGAAGCTGGAACATCAGCTACCAAGACTGTCATCTTGATTCTCTTATCCGGAAAAGCCGCAAATGTAAATTGGGCGTCTTTGATTTGACCCAAAAGTGGAACTTGCTTATTCTCCATAGAGAAACACCTTCCAAAAGTTTTGGTTAAGGTGAGGCCAAGGGCATTTGCTACCTTAGCAGGCATTACATTGTCTGAGGCTCCAGAATCTATTACGCAATTGCTCAGTTTATGACCATTTACTAATAGGGAAACATAGAAGGGTTCGATTTTTCCAGAAACCTCAGGGGGATTAGTAACAAGATTGTTTTGGGTAGGTTTACTTTTAGAGGAGTCATGAGTAGCTTTGGGAAACTCTTGTCCTGCAGGGACGGTCTTATTTTTGACATATTTGGCTAATCTATCAAATTGTTCAGGATTAGCCTGTAAATATTCAACTTCAGACATTTGTATCTTAGTTCTCCTAGCATGGTCTATTATGTCGAACTGCTGAAACGAATTAGATATGGAGGAAGAAAAACCATCATTTTGATTTTTGGTTGAAACAACACTAGTCTGAGGATTGGAAGTGGAAGGTGCAAATTCATTAGAAACACTTACCTGTTTATTAACCACTGGGTCTTTTGACTGGAAAGGTAGTGGAGTCCCCCGTTTAGCGATCGAAATCGCCGGTTGAGATTCTTCTCTCACCTTCCCTTTATCAGCTTGAGGAGCTGACTGATTTTGAGACCTAGTGAAAATAGCATATGCTCCTTCACTCACTTCTCCCTTTTCAGCTTCATCCTGGTAGTTCAGAAAGCTGATGGTAGAGTCGCCAGCTAACTCTTCTTCTCCTTCTGTGAAGAGATTAGCACCGTTTTCATATTCCAACTCAGGTTGGAAAGAGAGTTCATTCTCAGCTTCATAGTAGCCAACAGCAGAGTTGACCGGCGCTGCCTCAATAGCAAGCTTCCCCTGAGTAGGAGGAAGACGGTTTTGCTGTCCTTGATTCCTAGCAGCATTGCCTTGATATGAATTGTTTGGGAATGTCCTCCTGGGTATATCTCGGTAAGAAGGAGGCGCAGATATACCTTGGGACATTTGTCTTTTGAGAGCCAGCAATTCATTTGCTAGCTTTTGCACCATGGGATCCGTGGTGCTTGTGGAATGATTTTCAGTAGAGGAGGAGCTTTTGTTTCTATTAGCATCCCTCCTTATCTTACCCGCTAGGATAAGATCATCTTCTACTTCTGTTGCCAGAATCTGAGCCGCAGCAAGATCAGTAGGAGCAGCTCGCCTCAATAGGAAACTCACCTCCGGAAGCTGTGTATTAATAAAGAAACATTTGAGATTCTCCACTGTGGGCTCAGCGGTAGCGGGAATCCTATTCCTCAATTTGTTGAACTTAGCGATGAAATCTCGCATTGGTTCCTGAGGTTCCTTTTTCATCTGTGTTAGCTGTGCTAACAACGCATGAGCATCTTCCGCAGGTTTGAACCTGGCCTCGAACTTAGTTTTGAGAGTAGCCCAGTTTGTTATGGTTTGGGCCTGGAGGTGATAGAACCAGTCTGCAGCAGCGCCTTGTAGTGTTTCTACAAAGAGTCGCATAGCCACGTCTTCGTGCTCGACACCTATTACACCGCAGGCTATACAGAAAGCCGCAATGTGCTCATTAGGATGAACTTTTCCATCACCATAGAATTTGGGGAAATTCTTTCTTGAACTACGAGGTAGTTCATGTAATGGTGGGGTCAAGTTTAGAGGACCAAAGGTATTACCCCAAGGGCCTTGGGCTGCCATGATACGCCGGTTGAAAGGTGGTATAGCAAACCTTGGTGGTGTATGAACAGCCAAAACTCTATTAGCACTGGCAATAGAAACTTCACCTGGTATTGGAGACCTGGTGTTTGTAGGGGGAAAACTCCTAGTGCGCTGAAGACGAGGTCGTGGAGTTAAGAATCCAAAATTATTCTGCCGCATTAATTCAAATGCAGGATCAATAATACCCTGAGCCCTCTTACTTCTGGTGTACCGGGAATCTGCCAGACTGTATTATACTAACCACAATATTTGCAAGAAAAATGGAAAAGAACTGAAAAATGCTTCAACTCGAAGTGTGAGGCTTCAAGTTGCGCGTTCCTTCCCCAGCAGAGTCGCCAAAAAACTGTTGGGTGAATATTTTGTCGTTAACTCGCTAACGGCAAAATGGGTATATCAGCCACAGCTATGATGAGACAAAGTCTCTCCTCTCAGCAAGGGGAGGTTCCCTCTAATTACTTAACTTTTGTAAATCAAACACTTATCAAATTTATGTACACTAAAAACTATGTTTGGGGTGGTTCCATCTCATCTCATTCTCTTTTTTCAGAATAGATGTTTATATTTCAAACTCTTGATATAAAACTTATAAATTATTACAATATCACAGAAACACAAAGTTTTCCGTTACCTCACTCACTACTTGTAACCAGAGCTTTTTGAAGCAGAATGCAGCCCAAAGTCTTCACTCTTCTTCAATATGATAAAAATAATTCAAATATAACAACTTGCAGCACAAAGTCCCCAAACTGTTGTATTTTCACAAACATGAACATATAACCCACAACCGATTTGATAACACAAAGTTTATCAGAATCAAATCTAGAGCGCTCTTCAATCACTTGAAACAAACTCCACCGTTCAATTATTATCAATTAAGATTATGATAGCAAGACATAAGAACAAAACTATCACAACACAAATAATCCCAAGACAAAGATTGGAATTGAACTTGCTTTCTTGTATTGATGAATATTTGAATATTGATTTTCACAATAAGCACAAAGTCTTGATTTGCTTTTCAATTCGCCAGAGTTTTCTTGCAATAGATAAAAGATAATATTTACAAAAGAGGTCCCCTTTATTTATAGGGAAAGACCTTGAGAAAATCTAGGAAATCTACAACTACTTTGACTTATTCAAAAATAGGAGTCCTTATTGACTTGGGACTTCCTATTTTTTTACATGTAATTGCATATCAAAAATGTACATGTAAAAATGTCCAAAACTGTTTTGAAAGTACATATGGAAATCAGAAAATAAACTAAGGGAAAAAACCAGCTGCTTCAACTTGTGTCACCACCTTTTCTCACGTGGTCATCATACATAGTGAAGGTCGCCTGCATTTCAATGCTATCTGGTTTGAATGTGTTTTTGAAGATCATCCTGGCCCTCACTATGGCATCCCTTACTGTAGTGATTGACTTGGCATGATTGGTTAACCTGGTTTTCAAATTGTCCAAGGTTAACTGGTTGTCTAATATGCTGTCCACAGAAGTTATTGAAAATACCTTGTCTTCAAATTCCTGCTGAAACATGTCCTCAAATTCCTTAACCATTTCTTCTGCAGAAAGAAACTGGTTATCCTGTGATACCAATTTACAAGGCAACTCCTCCAGCTTATGCAAAATGTTAACATCATTTTCTTCACTGGTTTCCTTTGCAGCTTCGAGATCCTTGATCAAATTTCTTAGCACATTGCTCCTGTACATTAGAGCTTCCTTTGTCTCTATATATGAATCCCTGTTGGAAATGGCGCCAATGGATATTAAAGTGCTCATTTTCAGCTTCCTCATTTCAACCCACTTATCATGAGTATCCTCTGTGTGCTCAATATCATGAGAGATGGCATCAATGAGATCGTTGAGTTCTGCTCTTACTTTCCTCATCTTATCCGTTTTCTCAAATACCTCCTTGAGCAAAGAGATTCCCTGGGCTCGCATCCTGTCTAAGTACTCTTCAAGTACTTTTCCTCTGAGGTGAGTCTTTTCCGCTTTCAGGATGACAGGGTCTTCTACAGATACAGCCTCTGGAGTAACTGCTTCTGAATTCAACGTGATTTTTCTTACCACTGTAGTCAGCTGTTCTGCTTTTGCTTTGTAGTAGTCTTTCATTTCTTTTTCCCTGTCGAATTTCTGGATCAGGATGTCCATGGCTGACTGCATATCATTTTTAGCGCTTTCATGGGTGATTTTGCCCAATTCAACCCTAGAAATAGAATAGTCATTCATGTCAAAATTTTCAACAGTTGCCTCCTATGGGGGTTTTGCTATCTCCAAAACTTTCTGCCCCTTTTCTTCAAGTACCCTTGAAAGGATCTTTGGTTTCTTCGGAGCCTTAGGTTTTGCAGGTGCCAGCTTAGTGAAATCAAAATCATCTGGAGAGATGACTTGCTTTTTCCTCTTTGGCGTGTAAGCTGACAACCAAGGTGGCAGCAGAGAAATATTCACATTGGAGTCCATTCCTACCACTGGTGTTACTGGAACTGTACTTGTGTTAGTGGTAGAAACAATAGGCGGGGTGTTGGTAAAAACAGCACCTGTTACATTGGCACTTGACACCTGCTCAGTATTCATCACAAAATGATCAAACATAGAAGTATCTCCTATATCAAATGACGAAGAAGACAAACTAGGAATTGAATAAGAAGAATGGAGAATATTTTCAAAAGTGCCCCGGGGATTATCAAAAATTATTTTAGGAGGAGAGGGGGATTCAGAGGAAGGAATGATAATGGGGGAAGCAGGCACAGGGGGTGCAACAGGTGTATTGTATTGTGGAGACAAAGCCTCTTTATCTTGTTGCTGTGACCCCTTGTCTTTGACATCCATCTCTTCTGTAGCTGGCTCTTCAGTTGTTGGATCCTTGATTGCTGGCTCCTCAATTTCCATATCTTTCGCTTCAGGTTCCTTCTCAACAACTTTTGCTTTCTTTGTCACAAATCTGATTTTAGGTTTATGTGTTTTAGAGGATGATGGAGCATCACTCTTCGTTCTGTTTTCAACCCTCTTACCAGTCTGCTCTTGCACTTCAGTTTCTGAACCAGTGAGGAATTCCTTCAGCGTAATTCCTTTATCTTCCAGCCACTTATTGGTGTTGGCCAATATGGGTTCAAATCTCTTCCTTAGGGAAGTCAGCTCCTTTTGGGACCATTGGATTGGCGGTAGAGGAGTACCAGCTATCTGTTCTGCTTCATACTTGGCATCAACCAATTCGCCATCATGCATAAGGTCCTCTGGAATATTAGCAAGTCCAAGGTATTCAATTTGCTCTAGAGACAGCCTGCTATAGTCCAGTTTCCTGATGTCTTCCTCTGTTCTCAAATCTATCCAGACATCTTCCACCATGGGTTCATGGAACTGTGTTTTCCTCTTGATTTTATCCTTTACACCTCGGTAATCAAACTTTGGTCTCCTCTTGAATTGCTTCATGGTGACCAATTGCATCTCCGTTTCCATAGCTCTTGCCTTTGCGGCAGTCAATACTGAGTATCTGCCGATTTCTACGGGAAATCTGAATCCGGGCTTCTTAAGTTCCATCTGTTTGTTATGCACGACAATCATTTGCCTGCACAACTCTATCAAGACCAATCTATCTGAAGGAAACCTTGGAAGCATATAAGGGTAGCCTTGAAAAAAGCCAACCCTCAAGTAGGAGAAAGATGGAAATTGCAAAAACATGCAACCAAAACCATTAACCACTATCCATGCCTCATCTGAGATTCTTCTCTGCTCCAGTTGGAGATTGAAAAGACACAAGAATACAGCAAAGAATGCATCATTCACTCTCCTGAAATGGTGAATTGAGCCTTTCAATGTTAGCTGAGAATAGTACTGGTATACTGGGACCACTCTCCTATCCCCTTCTGACGACAATCCTGGAAAAATCCTCATGGAGGCTACAATGTATACCAGATAGGAAGTCATGAAGAACTTGGAGGTAGTGGATACCTTTGTCAGCTGATCATGCAAAGCGTTACTAATTTGCTCTCCCCAGAAAATAACCTGCTTGCCTTGCAGTATGACCTTAATGAAGGGATACGTCCATTCCTGAAATTGTGAAGAGGAAGACAAACCTCTTATCCTGCTGAGGAGGGTAATCAAGTCACCAACTTCTTCCACGAAATCACTTCGAGGGAAGCTGCGTGGCCATCTAGACAAACTTGACCTCGCAATCTTCAACCATTTGTTGTTGATTACTTTCTTCGCCTTCTCTGGATTCTTGTCGTATTCCTTTTGAGCTTCGATGAAATCAAGCTTCAACACCTCTGTTGCAGGAGGACACATGAACACCTTGTCAATGAACTCAGGATCCAACCTGATTATTACATTACCACTGGCGTCCACCACAGCTCTGATATCTTTGTTGTAGAAATGTGCACACTGAAGAACAAATTCTGTATTGTGAGCCGCCACTGGGAAGGAGGATACCAGATGAATATTACTTTCCACTATCTTCCTCATCATAGCACTGGGGTTGCTTGATTTGGTTCTCTCTACAAACTCAGCCATATCAACATGGCCAATCTCTGTATCTCTAATATCTTCAACATTAGAGTGGACTGAGGTGATTGGGAAAACACCTTGATATTTGTACTTCATAGCTTTTGCCTTCTTCGGGGACAAGTCAGTCATTTGGACGAACTTTCACCATGAAGAAGTTTGACGTCGAAAGGAGCTCCGCAGAAGAAACTGCAACAGAAATCATGATCATGCAATCAGGGAAAATATGGGCAATCTGGGAAAATTGCATGTTGACGATCACGACTATGGGAGTGCGCTTGAAAAGGGCTATAGTGCGCGCTGGCCAAGAATCAGAGGAGAAGCGGGCTCGGGAAAATGAAATTGGAAATTTTCCAGTGTTGGGAAAATTTGAGATATTTTTTGCACGGGCGGCAAAATTCGCCGCCCCTTGCATGTGAGGGGTTTGATCTATTTGCATCGGCGGCGAATTTTGCCGCCTTTGCAGTTTGAGAGAAGAGTGAGATGGTTGGAGCGGCAATTGGAAATAGGAAAGCGGAGGTTTGTTTGGTAAGAGCGGCAAAATTTACCGTTCATGCAGGAAGAAGGTGTATTGGAGTATGAGTGGCAATTTTCGCCGACGCTGCATTTGATAACCAGTTGTAACTTCATTTCTTTTCGATGTTCCGTCGGCGATTTTTGCCGACACCACATGGGGGGTTCCATATGTGTACGAGCGGCAAATTTCACCGACATTACATTGCAAGGTAAAGTGAAGTCCGGGCGGCGAAAAACGCCGACGTTGCATTCGATAACATCTGCAAGTTTGAGCGCAGGGAATGGGATGTTCGCCGATTCAACACTCAGAGGTAACCAAAACTGTAAGCTCAGCAAAATCCGCCGATGTTGTATGAGAGGAATGCAATGTGGGTTTGGGAAATCTAGGGCACGCAATCCTTAGGGTTTTCGGGGTAGAATCTAGGGCACGCAGGTGAACAAAAACAACGACAACACAAAACGAAAACAACAGACTCTAAACAAACACGAAACGTAAATAAAAAACTAAAAACCAACACCAAATGCAAAATACCTATGATAAACTTTAAAGGAAAAGTTGAACGACGAGTGAAAGGTGAGACTTACCTGTGCTTGAAGTGGAAACCCTAAGGATAGATCCGTCGGTGAATCGGAATGGTGTGATCAAGCAAGCGTCGAGTGAGTCGCGCAGAAGACTTGTGGATAAGGAATGACGAGTGGCAAGGGGAAAAAACTTTTTAAAAGGCTAAAACTGGAGTTGAAGCGCCTAGCACGAGTGGCCATTAATGGCACTCGACGGCAGAATCCTGAAGATCTCGTTCGGGCGGCAATTTCGGCCGCTACGACAATGGAATCAACCAATATGCAAAGTCGGCAAAAATTGCCGTCATTACATGAACCAACGATGAGACATATGCGATGGCGGCAAATTTTGCCGCTCTCGCACATTTCACTCAAAGCGATGTAATAGCGGCCAATTTTGCCGCCATCGCATCAAAAACAAAACTTAAGTAATATGTAAGAGCGGCAAATTTTGACGCTCTTGCATATCAAGAGTAAAAAATTTACAAACTTAAAAAATGACTAAAATTAACATCCTAACCGATTTACGACTTGGATTTTCCTCACAAATATCGAGAAATTAATTCAAGGAAACGTCGCAAACGAGTTTTAAAATGTTAACTGACCTCGCACGAGAACAAGAAAATCTTTTCTCGATTTGCGAGCTTAGAGTGTAGATTCATGAAACGGACAAGTTTCGTGGGGTTGTCTACAAAATGAGCGTAGCTGATTTTGAGAACAACACTAACATAGTAACTTTTCTTAACAATCTTACCTCTATTTTCCCTATTCTAAATTCTCAGAGCTCTGTCTGAACATCTTGAAGCATAATGACCTATTTTTCCACAAATGAAATATTTAAAAGATAACTTACGATTGAACTTTCCAGTACCTATTTTTGTCCTTCTCACAAAGTTAGCTTCCACTTCATTAAGGTCTTCTGGATCTGATTCCACGATCTTCTTTAATTTGCTGGCCTTAAAAGTAGTCTCATCCTTTGCAGTTCCACTAGTTGTGCCAAACTCTCTTATTTCAAAAGAAGTTAGGGTGCCAAGCAACTGATCTTTGGCAAACTGATTCAAATTTTGTAATTCTTCAATGGTAGAAACCTTATAACTATAAGCTTTAGGAAGAGTTTTGAGTACCTTAAATATAACTTCTTTATCATCTATACTTCCAGCAAGTCCTTTGATGCCATTGACAACTTCATCCACCTTTTGTAGATAGATTGTAATGTTTTCATCTTATGACATTCACATGGTCTCAAAAGTGAGCTTCAAATTCTACATTTTAGCTTGTTTGACCTTATCATCTCTTTCATAAACACTTTCCAACATTTTCCAAATCTCATTAGCAGTCTTCACATTCACAACTTTCACCAACTCAAAATTAGTAAGTCCACTTAAGACAACATGTTTTGCCTTACCATCTATTTCATCATCTTTGATCTCATCTTCAGTACTTATACCATTTTGAGGTACAGTGTAATTAGACGTGACAAATTTCCAAACCTCATAACCAAGAGCAATTAGAAATTCTTTCATCTTTACCTTCTAATGTGCATAGTCTAATCCATCAAACAAGGGAATCTGCTTCTTGTGCGCCATCCTGGATCTAGCTCAAGCTATTAAGATTTCTTGAAAGGAACCTTGCTTTGATACCAATTGTTGAATCCAGAAGACAACTAAGAGGGGGGTGAATCAGTTGTAACAAAACTTCAAATCCTTATAAACATTCAGATCCACATTAACCTTTAAACATGTTATGATGATTAAGCATGAAAAGAAAATAACTGAAACTAAATCATAACAACACCACACACAAGAGAACACCAAATTTTATGTGGAAAACCTTAAAAAGGAAAAACCACGGTGAGGATTAGCTCACAATATAATGTAGTAGCAATACCAAATTACAAAGGCTCAATACCAGAGGACTCACTACCCAAAAGAGAGAATGCTCACTGCAGGTAGACTCACTACCCACTGAGAAAGAAATAAAGAAGAGAAGAGTTGCTCACTGTTAGGCTTTGAACTCATATAATTACATCTAACCTATGCATGGAGTTTAGTTCCAATGAAGCTCAATATCCATCACAATAAAAACAACATCTTCGTAGAAACACTAAAAGTAGTAGAGACTTTTTTCTCATTACATCTAGTAGCCTAACACATGAAAGCTCTCACTACACTAATCAAGTCTACATCATAAACATCATATCCCTCACGCATCCATACATCCACAACTCCTTGACACTTATTTATACCATCATCAATCATGAAAACATTCTCCAAGGTTGACAACATGAATTAAGTTCCCATAAAATTCAAATTAGGTCTAGACCTAAACATTCCCACGAAGGAAAGGAATGAATGTAGACCACAACACACCTTAGGATGGACCTAAATCTACTCTAACACACTTCAACACACTTTCGTAATCAACGAAGCACAACCGCAATTAGTGCAAACAACCAAGTCTGCCAAACTTGTGTTAATACTATGGACTTTTAAGTGCACACTTCCTCAAGACCAAAATATGACATGTAGACCATGCACCAAGATCAAACATGATCTATAAACATCCATAAGAACTTGAAAACCAATAATTTCCTTTGCAACATATTTCACGTAAAGAGACTTCACACCAGAGTACTTAACCAACTATATCATGCTCTGTCATGATTTGCAACTTAAGAAATGTACTTGTGGAGCACCAAACCATGAACCACTTGAGTTGAAGGAAAATATAGACTTTATAAGCACACATCCAAAACCACAACACTTGAAACTATTCTGTGAAGAAATACAGAGAAAAATACGTTCTCTTAGAGATACTGCAAACACTATCAAACAATGTTGTCAAACTAGTGAACACAACTTCCAATGCACAATGATATAGAGCACTAAATTCTAGATTTAGCATCTTTGAACACTTCTAAACAACATATCAAAACCGTATACTCAGATCTTCAACACAAAAGAAATATGGAGCAAAAACGTGAACAACACTCTATAAGCCAAAAGACTTCTTCAATACACATTGTTTCCATAATTAATCAAATTTCTCAAAAGCACTTGGAAACCCAACTATAGAAGCATATCCTCAACATCTTCAACACCTCTACAAAGAAACCAAATCACTTTTAGCAAGACAACTTAATCAAACAACAACAACCTCATCAGAAGACACAATTGACACCAATGACAACACAAGCTTGTTGACATGAATGACAACACCCATTAGCACATAATTGCAACATTCATACCTATTTTAAAGTGAAAAGGGATGGAGGATAGAAGTGATTGGTTTTGGTTTGATGGGTTTAGATCCTCCTTTGACAACAAACATTCAAGGACATATCAACCGAGTTGAATCTCTACTAAGCGAGAGCATTCACCTAATAGGTTGCGCTATCACTTGGAACGATGTGGAAACTCAATAATTACTAACTAATACCTTAATGTAATCCTCAAATATGTAAGAAACCCTAATGTAGACACCCAAAATTGACTCATTATCATTAGCATTCAAATATTACATTATCCACCATCTGCATTTGTCTAACACACCTGAGCAATTTCCCTATCACTTATTTCATCTATTAATTAAATAAATTTATATTTATTTATTTAATTCATTAGCTATTTCCTCTGAGCCGTAATTAAACAATCTTTAATTATTTAATTATCTTCATTCTACTATTTTAATTAAATAAATCTTATTTATTTAATTAAAAATTCTACTCATAAACCTACGTTCCAATTAATTAAATAAATTTTATTTATTTAATTAATTCTTCTTATCATTTATCTCAATGAGCTGACATGTGAGCCTCTTTCATTTAAAAAGATAAGTGGTACTACATCTTTTATTTAATATCTTTCACATGAACTTTTTATGTACATGGGCACACATAAGCCTTATCTTCCCTCCACTTGTCTTCTACACATTCATCGATGATCATCTTTTCATTCTAGCCATTCACATAGCCACCAAATCTCCACTGTTGATTGATTTTGGTTGAGTTATATATAAACACCCTCTCATTTCATACTACATCTATCCAGCATTCATATAGCGTCTACATTATCATCCTGAGCATATCGAGCATTTTATCATCCATCTAGCATTTTTATCATTATCATCCATCCATCATGGCAGCTTTTATCTTCATAATTGTTTAGTGTTGAAGAAGCAATCCACATCATAAACAAGGAATCATACAATCTAGGTGATATTGTTCTTGAATTGCATGCTTTTGATTTCATATGGATTAGATTCTTTGATGATGGTAGGGTTAGGTTTACATGGCTATCCTTGATCTTATTAACTTGATTTTTTACCTATCACATTTTGGCAAGCCCGGTGGGACTCACGTCCTTGATTAACTTTGTTATTTGAAGTTGTTTTTGTGAAGATCAGATTTTCTAAGTACTTACAAAAAGTTCTAGTCACTTCTAAGTGAAAACCAGTCACTGTCTACACAAATGCATCACTTTTGAGCTGAAACTTGCTGCTTTTAGCATTCTTGCAATCGCTTCTGAGCGAACAGTAGTCGCTTATTAATAGTGGTCACTTATGTCTTTATTTGAATCACTTTTAACCTAACAGTGATCACTTTAGCTATTTGAATCACTTTTTGAGAAACTAGGGTTTTTGTTATATTTAGTTTTTTTCACAGATTTGAGTTGCTTATGACTTGTAACTAGTTGCCTATTGCTTTTTTGCATCACTTATGAGCTTTATCATTTCATGTCTGGTATTAATGGTATCTCTTCTGATCTATAACATTTTGCTTGTAGCAGAATACAGTTCACTTTTGGTCAACAGTTGATCGCCTCTGGTAAACTGTGTCGTTTTCAGTCTTTATCATTTACAGTTTGGTTTTCTAAGCTACTAATTAGGTTTTTGTGCAGCAACTTATCAATTGTCCAAGAAAATGAGGTTATTAAACTACTAGCATATCTATTGCAGCTTCGATCGGTCCAAGAATTCTGGTTTTTCACTAAATTAGGAACATTTGGGCTTGGTGCTTAAAAAGAACCATTGCTTGCTCCATGCTTGATTTATATTTCTTGATTTCTTGCATGTGCTTAATTGTAACCCAAATTTAATAACAAAAGTATCCTCTCCCCTTGCCTATCAAATGGATCTTGGGTGTAAGAGAACTTGTTATTATCTTTAGAGGGCCTGCCTTCCTGGTGTGAGAAGGGATAGGACCCAAGCAGTAACGAGCTAAAGCCAAGTCCTTTCGAACCATTATATAAGAAAAGTGTTTGTGTTGAAAGCTGTTACGTTATACCAAAAACCAACCTCTGCTAAAACCCTCCAAGGAGTAACCCTTGAAGGTTGGGAGATTCCATAACAGAGAGTAGCGCTGCCGCATGTATAGCCACCCTAACGGAAGCCCTTATTAGCAACTTTGTGTAGTAACCAAAAACCTTATATTTATTGATGCAAAAGGTTGCACCTTTGAAGCTGCCCTGATTTACATGGTTCTCAGAAGAGATAGCAGGGAAAATCCTAAGGTTTGGTGGGGGGATGAGCCTTGGGAAACCTAGATCTTGGTATGTGTGAGAAGTGAGTGCCGTGGAGGGGAACCAGTACTACCAAGATCCTGAAGCTATCCTCTTTGAATAAGCACGGCTAGGGGACTCAACAAATATAGTCCTTTCCTAGCCTAGGTTGTACAAGTTTGTGATTGTTGTGAGTGTGAGTGACTGAAATTATTGTTTTCCTGTCAAAAAACATAATTCAGACATATTTCCTGATAGACATAGTCACCTTTGAGATTAAACTGCCCGCATATAGACAATCAGATGACTTTTAAACAATAGTCAATCACATTTTACCTAAACTGAACTGCTTTTAAACAATAGTCAATTGCATTTGGTCTAAACTGCATCACCTTTGATTAATAGTAAATTGCTTTTGAGTCCATACTGATCACCTATAGCAAATTGGCCCGTCTCTAGTTAAAACTACAGCATGTTATCCAAACCAAAACCAGATCGCATTTAAGCTATTACCAGTCACTTTTGGCCTTTTTTGAGTCACATCTAAGCTATTACCTATTGCCTGTGGCCAATTATCAGCAAATCTTAGTGACTCATCCGAATCAATTACACTTTCATCTTACTTAGCCTCAGCATTAGCTTTTAGACCTATCTCTGATCATTAGCAGATACCTGGACTTTGTCTCTTGCTTTGAGCTTACCAACCAATTGGACTTTGTGAACTTTTCATCTTTTTAAGATCCCAAACTAGCAAACGAAACATCAATCAATTAGTCAACTTGATCAATTAGCACAACATCATCTTTTGGATTTAGCTTTAGCAACGTCAGCAAAACAACAATCTTAGCAAACAATCTTTCCTTTGAGTATGTGAGCTGTTCTCTAGGGAAGTCCAACCAACAACAAAGCAACCAAGCAATGCAACAAACCAACAACCAACAACCAAACAATCAACAAACCATCATCTTTTGGGTCTCAAAACCTTGACAAGCTAAAGTTCAAGTTTCAACATCAACAATCATGCCTCAAACTAGGAGTCAATATAGAGCTAAAATGGATGCCAAATTGTGAGCTGAGATGGGAGCCAAGATGCAACAATCTAGATCAACACCTCTTAGGGTCGCGACTCAATTTATGACTGATATGCCTCCTCACATGTTTGTGCCCCATGGGTACACCATTGGAGAGTCATCTTCACAACAAGTGCAAACTCAAACATTTTCAGAGACTTATGAAGAACAATCCCAAGAAGACTTATCAGAATTTAGAGATACACATGTATGGGATCAATTTGAGACTTGTTTTATCTGATCCTAACCGCTACTTCTTGCAACTTGCTCACATGGGAGCTAAATTACCAAGATATTTTGACATATCCGCTATTAGAGAGCACAATCCAAACACTCCCACTATTGTTGTAAAGGGACCATCCACTATAGTCACACCATCCCATACCATATTACAAATTCCATCTTCCAACCTATCTCTTTCATTACCTATTGTTACTTCATTTGATCCACCATGCTTGGCGTACACTTTAGAACCTTTGATAACTCCAACCAATTTACTCCCTTTCCTTTCACAAAATCTAAATATTCCACCTTTCCATGTTTCCCAACATACTCCTTCTCCCACCATGACTATATCAACACCTCAAATAACACAAGTTGTCCATGTTGCCCAAGTGCAAACTCCTCAAACATCACAAGCTATCCCTATATCCCATATTCCGCAAACTTCCCAAGCTATTCAAACGACACCAATGGTCCAAGCTTCACAACCATTGCAATCCGCTACCCCCATTGCATCACACGTGGACACCACATCCCATATCCCTATCGCCGTTAATATGGTCTCCACTATATCCATGAATCCATCCAATACATCATACAATCCCAATGTTAGTCTTATTGACATGAGTGACCCGCCTATTGTTTCTCAAGCTAATCCTAGCACTACAATCTCTTATGTTGATCAACTTACATCCATTCCACCATCTTCTTACAATCCATCACAAACCATTAATCCATCTTATACTACCCAAGGTTTGCCTATTGTCACCCAACACATGACATATACCAATCCCCATGTTGTCCAAAATACAAACCCAAATGTCCATCCTTCTTCCACATCCACCAATCCTTCCATCACTTACCATGTCACAAATCCAACTCCAAATTCACACAAATTAACTAACACCAATCCATCTTCCACTTCCCATGTGATGCAAAACCATAGTGTTAATTCATTGCAATATACCCAACCACCACTTGTGTCTCAAGGACAGCAATCTTCAACCACATATGAGTCGCATACCAATCCTTTGACATACATTGTGAGCATGCAACCTCAACAAATGGTCATGGCAACATATATTCCACAACAATAACCCCAATATACATCATACCATGCTTCACCTCCCAACCAACCACCCCCTTTGCAACAATAGCAACTATCTCCAGCGGATGTTCAACAAATGATTAACCAAGTGGTAGGACAAAGCAAGAAGACATTTTCATTAAAAAACATATGCGCTTATCCATTTGACAAGTTACTCCATATGACACCTTTTCTGCCACACTTTGAAATTCCACAATTTGACAAATACAAAGGAAAATGAAATCCGAAAGACCATCTTAGAGCATTCTTTGTGGCATATCTCAATGTTGCTCATGATGATACACATCTTTTGAGACTATTTCCCTGAAGCTTAGTAGGACAGGCTCTTGAATGGTTCTCTCATTTAACTTCGGGAATTAAATCTTTTGCAGAGTTAGCAAATAAGTTTCGATCACACTTTGCTTTTAACATTGAACATGAAGTGAACATGAATGACCTTGTCAACAATAAACAATACAATGGTGAAGCCTTCTCTTTATTTACTCAATGATGGCATAACATTGCTAGCAAACTATCATGGGAAATACCTAAAAAGCAACAACTCGATATCTTTGTCCAAAATCTCCAGCCTGAGTCGTCATTCAAACTACATTTGCAAAGTACTAACACCTTTGATGAACTTGTTTCCAAAGGAAGCATCATTGAACGAGATTTAATTGCTAAAGGCACTATCAAGATTTTTTGCGATAACAAAGACTATCCCCAAAACTCTAACGATAAGTCTCACTTTTGGAACAAGAACAAGAATGTTGTCAACGATGGTGTTGTAGATGCAAAGAACATACAAACTATGAAAGATCCTATCAACATTCAAGCTGCTTCTAGACAACTCAACCTTTTCAATGCACTCAACAATGACAAATTTCAAATCCGCATCGATAATTTACACCATTACCGAAACCTATGGAAGTTGTCTTTTGAAAGCTTCTCCAAGCGGGTGATATTATGCTACCGGATGCACCACCTAATGGCGAACCACTCTTCAAAGCTCCTTGGTATAAAGAAAATGAGTATTGTGATTACCATAGAGTTCAAGGACACAAAACAAATGGTTTTATGCACTTAAAGCATGTTATCCAAGATTGCATTGATCAAGGTTTAATCAAAATCACACCTCCAACAACTCAACCTACACAGCAACCAACATCAAATTATGATCTAGATGCTTTCAAGAATCCACTTCCATCTCATGACAAACCAAGTAACCCTCATGCTAGGAATGCCATTCAGTACAAGTATGAATCATCTACTATTGGCTGCATTGACCATGCTCGCATTTCTACCATTACCATCCAAGGCAAACTACCTGACTGCACTGTAACTACTCAAAGAGGTTGTGTTACCATTCAAGGAGCACCTATCCATCCTCCTCAACCGTCTTCTAGCTACAATATCCTTGATCACGTTAGTAAAACACCTACGCACATTTCCATTCTTGAGTTGCTTCGCATATCCCCTGCTCACAAAGCTATCTTGGACAAATCTTTACAAGAATCTTTGGTACCCAACGATATTGATCCCACACAATTTCAATCTATGGTCACTAGGATTGAAGCCCCTTGTCATTTAACCTTTTCTGACAAAGATCTTTATCCCTCCATTCATCCTTCACACAATGAAGCCCTTCACATCGAAGTGTCTGTCAAACAATGCCATATCAAACAAATCTTAGTAGATGGTGGAGTTGGTCTTAATATATGTTCCTTGAAATTAATAAAACAATTGGGATATTCTGAGAAAGATGTTGACACTTCCAAGGTTATTACTATCAGAGCATATGATGATGCCGAGAGAGATACTGAAGGGATTATTTACTTGCCTATCCAAGTTGGGCTAGTCACTATTGAAACCTGTTGTCAAGTCCTTGATATTGAGCTTCCTTATAACATCATCCTTGGCCATCCATGGATCCATGCCCTCAAAGAACTTCCTTCTACATACCATCAATGTGTTAAATTTCTACATAACGGTGTTGAGATTACTATCCATGCTTATCCCAATCCATTTGAATTTTGTCGTGCCTTTCAAGCTAAATATTAGAGTCCAGACCACATTCATATCAACACCAAAGAATACCCATCTTCATCATATGTAGATCCATCCACCTTACTCAAGTCATCATCTGGTAAATCCACTTCCAATCTCTATATCAAGTACACCGAACATGGATTGGGTGAGTACACGTTGCAAGAATCTTCATCTGCATCTATTTCTGATATGGAAGTTGGGTCTTCATTGGTAGGAGAGATCTCTAACTCTGATACCATCGACGACTCCTTTCATATCACTGACCTTTTTCCAGGATTCTCCATCTTCATGATTTCTGCAACCCCTTCATCTCCATCTAATGATGAACTTGAGTCTAGTTCTCCAAGCACTCCTAGTCCTAGTGTCAAACACTAGCCTCCCCAAGCTAAAGATGTTGATAATTCCTCCATCCATCCTATGTTCACCATTTCCCATAAAAAACCCCATGCTAAACCCCACAAGCATGTGACCATACATCTTCCTCCATCTAATCTACCTCTGCTTCTTCTAACTCCTAAAATCCCACCATCAACTTTACCTCCATATCTTCCACTCCCATCATCCTATAATTTGCAAAAGCATGTGACCATCCATCTTCCACCATCTAATTTACCTCCACTACTTCCAACTCCAAATATCCCTCCATTTTCCTCACCTCCATTACTACCAACTCCTAATTATCCCTTTATCTATAAGCATCATTACATTCCTAATCATGACCAACAAATGCACATACCGTCTAAGCATTAAGCTTCCACTCATTCCACCAACCCCACTTCCATCAAATCCATGGGATTCAAAGATAATAAAAATTTGGATGCCTCTACCTCTAAAGCTAAAAATCCTACCAAGAATCCTAAAGATTCTCATGCCTCAGAGCACCAATGCAAAGAATCACAATCAAGCACATCTAAAGAGCTATCTAAGCCCATAACTCCACAAGAAGAGTCTGAGACCAAAAAGGTCTGGGTCCCTAAGAAAACAAGCAAGCCAGCTAAATAAGGCATCCTAATCCTCCTTTCTTGAATCCCACTCATCCATTTCCATCTCAATTTTCCATTCCACTAAAAATCCCACAAGAAAAGAAAAATCATAAAAATACTAAGCCTATGTGGGTTCCTAAATCAATGCATCATCCATCTCCTAAGAAAACATCCCCATTGCTTCCAGCACCACCTTCCCATTCGAAGCTTCATTGTTTATCATGGTGTGTGCAACTGTTGGTCATGATTCCATTCTATTCCTCAACATTTCCATATACCTCCATCTACACAACCTTCATCCATCATCCTACATATCTTCCACATCACCTTCCTATGGTCCATGCTTTTTCATAAACCTTCCATCTATCCTTGCATGAATCTTTCATAATCCATATCCTAATCCACTATCTACCTAATCCATCCATCCTTTCATAGTCCATTTCATAATCCCTTACCAACATCTCTAAGCATGATAACACGGTCCATGCGATGACATCCATCTCTAATGGGACTACCAACATTCATCAAATTAGACACTTGAGTCCCTCCTATCCATTACCATGGTGAAAACCTAGCAAACTAGTGCCATGTGTAATAGTCATATTCAAAAAAAAAAAAAAAAATCCATCCAATAGTGAAAACCACTTTGCAGTGCTTTGGATAAAAAAAATAGTACAAGATAAATAATCCATCCTCTGGTGAAAACCTGGTAAATAGGTGCCTTGGATAAGTACCATAGTGAAAACCTAGCAAACAGGTGCTATGTGTAGTGACCAGCTCCCATCATCTACTTAGTTTGTTTGATCACCAGTACTTTTAGGATACTTCACCATCTTCTCCCACATAATCCATATCATAATCTGCATTTCACCTTGTATAAATATCATAACCCATTTCCCCATAATAAAAGCCTTTTCATCTTTGCCTCTGTCAATGCTAGCTATCATACTTTGGACATTGTTGAGATAACTATATCATTTGGCACCTTAGTATCTTATCCGCACATGCCATCCATTGTCACTTCTCCACAATAAACCTCATCCCACACTGGGGGTACTTGTTAGGCCTTATTTGGAAGTGGATACCACTAAGCTCTATCTCACAACATAGCAAACACCTTAGCTCACAACATAGCAAACTTTCAACTTCAACCATAGCATTCATCCAATGTCAGGCATGAAAAACATTTGCAACTAGGATTTGTGTCCTCACAATCAATTCAAGCTTAACAACATTCCAAAACATCAACACATCGCCAAAGCAAAAATCCAAGAAATAAAGTTGATTCTTTCAACATCAATCATCAGTGTAACAAACAAGAACTACATCACCAGCTCTATCGTTAAAGCCTTGATCCTATGGATACAGGGTATGTAGGCAATCTAAGATGCAAAGGAAGCACTCTGATTCAGGCAAAGACAATAGCCCCTTTTTCATCATCCCTCTTTCATCTTTCTTCTAATCATCCTCCAATCTTTCATCTCACTTTCTTCTATCTTTCATCACTCACATCATCAATAAACCTAGAACTACATATTCATCATGTCTCATCATCATGGTAAATGTGCTTTGATCCCATGGACACAAGGTATGTAGGTAGTCTAGAATACGAAGGAAGTATCTAGTACTCAGGCACAGATGATCCACCCCATCTTCTTCATCTTCTTTCATCTTTCATTTTCCATATTCTTCTCTTTGATTAGCTCAAGCAAGAAGTAGACTATGTGTATGCTGAAAGGTCATGCACTTTAACCAATCAGGTATAAGCCAAAAGCTATTTGTCCGCATGCCTTAAGCCAACATTTGCTATAGTATTTTATCAACATCTTTAGCCTTCAACAGGATGCATCTTTCCTCTCAACAAGGCACCAGCTTAAACCCATCTAAGAGCACCTAAATTTGGCAAGAGAATGTGATGAAAGTATCTTTTGTTTTATCTTTTGATTTATCTTTTGTCCCTTTTCTATGCCTAATCAAAGCTACCTTGATCTATCATATCTTGGTATGTTGCGATGAAGTAAGGATTGGGGCATGGTCATATTGCTTTGGTATGCTGTGTCTGCGAGATGATCTTATTCTCTTCCTATGCGTATTGGTATCTTGTACGTGTTGGATTAGCATCTTACATATCAATATCTCTAGCATCTGAGAAGCTAAACAATCTCTTATGCACATGAGACTATTCTATGTCAAGACTAACTCCATACATATAACCAGCAAGGTGTCACTATGTGTAGTGGAGATAAGCTCAAACCATTGCTTGTAGCATCAAATTCCATCTCAAAACACTAGCTACTATTCATATCTTGTGTATGTTGGCTCAACATCTTGACCTCATGTATTTAGACAAGATTGTAGTATGCTAGTTTTGCATTGGATATTTGGACACCTTGGTCTTCTATACCCTAGTGCATAACATCCACATGCTATATCAAACGTAAGGATTGTATTTCTTTATTCTTGAGCAATTACTTTTAAAGCTGCCTATCACATCATCTATTCATTTCATTATATGCCTATATAGTCCTCAACCAAGATCAATCATCTCCCTCCATCGTTCTTTTTCCACATCTCTTATCCTGCAAAACAAGTATGTTAGGAATACATAGGTCCATCACATATCATATCATTACCATCTATAAGTCCATCACATATCATATCAATTGCATAAACATCCATACATAATCCATGAAAATATAAATACAACATGCATAACCATCATAATACGAACAGTGCATCCATTACAACATCATGTAGATAATCAATGCCATCATATATATACATGGGTCAATATACAAGTGTCTACATATACAAGCTGAGCCATAAAGAATGTATGTACAATTAGCTCTAGGCCTCACCATGATACAACATAATATACATAAAAAATGTAGCCCTAGTGACTACTGGTAGCTCCCTCTCCCTGACTGCCACCACTGGGTCCTACACTTGCCCCCTATCTCTATGTGGCCCCATCACTGATGCTATAGATCAAGATCCAGCTGTCCTCTGTGAACCTGAAGCTCCTGATCTACTCCTAAAGCTAGGCTGCCTCTGCTCTACTAGCATAGCCCCATAGTACAAGCCTCTATAGTACTCTACCTCGCCCTGTACTCTCTGTAGCTCTCCCTATACCTGTGTCAACTATGTGGCCAAATACATCGTAGCCCCATCTATACCCAATGCAGCCAGTGCTCTATCTTGCTCAATAGTCAGCCCCTGTAGCTGCTGCATAGTCGTATCCCTCTCTATCTGTAGACCATCTCTCTTAGCCCTCATCACCTACATCTGCTATATAGCAGTGTCTCGCTCTAATCTCATCATATTCTCTCTCTTCCTAGCTGCATCTCTCTCTCATGTCACTCTCGCAAGTGCATCATCATCCTACCCATCTCTAGCCTGTACCCTAGCCTTTAACTGAGCTTGGTATGTTTGAGCCTAAGCTCTTTCATGTTGTAACCCAATCACTACCTGGTGTCTATCCAACTCCACTCTCCTCAACCTCATCTAAGCCCGCTACCTCCATCTCCTCTCCTCTTTAATCCTCCTCCGTAGTTGTTGAATCCCAACATCATCACGTCCTAATATCTGACCTTGAGGCTGTACAATTATTTGAGGCTGCCCCTGTATCTGTATCCCTAGAGCTACTAGCATAATAGCATGTGTTGGTGGAACCTGTCATTATGTCCTCCTGACTAGTCTCTCCATCCCTATCTCTCTTATCTCTCCAACTCACGTTAGCTACATTGGTCTCACTGTCACCCAGTATGCATCATAATCTGGTAGTGTGCCTGGATCTGTAGGATGCTATCCCCACTACCATACAACTGGCTGTAGTCCTTCTCTCTCTCTACCAAAGCCGTGTCAACCACTACCTCTAGCCCCCAATCAAACACCTCCTGTCGAGTCCTCGCAAAAATGGTATCACCAACTGGTACTGCTTGTGCCAACCCGAACTATCTCAAAACTCTCTTGGGAAAATAGCACTCTACATTATATATCCCACGTCCAAAAATATCTCGCCTGCCTAGCATAGAGAAGCTCAGTATCCTCCTCATCCCATCTCTCACATCCTAGCTATGACCTCAACCATTAGAAGATCAAATCAATCATAAATCCCTATTGTAGTGGCATTTAAAATAGTCTATCACTCATGATTCTACAAAATTGAAAGACTAAAAGAACATATCAACACCTTAAGAATCTTGCAGAAAGACATAGCTAATTACTGTTTTATCTATTTATAACTTTTCTCACTTTTTTTTTTGTGTTATTTTCCTACTAAAAAGAGGGAAAGTCAATTTTCAAACTCTCTCAAAATTTTAAACTAATTGCTGCATTTATACATTGGATAAACTTTAAACAAGTCTAAAATCTAAACCCGCTTGAAAAACAAAATATCCTCCCTCTGTATTTTTTTCTAAAACCAGAGTAAGGTATCTATGGTGGAGAGGTATTCACAGGAGGCATGAGTAGAAGAAAAATGTTCCAATGAGGCATTCCCAATTAGAGGATGCAACTCGGTTCAGAAGGGCACACCTCATGAGGACGCAGCCAGGCAGAGGGGGCCATGCCCGTCGAAAGGGAGATCAAGCCTTGTAATACAGGCTACAACAAAATAAAACTAGATAAGATCATAAAAAGGATTAAAGACATCTTACAAAGCGTGATGGAAGGAAACTAGTCAGATGTTGTATTTGCATGTGTCTGGGAGAACTCTTATGCAAAACAAATCGAAGCATAGGCAAGCCTCGTGAACTGCTTACTAACTGCCTAAAGAAATGAGTGTTAGACTTAGGGCATACAACTGAGAGGGGAGGGGTGAATCAGTTGTGCGAAACTTTCCCTTATTTATACACTTGAATCTTCTTTAGTGATTAGCATAATATTAATCACGAACCATAAAGCATTAAATCAGAAGCAGAAACATAACAACACATATGACACCAAGATTTTGACATGGAAAACCTGGTTAAGGGGAAAACCATGGGGTGATTAACCCAAGAAAGTATTCTCTGTTAGAAGAATAGAAAGAACAAAATGGCATATGCTAATTAGGGCTCACTGCCCGAGCACATTGCTCACAAGAGGCTCACTGCCTACAAGAGACACACTGCCTACAAAGGAATAAGTATCACCTTTATCAACTAGAGAATAGCATCTTCAGCATGCTTGAGTCAATTCCATTTAAGCCCAATACTTCTGCTCTACCTTTCACACTTCTCTTCGCTACCAAACACTCATCACTACAAGATACACTTCAAAATGAATTCACAATCCCTTATTTATACAAGGCATCGACTTAGGAACAATCATCTAAGTCGGCAAACACCTACAAGAACATCCGCAAGACGTGTAATACATCCGGTCGGCCAGTCTCAAGAAGAACACCAATATCTGTGGTTATTCTTCAAATGCAAACTCTAACTTCAATGCGGACCACCAACATTAACTGGACATGATCCAATGATCATCATAACCTTCCCTGAATTACCAAAAACATCTGCACTTCATCATCCTATTGGAATTCTTCTCTCCTTCATCTGGAGCTACAGGAACAGAGTCTGTCATCACTATAACAAATGAAAAGGCACTTCCGGACCTTCAACCCACAAACTAATCTAGTTGATACTTCACAGGGACGTCCTCAACACTCCCTCAGATCCGCAGAACGGGATACTGAAATACCGGATCTCACCGGACCTATCTGTGGCCTTCTGTCACCTCTGAAAACCTACTAGAACCGGTTCTACTTGAGTGACCATAACTTCTTCAGATCTTCATATGGACCTCTAAAATCTTGACTGGAGCATCTCAAGACTTATATCTACAAACCCTTTAAACCATATCTTCTGATCCTCAACCTATTTAGGACTTTTACCTTCTTGGCATCACTGTTCTTTACTATTCCTGATTGAGACTTATATTCTCAATATCCTCAGCACACAGCTCATCTAATCCTTCTCATTAATGCAACATGAGTATGTTGACATCAATGACAACACTGGTTAGGCCCATACTTGCAACAATCTCCCCCTTTGTCATTGATGGCAACATATGATGTGAAAAAACCATCAAGACAAGAACTTCTCCTTGCTGTTACAACTCCCCCTAACAGCAACAACTATTCACATGTCTTCTCTCCCTTTATTGCTCCCCCTTTGATCAACAACCACTTGTTTTTCACATGTCTTCTCTCCCCCTTTGACATCAATGGAAAAGGGCTCATACTTGTAACTTCACTACTTCATAACATACCAGCTACTCCCCATAAGTAGCAGCTCCCTTATCATCAATCCGGATCACAAGATATGACTGTGATATCCACTGGATTGATGCACATTAGTGCATCCTAGTTCATCACTGGAGGGGCAATAACCCCTAACTTCTCCCTGAGATACTCAAAAGAGTCCTTGGGAAGAGGTTTAGTAAAAATATCTACAAGCTGATCCTTGGAGGGCACATACTCCAATCTGACTTCACCCTTGTTCACTTGCTCTCTCAGAAAGTGAAACTTGATAGATATATGCTTAGTCTTATAATGCAACACCATATTCTTAGAAATATTTATTGCACTTGAATTATCACAAAAAATTGTGATAGGCTCCTCATATTCTACTTGAATATCTCTTAGCATCTTCTTCATCCACAAAACTTGAGTGCAACTTCCTGCTGCTATAATGTATTCTGCTTCAATTGTAGACAGGGATATTGCCTCTTGTTTCTTGCTTAGCCAAGAAACCAACCTTTTTCTCAAAAAGAATGCTCCTCCACTTGTACTCTTCCTATCATCCATATCTCCTACCCAATCTACATCTGTGTATGCATGAAGAGAAAAATTTTGATCTCTAGGATACCAAAGACCATACTCAACTGTTCCTTTTAAGTACCTAAAAATTCTTTTGATTGCCATGACATGAGATTCTCTGGGATCAGCCTGGAATCTCGCCACAAGACCAACAACCTGCACTATATCTGGTCTAGTTTGAGTGAGATACAATAATCCTCCAATCATTGATCTATACTTTGTCTGATCTATCTTAGGAGAGTCATCATCTTTGATCAACTTACATCCGGTTGCCATGGGAGTGTTCATTGGCTTTGAATCTTCCATTCCAAATTTCCTCAACAATTCTTTCACATATTTTATCTGAGAGATAAAGATTCCTTTATTTGTCTGAGTAATTTACAGGCCCAAGAAGAAATTCATTTCACCGAGCATTGACATTTCAAACTCACTTTTCATTTGATTTGCAAAGGTTTTACACATATTGTCTCTTCCTCCAAAGATGATATCATCAACAAATACTTCAACAATCAAGATGTTTCGTGATCAATTTTGAAATATAGGTTACTATCAGCAGTACCTTTGTTGAAACCAATCTTCAAAAGATGTTTGTCCAGTCTTTCATACCATGCTCTTGGGGCTTGCTTTAGACCATACAGTGCCTTCTTTAATTTGCAGACCATATCACCATGCTCAGATAACTGAAATCCAATCGGTTGTTCAATGTACACTTCTTCTTCTAAGTCACCATTCAGGAAAGTAGATTTGACATCCATCTGATACACCTTGAAATCCTTGAAGGCAGCAAATGCAAGAAATAATCTGACTGCTTCAATTCTTGCCACCGGAGCAAAGGTTTCTTCAAAATCAATTCCTTCTATTTGAGAGTAGCCTTTGCAGACCAATCTGGCTTTATTTCTGATTACTTCACCAACTTCATTTAGTTTGTTCCGGAAGACCCATTTGGTTCCAATCACATTCTTGTTTCTAGGTCTAGGAACAAGATCCCAAGTGTGATTTTTCTCAATTTGCATCAACTCTTCCTCCATTGCTTTGGTCCAATTTTCATCATTGCAGGCTTCATTTATTGTCTTAGGTTCAATCTTTGAAATTAGACAATATTCATCTAAATTTTGAGCAATTTTCCTTCTAGTTTGCACACCTTTTCTTTTGTCACATATGATCTGATCTTTAGAGTGGTTCAGTCTTACATACCTTGGAACTTTGGGAGTTTCTTGCACTTCTGCTTCTTGATTAGGCTCATTCAGACCTGTCTCTTCTTGATTTACCGATTTATCGGATCAGTCTGAATCTGACTTTCAGGAGAGGATTGAGCTCCTTGAACCAGAACACCATTCTGATCATCTTCATCATACTCATAAAACCTTGAGGGTTTCTCTATTCCCTCATCAACCTTCACATTTGTACTTTCTATCATCTTTCTTAGTCTCTTGTTATAACACCGGTATGCTTTGCTTTGAGTAGAGTAACCCAAGAATATTCCTTCATCACTTCTAGCATCAAACTTGCCTAAATCTTCATCTCTTTTGATGTAACACTTGCTACCAAAGACTCTAAAATATCTTACAGTAGGAGTAATGCCAAACCAGAGTTCATATGGGGTCTTACCGGTATTGCTTTTGATTTGAACTCGATTAAGAGTATAGACTGCAGTGCTGACAGCTTCTCTCCAATAGATCTGAGGAACATTTGCTTCCATCATCATAGTCCTAGATGCTTCCTGGATGGTCTGGTTCTTTCTCTCCACTACTCCATTCTGCTGTGGAGTCCTCGGAGTAGACAGCTGTCTCTTAATTCCATGTTTCTCACAGAATTCTATGAACTCACCGGATGTGAATTCTCCACCTCTATCAGACCTCAGACATTTCAACTTTATTCCTATTTCATTCTCTACCATAGCCTTGAATATTTTGAATTTCTCAAGAGCTTTTGATTTCTCCTTTAGAAAGGTTACCCACATCATCCGGGAATAGTCATCTATTAGCAGCATGAAGTATCTATCACCTTGAATACTTCTGGTTCTTGCCAGACCATAAAGGTCAGTGTGAACTAAGTCCAATAGTCCGGTAGAAGACAGTTCCTTGCTTTTGAATGTGACTCTACTCATCTTACTCAACTGACATTCCTTGCACAAACTGTTAGTAGATTTCACCAATTTTGGAAGATCTCTTACAGCTTGAGTATTGCTTATCTTGATGATATTATCAAAATTCACATGACACATCCTTCTATGCCATAACCAACTTTGATCAACTTGAACAAATAAGCAGCTTTTACCAGTACCAACCAAGTGGAAGATATTACCTTTAGTTTGAGTACCAGATGCAATCTCTATTCCAGATCTTTCAAGGATTTTGCATTTTCCATCCTTGAATCAGAGATCATAGCCTTTGTCCACCAGCTGTCCAACACTGAGAAGATTATGCTTCAAACCTTCAACATACAGTACATTACTAGTTTTGTTTCTTCCATTAAATAGTTCCTCTTCCTCTGATTCTACCAGTAGAATTATCACCAAACTTCACCACTCCTCCTTCATATCTTTCCAAATCTATGAACTTATTCTTGTCACCTGTCATGTGGTGAGAGAAACCACTGTCAATGACCCAATCATTCTTTTCTTCAACATGGGCAGCCAGAGCTCTTTCTACAACTTTATGATTGATAGATACAGAGGATATTGGTTCTTCTTCCTTGATGGCAATAAACACCCATTCACTTCCAGATTTGTTTTCTGTCTCTGATTCATCATCTGTTACTCCTTCATTATCATCTTCTTCATGAACATAGTAACAATTCTTTTGGAACCTTGATCTGTTAGGATTTGGCTTTGAAAATCTTTCCAGACATTTTGAGGCAAAATGATCAATCTTATTGCAATTAAAACACTTAAAAGGCAATTTTCCTTCATACTTACTGGATCCTCTTGGTAGTCTCTTTGTAATGAGAGCTTCAAGTTGAGCAGTTTCTACTTCTTCCAGGTCTTTTCTTGCTTTTCCATACCATGACAAATTCCTCGATGAGTTCTCTCCTGGATCAAATCCTTGTTTACCTTTCACAGAGGCACTGGATTTGAATGCAGATTCACTTTTGGGGGGATCATCTCCAAATTCGGTCATTTCAAAAGTAGCCAGCTTGCCAGCCAATTGGTCTCTTGTGACAGTTGTATGGGCTTTGAATTCATCAATGGCAGCAACCTTGATTTTGTAAGAGGCAGGAAGGGATCTGAGAATCTTACCGACAATCTCATTTTCATCCAAGACTCCACTAGAATTTCTAATTCCACAAACCAGCTCATTCACTCTTGGCATAAAAGTGGTAATATTTTCATCATCTCTTATCTTCAATTTTTCAAATTTCCCTTTTAGACTCTGTAACCTTGCACATTTAACATACTCATCTGCTTCATGCAGAAGTTCTAGTTTAATCCAAATCTCATAGGCAGTTGGTAGGTCAATAACATTTGAGAGCTCTGAGTCAGTTAATGCACTTAGAAGAGCCTCTTTGGTCCGTAGATTCTTTTCAGCATCTATGATTTCATTTAGGGTTGTTGAACCACCATGTGGAGGTGCATACACTTTTGTGACCATGGACCAGTACACCTTTCCCATACACTGCAAGTGACATTTCTGCGACCTTTCCAAAGAGAGAAGTTGGTTCCATCAAACTTTGAACTATCCTTCTTGTATGACGACATTCTGGATCTCCTCAAGCGGTTAAGCTCCTTTTAGAGGAACTTAGCTCTGATACCAATTGTTAGACTTAGGGCATACAACTGAGAGGGGTGGTGAATCAGTTGTGCAAAACTTTCCCTTATTTAAACACTTGAATCTTCTTTAGTGATTAGCATAATATTAATCATGAACCATAAAGCATTAAATCAGAAGCAGAAACATAACAACACATATGACACCAAGATTTTGACGTGGAAAACCCAGTTAAGGGAAAAACCACGGGGTGATTAACCCAAGAAAGTATTCTTTGTTAGAAGAATAGAAAGAACAAAATGGCACATGCCAATTAGGGGTCACTGCCCGAGCATACTGCTCACAAGAGGCTCACTACCTACAAGAGACACACTATCTACAAAGGAATAAGTATCACCTTTATGAACTAGAGAATAACATTTCAGCATGCTTGAATCAGTTCCATTTAAGCCCAATACTTCTACTCTGCCTTTCGTACTTCTCTTCACTACCACACACTCATCACCACAAGACACACTTCAAAATGAATTCACAATCCCTTATTTATACAAGGCATCGACTTAGGAACAATCATCTAAGTCAGAAAACACCTACAAGAACATCTACAAGACGTGTAATACATCTGGTCGGCCAGTCTCAAGAAGAACACCAATATCCGTGGTTATTCTTCAAATGCAAACTCTAACTTCAATGTGGAGCACCAACATTAACTAGGATCCTTCTCAGCCTATCCTAATTTATATAGGATTAAGATGGTAAAAATATATATATCTAGTTTTCATATAAATTAAACATACATACACTCTATTTCACATCTATTTCACTTAGTAGGAAAATATATAAGTTTCATAATGTAGAAAATTTCCTAACGGAGGCAATATAAGAAGGGGGAGATTTTAGAAACAATGCCAAATTCTAAAAGGGATCATCATTATAAATATATGGTTTTCACATAAATTAAGCATACTAAGATGAGCCATAGTATTCTTAGGGCACCATAGAATAGATAAATATAATAAAAGGATTAAATAGGTAAATATTATAAAAGATTTGAATAGGTAAATATCATAAGTGAATTGCATAGATAAATATTATAAAAGAATCACTTGACAAGCAAGGTAGACTGTCAACTCAATGCTATCCTTAGAGACTTAATTGATTTAAATGAAAAGATGCATATCCGAACAGAGTTAAAATTTCCACTAGATTAACTAATCTAACCATTTTCTCAAAACTCAAACCATATTTTAACTTGCAAGTATATCAAAAGGTCACACCATCATAACACACTAAACTAACCACAACATAAAACCAAACTATCATATAACTCACAAGCATTTCAAGGAGTCAAACATAACTCTCAAAAGCAAGGTATCCCACCACAAGAGTCGACAACTATTTCGACCTCATATTACAATAACATGCAAGGTCCTTCAACAAGGATATAGACAAACTAATCTACCTATGCCTCTAAGCATGAACGTTACATGCAACAAAACAAGCAACCCGATAAGACGCCCAATGAAGTGGATGAGAATTCATATGAGTAAAAGCACACACGAAAGTGAAACACAATACCAAAAGGGTTTACACACACCCCTTGCATTCAAAATCATACTCGACTCAAAATAGAGGCAAAAGGGTGGACTCTGGTACAACCTTAGACTCACCACAGAAAAGAAAGGCTCAAGTGAACAACATACCACAAGGAAGCAAGGTAGATAACTCAACCACTGGTTAGGTAGGATGGGATAGTCAAACGGCTAGTGGTTCCCTATCTCCTCCTCCACATCCACCCATTAGCCAATACCTATATGTATATCCTGCACACTCAACCAAAACATCACATACCACATTGTAAACATAGCCGAAGCAGCTTTAAATATATTAATGAGCATGTATAATCAATCACTACCTATATCCATTTGGCAACTATATAATATAATAATCAATCATTTTATCATTTTAATCTAGAACCAGGTGAATAATAGGATATGCACCAGTCGGACAAGGGCGGGCCTTACATGAAACTAGTCTATCACCTAGAAAGAAAGCTCCATCACTTGTGTTCCTCCTATCATCAGTTCTACCAGCCTAATCTACATTTGTATATGTCGTCAAAGAGAAATCCTTTCCCTTCTCATACCATAATTGATAGTCCAAAGTGCTCTTCATATATCTAAAAATCAATTTAACAGCCTTTATGTGAGTCTCTTTTGGATCGGCTTGAAACCTAGCCACCATGCTTGCATAATATCTGGCCTTGACATAGTCAAGTATAATAAGCTTCCAATCATGGACCTATAAAGAGTCTGATTGGCTTGAGGTGAGTCATCATATTTTCTAAGATGACAACCTTTTACCATAGGTGTACTCATTGGTTTGCACTCATCTATACCAAACTTTTTCAACATCTCCTTGACATACTTAGTTTGTGAAATTAAAATACCCATGTCCAATTGAATAATTAGAAGTCTAAGAAAGAATGAAAGTTCACCTATCATAGACATTTCAAACTCCTTTTGTATCTCTTCTACAATTTTTTTACACATTTCATCATTACCATTGAAAATAATATCATCAACATATATGTCTACTACCAATATGTACTCATTTTCAGTTTTGATATAGAGATTACTACCTGCAATACCTTTCTTGAAGCCTTTCTAGTGTAAGTACTTGTCCAATGTTGCATATGATGCCCTAGGGGCTTGCTTGAGACCATATAAAGCCTTTCTAAGTCTGCCTACCAAATTTGATCTTCTGATAGCTGAAATCCTTTAGGCTACTTTATGTAAACTTCTTCTTCTAGATCACCATTCAAGAAAGCAGATTTAACATCCATTTGATACACCTTGAAATCTTTGTGAATTGCAAATGTAAGGAACATCTTGATCACTTCTAATCTTTCCACAGGAGGAAACATTTCCTCAAAATCAATGCCTTTCACTTGTGAATAGCCCTTGAAAACCAACCTTTCTTTGTTTCTAACCACTTCTCCATCTTCATTCAACTTATTTTTGAATACCCACTTGGTGCCAATCATGTTCTTGTCCTTTGGCTATTGAACAAGTTCCCATGTCTTCTTTCTCTCGATCTGTCATATCTCATCTTGCATTTCTTGAATATAACTCTTATCCTTGCTAGGTTTAGAAAAATTCTTTGGGTTCAAAAAAATTCATTGGTTCTATTTGGGGTTTGAAATTGGCCCTTTCTCTGGGTTTGGATAAGCTACAAATTGAGGGAGACTCAAAACTTATTGTTGACACTACACTTGGCAGGACTGACAGTGGATGGAAACTCAAAGACATCATTGAGGACATCAAGTGCTTACTGACTGGGTTCACTCAGAAAGAGATAGGACATACCTATCATGAAGCCAACAAAGTGGTTGAGAGCATGGCCAATCTTTGTCAGAACATAAGCAATTGAAGATGTTGGAGAAAGCTACATAACCTTTGTCCTCAAATTCAAAAACTCCTCTGTATGGAGTAGGGTACTATTGATGATTGTTTTTACACATTCATAACAAAAGTTAAAATTCACAAAATGAACCTCAACTATCTTGAAAGATATGAAGAAATCATTTAAGAGTTCTTAATCCCAAGTTTCTGTATGGTTAGGTCTCGACCTTGTGGATAATTCAGTAGGTTAATGTGAAACTGTAATATGCAAGGGGCCTTACTTGATTCAAGGTGATCTATGACTCACTGGACTCGAATTATGCAAATTGTTACAAAGATCAACAAATTATCCATTTCTTTGCATAAATTCATTACTGTATCTTAAAGCTTTGTATGATTTATAATGAAACAAGCCTTTCTTTTCAAATTGATATGAAAATTGTCAAATATTAACATAATTGTTCATGCTCTCTTTAAATGTAAGACAATTTCCTTTAAATCTCTGCATTTAAGCTAATTATTTCAAAGGTTTAGGGAAAAGTTAGAGAAATTCAAATTGAATATCATTCTACTATAGGATCTAAATGCTCTATTATTGATGTTGTAAGAAATATATCACTTGATCAAATCAACAGACTAAATTAGTAAATGTGAAGCCCTGAGTATTTTCATGAACACACATCTATGATTGCAAGCTTTTAAAGAGATATTATTGCGAATACAAATAAAAGCCACAAAACACTTTGAAAATAGATGCAGAATTCCATATTTATTTGTATTCAAAATACACAGTCATAAATGATTTACAATTTATGAATGACTCTTTGCTTCATCAATCAACTTAACAAAAAACTTACAATGTCTTACAGATACAATAAGAAAGTTGGACACTCCACACATTCCTTAGTGTAGACACAGGTGACCTCCTCTAAACTAAAATATTCTTTCTAATCAAAGTGTTCGAACAAATTACAATTGCCAGCTATCTTTCAAAATCCCCATGTAAATTATGTACATGTAGTAGAGCTTCTTTTATAGACTTTGAAACTTCTGACTGCTACGGCTACAAAGCTTTAATCTATGTTTAAGATCCCTCTATTATTGATCGATGGTGCATATTCATCTGTAACCGCTTCTCAAAATATCTAGATGATATCATTTCTTCTCTCAAAGGATGCCATTGGAATCTTTAAAAAAAAAAGATTCCCTCGTCTTTGACTTCAACCTTTTTGTTGACTTTCCCTGTAGACATCCTTCTTATTTGATCTCCTTTCCATATTGGTCGCCTCTTTTATAAAATCTACTCCCTCAAATATGTTTTGAAATTACTAATTACACCTTCTACAAAGGTGCGATCTCCTCCTAGACTCTTTGTCCATATATACTCTTGCATTATAACCCCCTCTTTTAGTTCTTTTCTCTGTTCTTTGAACCTTCACTCTTTTTCATATATTTCTTCATTTTGGCACTTTCTTCAATCAATGAATTGATCATCTGTTTACTGAGATATGCTTTAGGACTTTCCATGCATGGTAAAAAAATAGCATTAAATTCTGTCAAAGCCCTCTCCAGTTCATATGCTAGTATATCCATGCATTCATGATCTAGTAGCTTTTCTCCTATCCTTTTATGCATTCTGATCATGTCATCTACTTTTTCTTTTATGTCTTGAGCAACTGTTATGCACTTTTTAAGATTGTCTTCTTCAAACTTTAGTTCTAACCTCACCTGTGGCACTTGATTTGCCATTGAAGGGGTAATTACTCCTTCATTGATTAACTCTTCTGCTCTTTCCTCAATTTCTGTTAACTGTTTCAATTCAAATCTGCATTCTTCCCTTCTGAATTGGCAATTATGTATAAGTATACTGGATTTATTCTTTTCCCTTGCATCCACCTCCCATCCTCTCACTACTTGTTTTATTACCTGTTCACCTTCTTTCATGAAATCATTGAACCATTCTTCAAATACATTGGCCTTAAGCCTTTTATTTTCCATGTCTTTTACTTCCTCCTTGGATACAACTGCTATCTCATTGGGCTATTCTGGTACTGTTGTATTGGGATCAAATATCCCTTTAATAAATTGCTGCAATTAGACAATGTGTCCCTTCAAAGATTCTTGTTTATCCTTATCTTTCCTCAACATTTTTGTTGTTACGTGTGCATGTCATCCCATTCAATTATGTGTTACTCCTGTGTAGTATGTCGAAGGTCAAAATTTAGTATTTTATATTCATCCAAGGTTATTTCTCCCTTAGTCTTCTCCTTTTGAGGTATGGCCAGATTCAACATCCTAGATCCATCTGGACCTCTTTGTATGGCTGACATTGTTCTGGCCTTTCTCTTTTCTTTTCCTAGCATTGTATTACCCAATAAACTTTTAATATCAATAGGTACCAATTGTACCTCCTTCTTCTCTTTCCTTATTTCTTCCCCTAACCAAGCAGGAATCTCTTTTGTGTCTTCAGCCATTTTTTCTTCATCAATTACCTCTTCCTAAGGTTTTTCCACTTCTCCATGTTGCTGTTGTTCTTGTTGTTCTTGTTGTTGTTGCTCTGGTTATTCTTGTTGTTGTGGAGGATGCTATTGAGGTGGAGGTTGTTGTTAAGGGGCTTCTTCTTGTACCATGGGATTATCCCGCTGTTGAGACTCACCCCCATTTTCTTCTTCTTCAATTTTTGTGTCTCCTCCAGCTTCATCTCCTTCCTCAAAACCTTCTCCTTCTGATGATTCTTTTTCTTTTTTCTCTTTTTCATGTGCTTGTTCTATATTTATCTTGTCTATATCTTTTGTTTGTTCTTCAGTTTTACTTTCAGTAACATTCTTTGTATGTTCTTTATTGTCAGGCTTCTTAGTTGCATCCTCTGTATTGATTGCCTCTTCTATATTTGCACCTTCTTTTTGTTCTTTTTCAGACCTGTTAATTTGTTCTATATGTGCAGGTGATTTTACCATTGTATCATCTTCTTTTGCTTCTTTTTCTTATTCTTGCTTGCTTTCTGTGTTCTTCTCTTCTTCGCTCTATTCACCATACATATTAAGAATATTTAAAACATCTACACCTGAAGCACCATCTTCTATTTCATCTTTTGTTTGAGCATGTTTTTCTATGATTGTCTCCTTAGGTGCATCTTCTTTTTCAGCCTCTTCAATTTTGTGTGCTTCTTCTTGCACATCTTTGATTATTTTAGGAGACACTAAGGTAACAAATGGATCTACTATCCCTTGTTCTTCCTGTACCTTTTCCTTTTTAGACTCTAAGCCCTATTCAACTTCCATCTCCACTTGAGTACTTTGCTCATCTTCCTCACTCAAGAACTCACTAGATTCTTCTTCAATTTTAATTTCTTTCCCTGCATACATTACCCTTTCCTCACTTTCACTACTGTCACTCTCAATATTGACAGTCTCAATTATTTGTTTGGCTTCATGTGCTTTTGACTCTTGCAACATTTCCCTAGCCAATTTTGTCTTCACTTGAACATATGCCTATCTTTTTTCTGTTGGGGTGGAGGCAATAGGTATATTATTCAACTTGGCACTGACCTGCTGTACTCCTATGACCTCAGTTGTTTTTGAAAGTTTCCCCCTTTGACATACTTATTGGTATTGCTCTTCTAACTTGCTGCCCTGTTACTTCCTTGGAAGTCTGTGCTTCCTCTACACTAATTTCATGGCTTAATGATTTTGCATCCACAAATGTATTAGATGATACTGCTACTATTATTCCCAAGGCATAGGGATCCATTAGAGTAGAATTCTTATCTTTCTCTACAATTTTAGCTTCTACAATCTTTCTCTTCTTCTCATAAAAACATTGGGGATCATCACTAGGTTCTCTTACTCTCTTTTTCCCTTTCTTAGGATATGTGATTTCCCTCCCTTCAGCTTTGAGTTCTTCAATCCTGTCCTTTAACCATGTCTTTGAAAACAGAATAACTAGTTTGGACAATACATCCAAAGAAGTGTTCCACGGTTGTGACCAATCAAGCTCTGTATTAGGAGCAAGCCTGGCCTCTGCATAACTGTGATGTAACAATTTATCATCTTTTTGAACCTTTGGAGGAACATAAATATCTCCCATATTTTTCATTTGCTCAATTGTTAGCCTTTTATGAGCCCTCTTCCTTATCATTTTTGCAATCTGACCAAAAATCTTCAATGTGTATTTGATGCTTAAACTTCTTATCAACTGTATTTTGAATCCTGTGGAAGGGGTCAAACCTTCTAGCTAAATCAAACTCTTCAAATCCATAATATCTCAATTCCTGCTCTGAACAACTAGCCACCTCCTCACTGTAGCATGAATTTCTACCAATGGACCAATGTAGCTTAAGGTTTCCTCTGTTAAACTTCTTCTTATACATTCTAAAGGTGTTCAGATTTTGCTTTGAAAAATATAGAACAATTAATTTGTTGGAGGGATACCTGGGTAACATGAAAGGTTTTCCCTCAAATCCTTCAGTCCTAATGTAAGTAAAATGTTCAAATTGAATATACCATGAACTATGTAGCCCAATTGTATCTTCTGCATCTTTTGATATCCTCTTATTAGGTTCTTCCCTCAAAATTCTAACCATATAGGTATAGAATACATCATTAACTAAAGTATATTTCTTCAATGCATTCTCCTCTTGTAGATCAAGGTAATGTTCATATACCAATTTCTAACCTGGACCATTGGCCAAGGTTCCAACCCTGTCTATTCCATGTATAAATGGTCTAACTTCTGCTGCACATGAATACAATACGTATGAAGACAAATAAAAAGGTAGCAACTTTTGCTTCCTTAGCATGGCCTATTTCCATATAGTTGTGCTTATGGCCTTGGCCCAATGAATCTGTCCTTGTTCCTATATTGCTTCTCTCATAAATTCAATGACAGTAAATATCTAGGGCTCACATTTAGTGCCCTCTCTCAATCCTACCAATCTACTTAGCATTGTAATCATCAGGTATATTTCCTCTTTGAAGTATATTCTCAGCAGATTTTTGTGCACTCTGGCTATAACTTTGGGTTTATTTTCTGGGCTGTACCAACTATAAATTATTTTACCTCTACAATCCCTTTCATTGGTATGAAAATCTTCATTGTATTGATCTATGTCAATATCTACCATTTTTTCATTGATCTCTAGGCCAAATGTCCTTGCAATACCCTCTGTGGATAAATCTGCAATGATTCTATTTTAAAACATTATTTTCTTGGTTGATAAGTCATACAGAGTTAAACAATCTAAACACAAATCCCTAGCCTCCATAGCCAACATAAAACTTGTAGCTTTGTACAACCCACTCTCCCATATGCACTTCATAGCAGGTGTAGCATCTACTGCCGTGATCTTCTGTAAGACAT
Organism: Cunninghamia lanceolata; assembly: GCA_027924645.1. NCBI lineage: Eukaryota > Viridiplantae > Streptophyta > Pinopsida > Cupressales > Cupressaceae > Cunninghamia > Cunninghamia lanceolata. Next base: position 40,947,274 of record BSBN01000809.1, on the reverse strand, counting down.
CATTTGCATCATAATTCCCAATGTTTGTATCTGTCCCTACTCCACTATTACTTATCAATGACGGATATCCTTTGTGTAGTGGCAACTCTTCTTTCTCTATTTCTTTGCGAGGTTTTCTTTCTTTTTTAACTTCACCCCCTGTATCTACCCTTTTCTGCTTCGGGGCCATCCTGTAAAAAGATGCATCTTCTTTAACTCTTCATTTTACTTTCTACGTAGGGTTTTACTATGAATTTCTATTTTTTACCATTTTACCCTAACCCAGTTTGTCCTTTCTATTTTGACTTTCACATTTGTTAAGCTCTACCCAGCTAATTAATAGTTAAAATAGTGATTTAACAAATGCCTACATTTTATAATGAAATTACTAGAATGTACGTGTATTTTACCACTAGAAATGTAACAGCATTTTGAAGATAAATAACTGTATTTGCTAACCACTCAACTTTCTATCGTTGACTTACTTTACCATTTTTCTTCCATCCAGCTTCTATAATTCTGTCACCTTGATGAATTTTGTTTAGTCTTTGTAGCAATTCTCCTTTTCTGTAGTTTTTACTCTTGACAATGTAAATTTGAAAATAAAATGACGTTAAATTTACCCTAGCTCTTTGAATTTTAGTCCTTTTGGGTGTTAGCTCAGCATTAATTACAACAATTAATGCGTCTAAAGCTTCGGCTTTCTATTTCAACTTTTAAGTTTTAAACTTTTTATCTGTTAGTTCATTTCTGCATACATCTCTTTTCTTTGTACATTTCCTTGTATGTTATTCTTTGTATGTTAACATTGTATCTTTTCAACATACAAAATAATATGCAAGAAACCATAACTAAGGCTATTTCCCTTTTTCCTTTTTATCCGTACTTGTATCTTTGCTTTGTATATCACTCTTTGTATGTTATCTTGTCTAAGCACATATACAAATGACCCATACAAACCTCCTTTTACTTTTATCTCCCGCGATGTCTTTTATTTCTTTGTATATTTGACATGTATATCATTAACATACAACTATCCCAAACATACAAAGATTTTTGTTTATTAAACTTCCTTTCGAATCCGTCTTGCATATTCATTTGTATCCCCTTCTTGTATATCAGCTTGTATATTGGAGATATACATTGTTAACATACAAACTCGATATACAGTCGGCGGGACCCACTTAACTTTCATTTTGCATCTTTTTTGATACAACAATACTTGTATCTATCCTTTAGATACAAACCCGAATACATGGAAACTCATTTGTATCCTGCTTCAGATTTCTTATATTCTATAAACTGCAGTTCATAATTCTTCGGCTCCATATGTATATGAAAAAATACAACTCGAAGCATACAACATAAAAACCTGATATACATCCAGCGAACTTACCCAATTATTCATTTTAACTCTAAATTTTGTCGGGTCCAACTTGTATGTAAAGAATAGAGCATTAGCCATATGCATACAAATACAATTATGCAATAACCTGACAACTCTTTTATGCGACTAGTACAAAGAATCCACATACAAACAATTTGTATATGCAACATACAAACCCTCCTATAGTGCATTTTACCAAAACCTGCATATCTTACAGAATATTGGGAATTTTGGAATGGTTCAAAAAGCAACCCTTACTCATTTTTGACAAAGTATTCACCCCTATTCTGATCTGGTACTTACTACTATTTTTCTTTATTTCAACAAGGTTTGTAACACCTACCTCCTTTTTCCTTTACCACCAAGCAGACCAATACACAAGCAAAAAGCCACAGCCACGGCAGGGGTCCTCATTTTGCTAAGAAGTAAAATGGGGCATGTTGTGAGCATCACAATAGGTACTATATCTAAAACTTCATGATTTTAATCCCCCACTATTCAGTTACTCAACCTAAGGTGTGCTTTAGGTGTCACATAAGAAATGATTATGATACTAATGATTATAATATTGTTGATGGAACCAAAATATTTAGTGAAGGGATGGATGTCAGGCTCATATCTGAGAAGAGAAATATAAATTGTGCTTAGCTGATGTGTTATAAAAGCAACATGATGACATGGATGTCCCAAGAGGTTAATCACATGGCCTCTCATGTGCTCAACAATTGGCTCATTACTCCTAATCTCTGTATCACCAGGCTCAGAGATGGTAGTAATCATAAGTTTAAATGGCATCCTAATTCACATGAGCCAAATTTAATAAAAATTGTCACTTTGAAATGGAGAGGTGTCAAGTTGTCCATTAATTCTCATGTCTTGAGCTGCTTGAAGATTCATATAGACTATGATAGAGTTTTTTTCCTCTTAGAGTTCTTATTTCTACTAAGGGTGGTAAAGTTACTTGTCTGCAAAGAGTCTCTTTTTTGTTTAGTATTTCTACTAAGAGGGGTAGCTATCTACAAATGGGGGGGATAGGACTTTTACTGAACCTGAGTCTTGTGAAGAATTCAGGAAGAATGTGACCCTTTGGAATATCTATCAAGAGGGAGGTGTTGTGCTATTTTTAGAATGCCTACAAGGGCATGATGAAAACTTATCTTTGCAGTTTGCTAGGTCTTGGATGAATAGACATGTCAAAGTTGGTAGCATTAGATTTGAAGTGACTAAAAAGGATATTGGGATGGCTACGAGCATGTCCACAGATAGTGTGAAACACAAGAGGACCGGCAAAGTTTCCAACTCGAAGGGTATGGCTCTGTTCCTTAAAAAGGATGAAGTGTTGCACACCCTACAAGGTGGTTTGATAGAGGGAAGCTCCCCAAACCCTGGGACGACGTGTGCTATATGATCAGGGTCATCCCACAATAATGGGTTACACTTTTTGGTCAAACTTGACATTGAAATCAACATTTTGAACTAATTCATCACTTTCTAACACCTATAGCCACTAAACCATTATAATTTGAAGATGATGCAAACTAGTGATTTGTGAGATTTTGTTTGTAGATTCTAAAAATATATATATATTAAAATTTGGAGTTAAATTGTAAAAATTTTTGCATCTCCTTTGATAACTAGTTTTTAATAGTAAACAACATTTTTTTAAAGTGATGTGTATTCCATAACACAACTTTTTTTTTCTACAAAGGATAAAATTCTGATTCTTTTGAATTTAGATTGGTAACACCAATATCTAGGGTATGCATTTTGTTTCATAATGTTTTGTTAAATATTTTTTTATTACATTTTGAAGTCAAACCAATTATAATTTAGACATAGGCGCATTCCATAAAACATAACTTTTTTTGTATGTATCAAAATTCAATTTTTTTGTTGAAACAAGGACATCAATACCTAGGGCATACATATTTTTCAGATTTTTTTTCACTAATTTACTAATTTTCTGTGTGTAGAACAGAGAACTTGATGTTCGGTGAAAAACCTATGTTTAGTAAAACTAAAAAAAAAAATCATAATAAAATCAAAATATATCAAAACTATACTCGTTGCAAAGCTCATTTCAAGGATTGTGATCCTCCAATTTGGTTTGGCAAAGGTAAATCCATTTGGACCTTCAACTCAGCTTCGGAAGCCAAAATTTTGTAGAAGAAAGGGGAAGGGAAGGGGGTAAGTTGTCTAGTGGGGGTCTTCTCTTGAAGACACCTATGAATGAAGGTGAGTGACGTCCTTCACTTGAAGTATGGAATCCTTTGAACAAAGGTCTAAACATGGCTTGTAAATCCCTGTAACGACCACCTTTGTTCGAAGGTGCCTTGCACTAAAAAATATTATCCTTTTTTTAACTGCCGACCTTTGTTCGAAGGCATGCCGACTTGTTTTTTTTTTAATGTTTTAATTTTTCGTATTGTATATAAATAGGATTTTTTTTTTCATTTTTACAAATCAATGTAACAAGATAAATTCACATTTTTGTTCTGTAAGGGAGGAGGAAATCTTTGAGAGAAGATTTTTCAAGTCATATTTTACAAAGAATGAGATGGGAAACAAAAAGACAAGACAAAATAAGACTACACGAAAGTATTCCACAGAAACTATAGAAAGATTGAAGAAATATTGCAAAAATATCATAAACAAAAACAAGGTATGCATATATTTTATTTTCTATTTTTAATCTAGGTCATTTTATTTATGCTTAAATATATACATGTATTGATTAATCATGTAGTATGACGTCATTTAATCTAGGTCACTAAGTGAATTATGCTTAAATATATATGCATTGATTTCATGTAGCTGGGATGTCATTTAGTTTAAGTCATTCCTCATTCTTGGCTATAATCCCCACCCCTCTACCTAGAGATAACTACCTCTCTCTCTCTCTATCCACCACTCTCTCTCTCTCAAGTTGCCCACTCTCTTTACCTCTACCTCTCCCTCACTGGGGCCTCCCTAGCTATCTCTCTCCCTCTATAACTCTCCATATCCCTCTCCCTCTCTCTAACATTCTCTCTCTTCTTCGTTTTATATTATTTTTCTCAACTCTATCTTTAACAAGTGGGTTATGTGTTAGTAAACCTAGAGGAAGTGTGTCATGCTTTCCAAACATTACCAAAAGGAACCTTTTTCTTGTGGTAGCTTAGATTTCATCACCATATAAATTATAGTTGAACCTCTTTAACAAGTATCTACTAGATTAATTATCTTGTAAGCTAGAATTCCATTTGGAGCCAAAGGTTAATCCTTAAAATTATAGTCTCATCCTTCTTTTCATTAGTTAGTGTGATCTATGAGAACAAAATGAAGTCTAAATATGAATCAATTGCAAAAACAAACGATTATACCTTCCTTTTGACTCACAAATCCAAGAGAGGAAAGGAGTTGCACCTGATAGCTCCTCATATTTTACCCATGATGACTGAAATGTGGATTGCTCAATTCTTGCAACACAATGTAGATGAGATGGGGATTGATAGATTAAGGGATTAGATGGAGATGGAGATTGGAATGAGGCATGATTTTGACATTATGGTAGTATGATGAGGAGATTGTGGAGAGATTTTGGCAGAGGTTTTGATACATCAAGAAGTCTCTACCAATGGCTTAGAGAAGGGTCTCATTTATAGAGTTTTGGAAATGAGGATGGAGGGTGAGGATCAAAAGATGAGATCAAGGGCTAGGAATCAATGAGAGTTAGGGTTAGGATTGAATCCATAGCCTTGTGACAAGTGTCACAAGGGGAGTGGATGAGGGAGATCAAGGGTAGAAGCTTGGTCAATGGGATTAGAGGGCTCTCATTAAAAGTGAATTTTAAATTCACATGGGGAAAGGTGTGGAGGATTAAAATGAATGAAAGATTCATTTTTGGGAAGAGTGGACATGACAAGTGAATTTTTAATTCAACTCATGGGGGAGTGTGAATTAAAAATTCACCTTTATGTAGAGATGTGAAGAGGTACTCTTACATGTGTAAGAGAGTAATAAATGAGGGGTAAGGGGGATTTTGACCATTTGAATAAGAAATTAATTTTTATTCAAAGATGTGTGGAAGGATGGGCTAAGTAAGGTTGATTAAGTGTTTAGCTTAATTAACCTAGGTCTAGGGGATAGGTAGGCTAGGGTAGGTTGATCAGTAGGATAGATTAATTAGATAAGAATGATTTATCTAATTAACAAGGATTAGGGAAATGGACAAAATCAACTAAATAAATATAAAAAATATATATTTAATTGATGAGGATAGTGTTGTAAGGTATAGTGACAAATTAAATGAATTAATTGATCACAAGGGATAGACAGATGATTAGGGATAAATTAATTAAATAAGACAAATTTATTTAATTAATAGGATGGATAAATTGGTGTAGAGGTACGAGAAACTGGTTTATAGAGCAAGCCAATTTTAGGTGTCTACATTTGCCCCTCTTTGAGATGGTGTTGCGGCTAAGTAACATCATTTCAAAGAAGTTAAAACATAGAGTTGGATTGGATAGAAAAAAAGATTTTGGCTTAGAAGAATAGGGTAAGGTTTGGGGATAATTAGTAAGGATGATGCCCCCTCGAGAGGATAGGCAGGTTGCAAGAACACGGTTGTGCTCTCAAAATGGATGGAAGAGATTGGTAGAAGTGGTTGGAGGATTAGGGGCGAGGTGAAAGTGTGATAATGTTGGGTGAAAGTGTGATAATGTTGGGAGATTGATTGGTGGATGATCATTGTACTGAAAATGATTTAGAGCAATCCTAGGTTTGATATAGCAAAGTGGATATTTTCACCAAGGTATAGAAGACCAGGGTGATGATGTTTATCCAACATTGCATGGACTAGACACGTAGACAAAGGGATGATCTCATGCATGCCCAAGATAGTACAACCTTGCCTAGATGAGGGAAGGGGACTCATTGCATAAGTCCTTAGTACACAAAAGGTATGATGAACCTTAGATGCATAAGGGGATCAATATGCTAGAACTGACCCTATGATCTACACGATATGAATACTAGTTTAGAGTAATGAAATCAAGCCACAAGCATAGCATACAAAAGCAAGACTATGCCCCATTCTAGATGTTTTCACCACATACCATGATATAGTGAGATCAAGGTAGCTTTGATGTGATCTTCGAATAGGACAATAGATAAAAATCAAAAACAAAAAGACCAACGAACCAAACAAGTAGCCATTGTATCTCTTGCCAAAATGGATAATGATTTGATAGGTTCTGCCTATTGTAGGAAAGATATATCCTAAGGCAGGAATTGATAGATGATTGGATCATGCTTAGTTGATGTTGTAAGATTGGCTCAAGATATGATGGTGACAAGTTGTGGTTAATGCTGATTTGATAATTGATGATTTTTTTTAAGGGACAATGCTTCGATAGGTGATGTGATGCTTGGATCTAGTGTAAGCTCAACAGGTTGGATGGGTGCATCTTATGTACCTGAGTACTAGAAACTTCCTTTGTATTCCAGCCTACCTACATACCCTGTATCCATGGGATCAAGGCACATTAAGATGCAGGTGGTGATGATATGTAGTTCTAATTTGTGATGGTGATGTGGGATGAGTGAGGATAGATGTGCTGATGATGAGATGTTGATGGAACGATGTTGATTTTAGGATGGATATTTTTGGGATTTTATGAATTTCTAATTTTTTTTTGGATTTTTGTGATTTTAGAAAGGGAATGATTTATTATGATGGTTGCATTGGATTTCATTTAGATAGCCTTTGCGCTAGATACCAATGACAAGGGAACACCAAGTCTAGAGGTGGAGGTGATGGGGTTGGGTTGGGGATTTGGCAATGAAAGGATAATGGATAAGAGACTTTGATAAATGGATAGATACATGCGGATAAGGGGTAGGATGGGGGATGAAGGATCTAGTAGGGATACATGATAAGTAGATGGAGGGATTGTCAGTGGAAGGTGATAGAGAGGAGATTCACGATAGATGGATTGGAAGATAGAGATAGGGATGCAAGATAGATGGATGAGAGATGGGGATAAGGATTTACTCCAAGGACTATGTTGCAAGGAATCATATGTCCCAATGTTTAGGATTTTGCATGATGGGTTCATGTGTGAATGGATGGACTTTGTAATAGATGGATGGAGGATATTCTTGGAAAGGGAGTATGCCGAGAGGTGTCCAAAGCAAGTTGTTGATATTTTGCCCCTTGTCTTTATCAAGATCTAAGGAGGGGGATATAGTGGATAGAATGGATGGGGAATGATAGGATAAATAGGGGATGGTGGATAGGAATATGATAGGATAAATAGGGGATAGTGGATAGGAATATGATAGGATAAAGATAAGATAGTGGATCAGATGTGCAAAGGATATTATGGATGTGGATGAAGGATATGGTTTTACCCCCAAGTGTAGGGATACAAAATGGATGGAGAAGGGATTACGCATGACACCCACAAGGGGTTTTCATCATGGTACTTGCCCAAGGCACCACAAGGAGTGGTTTTCAGCATTGGACAGATTTTTCTCTTTACTACTATTTTCTTGATTTTTTTGATTTTTTTTTCTTTTTTGATGGAATGGGGACTCTAGCGTCTGTTTCCATAGCACAGAGAAGATGGTCCCATGTTGGATAGCATTTTGGATGATGATTGCATAGATGTTGGTAGATAGGAGAAGATGTAATGTATGGTGGGTAGTGGATTATGCGGATTATGTGATTATGATGTGGATTATGTAAAAGCATGGACCATAGGAATGTGATGGGGAGGATATGTAGGATAGTGAAAGAAAGATGAAGAGATGGGGGTATGTGGGAATGTCAAGTGGTGGAGGGGAACCAAGACCAATGGTTGCACACACCGTGATGTATTTGGAAGCTTGTATTTTGGATGTGGAGCTGGGAGCAATGGGGATTGGGATGGGAGATTTTTGGATGGTTGATTTGGGGTTTTAGGGACCTAAATATACTTAGAATTTGGGGGATTTTTAGATGGGGAGTAGGATGTTTGGGATTTTGGGGTGGATTGGGATGTGGATGCCTCATTAGAGTTTGGTGATTTTTGTTTTGGGACCCACACCATTTTTGTTTTTACTTTTTCTTGTGATGGTGTGGGCTTTGATAGCCTTTTGGATTTTTGATTTTTCTTGGAAGGGATAACATCTTTAGGCTTTTGTGCTTTATGAGTTGAGGCATTCAAATTTTTACTTTTGAATCCCATGGATTTGGGGGAAGCTTCATGTTTGAAACATGTGTGCTTTTGTTGGTCTTGATTGGGAAATTTAGGGGGTTTATGGATGGAGGGGTTAAAAGTGGATTTTTGGATAAATGGATAAGGAGATTTGAGGATGGGAATATTAGGAGTTGGGAGGATGGGAGGATAAGAGGATTTGTGGATAGGGATGTTGGGAGTTAGTAGGATCGGAGGTAAAGTGGATTTGATAGGGATATTTAGAGTTGGAAGTAGTGGAGGTAAATTTGATGGGGGAAGATGGATGGTCACATGCTTTTGCAAATGATAGGATGATGGAGGAGGGATGGCGATGTATGTTTTGGGAGTGCGATGTGATGCACCAGATTTGGAATTGGGTGAATGGATTTTGGAGGATGCGTGGTTGGTACCAACATGTTTATTTTGTTTTCCTTGGGATGTATAGCCAAGGCCATGAGAGGATGGATGGAATGTGGTGTGGATGGGCTCCAAGATGCCTTGTTCATGAAGGCCTAGGCCTTTGCCTTGATAGTTCATGTGTTGGAGTATGCGACATGCGATGGGATGTTTGGTGCTTTGGAAACAAGACGCGAGTCTATTATTTGTTGGAAGAGGATAGGTGGTGGAAGGGAGTTGTTCACCTCCTACAAGGGATTCATCGTGGATGAAGGTGCTTTGTCCAAGTGGATAAGGGGATGGATTTGGGATGGGATTGGTAGATGGAGGTAAAGGACTAATGGGGGATGGTAAAGGGGTGATAGAGGTTAGTGTGGGATAAATAAGGTGATCAATAGATGTGAGGGGATCAGGGATGGGATTAGATAGGATGGTTAGATCTTAATTAGGAGAAGGGGTTGATGTTTCAACATGCTTTGGATTTGATTCTTGACATAGCTCATGTGCTTAGATAGAAGTGGGAGTGACTTGGATAGATGTGGTGGGTGCTTGGATGGATGTGATAGGTGTTTGGATGGATGCAATGGGTGCTTGACTTATGGATTCTTGAACATGGTTGCATGATGGTTCTTGAGTTATGATAGGAGATTGTTCAAGAGGTTTGGTGGATGTTGGTTTGCACGAGGGTGTTTGATTCCTTGCTAATAGCCAATGGATGGTATCCTTCATGAGCGTATGGGTTGATGAACAATATAATGGATGGATAATGATGGTGGATGATGTTGGATTCGGATTGAGAATGGATAGATGGGTGATGGGATTAGGTTGTGATGGTTCATGGATGGGTTCAAGGATAGGTGTTGGACTAGATGGTGGTGTTGGAGTGGTGGAGGATTTGGGGGATTCCTTTACTTTACTTGGTGATTTTCTTTGGAGGAAATCCCACAAGGATTCTTTGGATGTCATGGTGTTAGGATTTGGAAGATTTAATGGTGGATTAGATGGTGTATGGTGTTGGCAAGAGACACTATATGGACTCATGATTGTTGTCATTGATGGAAACGAAGTTCATCCCACACATCTGCAAGACATGGTGTGTCTATACCAGAAGTCAGAGTGAAGAATGTTGTGGTCTGGTAAACAAGAACAGAGCATGTGGTGAGGGCCGACAGTCAGGTTCTGATCTCTTAGAGGAAGTATCTTGGTGAAGTACAGTTTTAGGGGAAGTCAAGAGGACTACCTTTAGTGATAGATCCCAAGGATTTAGCCTCTGGTGATAGATGAGGAAAAAGATATGAATACTTGAGTATCAGGTTCCTGATTGGCAGTGTGGACAGAGGAAGAACTGACTGGCAGAACATCAGATATTATTCTGGATGTGTTACTGATGTTGGTAAAGGTTATGAAGGCATAAATTATTTTTGGCCAACATGATTGATGATTTCCACAAGTATATCCTTGATCCGCATTACTTGGTAAGCAAGGATTCAGCCGACAGATTAGAGTTTATGTAAAATATTGACTATTCCAGGTGCCGACTAGAAAGGTGATGAAATCACTTGTGCGGATATATATAAGATAGATTTATTTATGAGAAGTGTCGTGTGTTGTTGAGTTATGCAAAGAAAAGCAGGAGAGCTGAATAAAAGCAGAAAGGAAGGTCCAGTATGTGAAAGGAGAGTAGCACAAAAGAAGAGGAAAGATGAAGTGCAGTAGATTAGTATACAGAGCCTAATCAGAACTGAACTACAGTATATGTTGATGCTCCTTATCAGTTCAAGTATTGTATTACACTCTTTGTAGACAGTGTGCTCGGGCAGTGGGCCCTAATTGGCAAGTGTCATTTTGTATTTCCATTCTTCTAACAGAGAATACAATCTTGGATTAATCACCCCATGGTTTTCTCCCTTAACAAGGTTTCCATGTCAAAAATATTGTGTCATGTATATTTCTATTTCATGGTTATGTTTGTTTGTTTGAATTGATGTTGCACTAATTATTAAGAAAGTTTAGAAAGATGAAATAATTAAGATAACTGATTCACCCCCCCTCTCAGTTATCAACAATTGGTATCAAAGCCAAGTTCCTCTTAATAGAGTCTAACAGCTTGAGGAAGATCTAGGAATTCAAATGGAGGTATATGGTTTAAGGGAGCAACTCAAGACTGCCCTTGATGATCTTGAGCAGTCAAACTCTGAAGTTAATGAATTAAAGGAAAGACTCAAACAGGCTGATGATTTCATGAGAGAACTAAAAGACAAATTAATTCTCTCTATGAAAAAGAAAAAGGAGCTACTTTAGCAATTGGCAAGTTAAGGTGAAGCCAATGATACAAGTGAAGATCTGAAGGAGAAAACCAAGTTATGTGAAAAATTATCAAAAGAAATCATTATGGTAAGACATGAAATGGAATCAGGAGTTATAAAGTTTACCCAAGAGATTGAAGAGAAAAGAAAAATTGAAGATAATCTAAGACAATCTCTCAAGGAGAAATTAGAAGATTGCCACAAGATGGATAGAATCATCAGACATCTTGAATCTGATCTTGAAGATGCTAAAGATAATGAAGAAAAACTTGAGGATCAAGTTGTCTCTCTCAAAAGGGATCTTCAAACAACAAATGAATATAAAGAGAAATTCAAGATAAGTTATGCTCAACTTGAAGTTCTTCTTGAAAGCCAAAAGAGGGTAAATGACAAGTGTGGTTTGGGATATGAGAAAGGAGAAAACTCCAGATCCGGTCAGAAGAATTTTGGATCAGAAAATCCAAGGAACAGGCCTAGAAGACCTCTAGTAAGGCAGCCTAATGCTCAAGATATCCATCCTTCAATGGATACTACCACAACTGCAATAACTTTGGTCATAAAGCTAATCGGTGCAGAAAGAGAATGAATCAGACTAACACATCCTTCTCTGGACAGTGCTTCAACTAGAAAAGGTATGGTCACAAATCTCATGAATGTAGAAACATACAAATGAACAATTCATTCAATGGTAGATGCTTTGCATGCAATAGAATGGGTCATATGGCTAATCAATGCAGATCAAGAGAATATCAATCAAATATGCAAAGAAATGTAGTTTTCCAAATTTGCAATAGATCTGGTCATATTGCAAAATTCTGTAGAAGCAAGAATCAGGACAAAAGAGGTCCAGTATATTACAATCAGAATCAAGATAAGGGAAAACAAAAAGTGAATGCAGATGAATTCAAAATGAGATGAACAAGATTTGGGTGAAGAAAAGTACAGAGAATATAGGGGATGGATCCGCACCAGACTCTGGTGCTGATATTCCTTCCAAAAATTAAAAAGTGAGCTCTAGCTTAGGGGGAGACACAAAGAAAACCTTGTTCCCCCAGCCAATCAATTGGTGCCAGAACTAGCACAAATTGAGTTGTAGATTAAAGGGCTCTTAAGAGAAACATCTAAGTAGACTATGGTTAAGATTTGGATGATCCGCAAGATGTTTACAATCAAGATTTATCTAGTTCTTCAAGTCATCCAAATAAGGAAAACTGGAATGACTTAGGTCGAGCATTTATTGCAACTTGATGTTAGGGTTTGCAGAGCATTATAAGGGTTTTCTTAACAAGCATTTGTTCATTCTACATTCAAGAAGAAATGAAAAGAAGCTCTGCAACAGAAAACTCCTCAAGCCCATCAAAGATCATCTGTAGAATCTGATTCATCCAGCAATTGATCTGGCTCACTTCATGAAACTGAAAGGTGCAAAAGGTATTCTCTGTTATCAAATATCTTTCTGTAAATCCTTGAATAATGGATACTCCAAATATTGTGAAGATCTCTGACAAACCTCGCCCCATATTCAAGAAACATCCATAAAAGTCCTTGGAAGTAGATCCCCTAGGAGCATTTTCCAGTGTTCTGCATGGTGTATTGCATACAAAAGATATTAGGGTTTACATACACGTGAATATTGAAGAGTTCAAGGAATCCAAACTAAGTGATATCTATCATAAACAATTGATAGATGATGCTTTTGAACTTAAAACCCAATATAAGGGCATCCAGGAGAAACATTTTGATCAGTTCATTCATTTCCCCTAGTTTGAAGAAGATGAATGGGTCTGGTATGTGTTGACTAGGATGCATGACAACTTCTTATGGCTGAACAGACCTTGCAAAATTACTAAGGAGGCAATTAGGGCAGTAACTGGTTTATACTCCTCCGGAAGGATAGCTGTCCTCAAATCTATCAAAAACCAAATTGTGACTGATGCCACCGGATCAAAATTTGATAAGAGGGCAATGACCATTGAAGATCTCATAGACCCAGATATCAAGTTTACATCTATGATAATAGGGTATAAAATATATCATTCCAGTAGGGAGAATTTAGTGTCTGGAACTACAGTGTATATAGCCTATGAAATGCTGAGAAAGAATGCAAAGTATGATCTATGTGAACTTCTATTAAGTCAATTGATGGAGAACATACAAAAGATCAAAAAGGACAAGAAAAATTCCTTTAAATATGCTGGATTGATATTGTGTTTATTTTTCTACTTCATGAATGAGCTGCCCAGATCCAATGGATGGGTATGGCAAAATAACAAACCGGTAGCAATACAAATCAGAGATTACTTGCATGGACTTGGGGATGCCAAGGCAAGGAATACAGCTTTGTGGGGGTACTTTAAGAATTTCCAAAATACTACGCAAATCAGAGAAAGAATCCCAAAATCATTGGTTGAAAAATATAAAGATACAGTGTGCTTCATGGTAGACATTGATCAATGCTTAATGGAGGCAGTAGAGCCAAGGATAGTCTAGATCATGCTTATGGGGTATGAAGTTGATGAACAAATTATGGAGCTGCATGTTCAACACATGCTAAGTCAGCCAAAGGATCCAAAGGCAGAAAGGTTTGGAACCTTTGAAGAGCTAAGTATAAAAGTTCATGTGGAACTTAGACAACCAGAGATCAAGAGGAAGGTAAGAAAAGAATTTGAAGATGTTGCAAAAGGCTTTGGCATATCAAAGGAGGCACTCGATGCCAACAGGGAAAAGATGGAAAGGGCTGAGGAAGAGAAGAAAAAGGCAGAAAAGAAAAGTAAGGAAAGTGCTCCGGTAGAATCTTCCACCCTGACAAGATCATCAAAGAGATCAACACCTATCACAGCCAAAAGCTCAAGGACATCAAAACCGGAAGTCCAGGCATCCGAAAAAGGAGAAAAGAGAACAAAGAAAAAGGTAACAAGGTCCTATGTTAGCCTAAAGGATGATGAAGAAATTGAATCAGATGAGGAGATAAGGAAACTAAAGAAGAAGAAGAAATCATCTGGTGAACACTCTACCGGTCAAGGAGAAGAAGAGAAGGAAGAGGAATTTGTTGAAAAACCCACTCTATCCTTAGATGTTGTAGTGAAAGCAGTCACTGTGGATGGGAAAATACAACCCTTAATAGAATTCTCTGATGCATATAATGAAGCAGATAAAAAGATTGTAGAGGAAGGCACAATTAAGTTTTTGAACACTTACAATAAAGCTTTTATTGAAATTATCTCTCTAATTCCCAAAAGCTTAGAGAAAAGGCTTGAAATGAGGAAGAACAATGCTCGAGCAAAAGATTTAGAAATCCAGGAACAAATAGCAATTCAGCTATACCCTTCAATCACTCCACAACAAATGAACATGATCTTCAAAGATTTCAAGGATGAGTTCCGGAGCAAAGCCAGGATGAATCAGCTCATGCTTGGTGAAACCGACAAAGTGGCAAGAGAGATTGAAGAGATCCTCCAAAATGCTTTTAAAAAATTTAACATTCCAATTATAGAGGACTTGGGTACTGACCCCTCGACCATAAGTGTTGAAAAAGAATCCACTGAGTAAGCCATGGACATTGGTGTAGAAAAGGATAAGGACTTGGAAGAGGTGGCTCACGAACAAACAAATATCTCTCCTTCGGTTTCCCCTACAGTCTTTGGATCTAAAGGAGAAGAAAGAGTACAGGAGAAAGAAGTAGAGATGAAAGAAAAAGAAGATGATAGTACCAAGGTTGCAGACAGAGAGAAGACTTCAACAAAGAAGACCACAACTGCTAGTGGTAAGAATATAAAAGGAGAGAAAGCTCCAAGAGACAACTCTAAGAATGCAGAAGAGAAGAAAAATATGTCTCCGGAAAGAGACACTGCAAAAACTGTCCAAGAATTCTTGAACAAAGAAATAATGGAGATTGATGAACCTGAGCTTCTACAAGGACCATTTAATTTTGATTCTCTTTCTCCGGTATAGACAATGAAGATAGCTTCATTTGCTAATGCAAAGGCTAAAGAAAAACTTTGAAAGTCTCACATGGAAGACTATGAGTTGATAGAAGCTACTTCCGGAGTGCTAGAAAAGATTATGCCATTATTCCAGAAGGATCCCACAGTCTCCTCATCCGGTAATCTCAAAACTCTAGTCAATAGTGTTAGCACACATTTTGATTCCCTAGAGAAGTCAGCAGAAGATAAGGTCTGGAAGGAATTTCTTACAAAAAGATTATCAGAGGTATAAGGGTTGATAATTAATGATAGGAGAAATATGAATATTGGGATAAAGAGCTTAGAAAATGCTCTTAAAGATGGCGGAGAAATGTACAAATTTTTTTTATCATGGTCCAAAGCAACATTGGACATTGAGAAGAAAGTAAAAGAACAAGAGGATAAACTGACAAATCTATCAAAGAATTTTGATCCTCTCTCATCCTCCATAATAAATCAAGAATGTTAGACTATTGCAGTTTTGAATGAAATTAAAAAGCTTGAAAAAGAGAAGAAAAACATAATTAGTAGGTTGAGTGAGCTCAGAGGGACAATTGTCCCTAAGTTAGAGGCCATAAAAGAAGCTCAAATCACCGCCCAGACCAATGATCCAACAGATCTAAAATGGGTAGATGTGTTTGCATTCCTGTTGAGCGGTCATATATCAATTTTAGATAGAATGAAGCAAAGTTGGGCTACAGAATTCATTCAATTGAAAACAACTTTTGCAGACATACTTCAGTATATGTAAGTATTCCATATGTATTTACTTATGCTGACAAAATTTTAAAAATTTTGGTATGCAGACCCTACCCTTTGCCATTGATGTCAAAGGGGGAGTGAAGAGCAGTGAAAAATGAGGAATCTAACTAAGGGGGAGCTCCACAAAATGTATATAAAAATAGAGCATCAGCCAAGGGGGAGCATAGTGTAAACACTTAGTCATTTTCCACTAAGTGTTGCCATCAATGCCAAAGGGGGAGATTGTTGGCAAGAGACACTATATGGACTCATGATTGTTGTCATTGATGGCAACAAAGTTCATCCCACACATCTGTAGGACATGGTGTGTCTATACCGGAAGTCAGAGTGAAGAATGTTGTGGTCCGGTAAACAAGAACAGAGCATGTGGTGAGGGCCGATAGTCAGGTCCGGATCTCTCAGAGGAAGTATCTTGGTGAAGTGCAGTTTTGGGGAAGTCAAGAGGACTACCTTTAGTGATAGATCCCAAGGATTTAGCCTCCGGTGATAGATGAGGAAAAATATATGAATACTTGAGTATCGGGTTCCTGATTGGCAGTGTGGATAGAGGAAGAACTGACTGGCAGAACATCAGACATTATTCTGGATGTGTTACTGATGTTGGTAAAGGTTATGAAGGCATAAATTATGTTTGGCTGACATGATTGATGATTCCACAAGTATATCCTTGATCCACATTACTTGGTAACCAAGGATTCAGCCGACAAATCAGAGTTTATGTAAAATATTGACTATTTCGGGTGCCGACAAGAAAGGTGATGAAATCACTTGTGCGGATATATATACAATATAGATTTAGTTATGAGAAGTGTCGTGTGTTGTTGAGTTGTGCGAAGAAAAGTAGGAGAGCTGAATAAAAGTAGAAAGGAAGGTCCAGTATGTGAAAGGAGAGCAGCACAAAAGAAGAGGAAAGATGAAGTGCAATAGATCAGTATACAGAGCCTAACTGGAACTAAACTATAGCATATGTTGATGCTCCTTATCAGTTCAAGTATTGTATTACACTCTTTGTAGACAGTGTGTCTCTTGTAGGCAGTGTGCCTCTTGTGAGCAGTGTGCTCGGGCAGTGAACCCTAATTGGCAAGTGCCATTTTGTATTTCCATTTTTCTAATAGAGAATACAATCTTGGGTTAATCACCCCGTGGTTTTCTCCCTTAACAAGGTTTCCACGTCAAAAATATTGTGTCATGTATATTTCTATTTCATGGTTATGTTTGCTTGTTTGAATTGATGCTACATTAATTATTAAAAAAGTTCAGAAAGCTGAAATAATTAAGATAACCGATTCACCCCCCCTCTCAGTTATCAACAGATGGGTGATAGGGATTGGTGGATTGGGAGATACATAGGGTGATGGATTAAGGTTGATAAGATTAGAGGAACATTGTGTTGGGGGGGTGGGATTGATGGATTGTAAGGCAGGTAGGGTGATGGATGAAGGTTGATAGGATGGGGATTAGAGGATGGGGGATTTGCGTGGGGAAATGGTTGTCGATATAAGCTTTGGATTTCAGATATAAGGTGTGATAGATTGGTGTTCCCTTGATCAAAGTTAGCATGAAAAAGGTTGGGGGATGGATAAGTTGGAGGTATTGATTGGTTGGATAGGTACGATGGCAT
The DNA here is from genome assembly GCA_027924645.1 of Cunninghamia lanceolata. NCBI lineage: Eukaryota > Viridiplantae > Streptophyta > Pinopsida > Cupressales > Cupressaceae > Cunninghamia > Cunninghamia lanceolata. The sequence goes on along the minus strand of BSBN01000809.1, from coordinate 40,929,656 downwards.
GGATGTGTAAGCAGATGGAGATTGATATGAGGGTAAAGGTTGATATGATGAAGGTTGATATGAGGTCAATGATGTGGGTATATAGAATGAAGGTTGACATGATGAAGGTTGAAAGAATGAAGATTGATATGATGTTGATGGGGATAAAATGAAGGGTGTTTGTTGATATGATGGAGGTTGGTATGAGGTCAATGGTGTGGATATGTAGGATGTTGAGGTTTCATATGATGAGGATTGATATGATGAAGATGGGGTAGGGATTTGGGATTCTCCAATGATGAGGTGTGCTAAGGGTATATCTTTAATGTCATTTTTGCATTTTTCCTTAGCATTAGGATCCATGTTCTCATAGATTTTTCTAAGTCTTTGTAATTGTTGCATTGTTACATAAGGATCCATTTTGTTGGAGAGATATGAGATGAAATGGAGGATAATGGATGATTTTGATGTTGGGGATCAAATTTCAAGACCTTAGGATGATTTGATTTGATTTGATTTGATTTGATTTGATGAATGGTTCTCTATGCTTAAGATAGACTAATGATCTTAAGCAAGAGGGTTGATTAGGTTGATTTGATTAGGTGATCAATTAAGGTCTTGATTTTTGATTGGGTTGATTTGGATTTGGAGTTTGATAATGATGTTGGGGGATTTTAATAATGATTGGGATTGATGTTGATTTTGGATTGGATTTGGAATATGGTTTGGAAGATTATGGATTGATGTTGGTTGGATTTTGGATTTGATTTGGAAGAGATGGGATTAGAATGATGTTGATGAATTGGATTAAGGATGATGAGGGTGATTAGGATAAGATTGGATTGAATGATTTGGATGATGATGTGGATAAGATAGGTGGTTAGGATGATTAGGATAGATGGGTGATTAGATTGAGATGAAGTGGATAAGAATGATTAGGATGATGAAGATAGATTATGACTCGAGAGGAAGTGGATTAGAATTTGATCAAGCTCAAATAAAGGGATTGGATAAGCTCAACTTATGGGGTTTGATAAATGGGAGGATGGTTTAGCAGTGTTGTGAGGAAAACCTGGCTCGACGTGAGGGGGGGTGCGGGGGGCTGGACGCGACCCCCCGCTGATAGGGGTTTGGGGGCGTAGCCCCTGACTGGAATTTTTTTTGAAAATGAGCTTATGAAATTGATGTTTTTGATGGAAAAATTTGATATTTGGACATGGATGAAGAAGGCACTAAAATAGGTGGAAAATGGTGGTAAAATAGAAGAAAATGGTGCTAAAGGATGTGAATGGTTGGATTGATGGATGAATTTGATTTTTCTTGGCAAGCAGACAAACAAACAAGCAAGAAAGCACAATGGCCAACGGTTTGATTTATGAGAAAATGTGAAAGATTTATCAAGCATGCACAACCTAAGGTGAAGTAAGGACAATACTTGTTGAACAAGTAGAGGGATTTTGGCTTCTAAAACAATAGTTCATAGTAAGTGCTTTTGTTCAGGTGGTTATACATGTGGCAGTGCTACTCTCTATTATGGAGTCTCGCAGCCTCCAAGGGTTATGCCTTGGAGGGTTTTGGGGGAGGTTGGCTATCAGTATAACACAAGAACACCTGTTGCTTGTGACTTTCATCACAAACACATTAATTTATATAGCAGCTTGAAAGAGCTTGGCTTTAGCTTGTTGCCACTTGGGTCGTTCCCACCTTTCGAAGCGGGGTGGCAGGCCCTCTAAGGATTAACAAAAGCAATACAAACACAAAAATACTTTTGATCGCCAAGTTCATACAAAGATGCAAGGGGAGAGCATGTGTATTTGTTGTGCTTGCATCACACTAAACATGGTTCATTTTAGTTCTTTGGATTATGTTGGGGGTGATTAATGCAAGTGTTGTGAGAAGCTTTTGATTCCCAAGGTCACCAAATGGTGCGAGGGAAGAGAATACACTTTTCACACTACAAGAACAAATCACGAAAACACTTCACACAAATTAGATTGATTTTCTTGATTATATGAGTGAAGAATGCAGATTGTTGTTCTTTTTAATCCAATGATTTCATTGATGCAATTTGTGGTTCTTTTTAAAGCCCAAAATCGAAATGTTTTGATAGTTGTTGTTGGCACACACTTGTCAATTTTAGAACACCAAATTCAATTATTTTCTAAGCTAATGCACACACACACAAAGATTTGATTGTTTGTTTGTTGATCAATTTTTTACAACACCAAATCTAAATTTTGTGTAAACTAGCATGCAAGGGTTCGTTTCAAACTCCAATTGAAAAGTTTGCTAAACTAGAGATAAAAACACCCTGCAAAAGCTTGTTAGTATCTGCAAAATGATAGTGATGACATGCACACAAGCTGTCAGTCCCTACACAGAACTAAAAAGTTAGTCTCAGAAAATAGCACTAATATAGAGGCAAGATAGCGTTAATATAGAAGATAGCACTAATACAGAAGATAGCGCTAATACAGAAGATAGCGCTAATACAGAAAATAGCGCTAATACAGAAAATAGCGCTAATACAGATGTAAGATAGCGCTAATACAGAAAATAGCGCTAATACAGACGTAAGATAGCGCTAATACATAAAATAGTGCCAATAAAGAGGCAAGATAGCGCTAAACTTTGTTTTTGCCTTAGTTTACAGTCTGCAGTGAGAAAGATAGCGCTAAACTGGGTGACGATAGCACCAATACGACATAGAATTGGTCAATGGATGGATTTTAAGAAAATTTTGCCATAGTCTCCCCTTCTTCATTCAAGATACCTGTAGAAACAGAGAGCAGATAGAATAGAAAGACAGTAGGAAGAAGAGAGATCAGAGGAAAAAAAATGTGAGCGAGATGTAAGAGAAAAAGTGTTCTATTAGATAGTGCTAAAACAATAAATAGCACTAAAAGGCACCAAAGATAGTGCCACTGCACAAGGTAGATAGTGCTACACCTGCGAAAACACGTCTCCAACACAAAAACTCACCAAAAAAAAGATTAGATATGGACCTTATGGGTCCCACCGGGCGTGCCAATGTGATCTATGAGAACAAAATGAGGTCTAAATATGAATCAAATAAAAAGACAAATGATTATACCTTCCTTTTGACTCACAAATCCAAGAGAGGGAAGGAGTTGCACCCGATAGCTCCTCAGATTTTACCCATGATGACTGAAATGTGGATTGCTCAATTCTTGCAACAATGTAGATGAGATGGGGATTGATAGATTAAGGGATTAGATGGAGATGGAGATTGGAATGAGGCATGATTTTGACATTATGGTAGTATGATGAGGAGATTGTGGAGAGATTTTGGTAGAGGTTTTGATACATCAAGAAGTCTACCAATGGCTTAGAGAAAGGTCTCATTTATAGCGTTTTGGAAATGAGGATGGAGGGTGAGGATCAAAAGATGAGATCAAGGGCTAGGAATCAATGAGAGTTAGGGTTAGGATTGAAACCATAGCCTTGTGACAAGTGTCACAAGGGGAGTGGATGAGGGAGATCAAGGGTTGAAGCTTGGCCAATGGGATTGGAGGGCTCTCATTAAAAGTGAATTTTAAATTCACATGGAGAAAGGTGTGGAGGATTAAAATGAATTAAAGATTCATTTTTGGGAAGAGTGGACATGACAAGTGAATTTTTAATTCAACTCATGAGGGAGTGTGAATTAAAAATTCACCTTTATGTGGAGATGTGAAGAGGTACTCTTACATGTGTAAGAGAGTGATAAATGAGGGGTAAGGGGGATTTTGACCATTTGAATAAGAAATTGATTTTTATTCAAAGATGTGTGGAAGGATGGGCTAAGTAAGGTTGATTAAGTGTTTAGCTTAATTAACCTAGGTCTAGGGGATAGGTAGGCTAGGGTAGGTTGATCAGTAGGATAGATTAATTAGATAAGAATGATTTATCTAATTAACAAGGATTAGGGAAATTGACAAAATTAACTAAATAAATATTAAAAATATTTATTTAATTGATGAGGATAGTGTTGTAAGGTATAGTGACAAATTAAATCAATTAATTGATCACAAGGGATAGACAGATGGTTAGGGATAAATTAATTAAATAAGATGAATTTATTTAATTAATAGGATGGATAAATTGGTGTAGAGGTACGGGAAACTGGTTTGCAGAGCAAGCCAATTTTAGGTGTCTACAGTTAGTTCTCTAGAAAAACTTGTATAGGAAAATTTTCTTCTCGTGCTCATCTTTAATGGAGATGATAGTATTTGTGCATGCTTACACACTTATCCTAAATGGTATAACTACCTAGATGTATCTTACATATTCATATTTATCACTTGTGTGCATGAGTCCATATATATCACTTGTGGTCATAAATATTAGTTATTACATGTACATGTATATTAATTTTTATGGTAATTTGATCATATGGAGGCTCTTTAAAATATATCAAGACTTGGTTCACTAAATTAAATAAGTTTTATTAAATATGTATTTCCTTAACGTGTGATAAAAAAACTGGAGCAAACATTGTTGAAGAACACATAGTTGATGTTAGCCTAGAGGAGGCCCAAGTGCAAACAATGGATGTTGGAGAGAGGTCAGGATCACTTCCTTTGACTGGTATGGATGAGAATATTAATCTAGCTAAAGAGGTGAAGGGAAAAAATTCTTATAGAAATTTAGATCATTTACATAAAATGGATACTGATAAATTGAAACTTTATGTTGGACAACCTAAACATACTAATAGGAGGTCAATGAATAAAATTGCAAAGGAAATAATTGCTTATTTTGATAATCTTGATACACTTGGCCGAACACAATTATTATCAATTGTACTTCTTAGTAAGGAGCTGAATGAGCCATTACAATTGTTGGGTGCAGATTTGTCATTGAAAAAGGGGAAAGGTTCACACCTAGAAAAAGATATTGTTGAAAATGTTAAAAAAAGTTTGGCTTCCATTGGGAAACAATCTCGATCTGTAAATAAGTCCATTTCAAGAAGACTAATGTTGACAGGTATTTTAAGTGAAAAAAATTCTAAAAAAAGATAATTGTCTTCAATTTTGACTAAGATTGGTTTTAGTAGAAAGACAGTAACAAAATATGTGAAAAGGAGAAAACTATTGGATGATAGTAACTCGGAAGGCAATTGGGCAATTATGTGTAGAGCTCCTCGATCTGACAGGATTTTTGGTAGGAACTTGGTATCAACCTTTTGGAATGAAAATACTCATGCTTCATTAAATAGTAGAGATGTTATCAAACACAGAATTGGGCCCAATAGTTATGAACTACATACAAAACATTAACTAGACATAACACAACATGAGATGTATGTGGACTTTTGTAATGCAAATCCAAATATAAAGATTGGGCAAACAATGTTTGAAAGGTTAAGGCCATATTATGTGAAGACAAACAAGGTTTTTGAAACTTGTTGTTGTCATTATCATATTGAATTTGATCTCTACTATCAGGTGTTTCGAAAGATTTGTGAAGACAGTGATGGTTTTATAAACACACCTCCTAAATGGGTAAGTCAGTTCATAGAATCTATCTTATGTGATAAATCAGATGATGATAATGGAACTGGTTAAATAAACTGCATAAAAGGTCTTTGTGAAACATGTGGAAATTTAGCTAAAATGCCTTTGAGAAATGAAAATATCAACCCAATGAAGTTGGTAAATTGCAAGAGTTACAAGTACATAAAGTTTCAAACAAAAAATGGGAAAGAATCCACAAGGTTAGATTATGTAGAAGAGGAGATACCTATTGGAACATTTATGGAAAATTTTCATAAATTGATACAACCATAAATACATCATGCTTTTTTTGCTAAGTGGCAAGCACAACAGTTTAAAACATTAAGAGATACTCTCCCACCTAGAATAGTTTTATCAGTAGTTGACTTTATAGAAAATTACTCTTTTGTACATAAAAAATAGATTCAATCACAATATTACTTTTCAGAGCAGATCACTATTATGGTGCATGTGTGTTATCAACATGCACAATTGGATCTGGATAGTGTTGAAAGTACATTTGAAGCATGAGTCATTATGGAAGAATATCACTTTTATATTAGTGATGGTAAAGAGCATGACACACATTTTGTACAACATTGCTTTAAGAAATTTTTTGGATATTTGGTAGGCAAGGGTGTAAATTTTGAAAAGTATTTTGTATGGTCAGATGGATGTGCATCACAATTCAAATCATCAAGGCCATTTTATGCACTATGTAGATATCATCGAAATGACAATATACCAAATGTTTGGAGTTTCTTTGAGAGTGGGCATGGAAAGGGTGAACATGATGGGGCAGGAGCTTACATCAAACGTGCTCTAAGACAACATCAAATGAATTATGAGGGAGATCGTATAAATGATGCATATGATGTTGTTGAATGGTGTAAGTCACACTTTACACCAAATGAGGTTGGTACATCTTCAAGAACAAACCGATACATTCCACATAGAGTGTTTTGGGAGATATCAGGTATGTATTATTTGAATTTATTTAATGTACTTTAAATATATATTCATATATGATATGTGTACATAAGTTTGTTTATTTTAGTTTGAATTTAATTATTTCTATTATATTCATAATGTATAATATAATAAATTTGTAGGTGTGGATAGAAGATCAATGCATGGATGCAAGAGGGTGGAGAAAACAAGATCTTTGCATTATGTCATGAGTATAGATACTCAGACATGGACATTGCGCACTAGGGATTACTCTTGTTTTTTTAATGAGTACATGTTGGGAGATTTTGTGAATTGTAATAACCAATAATGTGGATATGTCAGTGAATGGGAAAATGTGCCACTAGTTGTTACCAACACATACAATGAAGATGAGGATGAAGGCTTTGAAGACATTCTTTTGATTTCAACTGATTATAACCATATTTCAAGATTGATTAAAAAAGGTATGTGTGTACACACACACACACACACACACACACACACACACACACACATATATAAATTATATAAGGTATCTCTAAATTTTTTAAGTTACAAATTTTGGACATGTAATTTGGTGCATGAGATGTTTTTGCAGTCATAGTAGAGGTTGGAAATATAGAAGACGTTAGTTATTATTTATTATGTTACACAAAAGAGAGGCAAAAGATAATAAATCTAGAAACAAGTGATGGAATGATGTTTCCCACATGTTTAACTTTATTTAATATATTTTTAAATAATTTTGAATTTGTTACATAGGTACATGTCAAGTACCTTAAGAGTGATTTAAACATTCAATTTATATTATAATTTTTGTTATGTCTTACTAAGAAATGATAATGCTATACATGTTCATAGATACATAGGTTACATTTACCTTGAAAATGATGTCTTACCGTGGAATATTGTTGAATCCATAGGTTCAGTTGTAGTGCAAGGGATATAATCTCAAACAAGTCAAGATTGTTCAACATGGGATTCACTTTATTGATTATCAACCTAAGAATAAGGTATATTAGTATAGCCACCTAGTAATTGCTATCGGCCTATCTCTTCATACAGTTTCAAACACACGTGGACGTCATAAGTGGAGACTAGATAGTGATGATCATCAGAGAATATTAGATGTCACTGAAAAGCGATCTGAACCACTTGATGTGGTATGAAAAATATCCAGATGAAGAACTTACAATTTTTAATGTTTTGAAGACCTAAATTCACTATCTAGATCTATGTTCATGTATTAATTATTTTACAATTTATGCAAGTTAAATTAATAGTTCTTTTGTTGAACAAATTTTAAATTTCAACATGTGGTTCTTAATGTACAAATGATCTCTCTATTAGAAGTCATGTAGAGAATGCACTAGATTCTTATTCAAGCATGCATGATATGATAATTTTTGAATGCTTTTATTTAATGCTATATATGCTCTTTGAACATGCTACAATATATACATATGCACTAGAGATTTCACAATATAAATTAAATTAAAATCAAAGTTTTCAACATTAATGCACAAATCATCACTACACAAGTGAAAGTATCAACCTGTCATGTGATGACCTCACCATGATGGCCATACAAGAGGGTAGAGTTGCCTCTAACCATGGTGATTAGGTACTATACCACAATCGCCTTCTCTCATGAATTAAAACCCCTATGGAAAACTCTTTGAAAAAATGTTGTTGAATATGCTTATTGCTAACTTTTATGTTTTTATTTCATTATTGAACCTATGCAACTTTTATAGCTTCACTAATTTCATAAGTTAAGTTTGAATTACAAGTTATTGTTTCAATTTCAATTTTATGAGTGAATTTAGTCAGTATATACAAATTGATTAAATATACATCTTTTAATATCTAGGTCATGTTTATTGTAAATTATTTTTAATAAGATGTGGTTATATTATTAAATGTGGTTGGGTTGGTGTCAGATTTTGATATTAATATGATGCAATTTCAAGATGTCTAGATTTTGATATTATGATATTATGATATTAGGCATATGTTTCCCAACGGTAATTAAATAGATGGTAATATATCTATTTACACTTTTCATTTCCAAAAACATAAATTTACTATAATTTAGAGCAGATTTAAGTTTAGAAATTTGTTTTCTATCTTTGTAATAAATTTGTTCTATACATTAGTAAGTAAAAAAGAAAGAAAATTTAACTATATTAAATTATGAAAACCAACTTAGGGGTAGTTCAAAAATTTAAATCTTTTAAAGTAAGAAAAAGATCCAAGTAAGTAGCAACCATAAAGCATTAAAAATAAACATAAGTTACACAAAGTTACAAACTAGATTTTTAGAAAAATTAAATGATCTACCACATGTATTGGTAGCTAGATACATAAGTTGGAATTTTATTTGTTATGTTTATCACCCCTCTTTTTGTCAAAGGTGGTCAAACCATCCTAGTTATCCTCACTAAACTTCAAAAGATATCTCAACTCTTATGTTCCATACATTGAAATTAAAACAAGTTTTGGGAAAATTCATGATAAAATATCTAGGAGATTCAATGATAGCCTATTTTAATATCAATGTCCTTAAAATGTCAAAAAAATTTAACCTTGAAATACAAACACATTTTTGAGGACAAGGAGTATATAATTTATTTTTTGATAATATATAAATTTCCATAAGTGTTTGATGAATGTATCAACAAAATACAATTTAGAGGAAAGGGAAAACTAAAAAATTAAATGCAATTTGATATTTTAGTTTATCCTTATCAAACACTTCAAAACCTTGTGCCTGATGCAGGAGCATTTAGGGTGTAAGAGCAATCTTGCATCAACCAAAAAATAATAATAATAATAATAATAATAATAATAATAATAAAATGTGTTGTTTCTTTTCAATAAGGGCTAAATTTGGCAGGGTTACTATTTTTAGTAAGTTTGCATTTGTGCACGGTTGGATACAACATCTTACACGGACCTCCAGAATGGTGAATTGAAGCTAATGGTGAAGAAATCACTTCAATATCATTTGTCATTTGTGAGATATTAAATTTTCAAATTCCAAAAATCCTATTGAAATATTCAAAGTCAAATTTGAGGGACTTAGAGGCTCCGGATGGGCCCGAAATTTGGCGGGAACCCCCAGTAGTCTACCTATCGGTACTACTTAGCACACCATCATCTTTTCTAGAGCTTTCCGAAAAGGTATTATAATTGAAAATCCAACAGTCGGATCGAAAGTTATGGCCCCATGAAGTTGACCTATTTTTAGAGGGAGATGTAAATTTTGAAATTAAGCTGGTGGTCGCCAAAAGGGCTATATATAACCATTTTTGGGAACCCTTAGGGGAGGAGAGTTAAGGGGGAAGGTGTAGAGTCAAGAAAGGCGGGAAATTAGAAACCTTAGTTGATTTGGGGATTACAGAAGGTTGAAGATTCTAGAGTTTTGGGAGAGGGAGCTGTAATGTGTTGCAGCCTGTAGGGGATTCATCTTCTGATTGTATTTGAGCTTCTGTACTGTAATGTTTTTCCCATATTAATAAAATATCATTCTACTTTCTGTGTGCAATTTCTGTTATTATGTGTTTTATGATTTACCCCCTTCATCAGTGCCCAAGGAAAGAAAACAAAGCATTTTTTCTTGACAAAACATAGATATTTCTTAACAAGATAATTAATATATAGGTTTGGAAAACCTGAAAAACTCTCAAGGTCATGTTTTGAGTACATTGGAGTTGGGCTCATGAGGAATTCACTTAGTAAACCTATGTCATATCATGTTCAATCATTGGGAACTAAATAATATCTATAGTTGTATTTCCACCCATAAACACCTTATTTAAAAACCCCTTTCTAATATAACTTTCCAAGAAAGCTATTTCCTTATATTTTGACTGGATATTCCCACTACTCATTTTGTATGACATCATTTATATACCCTTTTATTTCCTATCCTTGTAATTTGGTTAGTAAATTTCCTTTTTGGTGCCTAGGAGAATCAAGGTTAGACTACTATCGCATGAATGTCATTGAGCTATATAACCACTATAACTTCCAAGATAGAGGCTAGTCCCACTTTGAGTTGTATTGCTAGTGTTTGAACACACAACTAATGTTTGTGTCTTTTGATGACTTACTAATCAGTCTACACCATGGGGGTTGGTTAGTAGATTTCATTACCACTATCCTAAAATTGAATTATTGGAGTATTACAATATAAAATACTAGAAACATTTGGATTTTTGAAGATTATTTTTCATTTTGACAAAAGGTATAATATTTATTTATAATTATTAAAATAATTTTGATTGGTAAGTTGGGAGGTATTTATAATTTGTTTGATGCATGTCTTATATCAATTGTTTAAAAAATGATCAAATGTTTATTTTGATATTAAAGTTTTTTATTTTGTTTATAGGAAATGAAAAGGAGGACATAATGAAGTCTCCAATTCTAGCTAAGAGACCTAGAGGTAGACCTTCAAGAAAGAAGAAACAAGGTTTTGAAGAGACTGAATGCTCATCTCCACCTAAGAAACAAAGAGGTCATCCCCCAAAGTGGTAAGATTAAGAGAAAAAACTATTTAAACATATTTTGTAAATAGTTTCTACTATAAAGTAATGCAAATTAGAAATTAAATTAAATATATTGATTGGTTTTAGGAACAAGGAAAAGTTATCCCAACAAATACCTTATACAAAGGAACATTGGATGGAATATAAATTTCAATGTTAAAAGATGTAGAGAGATTTCACTCAAATAAAAAGAGAGGTGGTTGAAATTCAATTCCAACAAGTTGTACAAGATAAGAATATGGTTGAATTGAAAAATGATAAAAAAACCTTACAAAACTATCAAGTAGACTCTTGAAACAAATGAAGAAAGAAATGTTGGATCTTCAATCTGATCAAATTTTTCAAAATGAAAATATAACAAAAATGAAAAAGGATATGGATACCCTCATTACAAGGTCGGCCTTGTCTACTTTCATGGATCATGAATAAATAAAGCAAATATAAAGACACCACAAAGCTAACAAAATTATATTATAAGAAACAAGTAGATAGAACCAAATTATTCTTAGCTTTTTATGAATTATCTTTACTTCTATGTGCTTATCCATAGTGGAAAATCAAAAAGATTATATATTCAAAGGTAAATTTTAATGGTATATTTATATTAGACGAAAGAATATCTAATACACAATTAATAGATTTTGAAAAGCGTATGTTTTAATATGAAAATTATAACACATTTTTACTAATTTTATATTTTTTCACGTCCTTTTTTCCTTTCAATGTATGTTATCAATGTTATTTTTCAATATTATCTTCTTGTGGCTTAGGGATAATAGATAAAAAATTATAATGAATGTATTTTATGAAATCAAAATATGATAGATTTTAAAGAGAAACAAATCGAAGAAAATTGAAATATTAGTCATTTTTAAGCATATTAAGTTCATTAATTCAATAGGAGAAAGTAGGTGTGTTTTTAGATGCTATATTTCTCTTTACCTATGAGTCTATACTACAAACAAAACTAACATGGTACTGCAAAAATGAATAGATATAGAAGTCCACAAATAGCTACTATATACTTAACAACTAGAGATATTGCATGAACAACTAGATGTTATGTTCAACAATTAAGATGGTATTTCACTCAACAACTAGATATTGAATAAGCATGTGATAGTCCCTCTAACCATACCAAAGTATATCTCATGTCAAACATATGAAAATTTATGTCCATGATATAAATGTATTGAATCATTTGAACATGTAATGAATTCCATTTTAAGTTATGTATCATCATTTAACATAAATCATGTCCACAAAAGTATCATCAAACATGCAAATGTCTACAAACATGTGCTGCAAATGTAGATAGAAATGTCTACAAACATGTATAAATGTCCAAAAACAAGTAGAAATGTTGACAAACACACATGTGTAAATGTATCTATAGAAATGTCCATGTAAACATGTACAGATAGAAATGTATAAAAACAAATATATCTAGAGAAATATCTGGAGAAACATGTCTAGGCAGTGCTACCAATAGCCTGGTCATCATGTCGGCTACAAGTTGAGCGACCCGAGCCTAAGTGAGCATCCTACTATGATGGATGCATTGAGCACTGGAGATAGCAGAACACATGTGCATAAAAGTGTACAAATTATGTTAAATTAGAATAATGTTAAATATATATATATATATATATATATATATATATATATATATATATATATATATATATATATATACACGTACATGCACACATACAAATTTTATGCATTTACACATGTAAGTACATGATTTAAAGATTTGAAACTCACATGTCCACTAACATTATTGCCATCAGTTGAATCACGCCTGTGTACACAGTCCATCCCCAGACTAGGTGTAACATGAGCTAACCCCTACAATATATATATGTACAACATTAGGACTCTATCTAGCAAAGTAATTTAACATAATTTAATTTAAGTTCAAGTTTAAATCATGCATGCTTGCACATACACATGTACATACCTATGTATCAAGTGCTGTAGGATCCGCTGCAATGATTGTATCTAATGCCTCCTTGGCTAGCTCAAGTAATGAAGAGTGAAGTGGACTATGCAGGCGAGTTGGCATCGAAGAGCCTCAATGTAGAAGCATATCCACATAACCTGACGATCCCATGTACAACTGTAACTCAAGTGAATCTAGGGAGGGCTAGAATGTCTGATGCTCAACATGAGGGGTAGGTGTATCTACCTCTACAGTAGCCAAATGATATGTGGGTGGATCAATATGTGGAGTACTACTAGGCACCTGATGAGAAGGTTTCGTAGCTTGACTAGATCATGACCCAGTCTGTGAATGGAAAGCTCTACCCATATGTCCTTTAACCTAATGTAAAGGGATACAAAGCTCTGATGCAATAAAAACATATGACTCCAATAGGTCCTCAGGAAGACAAGTCATTGTAGTCTAAATCATATGATCTCCTGTAAGACCATCTATGTCTATAGGTGAAGGGACACCTGCGATAGCATAAGGATTAGTAGCATTACTTGATGGTTTGGATCGTTCAGGATGACTCATCAAATATCTTCCCACATGATCAAAAGATATAATAGATGTGTTAGCTACAATATCACCAACACTGTCGATTGCTTCCCTTTGGGAGTTAATGACAACCTGATTAACAATAGGGGCCAGGACTGGGGAGATAGTAGGCATCCTCTCCCCAACCAAGGCCCTATAAATTGGAGCCTGTCAATCTGGTCAACGATAGGCATCTCTATCAGCAACCCTACCCCTCCCCTGACCAAAATATGCCAGTGAATCCAAGTATTCGACATTGAGGCCCATATGAACCTCTCCATATAACTGTTGTGCAAAATATAAAGGAATTTGGTCATTATTGGGATAACGACCATGAGCAACAAGAAAACATAGATATATCAATGGGGCCATAAGAGGGTCTACACATCTAGTCAGTTGGTGGCCCCTGACATTAGGCTTACCAACATAATATGGGAAACATTGGGATTTGATAGTCTCTTTCAAGACAATAAGCTAAACAGAAGAAAGAGAAACATCACCAGTAACCTCTTGCCACATCTAGGCATGAATAGCAACAAGAGTATCACCCGAATAATCACGAGTATCTCCTAGACTCTATCTAATGCACTACAAGATAGATAAAATTGATTGACATGTGTCCCTATAAACCCCTGTTGTCTTGGGGCCAGAAAGAACACCTATCAATTTCTGAATCTTAGTATCTGTACACATAAATATAGAAGGTCTAGGAGGTGGTGGCACATGTGCCATGATATATATATATATATATATATATATATATATATATATATATATATATATATATATATATATATATATATATATCGACCTAAATTTTGTGCACAAAAACAAATTACTTATTCCAATGTACATGTGTGCACATCTAACTTACTTTGTATCTAAATTAATTTTTAAATTTAACATCCAAGCCAGGAACATACATCTAGTTCACTAAGTGAAAAAAATTAAAATTTACATGTTTGAAATGTAAGTGATAACATGAAAAGAAAGTGCAATAACTTGAAGGACCACTTCAAGAAGGAAATAATGATGGAGCCTTGTTGATCACAAGATGAAATTCAAGATGAACAGAGACTCAAGATCACTGCTAATCAAAATAGAAGATAAAATGAATTATTTGGAGTCCTGAACTTCCTATCATTATTGTGGGAAGCAATACTTACAATTTAAACTTATTTATAGGTCTCTATAGTTGCATTAGGATGGCCATGTTGAACCAATTCTCTACACTTGATGGTCCTAATATGTCTCACCAACATCATTGATCTAGTGTCTACTTTGGAAGTTGTGGAACAAATGTATCAACATACACATCTACATCAAAGTAGATAGGGATGTTGTGTTACATGCTCAATCCTATCAATGTATACAATTTCTTTCTTCTGACTTGTTGAGCTTGCTTAGCCCTGGTGATTTAAGCTCGCCTATCAACATACAATTTCTTTTCTAATGTAGGTGTGTATGTTGATGTTGTTTGGTGTAGGAGCACCCCTTAAACAAGCCAACTATACATCTGAGGGAGAAGAATAAGGTTTTGATATGTTGTTATGTTTCATGCATTTCTATGTTTGTTCATGTTGTCATGTAGTTCTTGTTGTTGTGATTTCATTTTTGTAATAAAGACCCCATCATGTGAACCAATGTCACAAATTTGGCATCCTGATAAGCCAATTTGGACATCTTGGGCAATTGGGGTATGTGGATGTTCAAATCAAGTGTGTTGTGTTGTTAGGTGTTCTATTAATGTTCTAGGGTGTTTAAAACATGTTTTGTGCTAGACATGTGTCATGTGATTAGATAGTGTTTTGGCTTATAACCTTGGTTAAGCCAAAATCCAAAATATGGAAGTTGTAACGGCTCCAACCTCTGGTATTCCGGTTGGAACTGGTAGGAAGAGACTATAAACACATTTTTGGAAGAGGAGATCAGGGATGAAGTTTTGATTGAAGAAGTAGAAATTATGTCAGTTTGTGTTTACAAATTCTGTGTTCTGTGTATCGAATTGTTCTGTGTATATCCTCTATTTCAAGTTGTTTTGTACATAATCTAGTTTTTGTTGTCAAAGATGCAAGATTGAAACCATTCCATTGGTGGATTTCTCTAAAATCAATGGAATGGACCTTGTACATAGTTTTCTATTTTATTTTCTTTTTTTTCATGGTCATGGTAGAATGGAACAGCGAATCCAATCTGTGGAAGAGATGTCGCAGTAAGGAGCCTAGAATCTGTATGTGCTAGGGCTCAACAGAATAGAGGCTGCGAGATTGGTTACAGAGGACATTCTTGGCGTAAGATTTTGATGTTGTCCCAACAAATATACATTTCTTGTATATATCACAATCATATCTAAGTACATTCCATGTGTATCCTGCAATCGCATATCGTGGTTGTATGTTGTGAAGATGCATGGAAAATGTGTTTTTCATATGATGCAAATAATGACCGGCTGTATTGGTAAGGTTAGGTCGGAGATACTTTAGGTCCACTGGTGGTAGCAGGTCAGGAAATGCATAGACAAATAGAAACATGTCGGCATAAAATTCGGGGTGTCATCAAACATAAATTTTATGTATATACTACAATTGTAGAGAAGATCCATTGCCTATGTATATCACTAAAGTATATCAGGTATACAACTCCTGTGTATATTGCAATTGTATGAGGGATACATTTCCTGTGTATACTACAATTGTATGTTGTAGACAGTGTCGTGTATATCACAATTAGAGGTGAGTAGCATTTCGTGAGTATACTGCATTTGCATGTCAAAGATTGTATATTGAAATGTACATTTAAAAGATACAAGCATCGAAGGATACAAGGAATGACCAGTAGAAATGGTAGAAGGAACTGGCTTGATAAGTCAAGCAATGTATGTGCAAAGGATCTACGAAGGAATCAAAAGTGAAGTGATCCAGGTATCGGTATAATAAAATTTGAACTTGTCGATGCTGTGTGTGTTGCCAATGGGTAAACTAAGTCAACAGTTCATATTTTGATGTATTTTGTATGCTTTCGTACCCTACTCTGCATCATAGTGGTATCAGAGCCAAAAGAGTGTCCGTTGGGTAGAAGAAGAAGACAAGATGTCAGATGAAGAGGGGTCACAAGAGTACCCAGCAAAGATGACCAATGTTGAATTGGCTGTCCTAGTGAAGAAGCAAATGGCAGAGAGCAAAGCAGTTAGAGCTTAGAATCAAGCCTTGAGAGATGAGTTAGATAAGTTGAGGGACAAAGTAGAAAAGGGAGAAGAAGATTCTGGTGAACAAGAAGACTGGGATGAAGAGGAGATCCCTAGGTAGGAAGAGATAGAGGTTCCTGTAGACTAGAGACCCTTAATTAATGCCCTCAAATACATGGAAAGAAGGACCATGTATATGAAAATAGACCTGCCAGTGTTTGCAGGCAAAATGGATCCTGATTCCATGATGGAGTGGATAGACTCCTTGAATAACTTCTTTGAGACTGAGGAGATACCAGACAACCAAAGGGTGAAGATGGCCCAATCCAAAATGAAAGGGGCTGCACTAACTTGGTGGACTTTCAGCCAAGATGATAGGGTGAAAGAGGGAAATAACAAAGTTGCTACTTGGAAGAAGATGGCGGCTTTATTGAAGGAAGCCTATGTTCCATTAGATTACAACATCCAATTACATCAGAGGAAACAAAACTTGAAACAGAAGGAGTTAGATGTCAAGTTATACACCGAAGAGTTCATGAAACTATGTGTCAAGACAAACATAAAGGAGAGTGAGGAAGAGAAGGTGGCAAGGTACCTCAATGGATTGAGGTTTAACATCCAAGAAGACATAAATCTGCATACCCCAAAGATAGTCCAAAAGTGCTACCAATTAGCACTCAAAGTAGAAGAGAAATTAAAGAGAAGACAAGAGCAGAACAGTAGAGGAAGAGGGAGAGAGCAAAGAGGGGGAAGAAGTCCTTTCAGAGGCAGAGGAAATAGATTTGGACACCAAGGTGAATCCAATCAAGAGAGCAGCAAGGGAGACAATAGTCAAACTCAAGGGGGAAGTTACAATCAAAGAGGAAACTTTAGGGGCAGAAGACCACCATTTAGAGGGAGATCTCAGGGTAGAGGACCTCTCAGATGTTACAATTGTAATCAAGAAGCCCACATAGACAACAAATGTCTAGAAAAGGCAACAAGTTCAATGGGAGAAAGGAGAACAAATCTGATCCAAGAATCTGATTGTCAAAGTGTGACAAGCTCAAACACTTATCAAAGTGTGAATGCTCCTGATAGTTATGGATATCCTGAAAAGGGAGAAGCTTTGATGATTAGGAGAGAAATGACCACCATGAAAGTACCTGACAAAGAACCCCCACAAAGAAAGTCTCTTTTCAAAACTACTTGCAAGGTAGGAGGAAAGGTATGTAAAGTTCTGATTGACTCTGGATCCACTAAAAACTTTGTGTCCATTGAAATGGTAGAAAAGCTTAAGCTTAAAAGACTGCCACATCCCTGCCCATACAAGGTCTCATGGCTCACCCAAGGTCAGCAAGCAGTGGTGGAAGAGCAAGCTTGGGTGGAGTTTCAAATTGATCATACAAGGACAGATTATTGTTTGACATTGCCAAGATGGATGCTTGCCATGTCCTATTTGGAAGACCATGGCAATATGACTTGAAAGCACACCATGATGGAGTTAGAAACACATATTCAATCACCAAGGATGGTAAGGTGATAGAGTTGACACCATTGATGGATAATGAAGTGGAATCAAAGGGGAAAGAAGTCAAGGTGATGATGGTAGAAGGCAAACAATTCATGAAAGAGATAGTAGAAGGTGCAGTTGCATATGTTCTAATTCCATGCCTAAAGGTGAACAAGGAGCAGCAACAGGAAGTCAAGGGAGAGAAGAAGCAAAGGTTCATAGATCCTGTTGTCCAAGAGCTATTGGACAAGTACAAAGGCATCATCTCTAATGGAATGCCAAGGTCCCTACCACCTATAAGGGACATCAACCATTGCATAGATCTGATTCCAGGATGTACACTTCCAAACAAGGCAGCATACAAGCTTACCCCAAAGCAGAATGCAGAGGTAGCAAGGTAGATTGAGGAATTGTTGGAGATAGGCCTAATTGGCAAGAGTTTAAGCGCATGTACAGTACTGGCTATCCTAGCACCAAAGAAGGAAGGCACTTGGAGACTTTGTACTGATTCAAGGGCTATCAACAAAATAACAATCAGGTATAGGTTCCCAATCCCTAGGATAGAAGATTTGCTTGATTGCTTGGGGGCTGCTAAATATTTCACAAAAATAGATCTAAAGAGTGGCTATCATCAGATTAGGATTGGGCCATGAGATGACTGGAAAACTACATTTAAAACTAATGAGTTATATGAGTGGAAGGTCATGCCTTTTGGTTTGTCCAACGCCCCTAGTACCTTTATGAGGTTGATGAATGAGGTCTTGAGGGAATTCATAGGCAAATTTGTCATAGTATATCTAGATGACATCATGATTTTTAGTAATACAAGGGAAGAGCTCCTCAAACATATAGACCTAGTCCTCAAAAGGTTATATGAAGAGCAACTAATGATCAACTTGGAGAAGTGTTTGTTCATGTAGGAGGAGATCATATACTTGGGTTTTGTCATCTCCCAAGGAAAATTGAAAATGGATCAAGAGAAGGTAAGTGCCATATTGTCTTGGCCAACTCCTAGAACCATGAATGATGTTAGAAGTTTCCATGGGTTAGAAACCTTCTATAGGAAGTTTATAAAGGGGTTTAGTCATGTTTGTGCACCCATGCTTGACACCATAAAAGGAGGACAGAAGTGCAGATTCACTTGGACAAAGGAGGAAGATGATTCATTTGAAACATTGAAGAAGAAGGTGGCAGAGCAGCCAGTCCTTGCACTTCCTAATTTCAACAAGATTTTCCAAGTAGAATGTGATGCAAGCCACATGGCAATTGGAGCAGTACTTAGTCAAGAAGGTAGGCCTATTGCATTTTTTAGTGAGAAACTAAATGATGCAAAGAAGAGATACTCATCATATGACTTGGAGATGTATGCTCGAGTACAGTTACTCAAAAAGTGGAGGCATTACTTGATGCCAAAAGAGTTTATAGTGTTCACAGATAATCAGGCCCTTAGTTTCATAAACAATCGAGAGAAGCTGAACCATAGGCACATGAAGTGGGTGGAGACTTTGCAAGCTTTCACCTTCACACTCAAGCACAAGAAAGGGGTCAAGAATAAGGTGGCAGATGCTTTGAGCAGGAGGGCTCTAACCATAAATCAGATCCAATTAGAGAGTGTTGGCATTGAATCTTTGAAGGCCATGTATGATGCTGATGAAGACTTTGGAGAAATCTATAAGGTATGTACTTCCTTTGGTGACAAATATCATGTTGAGTTCTCTAAATTTCTGATCCAAGATGGATTACTTTTCAAGGGTGGACAGTTCTGCATTCCTCGGTGTTTTATGAGATTGAATATCATTAGGGAGAAACATTGTGGGGCCATGGTAGGACATTTTGGTCTGGATAAGACTCTTGATCTTGTGAGGAGGCATTACTATTGGCCCAAGTTGTAGTTAGATGTGAGAAGATTTGTGGAGACATGTGTGATATGTCAAAAGGCAAAAGGGAGATCCACTAATGCAGGTTTGTATCAGCCACTACCCATTCCTTCTAGGCCATGGGAGAGCATAAGCATGGACTTTGTGTTGGGTTTACCTAGGGCAAGGAAGGGATATGTTAGTGTTTTTGTTGTAGTAGATAGATTTAGTAAAATGGCAAACTTCTTGCCATGCAAAACCACTTGCGATGCCTCATATGTTGCAGATCTATTTTTCAAAGAGATAGTGAGAATACATGGATTACCATTGAGCATAGTGTCAGATAGAGATATGAAATTTATTGGCCACTTTTGGAGGACTCTTTGGAAGAATCTTGGAACCAACTTATCCTTTTCATCAGCCTACCATCCTCAAACGGATGGGTAGACTAAAGTGGTTAACCGTTCATTGGGAAATTTGCTAAGGTGTCTGACAAGGCAACATGGAGAGAAGTGGGATAACATCCTACCACAAGAAGAATTCTCTTATAATGACACCATCAATAGGAGTACAGGGAAGTCACCTTTTCAAGTGGTATATGGCATTCATCCAAGGGTTATTTTGGAGTTGAGAGATCTGCCTATAGGAGAGTCTATTAGTGTAGATGGAGAAGCCTTTGCATCAGCCATCAAGGAGGTCCATGATCAAGTCAAGACCCAACTCCAACAGACTACATTGAAGTACAAAGCATATGCTGACAAGAAGAAGAGGGATGTACAATTTGATGTTAGAGATTTGGTGTGGGTTCATCTGAAGAAGGAGAGACTCCCAAAAGGTAAACATACCAAGTTAATGTAGAGGAAGATTGGACCATGTCAGGTTTTGAAGATGTACGGGCAAAATGCTTATGAGATCCAACTTCCTCCTGACATTGGATTGTCACCCATCTTCAATGTATGTGATTTAACTCCATACAAGCATAATGGAGATGTAGGATAGGAACCATTGCAGGGTACAATAGATGATGATATTCCTAAGCATGATCCACCAAAATTGAAAAAGATCTTAGACTTGAGAGTGGCAAAGAAGACAAGGAACAAAGAGTACATGGAATACTTGGTGGCTTAGCAAGGGAAACCTGATTTAGAGGTAGTTTGGATGACTGAAGATCAGATCACAAACCATGGTACAGACCTTCAAACTCTCATCTCAAGTGGGCTTGAGATTTCTTCTCCCGGGGAGTATGGTGCAGGAGCACCCCTTAAACAAGCCAACTATACATCTGAGGGAGAAGAATAAGGTTTTGATATGTTGTTATGTTTCATGTATTTCTATGTTTGTTCATGTTGTCATGTAGTTCTTGTTGTTGTTATTTCATGTTTGTAATAAAGACCCCATCATGTGAACCAACGTCATAAATTTGGCATCCTGATAAGCCAATTTGGACATCTTGGGCAATTGGGGTATGTGGATGCTCAAATCAAGTGTGTTGTGTTGTTAGCTGTTCTATTAATGTTTTAGGTTTAAAACATGTTTTGTGCTAGACATGTGTCGTGTGATTAGTTAGTGTTTTGGCTTATAACCTTGGTTAAGCCAAAATCCCAAATATGGAAGTTGTAACGGCTCCAACCTCTGGTATTCTGGTTGGAACTGGATAGGAAGAGACTATAAACACATTTTTGGAAGAGTAGATTAGGGACAAAGTTTTGATCGAAGAAGTAGAAATTCTATCAGTTTGTGTTTACAAATTCTATGTTCTGTGTATCAAATTGTTCTGTGTATATCCTCTATTTCAAGTTGTTCTATACATAATCTAGTTTTTGTTGTCAAAGATGCAAGATTGAAACCATTCCACTGGTGGATTTATCCAAAATCAGTGGATTGGACCCTGTACATAGTTTTCTATTTTATTTTCTTTTTGTTTGTGGTCATGGCAGAATGGAACAGCAGATCCGATCTGTGGAAGAGCTGTCGCAGTAAGGGAGCCTAGCATCTATATGTGCTAGGGCTCAACATAATAGAGGCTGTGAGATTGGTTACAGAGGACGTCCTCGGCATAAGATTTTGATGTTGTCCCAATGAATATACATTTCCTATATATATCGCAATCGTATCTGAGTACATTCCATGTGTATCTTGCAATTGTATATCTCAGTTGTATATTGTGAAGATGCATGGAAAATGTGCTTTTCATATGATGCAAATAATGACCGGAAGTATTGGTAAAGTCGGGTCAGAGATACTTTAGGTCCACTGGCGGTAGCAGGTTAGGAAATGCATATACAAGTAGAAACCTGTCAGCATAAGATTCGAGGTGTCATCAAACATACATTTTATGTATATACTGCAATTGTATGAGAAGATCCATTACTTATGTATATCGCTAATGTATATCGGGTATACAACTCCTGTGTATATTGCAATTGTATGAAGGATACATTTCCTATGTATACTACAATTGTATGTCATAGATAGTGTGTGTATATCACAATTGGAGGTGAGTAGCATTTCGTGAGTATCTTGCATTTGCATGTCAAAGATTGTATATTGAAATGTAAATTTAAAAGATACAAGCATCGAAGGATACAAGCAATGACTGGTAGAAATGCTAGAAGGAATCGGCTCAATATGTCAAGCAATGTATGTGCGAAGGATCTACGAAGGAATCAAAAGTGAAGTGATCGGGGTATCTGTATAATAAAATTTGAACTCGTTGATGCTGTGTGTGTTTTTGATGGGTAAACCAATTCAACAGTTCATATTTTGATGTGTTTTGTATGCTTCCATACCCTACTCTGCGTCATTGTTCCACAACTTCCAAAGTAGACACTACTTATCACTAATGCTGGTGAGACATATCAGTCATCTTGTAGAGAATTGGTTCAACATGGCCATCCTAATGTAACTATAGCTCTGTATAAATAAGGTTAAATTGTAAGTATTACTTCCCACAATAATGATAGGAAGTTCAGGATAATCCAAATCATTCACTTTATCTTCTCTTTTGATTAGCATGCCCCTTATATCTAATTTGATTAGTAGATGATGTACTTGGTCTACACATAAAATTAAATTGTTTTCAAAATAGATGTATTTCAAGAATTATTATACTTACATTTAATAGGTTATTTATAGGTCTATATAGTTGCATTAGGATGGCCATGTTGAACCAATTCTCTACACTTGATGGTCCTGATATGTCTCGCCAACATCATTAATCTAGTGTCTACTTTGGAAGTTGTGGAACAAATGTATCAACATACACAGGTCTACATCATAGTAGATAGGGATGTTGTTTTGCATGCTCGAGCTTATCAATGTATACAATTTCTTGCTTCTGACTTGTTGAGCTCACTTATCCTTGTTGATTTAAGCTTGACTATATCAACATACAATTTCTTCTCTGATGTAGGTGTGTATGTTGATGTTGTTCCACAACTTCCAAAGTAGACACTAGTTATCACTGATGTTGGTGAGACATATTAGTCATCTTGTAGAGAATTGGTTCAACATGGCCATCCTAATGCAACTATAGCTCTATATAAATAAGGTTAAATTTTAAGTATAATTCAACACATAATTGTCTATTTCAAACAATTTAATTTTACGTGTAGACTATGTCATCTACTATTTTTTTTTGAAAATATGTACTTGTACAAAACCTTATTTATACCTCTAGATACTTGCATTTTTTTTTTAAAGATAATGCACCTAGTAAACTTTTTAATGTGACTGGCGACGCTGGTGCGACATGCCCTCCGGCTCCATGTGAATGCTTTTGCCCGTAGCAATGAACCGGTGAGGCCACAACTGGGGGACCTCATCCCCTAGGAAGAACACTTCAAACCCGTGAGCTCATTGGCCCAGTGAAGGCGTAAAGCCTTGTGAGCTCATTGGCCCAGCGGGGGTTTGAACTCTGGTGGCCGCCACTACAACCTAAGTGACTTAACCACCGAACCATGCCATCATCGGCACCTCTAGATACTTGCATTAGGATGGCCATGTTGAACCAATTCTTTGCACTTGATGACTAATATGTCTCACCAACATCATAAAATATGATATTGTGTCTGCTTTGGACTATGGAACAAATGTATCAACATACACGTCCTACATCAGAGTAGATAGGGATGTTGTTTTGTGCTCCCCTATATCAACATACAATTTCTTCTCTGATGTAGGTGTGTATGTTGACATGTTGTTCCACAACTTCCAAAGTAGACACTAGTTATCACTAGTGTTGGTGAGACATATCAGTCATCTTGTAGAGAATTGGTTAAACATGGCCATCCTAATGCAACTATAGCTCAGTATAAATAAGGTTTTGTAAGTATAATTCGAAACACATAATTGTCTATTTCAAACAATTTAATTTTACCTACATAGACTATGTTGAATCTAATAATTTTTTTATAAATATGTACATTTTTATGTGAGTAGATATTGTAAATGGGAATATGAGACTGATCAATAATGATAATAAAACCCAAACAACAATGAAATATGCAAGTATACAAGATTGAATAAACAAAAGCACAAAACATACAAACTTGTTACCCTGGGGCTTCCATTGTTCACCTATCTATTCTCGACCTTGATGATGATGAAGATTGGCCCTCAGTGAGCTTGCTTCCTTGCTTGTTGATGGTGACAAGAATGGAATGACTGTGATAGTTTGTTGTGTTGAAGATGAGCTTCAAACACAGGGATAATGAATAGAGGATGTGGGATGGCTAGAATGATTTCTGCATTAGGAGGGTATGAAGAAGGGAATTGAGAAGAATATGGGCATTATGAGGATGCCAGAAGAAGATTTCTAGAAGAAGTTGGGCATAGTAAGGATGCCAGAAGGAGTCCCTCCTAGAGGAAATTGGTCATGGATTTGATGCAAGAATGAATGTCCTTTAATTGCTTAGAGAAGAGTCTTATTTATAGAGTTTTTAAAAAGGGAATGGAGGGTGAGGATCAACAGATGAGATCAATGGCTAGGAATAAAAGTGAATCTTTTATTCATAGTGGATGAATTAAAAATTTATTTTTTGGGAAGAGTGGAGGATAGTGGATGAATTAAAAATTTAGTTTTGGGAAGAGTGGAGGAGAGTGGATGAATTAAAAATTCATTTTTGGGAAGAGTGGAGGATAATTGAATTTTAAATTCAATTAGTGGAGGATAGTGGGGAACAATTGAATTAAGAATTGAATTTTGGAGAATAATAGGGAACAATTGAATTAAGAATTCAATAGTGGAGGATAGTGGGGAACAATTGAATTAAGAATTCAATAGTGGAGGATAGTGGGGAACAAGTGAATTAAGAATTCAATTTTAGAGAATAGTGGGGGACAATTGAATTAAGAATTCAATGAGTGGAGAATAGTGGGGAATAATTGAATTAAGAATTCAATAGTGGAGGATAGTGGGGAACAATTGAATTAAGAATTCAATGAGTGGAGAATAGTGGGGGACAATTGAATTAAGAATTCAATTTTGGAGAATAGTGGGGGACAATTGAATTAAGAGTTCAATTTTAGATAATAGAGGATATTAGCTAATTAAATATTAAGAATATTTAATTATATGTGCAACATGGTGAGGTGGAAGAGATGAGGTGGATTGATGAGGTGGATTGATGAAGTGGATTTTGTGAGGTGGATTTAGGATTTGAGACATTAGAAGAATTTAGGGAATTTAATTAAATAAAATGATTTTATTTGATTATAGGATAATGAACCAATCAAATAAACTTATAATATTTATTTAATTGACAGAAGAAAATATGAATTAAGATAAATATTAGAATATTTACTTAATTCAACCTGAGCCAATTTTAGGTGTCTACATTTTGCCCCTCTTTGAAGCAATGTGTTTTATCACGTTGTTTTAAAGAATAAGAATAGTCTGATAATGATACATGCCCTAGTTTGCCCCTGGTACAGGTTATGATGATAGGATGCCCCCTCGAGAGATTGGACGAGAAGAAGGCAGAAGGCGTGAGACGAACAATCTCACGATGAGAGAGGTTGACAGGAGATGAAATGGTTGGATGCAGAAGAAAGGGATGAATGATATGGAATGCAAGATAACAAGATGACACATACAAGCAAGAAGCCATTATGCACAAATGACACAAGCACAAACAAGGTATTGCCCCTGTCAAGCGGTAAACCAATGATATGGATCGATGATGTCTAGTTTCAGGAATGAAATATGTTGTATAAGACTCCAGGTCTGGTTTCGACAATGTAACATCCTATCTAAGACATTTGGTATGATAGTGTTGTCATGGCAAGGAATGATATATCCCTAGAGCAACATGAGGATAGTGTCTGGTTTCAGGAAATGAAGCATGTCGTGTAAGACTCGTGTGTTGGTCTGGTTTCGACAATGTAACATCCTGTCTAAGACAATTGATTGATTAACTGATCGAATTGGTTTACGACCGGACAAGGATCAAGACCACTGATTATGATTGGATCATCTGACAAGATTGACTTGACTTGATTGACATGGATTAAGGATAGTCTTGCAATTGGATACGGTATGGATATGGATATGGATATGAGATGCAATTGGATATGGTATAGATATGGAAATGGATATGAACTGTAGTTGGATATAGTATGGATATGGATATGGATATTTGTCACCTTGATATAGCAAGTATTTTGAAGTGCTTTCATCATTGGGCTTTATTATGTGGTAAGAAAATACAAGCATCTAGGTATAATTAAACCAAGATGACCTGAGTATTGCTTACATGGATTTTTCAATAGACAAGGATTGCCCCTTTTCATGTGTAGAGCTCAGAGTCTTCGATGATCTTTTGCTGATCATGTCGTTAGACAAAAGTCATCACATTACTAAAGTTTGATCCACAAGCAGTAGACAAAGAAAATAATCATGCCCCCATCATAGCATCTCTAGCTTTTGGCATCCTTGAGTAGCATAGGAAGATATAATGACAAAAATCCAAGACTTTGTAAGTTAACCTGTTTACAAAACATTCTTGCATCAGATGTGTTTTTTTGCCATAATTGAGATAGAATTATTTTGAATGTTTCGGTATGGTGCTTTACTTTGCTTTTGACAGGTTGATGGTTTGTGTCAAGATTTTTGCTATTTTGGGAAGCGTACTTTGCTGCTCTTATTTGTCTAGCGAAAGGTGCAGACATGGATAGGTAGAGGGATAGACGACAAGACATGGGATGGATGGGAAAGTGGAGCCACGGGGGCGCATTGATAATGGCCTTGCCTACTTGACAATGCAGAGGCAGTGTAGTTCAAGGCTTGGACCATGGATGGACTAGAGGATAGATGACAAGATATGAGATGGATAGGGAAGCGGAGTAGACTCAGACAGATAGAAGGACTAGACATGGGATGAATAGGGAAAGTGGAGCCTCAGGGGCGCATTGATAATGGCTTTGCCTATGTGACAATGCAGAGGCAGTGTAGTTTTGGAAGAACCCTAATGGACCTAAGATATGGATCAGATGAGACATGGTATGGAATAGATATGGATCAGATATGGATGGAATAGATATGGATCAAATATGGATCAAATAAGACAGATATGGATCAGATAAGACACGATATGGATCAGATAAGACACAATATGGAAGTGATATGGATCAAATAAGACATGATATGGATCAGATATGAAACAAAAAGAGACATGACAAGGAATAGATATGGAACAAACAATACTGATGACAAGGAACCACCACAGATATGTAGATGGATGGAAGATAGTAGATACAGATGGTTATGAGGATGGGCAATAGTGGATAGAAGGAAACAAGGATGTGATCTCCAAGGACTATGTCGCATAAATGTAACATGCCCCATTGTAGGTAGAGTACATAGGATTGTTCATGACAATGCTGATGATGATAGGAGGATGAGAGGATAATGAATGAGTTGCATGGTATGGAGGGATAAGGTATGTCAAGAGCCATTCAAAACATTTGTCAACATTGTGCCCCCAATCTTTACCAAGACCAAAGAATAGAGGAAAGGAAGTTTGGATGGATGGATGGGACAGGATATGTATGCAATGGATAGAGGATAGGATAGGAAATGGTATGAAAGGAAACTGGTAGGAGAAGAGTGATATGCTGATGAGACAAGGTGCCCCCCAAGTGTAGGTGACATAGAAGATCAACTTACACATGATGCCTGTTTGCCAGGTTTTCATCATGGTACTTATCTAAGGCACCTGTTTGCCTGGTTTTCACCATTGGATATATGAGATTGATCAATAATGATAATAAAACCCAAACAACAATGAAATATGCAAGTAAACAAGATTGAATAAACAAAAGCACAAAACTTACAAACTTGTTACCCTGCAGCTTCCATTGTTCGCCTATCTGTTCTCGACCTTGATGATGAAGAAGATTGGCCCTCAGTGAGCTTGCTTCCTTGCTTGTTGACGGTGACAAGAATAGAACGGCTGTGATATTTTGTTGTGTTGAAGATGAGCTTCAAACACAGGGACAATGAATAGAGGATGTGGGATGGCTAGAATAATTTTTGCATTAGGAAGGTATGAAGAAGGGAATTGAGAAGAATGTGGGCATTATGAGGATGCCAGAAGAAGATTTCTAGAAGAAGTTGGGCATAGTAAGGATGCTAGAAGGAGTTCCTCCTAGAGGAAATTGGTCATGGATTTAATGCAAGAATGAATGTCCTTTAATTGCTTAGAGAAGAGTCTTATTTATAGAGTTTCTGAAAAGGGAATGGAGGGTGAGGATCAACAGATGAGATCAATGGCTAGGAATAAAAGTGAATCTTTTATTCATAGTGGATGAATTAAAAATTCATTTTTTGGGAAGAGTGGAGGATAGTGGATGAATTAAAAATTCATTTTTGAGAAGAGTGGAGGATAATTGAATTTTAAATTCAATTAGTGGAGGATAGTGGGGAACAATTGAATTAAGAATTAAATTTTGGAGAATAATGGGGAACAATTGAATTAAGAATTCAATAGTGAGGAACAATTGAATTAAGAATTCAATTTTGGAGAATAGTGGGGGACAATTGAATTAAGAATTCAATGAGTGGAGAATAGTGGGGAACAATTGAATTAAGAATTCAATAGTGGAGGATAGTGGGGAACAACTGAATTAAGAATTTAATGAGTGGAGAATAGTGGGGGACAATTGAATTAAGAATTCAATTTTGAAGAATAGTGGGGGACAATTGAATTAAGAATTCAATTTTGGATAATAGTGGGGGACAATTGAATTAAGAATTCAATTTTAGATAATAGAGGATATTAGCTAATTAAATATTAAGAATATTTAATTATATGTGCAACATGGTGAGGTGGAAGAGATGAGGTGGAAATATGAGGTGGATTGATGAAGTGGATTTTGTGAGGTGGATTTAGGATTTGAGACATTAGAAGAATTTAGGGAATTTAATTAAATAAAATGATTTTATTTAATTATAGGATAATGAACCAATCAAATAAACTTATAATATTTATTTAATTGACAGAAGAAAATATGAATTAAGATAAATATTAGGATATTTACTTAATTCAACCTGAGCCAATTTTAGGTGTCTACAGATATATATTTTAACACATATATGTTTTAATCTAGAAAGTTATATTTACCTATTTTAACCTTTCAATAACACATACATATGTGTAATAGAAGTTATAATTAAATAAATGAAGTAGAAATTTCCAATAGCATTATCATATTTTGACATGTTTTAAATAGTTGAACAAGAGGGAAAATTTCATTTCTAAAATGAATGGATGATTCTTTTCCTTTTCAAAGGAGAGAGAGAGAGAGAGAGAGAGAGAGAGAGAGAGAGAGAGAGAGAGAGAGAGAGAGAGAGAGAGAGAGAGAGAGAGAGATTTTAACTTTTCCAAATCTACACGTGTAATGTCACATGTATTAGTGTCATAAAAATGAATACCATATGTGCAATAAAACATTTAAGTCATTCCTACTCCATACACTTAAATCTTTCTTTGTGAACACACTTAGGTCATGGGATAGAGAGATAAAGATTTTTCTTTTGAAATCATTATAGCACATAGGTTCAACAATTAAAGATATAAAATAATGAACATTACACACTAAGAACATGGATACAACCAATGACTATACAATATACATCCATATATTTCCATGGTAACTCAATATGATTTATAACATATCCAACTTACAAGAAACATTGCCAAAATACATAAATACATGTAAACTACAAAATTTGTGTCACTATCCAAATAATGGTTCTTGGTATACTAGGCAATACCTAACAATCTCATTAAAATTTATAAGATAGAAGTATGTTAAGCATGACTTGTCTATTCACATGGTATAAAATATGGCATCTTGGATATCATGTATGCTACTAGAAGCAATAAATATTTATAGTGTTGACTCCTCATGATACCCAAAATAATTGATGTTAATTTATCATTCCATGAATTATCTAGTATTTGTAAGAGATTATACATTCCATTATCTTGAATTCCCCTTTACCAAACCAATAAACTTGACATTTCTATATGTAGTCCTTTGTATTTTAGCTCTCATTTATGAGCAATAATTTCTTCCTCAAAAGTGTCAATGTCTTGTCCACTCTAATGTCTCTATCCATCCCTCCAATATGATTTTCTCTTAATCAAACTCTCTTGAATTGACCCTTACGATAAACATAAACATTATATATTTAACAACAACCCATGTCAAGAATGAAGTAGTCCACTCACTATGTATCCTATCTTGACTGGAACTATATTTTAACATGCCTCCCCAAAATTGATATTATGTTAAATAAAATTTCATCTTTTTAAATCTTATAACTTTAACTCTCATCTATGTGATCTCTCAATACACTTCTCTTTCTCAACATATCTACTATGTAGTTGTATTTACTACTCCTATGATTCAACACAAATTTTGGTAACTCTACAAAAATTTAAACCATTTTATGTGCTTCTAGTTCAAAATTTACATTGATTCTCGATAAATTATGGTGCCTAATGACCAATATACAAAAAAAACTTATTTGGCAACAATTTTAATACATCCACTTATTCAATTTGCATATATATTTAATAGCATACATTTATAATCATAAATTGAATATTTGTTCTTTATGTCATTTAGCTTTCCAATAAAGTGCATGACCACTAGTATCCCCTCTTGGCTTAACATTGCTCTAGTTATTTTATTGCTATATTAATCTAATGAATTATTTGAGAATGAAAATGTGATTTAGTGTGGTCACAAGCCTTTATTTAATTAAAGACTTATGAAGAGTTGCTTCTTAAATACTCATTACAAGTGGTTGGGTTGTGATAAACCATTCCAAATTAATAGTTGTTTAGGTTAACACCCTCAAAGGTTGAGTTACACTTATTATGAGCCTTATTGAAGTCTTGGACTTGTCTTGTGTGGAACCCACATTGGCTCATGAGATAATTATTATATAAAATTGATTGAATTCACATTGGTCACACTTAGTGCTATGAGGGAATTAGTACATGATTGAGTTGAGGTTAATATTTCATTGCAATCACAACGATGTTGCACACTTAAAGAACTTTTGGGGTCATGATGATTGATCTAATTCTTAAACATTTACAAATTCCTAAAGACTCATTTCCAAGTTGTTTTATCATTGCAACCTTTTACTACAACATATAGATGCAAATCACTCAACATGTATTTGTTTCATCATGAGATTATTTGACCATATGTTTATGTATGGTTCACTAGGTTCTAGTGGTTAACCCTATCTAGGTAATTGATATGTCAATTGAACTAGTCCTATCCAAAGTAAAATCATAAGACACTTTAATGTAGCATTAAATTTGACCAACATCATCAACATCAAATTATCATCGATAATACCTTCCATATAAAGTAATGGACCCTTCAAGGAGATGATCATGTGGGTTCACCTTCTACATATGTACTCTCCATGAGAACAAAAGATGAGTCTCTATAAGAACCTATAACATGAAAATGTTAGTGACAAGATGATGCAGGAGCATCCAGAGGTGTAAGGGCAATCTTGCATCACCTAAAAAGAAGTTAATTCAAAACTATTGTAGTTGTTCTCATTTCTTCCCATAATTAGTGTTTTTGGTTCCATAATATCTAGAATAATAATGTAGGACTTTTAGTTTTTTCTAAAACTGCTAAAAATAGCAACCCGCCTGTTTAGGAATGTGTACCTGCTATTTTTAGAAAGTTTGTATTTGGGTACGTAATGAAGCAAAAACTTCTAGAAAGTTATATAATGGAAATATAAGACCTTTGGAGAAGGAATCAGGTAAAGATCATTTGTGAGCTGAAAAATATTAAAGTTTTTGTTTTCTGAAAAGCCCCTAAAAATTTACGGAACGAGATATGAGGCACTAAAAATTCTCATAACAACTAAAAAAGTTGACAGAAATCTATTTACAAATTTCTAGCATGCTAGTTTACATCACAAGCTTTCCAGCGCTTAAAACGGTTCGTCAATCAGACACCCGGATCAAAAGTTATGCTTCCTGGATGTTGACCTACTTTTGGAGGGAGTTGCGAAATTCAAAATTTAGCTGGAGGCCGCCAAAAGGTGCTATTTATGACTATTTTGGGAACCCTGGGCAGTAGTAGAGTCAAGGGGGCCAGTGTGGAGTTAAGAATAGGTGGGAAAATAGAAACCCTAGCTAATTTGGGGTTACAGAAGGCTGAAGATTCTAGAGTCTTGAGGTTGGGAAAGCTGTAATGTGTTACAGCTAGTAGAGGATTTATCCTCTGATTGTAATTGAGCTTCTATAATGTAATGAGTTGCCTAGTTCAATAAAAGAAAGTTCTATTTGCTATGTTCAATATTTGTTATTGTGTGTTTTGTGATTTACCCCCTTCATCAAGTGGTATCAGAGCGAGGGTTCCTGAGTGTGTAAATAGATCACCGACCGTGAGGCAGTTTGCACTAGGACCTGAGGTTGTGGGTTTGCTACGAAGACCAAGATGCCTCCATGAAGAAATCTTGTTGGGAGGAATGCTTTGATAGAAGAGGGTTTTAGAGCCCTACAAGGGCAAATCGATGCATTGCAAGAGGAGCTACGAAGAGGGCTTGAGCCAAGGATGAGAGAAGAAAGTGAAGGTGAAGATGAAGAAGAGCTATCTGAGGAAGAACAAGAAGCTGCCGGAGATCTTGCAGAAGTTAGGTTGTTGAGGGCCATTTCAAAGATCAGAAAGAGGCCCAAGATCGAAGTTTCTACATATTCTAGAGATTTGAATCCAGAACAGCTTATTGATTGGATCAATGACATGGAGGAGTATTTTGAGTATGAAGATGTGGAGGACCCAGATCGGGTTAAGTTTGCAAAAACAAAGTTGAAGGGCCATGCCAATATTTGGTGGAAGGATGTCTAATTAGAGAGGAATAGAGGAGGAAAAGGAAAGATCTCCAGATGGGATCAGATGGTGGAGAAACTAAAGAAGCAATTCATTCCTGTGGACTATGAGATGGAGTTGCTGAAGAAGCTGCAAGGACTGAAGCAAGGTAACAAGTCTGTTAAGGAGTATATAGAAGAGTTTTATAAAATTACTATCAGGACAGGCCATGCAGAGCCCAACAAGGAGAAGGTAGCCTGTTACATTAATGGGTTGAGGCTGAGTATTCAAGAGGAGTTGAGCCTGGTTAGAATGACCACCATAGAAGATGCGTACTAGTTTTCTCTGAAGGTGGAAGAGAAGCTGAATAAAAGATTTGATAGCAAGCAAAGGGGAAGAGGTCAAGGCGGAAGGACTGGTGGAAGACCCTATGGGGGCTGAAATGAAGATGTAAAGAAAAGTGAAGAAGCTAGCACCAGTCAAAATTAGAGAGGTGATAATACCTACTACCCTCGTGACCAAAACAATGCTGAGCAAAGAGGAAGAGGAAGAGGCAGACCCAGGCAAGGACCTAGAAGAGGAGGTTTCAGAGGAACCTGTTTCCAATGTGGAGAAGAATGGCATCAAGGATATGAATGTCCGCAACATCAAAGAAGGACGAATAGAAGACCTAAAGGTAATGCACGAGTTGTACATGTAGATGAAGATGCACAGTTTGAGCATTCTGAAGATGCTGAAAGGGGAGAAACCCTAGTTGTCAGAAGAACTTTGTTGAATGAGGAGAGAGAACCCAATTAGAGGAAGAGTTTATTCTACACAAGGTGCAAATGTGAAGGTAAGTGTTGTGATATTATTATTGACAGTGGAAGCACTGATAATCTTGTTTCAAAGGAGATGGTTGACAAGTTGAAGTTGACAAGAAGAAAGCATCCACATCCATATTGGATTGCATGGTTGCAGAAGGACCATAGAGCTTTGGTCAATGAGCAGTTTTTAGTGAAGTTCAAGATTGGTGACTACCATGATGAGGTGTTGTGTGATATCATATTGATGGATGCATGTCATATGCTATTAGGGAGGCCATGGCAGTATGAGGTACTGAAAGAATTTTTGGGAAGTTTTGTTATTGTTTATTTGGATGATATTTTGATTTTCAGTAAGACTTGGGATGAGCATCTGATGCATATCAGAAGAGTTCTAGAGAAGTTGAGGGAAAAGAAGTTGCTGATTAATCTGAAGAAATGTAGTTTTACAAAGAAGGAGTTGGTATACTTGGGATTTGTTGGCTCAGAGGAAGGTCTTAAGATGGACCCAGAAAAAGTGAGGGCTATCATTGAATGGCCTACACCAAGGAGTGCAACGGAGGTAAGATCTTTTCATGGTTTGGCAAGTTTTTACAGAAAGTTTGTCAGGAATTTTAGTAGCATTTGTGCACCCCTAACTGAGACAATGAGAGGGGATAGAAAAGAGTTTAGATGGACTAAAGGAGCAGACAAGAGCTTTGACACATTGAAGCAGAAAGTCGTAGAACAACCTGTTTTGGCACTTCCAGATTTCAATAAGATACTTCAGGTAGATTGTGATGCTAGCGATAGTGGTATAGGAGCTGTTTTGAGCCAAGAAGGTAAGCCCATTGCCTATTTTAGTGAGAAGCTTAATGATGCCAAGAAAAAGTATTATGTTTATGATCAAGAGTTTTATGCAATAGTCTAGGCTTTGAAGAAATGGAGACATTATTTGTTGCCAAAAGAGTTTGTTTTATATACTAATCATCAGGCTTTGCAATATCTTAATAGTCAAGGAAAGTTAAATCAAAGGCACTTAAAATGGGTTGAGTTTCTGTAGAGTTATAGTTTTGTTTTGAAGCACAGGAGTGGGAAGTCCAACAAGGTTGTAGATGCCTTGAGCAGAAGGCAAAATTTGTTAACAGTAATGAAGATAGAGGTTGTTGGGTTTGATGAACTCAAAAGTTTGTATCCTAAAGATCCAGATTTTGCAGAGGCTTGGAAAGCTTGTTTGGAACCTGTTACTTTGGATAGAACAAAATGGCTGGATTTCATAATCTAAGATGGCATGTTGTTTAGAGGAAGCCAATTGTGCATTCCAAGGAGTTCCATGAGAGAGAACCTAATTAAGGAGAAGCATAGTGGGGGGTTAGCTAGACACTTTGGCCGAGATAAGACCATTGCCATTGTCGGTGAAAATTATTCTTGGCCGCAATTGCAACAGGATGTGAGGAAATTTGTCCAGAGTTGTAGAGTGTGTCAGATGGAAAAAGGAACAAGTCAGAATATAGGGTTGTATCAACCATTACCTATACCAGAGAAGCCATGGGATGATATTAGCATGGATTTTGTTCTTGGTTTACCAAGGACACAGAGAGGACATGATTCTATTTTTGTGGTGGTGGACAGCTTCTCAAAAATGGCATATTTTATTCCTTGTAAGAAGACTAATGATGTTGTTCATATTGCAGAGTTATTTTTCAGGGAAGTGGTGAGACTACATGGTCTACCAAAAAGCATACTTTCAGACTGAGATACCAAGTTTGTTGGTTATTTCTGGAGGACATTGTGGAAGAAGTTGAAGACAGACTTGAAGTTCAGTTCCGCACACCATCCACAGACTAATGGACAGACAGAAGTGGTGAATAGGAGTTTGGGTAACCTGCTACGATGCTTAGTAGGAGATAAGCCCAAGGGATGGGATTCAATTTTACCACAGGCGGAGTTTGCCTACAACAATTCTGTCAATAGGAGTACTGGTAAATCACCATTCCAGATTGTATATGGTAATAGCCTGAGAAATGCTTCTGAGTTAAGGAAGCTGGACAATGGAGAAAAGACAAGTGCTGAAGCCGAAGACTTTGCAGAACATTTAGAGAAATTCCATGAAGAAGTGAGAAAGCACATTAATAAGATGAATATTCAGTACAAGGCTAAGGCAGATTAGAAGAGGAGGTATAAGGAGTTCCAGGTGGGAGATGGAGTCATGGTTCACTTGAGAAAAGAAAGGTTCCTAGTTGGAACATACAATAAATTGAAAATGAAGAAATTTGGACCATGCAGAATCATGAAGAATCATGATTCAGGAAATGCATATGAGGTAGAGCTGCTAAGTGGGATCCATATTTCTCCTATTTTCAACATTGCTGATTTATCAGAATATCATGAAGGTGGAACAGAGGATGGACCAACAGAAGTGCAGTGGAGTATTTCGGCATCTACTTCAACAGAGGAGATAGAAGAGATTTTGGATAGCCGTGTGCGAAGGAGCACTTGGAACAAGCAATACGAAGAATATCTAGTGAAATGGAAAGGAAGGCTTGTTGAAGATTCTTCTTGGTTGTCTAAGGCAAAGGTTGACTGTTTGGGTTTTCCTTCACACAAACACCTGAGACGTGACATGGTCACTTCTCAAATTACCCTGGGTGTCTGATGCAAGAGCATCCAGAGGTGTAAGGGCAATCTTGCATCACCCAAAAAAGAAGTGAATTCAAAACCATTGTAGTTGTTCTCATTTCTTCCCATAATTAGTGTTTTTGGTTCCATAATATCTAGAATAATAATGTAGGACTTTTAGTTTTTCTAAAACTGCTAAAAATAGCAACCTGCCTATTTAGGAAAGTGTACCTACTATTTTTAGAAAGTTTGCATTTGGGCACGTAATGAAGCAAAAACTTCTAGAAAGTTACATAATGGAAATATAAGACCTTTGGAGAAGGAATCAGGTAAAGATCATTTGTGAGCTGAAAAATATTAAAGTTTTTGTTTTCTGAAAAGCCCTTGAAAATTTACGGAATGAGATATGAGGCACTAAAACTTCTCATAATGTCTCAAAAAGTTGATAGAAATCTATTTACAAATTTCCAGTGTGCTAGTTTACATCGCGAGCTTTCCAGTTCTTAAAACGGTTCGTCAATCGGACACCCGGATCAAAAGTTATGCTTCCCAGAAGTTGACCTACTTTTGGAGGGAGTTGCAAAATTTGAAATTTAGCTGGAGGCCACCAAAAGGTGCTATTTATGACTATTTTGGGAACCCTGGGTAGTAGTAGAGTCAAGGGGGCCAGTGTGGAGTCAAGAATAGGTGGGAAAATAGAAACCCTAGCTAATTTGGGGTTACAGAAGGATGAAGATTCTAGAGTCTTGAGGTTGGGAAAGCTGTAATGTGTTACAGCCAGTAGAGGATTTATCCTCTGATTGTAATTAAGCTTCTGTAATGTAATGAGTTGCCCAGTTCAATAAAAAAAAGTTCTATTTGCTGTGTTCAATATCTGTTATTGTGTGTTTTGTGATTTACCCCCTTCATCACAAGATATGCCCCACTTTGATAATAAGTTTTATCCATAAGATACAAGGAATTATAGGAAGAGGTAAAATAGTAGATGGAAAGTAAAAGTAATCTAAGTGTGTAATCATGTACACATATATATAGCAATGGTTATAAATTAATGCTTCATGGAACAATCATGCAAATGTGTCTAAAGATAAACATGATAAGCACACATGCTAGAGATATCGATGACTAACAATGTTTCTTATAGCATGGGCAAATAATGGTGATGTAGCCCTCAATGGCTAGGAGAACTCGCGTAAGTGCAATGCCATGAAATCATGACAATGTGTAAAGGATTGTGTGATGCTCCTAAATAGAAAGATGTGTACATGAAGGCACAATATGTAAAGAGGAAGTGTGATGCTTATAATGGGAAGGCTCGATGTCCCTCAATGGGAAGACTTGATAACCCCAATGTAATAAAAGGGAAGGTGTGAGAGCCCCAATGCAATAAAAGACAAGGTGTGATACCTTCAATGCGATAAAAGAGAAGGTGAGGTACCCCCAATCTTATTAAAGGGAAGGTGTGATACCCCTTAGCATGGTAAAGTAGCTACTTAGGATATGAATGAATCATGTGAATGCAACAATATAATATTAAGTATGAAATCTCATATCAAATGAGAGGCCCTATCATAGGAAAGATAATACAATAAAGCACAAAGGTGTATAAAGGGGGAAGACATAATAACCCATGTGTAAATATATGACAAAGATATCCTAATGTAAAGGGGGTGCATGATTAGCCTCAATATAAGTTGAAAGATGTGTCACTATACACTCATAATCAATGTCTAATAATGGTCATAGATAAGCATGAAGGCACAAAAAAGTGGTGTGTAATGGTGTGATTATCAACTCACATGTATAACTAAATAGCCCCTGATGGGAAAAATAGCACAATAGAGCTTGTGAGTGGGGAGATAAGATGTCCATGATATAAATATATAGCTCAATAAAGACATAAGATGTGAAAGGAGGGAAAACATGATGTCCTGTTGGTCATGATGTTAGTCATAAACAAACATAGAATAAGAGTACACATTAACCTTTACTCATCTTGAAAGATATGATGAATTTAGAGAATTCATAATCTCAAGTCCTCATTGATTAGTTCATAATCTACTGATGTTACTCAGTGGTTGATGTGTGTTGTTGTTTTCAATTCAGGGGCCTTACGTTCTTCAGTAGTTTCTGCAAAGTTCCTCAATATTCCTTCAAATACTCTATTCTTTATATCTGTCCTGCATAAATCTCAAACAATTCTACCTCTACACTTACGAATTCAGTCAAATAATGTATCTACAGGCTGATTATTTGCATGATTCTTATCATTATTTATGATTATTTGCATGACATTTTCAACAGTACATGCATTCAGCTCAAAATATGCTGAGGATTTTTAGTTACCTATGGGATGTCAGCATATTTACTCTATTCTGCTTATTATTTAGCATGATTTGCAGTTATGGAAATGATTTCAATGAAATTAAAATAAGAAAAAGGGTTAGAGATTGAGATTCCCAAAACTACATGACTGAGATCACTGATCCACATACAGGTTCCCATACATGCAATGAAGAGAAGAAAACTAGAGTCATACTTCACTAGGACATTCCACAAATCCGCATGATCCAGTGCAAATCTTCAAAGGAGAGTTGACAACAACATGCAACAAAATGAAAATGCTTCTATTGAACACATAATTCACCATTACACATCCATAAATCAACTTGAAGATTACGTAAGGTTTACAATCAGGATGTAATCTGAAACTTCATCTCCATTTAGTATGCTTAAGAACAGGTACATTTACAAAGATTTGAAGAAAGAACCTTGACATTTCAACAATTCAGTCCCCATTAGTCTCAGCAATTCGATCTCTTACAATAAAATGGCTCTATCTGATTTTTACTAATTGACCCCCCTTTTATCAGATTTAAACTAATTAATCGCCCTTTTTATGACAAGTTCTAGCCCTTTTATAGAATAAAAGCCAGAATAGTTACAATGATCCAATGATCAGGATCCTCTCAAAACATTCAACAGCTTAGATGAAAAGCACATGCTTTGCCAGACTGGCAAATGTATAGCTGGCACAGAATATTCTAGCATCTTTGATTTAGGTTCATCCTCCAGCTGGCAAACCATGCATTTGTCAATATCCTCTATCGCCCAGGTTCATGTTGCATCTATGTGCAACTCTGCAATTTTTAGCTCCAAATAGCTCCAAGATTCCTGTAATAAACAGACAAACATTAAGCACAACATCATTTAATAAACAACAGGAAGATAAACATTACATTAAATAGGCCCTAAATGTGCAAATACAGGCAATTGGGTTCCAAATCCGTGAAAATCATGCATTGAATGCCTATACACAGCTTAAAATAGGCGAGTCAACCATCGTTGACCAGAAAAATGCAATCAGGCTCCAAATCCCATCGCTTTGCACTCCTGCCCATTTCCTTACATATCGGGCTCCAAAATTTCCATGTACATGCTCCTTGTATATATCAGGTTGCATTTCATGCACATGCTAGTGCCAAAATGTACAAGGAGTATACCGTTCTTAACTTTCCTTTCAAATCCATGGTTTGCATAGTCGGTTGCATCTTGTTCTTGTATATTGGTATGACCAAGCCTTCGGCGTGACAAATCCACTAGAATCTGATGTCTCAAACTACACCGATCACCTTCCATTGGCGAGACCAAACCATTCGCCGAGTCTATCCAAAACTTCACCGATGCCAAAGTCAGGCCGAAGACCCTATCTCTGTCGGCAAAAGACATGAGATCGGGGAGAAAATATAAAACCAGGCCAAAAGACTTAAGCTAGGCCGATGACCAAACTCCCTATTGGAGAGACCATACCTTTCACCAAGACAACACAAGGCTTTACCGACAATACAAGTCATGCCGAAGAAACCACTTAACCATCGGGGAGACCATACCCTTCCTTTTGT
This sequence comes from Cunninghamia lanceolata, assembly GCA_027924645.1. NCBI lineage: Eukaryota > Viridiplantae > Streptophyta > Pinopsida > Cupressales > Cupressaceae > Cunninghamia > Cunninghamia lanceolata. The sequence continues at coordinate 40,888,954 of BSBN01000809.1, read as the reverse complement.
TATGACATGCATACTACATTGTATCATATAAAGCTATATGCGAGAATGATACAAGCACTTTGCCATACTTAAACTCCTTTTGGATTCCGGCCCAATGCATACCATATTGTAATGTATGCATGTTGTATGCTTAAAGAATGTATGTTAAAAAAGCATTGTATGTTGCACCAATGTATGTTTGAGACGTACAATGACCAAAGCTTGTATATAACCTTGTACCTTGGCTTGTAAGTAGGATATATACAATGGAGAGAACATACAACAAAATAACATTATTTCATAGTATTTCAAATTTGCGCCTGCATGTATATTACACAATGCATAAATGTAATGTATGTCTGCCTGTATGCTTAAACATACAATCAAAAAGATGCACTCGGTGGATTTAACTAGGGCTTCATTATAACTTTGAACCCTGTTGGGTCTGGGGCATGCACATTTAGTTGACATGAGGCACATTAACTAAAATGACCCCCTCGTATATACCAGGGTATGGTGATGATGTCATCATCATGTCGAAGGAGAATAGGGGGATAAAAACATATGACCCTGATATTTCAGAAATATCACCCCCTGAATAAGTTGATGTCATGGTCATGTTAGCTTCCTTTGTTTATTGAATCTAGGTGATGTCATCGTGATATTGGCATGGGGTGATATTCTGTGAAGGGGGTGATCTTATGAAGATCGAGTGATATTTGTAAGGTGACTAATGTTTGAAATATGACCCTCCTCTTGAATATCTAGGTTTGACCAAAACTTTGACTTGCCATAACTTTCCTCTTTGGTCAAATTTCAAGGTGATGTAAAAGGCAAACCTTCCTAGAATTTTGTACTCTTTCACATGGTAAGCTTTCTAAGGAAAGATTCAGACTTTGAGATTTGGGTTTAGACTTCGAGATCACAAATACACTTGACATTAGGCACATGCATACTGACTGATGATGTTTTACCATTACCACCCAAAGCAAAAAAGCAAGGGAACAAGCCAACAAAGTTGGGTTCCTATTTTGCCAAGGCAAAATGGGGCATGTTGTGTAACCACACAACAACTTGCCACCAAAGAAAACAACAAAATTCAAATAATTCAAAAGATGAGGATAAGTTAAAATATAAATTTCCAACTCCTATTAAGCATGAGCATCCTAATCCTTTCTAACTAGTATCATGTTCATCAATATAACAATGAATTGATAAGGGATCAAGTGTGTGCACATGATTAATATACTCATCTTGAAAGTGAGTTGAATAAACCAGTGACTAGTGTTAAGCTATGTAGTTTGGTACATCCCTCATAGCCAACCGGATAGAGCCTTGCTGCCAGTAGGCGTCCATAGCCCTGACAAGGTTATCGTTGCAATTCCCCTAAGTAGAGCCCCACTGCCAGCTAGACATCTATAGCCCTAGTAGAGTTACTTAGATGGCCTAATTTTTCTCTTTAAGTATTCAATATATTTCTTTCTCTCTTTTATTTTGCATTTATAAGATGTCATCGTGTTAGCACATTTTGCAAGGTGTGGTCACTTGCTGCTTTATGTTGGGAACTACAATGGTAGCAAGGGCAACCTTTAGATTTTTCACTTAACACCTATATTGATATGTTCAACAAGCCCAAGGCTATTAGGTGTGTCATTGTGAGGATCACCTTGACTCAAGAAAAGGTAGTACTGATGAATATGATACCATAGACCTGATCCAGAGTACCTATACTAACATGAGTTACAACCTATATAAAACTTATATCCAACTTTTGAATTCTAACAATTTCTGCAGTGTTCTTAAGTAACAAGGTGCACCAGTTTTGCCCAACCAAAACAAAGACTCAACAATGCAAAACAAAAGAAAACACACAAAGCAAACTATACAAACAACTAACTACCAAAAGGAAACAATAGAAAACAAAACAAGAAAGCAAAACAAGCAGACTGTACAAACAACTACCCTACAAAACTATATACAAACTACTAGGCAAACACAAACTAGAAAAGGACCCAAAAACACCTGTATTTGCATACTTCTTTTGATTATGTAGGAGCATCAGGGTTTTAGTTATGGTTCTCAACCTAGCAAATTTATCTTTATATTCTAAAAAATATCCTAATATTCTGAATTCATTGTATTTCACAAAATCATTCTTGATAATCAATAACTGAGGAAGCTCATCATGTTCATGACTAATCGATATGCATGTCTTATCTCCCAAATTTCCATAATCAAAAGAATAATCAACATCATTTACTATGGAAAGGAAAACACAACCTGGTGTATTTCTGGTTCTGTTGTTGGACATGCTTATTTATTGACAGCTGATCCACCATTTAACTCTATATTTTCATTGCTCAGCTGACCATCTGGTCTCACTTCAAATTGAAGGATGTATGGTTCTTGATGGATCATTTCTTCATCTTTATCCAGCTTTGTTCCTTCATTCCGAGTGTTTAGTTTATCTTCTAGTTTAGGAAACTTCTCAATGTTTTCTTTAATTTCCTACACATCAACACATAAATAAGTATCTTTATCATCACAACCTGATATACAGAAATTTATCATTTCTAAATCATTTGACCGTAAAGGAGAAACAACATTCAACTGATAGGAATAGTTCCCTGTTTCATTTTCAAAATAATGCTGGATTGGCATCTGATCATGCACAACTCCAAACCTTGATGTATCTTCATCTTTCATGAATTCCTCATCAAATAACTCACATCTTCTATCTAGTAAAGTGCCTGGTTCCATTAACCTACAACAATCTTGCATTTGATCCTTCAATTTAAAGAAGTCATCTATGAAATCAGCATTTACTTTCTTTTCTATAACTTCTTGAGTTACTATCATAGGAACTTTGTCAGCAGTAGTGCATTTAAATTCCTCCATTTGTCTATAATTCTCTTTACCATAGAATGACTCCAAGAAAGATGTTTCATCATTCTTAATAAAAATATTAGGATCAGAATCAAATACTTTATCCGAACAAGTGGTCTTCTCTCTATGATTTTCAAAAGATTCATACCTGCACTCCTCTTTTGAAGAATTCCTATCAATATCACCATAAAATGACTCAAGGAAAGATGTTTCACTATCTTTAACCTCTAAGACTGGTTCAACTATTGTATTTCCTAAAATCTTCTTCAACATGACCAAGCAAGGGTAACAATCTCATTCTGAATGCTCTTCATCATGTAATCGGCACCAGCTTTCAATCAGGACATCATCGATGGGTAAACCTAATACTTGACCACACTATATATTTCTAGACAAGTATGATTCAAAATTCTTAAAGTGGTCCACTTCAGTGTCCAGACAACTAATAACTGCTGGTGCTGCATCTGCTTGTTGCTCCAGGATTTTTTCATTTTCCTACCAAACTTCAGCCCTAAACACATCTAGGAAAAATATTAATCCTTTCAAATATAAATCCAACCTTGTGAGGAAAGTTAGACAATTAATTTCACTGTGTTCTACAGTTTGGTGTATCTTGTAGCAAGTGGATAAACCAACGTCAGGTAAACACTCAGGATAAAGCTGCTCATTCAATGCTTCCTGAAATAAAGGAATGTTAATTTGACAATTTCCTTCATATGCATCCATCAAAATGAAACTCTACTTTCAATTTTTTAGTATTTTTTAAATTTAATGAGATCTATCATATCTCAGAATAAAACTTGAAAGGCTCAGGAAATTGAATAAATCTATGACATTTTGAGCTAGATCTTTGCAAAGATGACGTCAAAACCTCCTAGACGAGAGATATTTACAGACAATTAAGCCCAAATGATGAAATATTTATGCAACATTTGCAGGAAATTACAAATTTCTTGTTGGCCCTCCTTTTAGTGCCAATTTATGTTGGTCATGATGTTAGTCATAAACAAACATAGAATAAAAGTACACATTAACCTTTACTCATCTTGAAAGATATGATGAATTCAGAGAATTCATAATCTCAAGTCTCCATTGATTAGTTCATAATCTACTGACGTTACTCAGTGGTTGATGTGTGTTGCTGTTTTCAATTCAGGGGCCTTACGTTCTTCAGTAGTTTCTGCAAGTTCTTCAATATTCTTCAAATACTCTATTTTTTATATCTGTCCTGCATAAATCTCAAACAATTCTACCTCTACACTTACGAATTTAGTCAAATAATGTATCTACAGGCTGATTATTTGCATGATTCTTATCATTATTTATGATTCTTTGCATGACATTTTCAACAGTACATGCATTCAGCTCAAAATATGCTGAGGATTTTTAGTTACCTACAGGATATCAGCATATTTACTCTATTCTGCTTATTATTTAACATGATTTACAGTTATGGAAATGATTTCAATGAAATTAAAATAAGAAAAAGGGTTCAAGATTGAGATTCCCAAAACTACTTGACTGAGATCACTGATCCACATACAGGTTCCCATACATGCAATGAAGAGAAGAAAACTAGAGTCATACTTCACTAGGACATTCCACAAATCCGCATGATCCAGTGCAAATCTTCAAAGGAGAGTTGACAACAACGTGCAACAAAATGAAACTGCTTCTATTGAACATAGAATTCACCATTACACATCCATAAATCAACTTGAAGATTACGTAAGGTTTACAATCAGGATGTAATCTGAAACTTCATCTCCATTTAGTATGCTTAAGAACAGGTACATTTACAAAGATTTAAAGAAAGAACCTTGACATTTCAACAATTCAGTCCCCATTAGTCTCAGCAATTCAATCTCTTACAATAAAATGGCTTTGTCTGATTTTTACTAATTGACCCCGCTTTTGTCAGATTTAAACTAATTAATCCCCCTTTTTATGACAAGTTCTAGCCCTTTTATAGAATAAAAGCCAGAATTGTTACAATGACCCAATGATTAGGATCCTCTCAAAATATTCAACGGCTTAGATGAAAAGCACATGCTCTGCCAGACTGGCAAATGTATAGCTGGCACAAAATATTCTAGCATTTTTGATTCAAGTTCATCCTCTAGCTGGAAAACCATGCATTTGTCAATATCCTCTATCGCCTAGGTTCATGTTGCATCTGTGTACAACTCTGCAATTTTCAGCTCCAAATAGCTCCAAGATTCCTGCAATAAACAAACAAACATTAAGCACAACATCATTTAATAAACAACAGGAAGATAAACATTACATTAAATAGGCCCTAAATGTGCAAATACAGGCAATTGGGTTCCAAATCTGTGAAAATCATGCATTGAATGGCTATACATAGGTTAAAATAGGTGAGTCAACCATCGTTGACTAGAAAAATGCAATCGGGCTCCAAATCCCATCGCTTTGCACTCCTGCCCATTTCCTTACATATCAGGCTCCAAAATTTCCATGTACATGCTCCTTGTATATATCGGGTTGCATTTCATGCACATGCTAGTGACAAAATGTACAAGGAGTATACCATTCTTAACTTTCCTTTCAAATCCGTGGTTTACATAGTCGGTTGTATCTTGTTCTTGTATATCGGTATGACCAAGCCTTCGGTGTGACAAATCCATTGGAATATGATGTCTCAAACTACACCGATCACCTTCCATTGGCAAGACCAAACCATTAACCGAGTCTATCCAAAACTTCACTGATGCCAAAGTCAGGCCGAAGACCATATCTCCGTCGGCGAAAGACATGAGATTGGGGAGAAAATATAAAACTAGGCCGAAAGACTTAAGCTAGGCCAATGACCAAACTCCCTATCAGAGAGACCATACCTTTCGCCAAGACAACACAAGGCTCTACCGACAATACAAGTTAGGCTAAAGAAACTAGTTAACCATTGGGGAGACCATACCCTTCCTTTTGTTATGACATGCATACTGCATTGTATCATATAAAGCTATATGCGAGAATGATACAAGCACTTTACCATACTTAAACTCCTTTTGGATTCCGGCCCAATGCATACCATATTGTAATGTATGCCTGTTGTATGCTTAAAGAATGTATGTTAAAAAAGCATTGTAGGCTGCAAGCATTATATGTTGCACCAATGTATGTCCGAGACGTACAATGACCAAAGCTTGTATATAACCTTATACATTGGCTTGTAAGTAGGATATATACAACAGAGAGAACATACAACGAAATAACGTTATTTCATAGTATTTCAAATCTGTGCCTGCATGTATATTACACAATGCATAAATGTAATGTATGTCTACCTGTATGCTTAAACATACAATCAAAAAGATGCACTCGGTGGATTTAACTAGGGCTTTGTTATAACTTTGAACCCTGTCAGGTCTGGGGCATGCACATTTAGTTGACATGAGGCAAATTAACTAAAATGACCCCCTCGTATATATCAGGGTATGGTGATGACATCATCATCATGTCGAAGGAAAGTAGGGGGATAAAAACATATGACCCTGATATTTCGGAAATATCACCCTCTCGAATAAGCTGATGTCATGGTCATGTTAACTTCCTTTGTTTATTGGATCTAGGTGATGTCACCGTGATATTGGCATGGGGTGATATTCCACGAAGTGGGTGATCTTATGAAGATCGGGTGATATTTGTAAGGTGACTAATGTTTGAAATATGACCCTCCTCTCGACTATCCAGGTTTGACCAAAACTTTGACCTGCCATAACTTTCCTCTTTGGTTGAATTTCAAGGTGATGTAAAAGGCAAACCTTCCTAGAATTTTGTACTCTTTCACATGGTAAGCTTTCTAAGGAAAGATTCAGACTTTGAGATTTGGGTTTAGACTTCAAGATCACAAATACACTTGACATTAGGCACATGCATACTGACTGACGATGTTTTACCATTACCACTCAGAGCAAAAAAGCAAGGGAAAAAGCCAGCAAAGTTGGGTTCCTATTTTGCCAAGGCAAAATGGGGCATGTTGTGTAACCACACAACATGTCCCTATTGTAAATGATGTGGGAATAAGAGTACAATATGTTGGGGGAAGGCATTATATGCCCTTGATCTAATGTGGTAATTCTAAAACTATGATATTTCAATGTAGGCTCAATATGTAAGGTTTAAAATCATGGTATGGAAATATAGGATCAAAGTATAAGTTTTAGATAAAACAAGGTAAGCTCAATAAGTGACTCTAGGAGTGTGATATAACAATTATCTAAGATCAGTGTAAAGGCTCTAATAAACAAGATATACCAATATAAGATCAACAAGACATAAGAAATAGTAAAAGACTAAGGAACACACATGGCCATGGGTATAAAATAAAGGGCAAGAAGTAACAAGATAAAAAGAGGAAAGGAGATGGAAGAAAAAGATAAGCAAAGGCAAGTGAGAAACACAAGTGGGAAATAAAAGAAAAAAAGCAAATGTGAGTAAAATGTATGTAAACAAGAATAGGAGGAAATATATCAAGCAAGGAAAATAGAAACCAAGATTCTCCCCAAGTGGGGAAGATAAGCATGGCACCAAATATGGAAGGTGAGATGAGTGTAAAACTTAGAACAAACAAGTCGTAATAAAAAGGCCAAATATATGGACACACAAGGTAAATGGATCAATAGGTGGGGGGATCATAACATATGTTACATAATTAAAAAAAAATCAAATAAAAATGATACAAAGAACAAGGAAGAAGTTACGTGAACAACAAAACACATTTTCAAAACCACTAGTGTCAACATGAACCAATAAAGTTGTCTTTGTGTCATCCATATGCTAACTAGGAACATGGACATAAACATAAATCCAAGAAAAGGAAAGCAAAAAGCACAAAATATGGTGAGTAATAAGAGGTATGTGTAAGCAATGAATTCATCTCTCATATTGGGTGGTTTCTATTTTATGTCATGTAACCTCAATATAGTGTGGGTTATGGTGAACAAGACTAGGATCTTGACATTCATGTGACTTGTTTTTCCATAATTCATCTTATCAAGTGAGGGATTTTTGTGCTCATGAGTATGTGTAATGTTTATCTTCCATTTGTCTATAATTTCTTGAACTTTATGTATCGATGCAATGCCTCTATGCTTAGAATATCCATGTATGTGATGAAAAGTGGGTTTAGTATATGTATAAGCCATATGGGAAGTAGGAGAACAAGGATCAAAAGATAAATCATGAGAGAAATGTTTTGTCCATATATATTATCCTTATGTGAACTAGTGATAGAGAAATAGTCAATGAAACCATGAGCCAACTTTTTGAAGGAAGTGTAAAGCAAACAAGATGCATCGAAACATTACAAAGCTTTACCACTTAAGTATAATCTAAACTCACTAATAAGTAAGATGGTGTCACCTAAATGTTCATATGTTATTAATAACAATTGCATGTCTACATGTTGTTAGAATTTTTTGGAAATGGATTTATATATATCTTTAAATCATTTTTAACAAGAGCCACCAATGGATTTCTATTGTCATATAACATGAAATAATTAAAATAAGATAAGGGATTTTGATACCTAGGACATATTAAGCTGAACATGATACATCTAAATTGCATACAGTAGTTACAAATTTTGAACTGGTTCTTTGCCTTCAGGTGCAAAAAGAGAGATTGGTTGTGTGGCTATAGACGTCTCACTATAATGAATATAAGTAATTATCTTGTAATTTGTTAAGTAATTTAAGAGGCATGATTTCATAAATAATAAATGAGCTTTTTTTTACAAAGTTGTGAGCTATTGAATGGAATTAGAGTCTTTTAGCTATAGTCATTCATAGTTGCATATAGCTCAAGAGTAGTTTTCATGGCAAATAGATTCTTTTTTCATAACCCTGGTTTGCCAAATTAGGTCCACCTAATAAACTAAATTTATCTTTTCAAACTTTGATATTCTTTTCAAACTAGGGTTTGTCAAATAGTCCTAGTTTGCCAAACTAGGGTTTGTCAAGTTAGGGTGAAACTAAATTCATCTTTTCAAATTTGACAAGATGAATTTATTTTCACCCTAATTTGACAAACCCTAATTTCTTTTGAAACTAGGGTTTGTCAAAACCTAGTTTGGCAAACTGGGGTTTGATTGTTCTTTCACTGTCTCAAGCAAATTTTCTGTATTTTATGGAATTCTTTTGTATTTTATTAACTGTAATGACAAACCCTAGTTTGGAAAACTAGGGTTTGATAGTTGTTTAACTGTCTCAAGCAAATTTCTTGTATTTTATGGATTTTTTTTGTATTTTATTAACTGTAATGACAAACCCTAGTTTGCCAAACTAGGGTTTGATAGTAGCAAATTTCTATATTTTATTGACTATAATGGAATGACATTTTTTTCTAATGGAAGCCCCTATTGGAAAGCATATGGGGCCTTGAAATGTTGGCAAGCATATACATGAGTTCATGACAACCATCCATTTCAAACGACACTTGCATATACATAGAAACAGTGGCAAATTTATGCACCTGTGGGCTTGACATGTATGCTGATGTGGTGTCTTCACCTGTTGCAGAGTTCCCACCTGTCCCCTTTGAACCTGTTACCTTCATCCAGGTTCCCTATCACCTTCAGCCATGGGTTCCTATCACCTTCATTCATGGCTTCCTTTCACTGTTGTGCTCTCAAATGACAAAAAAACTCTCATTTGAGAGTTTTAACCTATTTTTAAAAAAATAATAAAATAATGCCTTTGATCGAAGACCCTCTTCGATTGAAGGTGTTATTTTATTATTTTAATTTGGTGCTCAATTACCTTAGTTCGAAGATGTCCTTCGATCAAAGGTTCTATTGTTTTAAGTTTTGATTTGGCCAACAAGACCTTTGTTTGAAGGAAAGACCTTCAAACGAAGGTACCTGCTAGAGATTTGTTTGCATCTTCAATTTTTTTGTCCACAAAAGTGTAACCCACTATTGTGGGTTGACCCATCATCAAGTAATTCACTCTCAAAGGTAGGTTTAGATGCTTCTTCCGCTACCACTTTGTTTTACTCAATCACTTTAGACGCGGTAAAATCATCTTTCCTTTTTATCTATTATCTTCTTTGGAAGCCTTTGTTGAAGCCACCACCAAAATTCACAAGAACGACCCTAAGAAACCCCCCGTTCCACTCCAGCAGGGGCTTATCTATACGATTTATAAGTTTCACTTAGCCCTCTATCTACCCAAGAATATCACTGCCACCTACGTTGATAGCCCCTCTACAACACCTAAACCCAAACCGAAACCCATTCGTAGTAGTCCTGTGATCATCACCGAAGTGACCCCTAAGAAATTCACTGACTCCCATAAAACTGCCAAGTCCTCTTCAGCCAAAAAGAAAACCCCTATTGTGGCATGCCCTAAAATTCTCAATGTGGAAGAAATTAACCCTAAGAAGACTAGCCTTAAACCTATCAAGAGGAAACTCACTGTCAGTGAGGTAAAAGGCGACACCCCCCATAAGAAGGCTAAGGTGGGTAAAGATGGAGATAGCCTCTCTGTGAATTTTGAGAATAACCCCAACATGGAGATTCAAAACCTAGAGGAAGGGGATGAGGACTCTATGGATGGTGGGGATGGTAGTGAAGACAAGATGGATGAGGAGTATATCGCACATCAGAGTAAAGATAGGGTTTTGATGATTTGGAGGTCAACTAGATTGGCTGCCAATCCTACCACTGTGCGCAAGGAGTAGTATTTTGTGGAGTTAGAAGGTACTGAGGATAATATTGATGGTGAAACCAAGGCTGAGAACTAGGACACCGTGGTGCTAGGGACTATGGATGAAGGATCAAGCAACTACCCTGAATTCAATGCCCAAATCTCAAAGATGGATAGCTTAGAGGAAAAATAGGATACTGACAAAAACAAAAAGGGTAAGAAGGCTATCAACAATGGTAAAGAGAAGGAGGATATCAACACCAGAATGGCTATATTGGAGAAGAAGTTTTTGACATTGGTGAGGTTGACCTCTAAGGTCATGCATAGGTCTGCAACTACCTTAGCTGTGTTATAGGATATCAAACTTACCAGGCATGGAATGAAGGATAAGGAGCTTAAGGAATACAAAGACATGTATCAATTTCTCACTAAGGATTGGGAGCAACTCTTCAACTAGCCTACAAGGCTTGTTTGTGTCTTGTTTGTTTCATTTATTGTCTTTCAGCTGTTAGTCTACTGTCTCTAGGTTTTGGCACTGGTTCCTTTTTGTTGTGTCTATTCTTTTTTTGACTCTCTAATGCACCCTTGAGGCTACTCTATAATGGGTTCGGCACCCTAGTTTTTTTGCTTATCTTATAAAAAATAGTGAGAAGTTTACTTGTTTTATAATTTTTCTCCTAGTCATAATTTCTTCATTCTTGTTTCCAATGATTTGATTTTTAGAGTGATTCTTCTCAACATACTTTGCAAGTGTCTTTGTAGTCTCCTTGGGCATTTCTTCTTCTACAACTTCAACTTCTTCTTCTATGTATACAGAATCACCTGAATAGTAGGCTTCTTGATCATGTGTGGATGGATGTAACTCTTCATCAAATCTAACATTTCTACTCTCAACTATCTTTCATAGTCTTTTATTGTAACATCTATAAGCCTTGCTTCTAGTTGAATAGGCAAGAAAAATTCCATCATCGGATCTTGAGTCAAACTTACCCAAATTGTCTTCATCTCTTCTAATATAGTTGAAGATGAAGAAACTTGCAAAGCATCAAAACAATGAAAATGAAAGCAAAACACAAAGATTTTACCTTATAAAATCCTTGAAGCCTCCTCACTCCTTGATAAGGTGGAAGGAGATGTACCCAAACTCCTTGGCTTTACCCAAATGTGATGAAGTAATGTTGATTGCAATGCAAATTCTCAACACAATTATGGCATGGTAAGGGTATGATTGAGGGATTTGGAGGCTATTCTGGCATTATGGATTTGCTTGAAATGAGATGATGAAAATGGCTTGTGGAGGGTCTTATTTATAGGCAAATTGTTTATTTGCAAATTATAGGGTATGATTGAGGGATTTGGAGGCTATTTTGGCATTATTTATTTGCTTGAAGGATTTGCATTTAATATGATAATGACTTGTGAGGAAACAGAATATTATTTCCTTGGGAGGATGTGGAATTTAAAATTCCATTTTATGGGATGATGTGTGTCACATGTGACACATGGGAAATTTTGGCACTCACATGTGTGAGTTCAATTTTGGAGAAGAGTTTAGCATGGAAATAGTAAGGTGAGGTGGAAGAGTAATGTGCCATTTGAATTAAAAATTTATTTTTATTCAAATGGTGTGGGAAGTGTTAATGGAGGTTTGACCAAGTTAATCAAGGTCATTAACTTAATTAATGTGGTTGGAGAAAATTAGTGAATGGGTTAATTAGGGTTTAGGATTTATTAAATAATAATTTATTTACATAATCCAGGTCTAGGGGTTATGTAGGCTAGGGTAGCTAATTAAATAATGGCTATTTAATCAACTAAGCTAGGTGGAGGCTAATTACTAGGGTATATTAATTAAATAAGTATGATTTATCTAATTAATTAGGTTTAGGAAAGTGGACAAATTAATCAAATAAATATTTAGCATATTTATTTAATTAATTGGGATGATGTTAGTAAGGTATAGTGTTGAACTAAATTAACTAATTCATGACTAAGGGTAAATTTATGAAGAATGGCTAAGGATGGATGATCAGGGATCATGTAGGTTAATTAATTAAATAATTATGAATTTATTTAATTAATTGGGTGAAAGGAGAAATTAGTGATATGGATGATGCATAAATATGGTTGAAGGGTTAAGACATTTTCAGGTGTCTAAATTTGGCCCTCTTTGGCGTGGCATCATGACCTAGTAGGGAAATGGCGTTAGGTCAAAGAATTTTGCCCCAGAAGAGGGGAAGGATTGAAAATGGATGAGGGATGCCCCCTTGAGAGGTTAGGTGAAAAAATATTTTTTTTGGGTGAGCTCTCGAAAGGAGGGAATGATGGTGAAAAATAGATACAAGATAAAAAATAGGGTTGACAAGAGAAAAATTGGAGGAAAAAGGCTAAGATTTGTGGCCTGGTGAATAGGGTATGACATGGAGGCTATATATGGGAAGTGTGGGCCAAATATGATACATTTGCATACTCTTATCTTATTGGATGAGAGAAGAGGATAAGGAGACATGGCATAACTGAGACTCCCATGACACTCACATCAATTTGAGAGGGTACAGGACTACCGACGTATGGATGAGGTTGGACCATAGGTATGTCAACCAAACCTTACTTTGTGATTTTAGGTTTCAAGTTAGGTTAGTGGGTCAAGAAATGGGTAGTTAGTTAGATTAGCACTATTGCGTAGTGATGTAGTTCTATAGGGTTACGATTTAGCGGTATCCTCTAGTTTAGCGCCATAGGAAAAAGTGCAAATCTAGATAGTTTAGCACCATCTGCCAAGGGTTTAGCACTATCCTCTGGTTTAGTGCCATGAATTTGGGGGTTTGATGGTTTAGCGCTATCCTTTGGATCAGAGCAATATGGGTGAGGTTTAGTGCTATACTCTCATTTAGCATCAGGAAAATTGGGGTTATTTATTTCAAATGGTGGATTAGCACCATTAGGTCATGAATTAGTTCTATCCTTTGGATTAGTGCTCTTTTGTCTATTTGCAGCTGAGAGATTCTACCAACTGAACTTTATCAATGACCTTTCTTATAGGGTCTTCCATAGGTTCATAACTCAAGATGGCATCAAAATGAGGCGTACATGTAACAACACTACCCAGAATAGTCTTGAATTGGATAGGAATTTCATTATGCAAGAAAAAGGGCATATAGTGGGGCTTAGAATATGACAACCCTATATGTGATTCTTTATGCAACTCTGCATTATTCCAGCTATCTCTTGATATCACCTTATCATGGATCTTTCCTTGCTCTGGTGGTTCTTCATCAAAAAGAAGATAATAACCATCTTCAAGAATTGAAAACAAGTCAGCTCTGGTATCATCCTCTATTTCAAAACTTCCTCCATAATTTGCTATAAGCCTTACAAATGAACCTTGCACTTTCTCAACTACAAGATCTTCCTCATTTAGTAACTGATAGCCTTGTTGCAAAAGTGAAAACAAATCCTCATCATGCCCCAAGTGTTGTTCATGCATCTCTGTGCCTTCTTCCTTCAGGTGTGAAACTTTATTGCAGTAATAAAGACACTCATCTGGTATAATGTCATTCACAACCTCCTCAAAATTAGGCACAGACTGTTCACAACTATTTACCCAGTACTTTTCAGCTTCTAGAAACCTCACCTCATAAGCATCTTCTAAATTTGATTTAAGATTTGATAGTAACTCTGGATCTCCAGAAGGACACACAAGAGCCACTTTCTTGCTTGTAACTTGATTCTTGATACTTGATTTTTCTTGAATGTCAAAGTGACAGAGAACCTAGTCAATGGCTTCTATAGGTTGATTTATAGCTATAGAAGTTTGTAGAGGATAATTTTCAAGACAATTGGGCATTCTCTTGTAATGAGGAAGGAGTTTTTCTGTAATAAGATCACATTGGTATGGCGGTTCATAAAGAGTTGGGGGCATGACATATGGATCAACAGGGTATATAGCTTGACCTTTTAACTCATTGATCTCATAAGAGAGGGTTTTAATTAGTTCTTTCACAGCACTCATCTCCTCATGATTTGTCAAATCAGTAGGGAGGGTGGGTGGGCTAAAATTTGCATGTATCTAGCTACAAGAAAGGGCATGAGACAGGCTATTTGCATGAGGCATTAGCTATTTTAAGGGCAGAGGAGGTAGTTTACCAGACAATATGAGGCTACTTTCAGCCTTAATGGCAAGATCATATGACTATGGAAGAGTTTCACCTCCTAGGGATTGTATCATGGTAGATATCTCAGGGTCTAAAGCCTTTAAATAAAATAAGAAAGTAAAGGCTGGAGGAGGCCTCAGGTCTATAGAAAATATTTTCCATACCTTGTCAAATCTTGAATTGAAATCATGTATGGGCTCCATAGGATGCCTCTTGATTGTAATCAGGTTCTGGGTGAGAGTGCTGACATCTGTCTTGTCTTTGAACTGATTGTAGATGAGGTCCTCAAGCTGATCCCATCCAGTGATCGAACTAGGCTGCAAACTTCTGTACCATTCTTTTGCTTTGCCTTTAAGGGAAGATGTAAGCAACAATAGAGCATGATTTTTAGTTGTAACATTATGAATAGAGCATAAACTGGCAACATCTTGAATGTGATCAGCAAGAGAAATAGAGCCATTTCCTAGAAAGTGAGGCAATGCCTTCCAAGCTATGTTAGGAACTTGACCCTATTGCTGAAGAACAACAGGATTTGAATCCCAAGTCACAAAAGGTAAATCTCTTTGAATATTTAAGTGCACATATATACTAGGGGCTACCATGATCTACCAGAGCAAAGATCCAAGAAAGATTCACCAGTAGAGTCGCCAGATGGATGATTCATGCTCCTATGAGCAGATATTTTTGTCATTTACCACCAAAATCACAAAATACAGGGCAAAGATTCTCTGAAAACCAAGACCCAAGTCTTCGAGTCCAGTCTGTGCCAAAAATTGTTGATGCATAAATCTGTGGGTGTAATCCAGCAGCAACATGGGAAACTTTGAGGTGTGGGATTGCTCCTTAAAGTGACCTCCAGATTTTAAGGAAGCTGGCTCTTCCATTCTTCAATGGGGTTTGAGAAAAAGGATCAGAAAGAAAACCATATTGCAGAAAATAAATGCCTAATCTATGGCGATCCGCTAGATTTTAAACAATTAGTTTGCACAGTGTTTAAACTTTGAAGGATTTGACTAGAATTAAAGAGCATCAATGCATGATTAAAACCAGTTTAAGAAACATGCTTAAACAGAGGTAGAGAAATAGAAAACTTAAAAGCAAGAAATAGAGACATTCTCGTATGCACAGAACACCATCTCATTATTTGAATACTTAGTTACAGAGGCAAAAGGTTGCTGCACAAAATGACTATTACATTCTCATAAAGAAATAATTACAAAGGCAAGAAGAAAGAAAATCTATGTCTACTGCTCCAACTCTCTGAACTGAAAAATGTAGAACTTTGAATGTGTCTAAAGAACTCCCTTTAATGTGACCTAGATCTACCCATTTATAACCTGAAAGACTTAACAAAATCTCAACGGCCTCTCTGAAAATCTGCAACTAAAACTCTGCAAAATCCTGCACCAAATCTGGCAAAATGCAACTGAAACTGAAGTGTGGCTTTCTGTGACTATAAAAAATGCATCTCTGTGTCATGAAAGAAAACTCCTGCCACCACTATGTTCCTACTTCCTGTAGCTTGCTCATGAAAAAATGAAAGTGGCTTCTCATCTTTTAGGGTTACATCATTTTAACTCTCGTAAATCATATAAGGGTCAAATTATTAAATAAAATTTATTTCATACTGTCGGGACCCACCATGTCTCTTCATAGACCTTATTATATTTTAAAACTATTTCTAAAAACTCCCGTAACATTTGATGCATTTAATTAAATGAAATGAAGCATTTGTTTCTCCTGTGCACGGACTCCACCACGTGGCTTCTTCCACATGATTCTTAAAACTATTTCTACTATTGATGATGGCTGGCTTTTAGTTGCTGTGTCTGTGACTTTTAAATGTATTTAAAATGAAATAAAACTTTATTTCCCATGTTCCGCTTGAGCCACGTGGTGGCTTCCGCATCTCCTTCAGTTTCTTTTCATTACCGTAGGTACTTACAAATGTCACTTTCCGCTGCCTTTATTTTATTGTTTCTTTTTGTTTCTGCAGCTGACATGTGGCACTCTCCAATGCTGCTCCCACATGGTGGTTTCCACATCTCCTTCAGTTTCTTTTCATTGCTGCGAGTACTTACATTTGGCAGCCTCTGCATAATTCTTATTGTTTCTCCCATAGCCTTTGTTCTTTCCTGTGAAGGAATAAAAAAAATGAGAGCCACTTTACTTGTTTAATTTTATTTCATAGAGTTTCAACTTTTATGAAAGAGGGACCTGTTAGCACTCATTTTGACCTGGGCATGATTTGTCATGATCAGGAGGTTTCTTTGTTTGAAGCCTTCATCTTCTTGCCCATTTTTTCTAAGTGTTGGACTTCCTCAGCATTTTTCAGCTGCAGCATCATATTTTCCTGAGGAGGAGGTCATCATCATCATCTTGTCTTCGATGATGATCTGCATCATCATGTTCTTCGTCGACCGTTTTCTCATCGTCATCATCATATTTCACTATCGGGTGATGTTTGCTTATTATCCTGATGATACTGGTGAGCTACAGTGCGCCCTCAGTTGCTTGTGAGGGTGATTTTTCAAAGTATCTGGTGATCTTTCATTTATCACCTTGCCCAAACATGATGATGATGTTGCCCCGTTATTCTGAAGGGGTTATTCTTTGTGTTGTTCGACCTAACTTGTTTCTTCCTAAGGGTCGACATCATCATGATATTTCCAGTTATCATCCTGCTGCTTGCGGAGGTCATCATATTTTCTGCCTTCATGATATTTCGCCGGGGTGATATTTTCATCATCGGGTGATCTTGGTTAATATCATCCTGATGATGTTATTGAAGAGTTCTAAGTGCGACCCGATATTCACTAGGGTCATCATATTTTGAACGTCAGGATGATCTTAGTCAATATCATCCTGATGATGTTGTATCACTTCTTGTTCGTTGTTTTGTCATCCTGATGATGCTGACGTCATCCTTATATCAGGGTGATATTTGTTTCTCTGCCTATCTGCATCATGATATTTTCGAAGGAAGGGGTGATATTTTCATATCACCCGGATATATGTTTTGTTTTGTTCGAGCATCATGATGATGCTGATATCAAGGGGATATCCGCCTGCCGGCTTCGCGCATTATCTACTGGAGGTGATTTTTTCAATCAGCATCATCATATTCAATTATCGCCCCGATCTTATAGAGGAGCTACAGTGCAACCTGATATTTGAACGTCAGGAGGATATTTCCAAACATCCGGTTGTCTTCCGAATATCATGATGATGTTAATATGATGATGACGTCATCAAGGTCCGGGGGGGTCATATTTCTAACATTGATCATCTTAAGAGACCTCCTAATATTTGCAAACATGATGATGACGTCATCCGGATATGAGGAGGTGCGCAGTAGGCAGATATGATGATGACGTCAGCAGTATATGATGATGACGTCATCAGGATGTTCATCGGCCAGACTTTTGTTATAAGCTCAGCAGGAGGATGTTCCTCCAAAGGATCAGGTTGTGCCGATTATCATGCAGGTTATATTTCAAATATCATGATGACGTCAGGGTGATATTTCGAACAACAGGATATCATGCTGCTGGAGGATGATGATGATGAGGTCTATACTAGTGTCGTCAGGAGCAAAAGCACCGACATGATATATGCTCATGACCTAGTATATAAAGTGTTATTGAGGTCATCGCGGGGTGCATGTGGGATATTGTTATCCTGCATTTTCAAATATCATGATGATGAGTCTCGGCGGGAAATGGTTGCGACTGCAGATTTGATGATCTTCCCAAGGCCGCGGGTTGGTGCGCCATTAATGGCGACTGTTGCAGAGGTATGGGCGATGGCGTGGGTCGATCTTGTACCCGACTGGAGGTGTCAATCAGCGGATAGTGGCGCAGGGCTCGAGAAATCTTCCTGTCTCCTCCCCTACCTGCTGCATTCAAGTTTGGGCGCCAATCCGGTTGTGTTTGAGCGCCATTTTCATGATACTGTGTATCTGGCGAAATTCTTGGTCAACTATGTAATTAATTGCTGAGCACCTACCTGGCTGTTATAAGCAGGTTGTGTTGCTTCATTCAAGGTTGTTGAAAGTTGATGATTTTGGCTCTGTAATACATAACAAGCTGATCTGGTTGCTCTGTACAGCTTACCTGTGAGTTTATGTATCTCTTGTTGTTTGTTTTTGGCATGAACCCACTGATTTCATGATTAAACTTATATGAGAAATGCTGTTTAGCATGTGTTGTGTTAATTCTGTCTCCAGTACTGTATGTATTCTTCTTCTGAATCTGGATGTTTGGTAATGTTTAGATTCTAGAGCATAGAATTCCTGTGTTGTCTGTCTGATCTTTTAAACTTCTACTCAAGGGGTAGATTAAACTGTTTTCAGGTTGAACATTGGGAAGGGTATACTACAGTAGGGATACCATAAGTAGAGATAACCTAACACTCTGTATTGGGAAATGTCTGTAAGGCAGATATCACATGTATCCCCTTGAAATCTAGTTTTAGCTGTTCATGCTGATCATTCACAGGTGTATGTCTACTGACTCCAGGCCCTGGATAGGCACCAATCATGCTTTGTTTTGTGTTATAACCATATCCAGCTTTGCATCCACACTTAAAATCCAAATTAAAATCTAAAACCAACATTAGGACATTAGAGTTAGTTTTAGGAACCTTAGTCCTCTGTCTACAACTGCAAATAGGCCCAAAGCTAGCCCCTTTGCTCTTATCTTTCAGTTTTGGTCTACTTACAGGAGGACTCATCTGCTTTCTGTCAACATCCCAGCCTTGCATGCATATCCTCATGGATGTTGAGTAGGGAATACCCCCCTAGGTCTTGCAGAGCCTGAAGAAGAAGAGGAGATAAAATATAGAGTCTATCTCCTACACTGTTGACCCCCTGGCCCAGAGATCCTGTTGATCACTGATGGCTACCTTGTAGGGATATCTGGGAATAAGCATCCAGTCTGGGAAAAAGTCAATAGAAATTGGCGACTCCGCTGGGGAATGAAAAGTAAAAGTACTATCTAATCATCTCCAGTGATATATGTGACCCATCTGA
Source organism: Cunninghamia lanceolata (assembly GCA_027924645.1). Lineage (NCBI taxonomy): Eukaryota > Viridiplantae > Streptophyta > Pinopsida > Cupressales > Cupressaceae > Cunninghamia > Cunninghamia lanceolata. Next base: position 40,869,233 of record BSBN01000809.1, on the reverse strand, counting down.
GTCAGCAACAGTAATCTACTCTGCTGGGGACCCTTGTGAAAGAACCCTGGTTTTCAGAAGAAAACAGTTCCTAGAAATAGGTGGCGACTCCGCTGGTATCTCCCAACCGGTCAAAGTAAAATTATATGCAGGGGAGAAGATCCCAACAAAATCCTCTATTTGAAGAGTTACCATTAACAAAAAGAATGATGTATAGAAGAAAGGGAATTGTCTCAGTTAGTCATGAGAGCTCCCCCAGAAAAAGTGATGATGTACAAGATAACCCTAGGCTATCAGGACAGCATGCTCCTTATTTTTCAAATGCAGAAGCTGATATCCAAGGTGCATATGAAAGGCAACAGGGTGGTAGTATGAGAATGAGGTCAGAGGTGTTCCAAGAATGCCCTTTTCTAGACCCAAGTGAAAGGTTTGAAGAGGCAGAGTCTCTAAGGGATGATGAGGATGATGACCAGAATGGCATGAGACCATCTACCTCCAGACCTAAGGATGAACAGCTAGCTGAAGAAATCAAAAGCCTAAGAGCAGAACTAGAATACCTACAAGCCATGAAAATCAGAGATGATATGAAGCAGAAAGTGCAAGCCTTAAGAACTGCCCAAAATGATTCAGTTCCTACTTTAGAGAATGCAAATATGCAAAGACATCAGCAAAGATATGAAATGCAACATCAGCATCATGATGACAGACAAAATGTGAATGATGCTAGGATACCACTGAACCATGCAGGAAACCAAAATGCAAACAGAAATGTTAATGTTAATCAGCCAAACAGACAGCCCATGCAGCTAGATAGATTCAGGCAGCTGGTGTTTGATGGTATTCCTGGGTATCCTAACCCCATTGATAAGCATCTGAGGCTGCAAGTGCCTAAGTTTTCAGGAAACAACACAGTGTCAGGAGAAGATCATCTAAAGGCCTTCCAAAATGTCATGGATAATTTTGAGGTTGAGCATGAGGATGTTTTCATGAAGTCATTCATGCAATCCTTAATAGATGAGGCGAGAGAATGGTACAGGAATCTGCCTGACAGGAGCATTTCATCATGGGATGATTTTAAGAGGATATTCAAGGAGCAATATGGTGATAAAACTGACCCTAGCTTCTTTGTAAATGAATTCACCAGTATCACAAAAGGGTCAAATGAGCAGGTTCCAGACTTCAATGCAAGATTTACTAAAGTGTTGAATAAATTGCCACATCACATGAGGCCAAATGAACCAATGTGCATAATTTTGTATATCAATGCCTTTGATGCAAAGACTGCATATGGACTAAGAGATAAAGGTCCTGCCACTCTCAGGGATGCTTTCAGAATTGCAGTAAATATTGAAAACAATAGGAAAGCATCAGGCAAGACGAATAGAAGGGATGATATCAAAATTCTACAGAATCCAAACAAGCCTCAGAACACTCAAGGTAGTACATCTGCTCCTGAAGACAAGATAGACAAACTGGCAAATGTTGTTAAGGACCTGAGCTATAGATTAGCTAGAAGTGAAAAAGGAATGGGTCCTGATAGGCAAGTCTATCAAAGGCAGGATAAGAGGCCATCGTTACATGATATGCCTTATAACACCAATTGGCATGATGGTAAGCCTGTATATCCACGTAACAACACAAATCAGAGGGCTCAACATGCCAAGGAAACTCCTGATCCCCTGAAGAAAACTATAAATGTTGCTGATGATGCTCCGTGGTGTATAATTTGTCAGATGCCACATTCACAGTCACAGTGCATGATTGCTCAATCCTTGTATGATAATGCTACATCTTGTAATGAATGCAATGAGCCGCATCATGTGCAGGATGATGATGTTAACATGATGTCCATAGGCAACGGATATACTCTTTATGATGCTGATGAGAAGACAGATCATCAGATTCAGGCCTACCAACAGTCCCCATATGATGAAGATGATGAAGATAACTATGTGTATGCTCAGAACTCACACAACTTTCTGAGTAACCTACAAAGACCTTCTGATGAGGAAATCAGAGCCTTCACAGCTGCAGCAGTTGCTCAAGTCAAAAGCAACTACAATCTCAGAGGTAGAAATCATGTAGGCAGCTCACATCAGCCAGAGGATATTTCTGCAGGTCAGCTGGTGTATGGTCATAAAGGAACTGAACCACAAAAAAGGCAGTGGGTGAATAATAAGCAGAACTTTAGGTACAGAGCAGGTCATGAATTTCAAGGACCAGAAAACAAAGCCCCTCAGGCTGAAGATCAAAGCAGAGGTTCCCAAGACAGGAATGATGATCAGGGAACTATGAAGATGAAAACTAAATCAGCTCAGGATAAAAGCAAGATTGTGGAGCAAGCTGCAACTGTTGTACAAAACTGTGCTCCATTTGATATAGCCCAGATCCTCTCTCAGGTAAAGGTCTCTGTTCCACTTATGGAACTCATGAAAGTGGAAGAGATCAAGAATAGAACAATATCCCTAATCTCAGGGGTACCTTTTCAAGCTAAACAAAGTGATCAAACCCAGGGTGAGAAACAGGTCATGTGTAATGAAGAGGATGAGACTCCTGAAGTCTATTTAGGAATGACCATGACAAAGTGTCCTTCACAGGTGGAACCATTTTATGTTTCCCTGGTCATAAATGGTAAAATAATTAGAAATTGTATGCTTGACTCCGGAGCATCCACAAATGTCATGCCTTTGGCTATCATGCAACAAACTAGATTAAAGATTGATAAGGCATGTGGAAAGTGTTATGCTATGGATGCCAGAGAGGTACCAGTTATTGGAATCATGAAGGATGTAGATTTCAAACTGGCAGCATTTCCTGACAAAAGATACAAAATGAATATAACAGTGGTTGACATCAAGCCACAATATGGTATGTTGCTGTCAAGAAGATGGGCAGCACTAATTGGTGGAAGTATGCAGCTGGACCTATCATATGCCATGATTCCAATGAATGGCAGGGATGTCAAGCTAATTAGAGAGCAAAGATCATCAGAGACAGTGGAAGACCAAGAAGCAAATGAACAGATATGCTTTGTAGACACTGACTGTGATAACTTCAAGGTTGTCTCAGATGATGCAGAAGACAAAAAGAAAAATGCCTGTATTGAAGAGCTGGATCAGCAGGGCTTATGGACTATGTTTTTTGATGGAGCTTGTGCAAAAGAAGGCTCTGGAGCTGGAGTTGTTTTCCTGTCTCCAACTGGTAAGCTCCTCAAATCCTCTTTCTTGCTGGGGTTTGATTGCACAAACAATATTGCAGAATATGAGGCTTTACTCTTAGGCCTGAATATTGCTCTCAAACATGGGATTAAGATGTTAAGAGTATTTGGGGATTCTGAGCTGATTGTATCCCAAATCAGAAATAAGTATGCTGCAAAAAATAAAAGGTTGAAACAATACAAGCATGCTGTTTGGGATACTATTGAATTATTTGATGCATTTTCAATTGGCTGGGTAGAAAGGTCAAAAAATGTTATGGCTGACTTCTTAGCTAACATTGCAATAAGGCCAGATGACATCACTCTGTCAGGTGTCACAGATGTAGAAGTTAAAATTAGGCCTGCCATACCAGAGAATATATACAGTTGGCAAGTTTTTGATGATGATAGGGATTTGCTAAATTTTTTGCACTGCATAGATGAGTATGAGAACCAACAGATTGATTTCCAAGCTTTTGTAGAGACTGTAAATGGAAAAGAGACCCTTGTGGGAAAGGAGATCATTCAATTGAAGACTAACAAGATCCCTAGAGGGTTAGTGGCTTTGGAAAGAGCCTTTGACAGTAGAGACAAAATGGTCACAAGGACATCCCCTACAAATAAGGAGGATTTAGAAGAAATAAATCTGGGGACATCTCAGGCCCCTCAGAAAGTATATATTGGCAAACAGCTCAAACCACACATAAGAAGTATGCTGATTGCATTACTAAAAAAGTATAAACATGTTTTTGCTTGGTCATATGAGGACCTAAAAGCTTATAGGGAAGACCTATTCCAGCATGAGATCCCACTGAAGCCTGAAGCTAAGCCATTTAGACAAAGGCAGAGACCTATAAATCCTACCTTAGCTCCCAAGATGCAAGAAGAACTCAAAAGGCTCAGGGATGCTGGAATAATTGTGCCAATCAGACATTCAACTTGGGTGTCTAACCTTGTCCCAGTCAGGAAAAAGAATGGTGATATTAGGCTTTGTGTTGATTTCAGGAATTTGAATGTATCCTCTTTAAAGGATAACTATCCATTGCCTAATATGGAAGCTATGTTGCAGAGAGTGACTGGTTGTGAACTCCTATCCATGATGGATGGATTTTCAAGATATAATCAGGTAAAGGTAAAAGAATCAGAACAGTATAAGACTGCCTTTACCACTCCATGGGGAACATATGTGTATGTTAGAATGCCATTTGGACTAACAAATGCAGGTGCTACATTTCAAAGAGCAATGGATGTTGCTTTTGCAGGGCTGATTGATTCAATCCTGGCAGTATATCAGGATGACCTGACTGCCTACTCAAAGAAAGAAGAGCAGCACTGTTTGCATCTGGAGCAGATTTTCACAAGAGCACTAGAATATGGTATTTCTTTGAACCCAAAGAAGTGTGCCTTTGGAGTAATTGAAGGAAAACTTCTGGGACACATTGTTTCCAAGGATGGAGTCAGGATAGATCCAGAAAGAGTGGCAGCTATTGACAAGATTCAAATGCCAAAAACTGTGAAAGGAGTTCAGTCCTTCTTTGGGCAGATAAACTTTGTTAGAAGATTTGTTCCCAACTTTGCAGAAACCACAAGGAACATCTCCAAGATGATGAAGAAGGATGCAACTGTTAACTGGGAAAGGGAAGCAATAGAATCATTCTAGAATATCAAAGAGGCAATTAAGATGGCCCCTGTTCTTAAATCTCCTAATTTTTCTAGGCCATTTCAAGTGTTTTCATTTGCTTCCTTTCATACTGTAGCTGCATGTTTGTTACAGAAAAATGAAGAGGGTTTTGAACAGCCCATTGCTTTCTTCAGCATGTCCCTGCAGGCCTCTGAGTTGAAGTATGACATTATGGAAAAGCAGGCATATGCACTTGTTAGAGCCATCAAAAGTTTCAGACCATACTTGGTAGGGTCATACATAATTGCATACGTACCTCATGCAGCAGTCAAAGACATATTCACTCAGCAGGAGGTGACTGGAAGAAGGTGCAGATGGATAAACAAACTGCAGGAATTCAACATAGACATCCAGGTTACTAAGTTGATAAGAGGACAAGGATTAGCCAAGATGATGGCACAGTCAAACTTGGAAGCATGCCAAGTTAATGCAGTCCAAGATGAAAGTGTAAATGTATCAGGATCTGAATGGTACAAGGATATTGTCTATTTCTTGCAAAATCTGAATTGTCCTTCCCATTTCAGTGATAATCAAAAGAGGACTCTAAAGCTACATGCAATCAGGTATGTCATTGTTCAAGGTGAGCTGTACTGGAAAAATCCTGATGGTGTGCTGCTGAGATGTGTGGATAAGAACATGGCTAACAATATTTTGATTGACATGCATAAAGGATTGTGTGGTGGACATTATACTGCCCAAACAACAGCTCATAAAATTCTTAGGGCAGGATATTGGTGGCCCACTCTCTTTTCAGATGCACAAAAGTCAGTAAGGAAGTGTGACCCTTGCCAGAGATTCTCAGGAAAGCTGAAATATAATGGTGCTTTACCCCTCAGGACTGTACCTGTGGATGCTCCATTCCAGCAATGGGGAATTGACTTTATAGGGGAAATTGCAGACAAATCAAGTGGGGGACATAGTTGGATTTTGGTGGCAACTGACTACTTTACCAAATGGATCGAGGCCATTCCAACTAAGAGAGCTACAAGTAAGGTGGTGACAGATTTCATACTAGAGAACATCATCATCAGGTTTGGAGTACCATCTAAGATTATCACTGATAATGCTATGTGCTTCAGATCAGGTGAGTTTGTTGATTTTTGCAACAGGTATGGGATAAATCTATCATATACATCACCATATCACCCACAAGGAAATGGTCAAGCAGAATCAAGCAATAAGAGCATCATGAAAATTGTCAAGAGGATACTGGACAAGAACAAGAGAGCTTGGGACTCAAAGTTGAACCTAGCAGTATGGGCTGACAGAGTGACAGTGAAAAGGGCTATTGGGAAGTCACCTTTTGAGCTAGTGTATGGTGCATCAGCTAGACTGCCCATAAACAATCTCCTACCAGTCTACAGATTCATTCAGGAAAATGATGATGAGATTGAAGATCCCATGACAGAGAGAGTGAATCAGCTGGTTGCATTGGATGAAGACAGAAGGAGAGCCCACCAGATCAATCTCAAAAGACAACATGATATGAAATATCAGTTTGACAGGAGAACTACAAAAAGGAAGTTTCAAGTTAATGATCTGGTGCTTATTTGGAATGCTAAAGATCAGGAAAAGGGTAAACATGGTAAATTTCAACCCTTATGGATGGGCCCATATCAGGTTTGCAATACTCATGGGGAGGATTCTTATTTCCTCCAGGCCCTAGATGGTGAAATTCTGGAATTGCCTGTGCATGGCCAATTCCTTAAGTTCTATTTTGCATGATGGTTGCTGTGCACATTTGTAAAAGTATGTATGTAGTGTAAATGCCTTGTACAGCTCGCGTTTTTTGGCTTTTTGTCAGGTCTACCCAGAGATCTGGTTCTCACTGCAGGTTTTCACCTGCACGTCCCCATTCGGAGCCACTGTTAGCACTCATTTTGACCTGGGCATGATTTGTCATGATCAGGAGGTTTCTTTGTTTGAAGCCTTCATCTTCTTGCCCATTTTTTCTAAGTGTTGGACTTCCTCAGCATTTTTCAGCTGCAGCATCATATTTTCCTGAGGAGGAGGTCATCATCATCATCTTGTCTTCGATGATGATCTGCATCATCATGTTCTTCGTCGACCGTTTTCTCATCGTCATCATCATATTTCACTATCGGGTGATGTTTTCTTATTATCCTGATGATACTGGTGAGCTACAGTGCGCCCTCAGTTGCTTGCGAGGGTGATTTTTCAAAGTATCTGGTGATCTTTCATTTATCACCTTGCCCAAACATGATGATGATGTTGCCCCGTTATTCTGAAGGGGTTATTCTTTGTGTTGTTTGACCTAACTTGTTTCTTCCTAAGGGTCGACATCATCATGATATTTCCAGTTATCATCCTGCTGCTTGCGGAGGTCATCATATTTTCTGCCTTCATGATATTTCGCCGGGGTGATATTTTCATCATCGGGTGATCTTGGTTAATATCATCCTGATGATGTTATTGAAGAGTTCTAAGTGCGACCCGATATTCACTAGGGTCATCATATTTTGAACGTCAGGATGATCTTAGTCAATATCATCCTGATGATGTTGTATCACTTCTTGTTCGTTGTTTTGTCATCCTGATGATGCTGACGTCATCCTTATATCAGGGTGATATTTGTTTCTCTGCCTATCTGCATCATGATATTTCCGAAGGAAGGGGTGATATTTTCATATCACCCGGATATATGTTTTGTTTTGTTCGAGCATCATGATGATGCTGATATCAAGGGGATATCCGCCTGCCAGCTTCGCGTATTATCTACTGGAGGTGATTTTTTCAATCAGCATCATCATATTCAATTATCGCCCCGATCTTATAGAGGAGCTACAGTGCAACCTGATATTTGAACGTCAGGAGGATATTTCCAAACATCCGGTTGTCTTCCGAATATCATGATGATGTTAATATGATGATGACGTCATCAAGGTCCGGGGGGGTCATATTTCTAACATTGATCATCTTAAGAGACCTCCTGATATTTGCAAACATGATGATGACGTCATCCGGATATGAGGAGGTGCGCAGTAGGCAGATATGATGATGACGTCAGCAGTATATGATGATGACGTCATCAGGATGTTCATCGGCCAGACTTTTGTTATAAGCTCAGCGGGAGGATGTTCCTCCAAAGGATCAGGTTGTGCCGATTATCATGCAGGTTATATTTCAAATATCATGATGACGTCAGGGTGATATTTCGAACAACAGGATATCATGCTGCTGGAGGATGATGATGATGAGGTCTATACTAGTGTCGTCAGGAGCAAAAGCACCGACATGATATATGCTCATGACCTAGTATATAAAGTGTTATTGAGGTCATCGCGGGGTGCATGTGGGATATTGTTATCCTGCATTTTCAAATATCATGATGATGAGTCTTGGCGGGAAATGGTTGCGACTGCAGATTTGATGATCTTCCCAAGGCCGCGGGTTGGTGCGCCATTAATGGCGACTATTGCAGAGGTATGGGCGATGGCGTGGGTCGATCTTGTACCCGACTGGAGGTGTCAATCAGCGGATAGTGGCGCAGGGCTCGAGAAATCTTCCTGTCTCCTCCCCTACCTGCTGCATTCAAGTTTGGGCGCCAATCCGGTTGTGTTTGAGCGCCATTTTCATGATACTGTGTATCTGGCGAAATTCTTGGTCAACTATGTAATTAATTGCTGAGCACCTACCTGGCTGTTATAAGCAGGTTGTGTTGCTTCATTCAAGGTTGTTGAAAGTTGATGATTTTGGCTCTGTAATACATAACAAGCTGATCTGGTTGCTCTGTACAGCTTACCTGTGAGTTTATGTATCTCTTGTTGTTTGTTTTTGGCATGAACCCACTGATTTCATGATTAAACTTATATGAGAAATGCTGTTTAGCATGTGTTGTGTTAATTCTGTCTCCAGTACTGCATGTATTCTTCTTCTAAATCTGGATGTTTGGTAATGTTTAGATTCTAGAGCATAGAATTCCTGTGTTGTCTGTCTGATCTTTTAAACTTCTACTCAAGGGGTAGATTAAACTGTTTTCAGGTTGAACATTGGGAAGGGTATACTGTAGTAGGGATACCATAAGTAGAGATAACCTAACACTCTGTATTGGGAAATGTCTGTAAGGCAGATATCACATGTATCCCCTTGAAATCCAGTTTTAGCTGTTCATGCTGATCATTCACAGGTGTATGTCTACTGACTCCAGGCCCTGGATAGGCACCAATCATGCTTTGTTTTGTGTTATAACCATATCCAGCTTTGCATCCACACTTAAAATCCAAATTAAAATCTAAAACCAACATTAGGACATTAGAGTTAGTTTTAGGAACCTTAGTCCTCTGTCTACAACTGCAAATAGGCCCAAAGCTAGCCCCTTTGCTCTTATCTTTCAGTTTTGGTCTACTTACAGGAGGACTCATCTGCTTTCTGTCAACATCCCAGCCTTGCATGCATATCCTCATGGATGTTGAGTAGGGAATACCCCCCTAGGTCTTGCAGAGCCTGAAGAAGAAGAGGAGATAAAATATAGAGTCTATCTCCTACACTGTTGACCCCCTGGCCCAGAGATCCTGTTGATCACTGATGGCTACCTTGTAGGGATATCTGGGAATAAGCATCCAGTCTGGGAAAAAGTCAACAGGACCCACCATCATTATTATAATAGACACATTATTATAAATTTTCATCCCGTGGAAACATGTTGCCACAATAAAAAAGAAACAAAATACTTATTTCTGTCCTCCGCTTAAGCCACGTGCCTCCTTCCGCATGATTTTGAGTTTCTTCAATTTTTGCTGCATATAAAAACCTAACTCTTTACCACTGTTTTGAAACTGCATCTGAGCTATTCATTGTGGATGGCTGCCAACCTAGGTCAATGAGTCTCCTTCATGGTTGTGTCTACTTTAAATAGACTACCTGATGTTTTAGCTATGGCTGAGTCTTATATGATCGAGCCTAAAAGATTCAAATAGCTATGTATTGATCTGGCGATGCTTCAGTTGCTGGGTGAATATAGGAGCATCACCATCTTCTTAACTGGCTGCATTACATTATACTGGCAGCACCTTATTTGACACTTTTGACTCATATGCCACTGATTTATATGCAACGTGCCACTTTATTTATTTTATTGAGTGATTATTATGCTCTGATGGCATCGTGTTTGTTAAGCCATACCATCATTTTGATAGGTTTTCATTTCTTTTTCTACACCTTTACAACTTGTGTCTTTCATCTAGTGTGGCTCATTTCATGGCTGAATGCTTATTTTAGGAGTTGGTGTACAGTGAAGCTTTTGGAGTGCCTTCCTCCTTCTATTGAAAAGATTGTCCTCTATTATTGAATTTTCTTTACAAAGGTTATGCATTTGGAAAGCCATCTCTGGTGGTGACACATTATCACAACAGGAGAATCTAATGCTCTCTCTAAAGAACAGTAGGAATAGGAACCTCTACACTCATCAAAATTTTGAAATGGTGTGGAAATTTCATCACCACGACTTATAGCTCCAGAGGCCAATTCGGAAGAGGAGGAGGAGGAGAATGGGGATGAGATAGAGGTAGACTATGTGATGGAGGAGGTGGAGGTTCAGGAGGAGGGAGATGGTATAGATGTATTGGTAGTAGTAGATGTAGGGCAAGTAGCAGGAGGACAAGGATAGGTCAGGAAGACACCTATTGGACATCCACCTGTTGGGTAGATTCCTTAGGTTTCGATTGTTGAAATATGCTGGACAATCAAGAGGAGGGGGGTGAATTAGTTGTCACAAAAACTTAAATACTTCTTCACTTACACATTAATCACTTATCCACAATTATTATGATATAACAATGAATGCATGAAATCATCAACTTAAACACATATACAACATTATACAGAAGAGACACCATATTTTTATGTGGAAAACCCCAAGGTGGGGAAAAACCATGGAGAGGATTAGCTCTCAAAAATATATTGTAATCTTTGAAAAATTATTTTCAGGCTTGGTCACTCCACGAGCCCAGAACATCCTCGCTCACTACTATGAAGTACAACTAGGTCTAGTAGACTCACTACCTCAACCCTAAACCTATAAAGATTACAATAAGGGCTGCTAAACCTTGAGGGCTGTTAAACCCTACTAGAGCCTCACTACCAAGCTCACTACCACGATCACCATCTTCTTCATGTCTAAGATTAAAACATTGAAGTACAATCGATCCTCTACTCTACTCTCCCCTGCTTTTCCTTATCTCCTCGCCTCTTTTCCTTACTTTCCCATTCTCACTCAAGGACACCTTTTCTACGACTCAATTACAAGTATTAATATACTTCATCAACCTTGTAATGATCATCAAGGTGGACATTACAATCATCAACCATTGGAATAATCTCCAAGGTCAGCATTACAAATATTTACAAAATAGGTCCTAACCTATTACAACATTATACAAAGGAAATGACGTAAAGATGTATGTTGATCATGCCATACCTTAGGTGGGACTTAAACACTATCTTCCACACCACAATATGCTTCCACAATCTTCAAGGAATCTCTGCAATAACTAGAATTAATTAAGTCGGCTAAGACTGGTTACATGTTACACTATCTAGGAACAATATTCAAACAAGATCTCAATTGCTTAACACAGACCAATGTCAAGATAGGAACATGAATAGGAGACATCCACAAGCACATTATAATCATCAGGAGCAACCGCACAAACCTTAACTACTTTAGCCATAGGAATCTTCTCACCGGAACACATGAACTTCACTGTCTTCAACTGACATAAGAGAAAGATAGCTTGTGGACCACCAAAACATGAACCACTACATTTGTAGGCACCTATCATCATCTCAGACTTCCCTCTAGAATGTGCAGAGAAAAATATTTATTGCTGAGGAATGCAGTGCAAAATACTTTCTCCATGTAACTAGAGAATAATCAGAGAAAGCAAGTTTTACTCTGCTGAATGCAACTCTCTTAATTCTTCACACCAGAGGATCAAACTTAGGATTTAGCATCTTTAGACATCCCTTTAAATGACTTCCAATCTGTAGACCAAGATATTCAATTGGCAAGAAATGCAAAGCAATCTACCAGACTGTTCTTCAACATACAACTCACTGCCCATACTACACTTCACTTTAACTCACTTGTATCTTCTAGAGGGGCCAATTTTCTCAATATCCTCAACACACAAAGATTCTAAACAAGTAATAGAATAGGACATAGTTGACACCAATGACAACAAAGATATGTTGACATCAATGACAACACTGATTAGGCACATACTTGCAACAATATCCCCCTTTGTCATTGATGGCAACATATGATGTGAAAAACTACAAAAGTCATCAAGACAGGATTCCCCCTATCTCTTTACACATCTGCACTCTTTCTTTCTGAGTTTTTCACATGACTTCTCCCCCCTATGAAATCAATGGCAAAGGGCACATACTTGCACTCTTTTGCTCTGATTCAAATTCTCTTCTAAACTCACTGACTACTCCCCCTGAGAAGTAGCCCTAATAGCATCAATCCAGAACTGAAGAAGCACCATCAGACTGATGGATTCTTGTGCATCTTAGTTTAGATTAGAAGGGTTAATAACCCCTAACTTTTCTCTGAGATACTCAAAAGTATCCTTAGGCAGAGGTTTGGTGAAAATGTTTGCAATCTGATCTTTTGTAGATATATACTCCAACTTGACTTCATTCTCTATCACCTTTTGTCTTAGAAATTGGTATCTTATGGATATGTGCTTTGTCCTTGAATGCATTACTGGATTCTTTGATATGTTTATGGCACTTGTATTGTCACAAAAGATTGCAATTGGATCTTCATACATAACTCTGATGTCCTTCAAATTCTGGTTCATCCATAATACTTGAGTGAAACTACATGTTGCTGCAATGTATTCTACTTTTGCAGTAGATAGGGATATTGAATCCTTTTTCTTGCTCAACCAAGATACCAACCTTTTTCCCAAAAAGAATGCACCTCCACTTGTACTTTTCCTATCATCCATATCTTCGGCCCAATCTGCATTAGTGTATGCACTAAGAGTGAAGTCATTATTTATTGGATACCACAAACCATAATCTATTGTGCCTTTCAAATATCTCAGAATTCTCTTGATTGCCATCATATGTGACTCCTTGGGCTCTGCTTGAAATCTTGCCACAAGACATACTGCATGCATTATGTTAGGTCTGGTTTGGGTCAAATAGAGTATTCCTCTAATCATAGATCTATACCTTTTCTGATCTGTCATAGGTGAATCATCATTTTTTCTCAACTTACAACTAGTTATCATGGGTGGGAGTATTTACCAGTTTAGAGTCTTCCATCCCAAACTTCTTTAGCAACTCTTTCACATATTTAGACTGTGAAATGAAGATACCTTTATCTGATTGATTTATTTTTAGACCCAAAAAGAAATTCATCTCACCAAACATGGACATTTCAAATTTACTTTGCATTTCTCTAAAAAACACTATGCAATACCTTCATTGCCTCCAAAGATAATGTCATCAACAAAGACTGCTACAATTAGGATTTGTTCATCATTGATCTTGAAGTAGAGATTGTTGTTTATAGTACCTTTACTAAACCCTATCTGTATCAGATACTTATCCAACTGAGCATACCATGCCATGGGGGCTTGTTTTAATCTATACAAAGCCTTCTTCAATCTGCATACCATGTCACCTTGATCTGATGATTGGAATCCTTCCGTTTGTTCAATATAGACTTCTTCTTCTAACTCTCCATTCATGAATGTAGACTTTACATCCATCTAATATACTTTAAAATATTTGTAGGCTACAAGTTCTAGAAACACTCCTATAGCTTCAATCCTTGCCATTGGTGCAAACATTTCGTCAAAATCTATTCCTTCAACTTGAGAGTATCCTTTTCATACCAACCTTGCTTTGTTTCTTACTACTTCACCATTCTCATTCATCTTGTTTCTAAAAGCCCACTTGGTACCAATTACATTTTTATCTACTAGTCTGGGAACAAGATCCTAGGTCTAATTTTTTTTCTATCCACATCAATTCTTCTTTCATAGCTTTTACCCAATTCTCATCATTGCAGGCTTCATTCACAATCTTAGGTTCAATCTTGGAAATCAAATAGAAATTTATTTGTTCTTCTACAACTCTTCTTCTGGTCAGGATTCCTTTACTTTTATCTCCTATGATTTGATCTTCAGAATAATTAAGTTTTACATACCTTGGTGTCTTGGAAGCACTTTTTGGAGCTTGATTCTCTTTATTTGAGTTGTTTTCATATTGCACCACTTCTAAAACATCTGGTTTATTTGATTCATATCCACTTGAATCTAGAGACCTTTCCTTACTTTCATCAACTTTGACATTTGTACTTTCAATGATCTTGTTTAACCTCTTATTATAACACTGGTAGGCCTTGCTCTTAGTTGAATAACCAAGGAAGGTTCCTTCATCACACCTAGCATCAAATTTGCCTAGATCTTCTTCTCTTTTGATATAGCATTTGCTACCAAAAACTTTGAGATATTTCACAGTAGTAATTTTACCATACCATAATTCATGAGGAGTCTTAGAACTATTACCTTTGACTTGGACTCTATTTAGGATATATACAATAGTGTGAATTGCCTCTCTCCAATATACTTATGGAAGATCAACTTCATTGATCATGGTTCTAGTAGCTTCTTGAATAGTTCTATTCTTTCTTTCAACAAGTCCATTTTGTTGTGGAGTTCTAGGTGCAGATAATTATCTCTTTATCCCATGTTCTTCACAAAAAAATTTGAATTCATTTGATGTGAACTCTCCTCCTCTAGCAGGCCTTAAACATTTGATCTTCAAATCCATCTCATTTCCAACCATTGCCTTAAATGCTTTGAACTTATCTAGAGCTTCTTATTTTTCTTGTAAAAAGGTAACCTAAGTCATTCTAGAATAATCATCAATAAGCAACATAAAATACCAGTCTCCTTGCAAACTTCTTACTCTGGTATGTCCTCACAAGTCTGTATGCACTAGTTCTAGTAATCCATCAATTGATTGGTCCTTGCTTTTGAAATTTGTTCTTATTTGTTTCCCAAATTGACACTCCTTGCAAATAGGATTAGCAGGCTTCACAAGTTTGGGCAAATCTCTAATAGCCTGTGTAGTACTTATCTTCATAATGTTGTCAAAATTGATATGAGACAACGTTCTATGTCATAGCCAACTTTCATCAATCTGAGCCAACAAACAATAATTATCAGTTCCTCTCAAGTGGTAGATATTACCTCTAGTCTTCTTACTAGTTGCAATGATTGTTCCAGAGCTTTCCCTAATCTTGCATCCATTGTCCTTGAAGCTTAGGTCATACCCTTTGTCACACATCTAACCCACACTCAAAATATTGTGCTTTAATCCTTTCACATACAAGACATCTTCAGTATTATGCTTGCCATCAAAAGAAATAGATCCTTTTCCACAAATCTTACCAACTGTATCATCTCCAAACCTAACCAGTCCACCATCATATCTTTCCAAACTCGCAAACTTACTTTTGTCACTAGTCATGTGGTGAGAGTAGCCACTATCAATAACCCATTCATCTTTGTCTTCAACAACCTGAGCAGCCAAAGCACTTTCCACTAGTTTTTCTTTCTTCATACAACTAGCAGGATTAGTAGACATAGGTTCTTTAATAACAATGAACAAGCACTCATTATTGGAAGTACTAGCATTATCTAGTTCACCATTATCTAATACTCCTTCATCATCATCAAAATATTTAACATAATAATATTTCTTTTGGATTCTAGGCCTATTCTCATATCTTTTCCTATTTCTTTCAATTCTTTCAGGACATTTGGAAGAAAAGTGGTCTACTTTACCGCAAGAAAAACATTTGAAAGGTAATTTACCTTTAAACTTACTAGATCCTCTTTGTAGTCTATCCACAAAGCTGGCTTCAATTTCATCAAACTCTTCATCTGATTCTACCTTTTTCTTTTTTTATCTATAGAGTTTCCCAAATGTACTGGCTTTGAATGCAGTCTCTACTTTTGGCAGGGCATCACCAAACTCTCTCATCTCAAAGTCAGTATGTTTTCCAAGAAAATGATCTCTATCAACATCTTTTACTTACATAAATTCTTCAATTGCAGCAACCTTGTGACTATAGGTCTTTGGCAGTGATCTGAGAATCTTCATTACAACTTCCTTATCTCTGAGAGTTCCCCCACACCTTTTATTATGGTGACTAGTTCATCAACTCTTTGTATAAAGGATTTTATGTTTACATCTTCATTCATCTTCAAACTTTCATATTTCACCTTCAGACTTTGTAGCTTGGCCTCTTTCATAGAATCATCTCCCTCATATAGATTTTTCAGCTTTTCCCATACCTCATTTGCAGTTTCAAGATCTACCACTTTTGTCAGTACTATGTCATTCAATGAACTTAACAGAGCATCTTTGGCTTTGACATCCACTTCATATTCCTTGATTTCATCTTCATTCGTCAAACCATTTTGATGCAAGGTGTATTTTGTTTCTGCAGCTTTCCATACTTTGTAACCAAGACAAAGAAGATGACTTCTCATTTGTGCCTTCAAAAGAGCATAGTTCTTCCTGTCAAAATGCGGCGCTTCCTTCTTATAAGATATTTTGGATCTTCCTAAATATGTTAGACTTTCTTCAGAGGAACATTGCTCTGATACCAATTGTTGAAATGCACTGGACAACTAAGAGGGGGGGTGAATCAGTTGTCACAAAAACTTAAACACTTCTTCACTTACACATTAATCACTTATCCACAATTATTATGATATAACAATGAATGCATGAAATTAGAAACTTAAACACAGATGCAACATTATACACAAGAGACACCATATTTTTACATGGAAAACCCCAAGGTGGGGAAAAACCATGGAGAGCATTAGCTCTCAAAAATATATTGCAATATTTGAAAAATGATGTTTAGGCTTGGTCACTCCATGGGCCCATAACATACTAGCTCACTGCCATAAAGTACAGCTAGGTCTAGCAGGCTCACTACCTCAACCCTAAACCTAGAAAGATTACAATAAGGGATTTTAAACCTTGAGGGCTCACTATTAGGATCACCATCTTCTTCATGTCTAAGATTAAAACATTGAAGTATAATCGGTCCTCTACTTTACTCTACTCTGCCTTATCTACTTGCCCCTTTTCCTTACTTTCCCATTCTCACTCAAGGACACCTTTTCCATGACTCAATTACAGGTATTTATACACTTCATCAACCTTGTAATGATCATCAAGGTTGGCATTACAATCATCAACCATTGGAATAATCTCCAAGATCGGCATTACAAATATTTACAAAATAGGTCCTGACCTATTACAACATTATACAAAGTAAATGAAGTAAATATGTATATGGATCATGCCATCTATTAGTTGGGACTTAAACATGATCTTCCATGCCACAACACACTTCCACAATCTTCAAGGAATCTCTGTAATAATTGGAATTAACCAAGTCGGCTAAGATTGGTTACACATTACACTATCTGGGAACAATCTTCAAACAAGATCTCAATTCCTTAACGTGAACCAATGTCAAGATAGGAACATGAATAGGAGACATCCACAAGCACATTATAATCATTAGGAGCAACCACATGCACCTTAACCACTTTAGCCATAGGAATCTTCTCACCAGAACACATGAACTTCACTATCTTCAACTGACATAAGAGAAAGATAGCTTGTGTACCACCAAAACATGAACCATTGCATTTGTAGGCACTTATCATCATCCCAGACTTCCCTCTAGAACTGCAAAGCAAAATACTTTATTGCGGAGGAATGCAGGGAAAAATACTTTCTCCCTGTCACTAGAGAATAATCAAAGAAAGTAGGTTTTACTTTGGTGAATGCAACTCTCTTAATTCTTTACACCGGAGGCTCAAACTCAGGTTTTAGAATCTTCAGACATCCCTTTAAATGACTTCCAAGCCACAAACCAAGATATTCAACTAGTGAGAAATGCAGAGCAATCTACCATACTATTCTTCAGCATACAACTCATTATCCATACTGCATTTCACTTTAACCCACTTGTATCTTCTAGAGGGGCCATTTTCTCAATATCCTCAACATTGTACAAAACAAGTAATAGAATAAGACATAGTTGACACCAATGACAAGAAAGATATGTTGACATCAATGATAACACTGATTAGGCACATACTTGCAACACATATTCTTGTTGCACAGGTACCTGGAGGATAGGGACAGATGGGTTAGGTGCCAGTTGCATAGGCACCTACAAGATAAGCACTAGTGGATCTAGGATGGGTGGGCACATTAGTTGTTGGGATATGAGGTATAGGGCCTGGTCCCCTTCCATCTACTAGTTGTCTATGGGTATAGCCAAGGGGGGACAAGGAGGAGGATATGGTAATGCTATGGGCCCAGGTGGTGAGCCTAGAGGTAGTAGCGAGCTAACAAAATGATTTGGCCTTAGTTACAACATAGAGATATAGCACTCTTTCACAAATGTAGACTTTATAGGGTTTACAAGCCCTATTGGATGGGGTGAGTGGAATGGATGGATATCTGCAGATTCATATTTTGTAGGCACAGATAGGCCACCTCTAAAGCTAGATGCAGGCACAACTAGCACAAGTCACCTTGAAGAGAGATGTAGAGATAGTGATGAGACAAGGAGGTCAAGGTCTGACTATATAGAGTCGAGGGTATGGCTACATAGGCTAAGGTGTAGGTGACACAACTACAGTAGTAGGTCACATAGATGCATGGTATCATAGTTGGCACTAATATGGTGTAGATGTGGGGTGATTATTTAGCCATGTAACAGCAGCTATTGCAAATGCAACAATAATTGTCAAATCAAAGGGCTAGGGCTGAGTACTACTATGGGCCCTACTACACAATGGTTCTTGAGGGATAGAGGGTGCCTAGCTATAGCTAGCGTCGCTCATCTGGGATGTTAGGTACACATTGATTAGGCCATTCTTAGAGATCTATATAACAGACACTATTGGGAAAATGTGTCTCAACCTTGCAATTATGAAAGGTTTATTGTTGATAGGATATATATATATATATATATATATATATATATATATATATATATATATATATATATATATATATATATATATATATATATATATATATGTCCTAGTTACATTGATAGGTGTAATATACAATAAGAGCATGGGGTGGAGTGGGATGTGTGTTAACATTTTTTTGTTAACAAAAACTGTTAAATGGCTAACATACATTAAATCAATTGTAAATCTAGACCGTTCATTATTAGGTTTTAGATCTGATGGTAGATATTTTGTTGGCTTGTCTTGCCCTAGAAGGTAACCCTATTTTATGAGGGCATTGTATTACGGCTATGGTATCATGATATATTCTGAGAGTCTGATAGTGGTCATGTTTTCTCTGGATCTCTGGTGGTGATACTCCTATGAGAAGCTTTCTCTATAATTATATTGTAATCTTTTTTATTTATAAATAATATATTGGGTGGGTTTTGGAGTGTAGGGTTTTTCTCCTGAAAGGGTTTTCCCCATGTAAATCACGTGTTGTGGTATGCATGATATCTATGTTCATTTCTATTTATGTTTCTATAACTATTAAAGATCTATAAAGTTTTGCATTATCCTCCTCTCAAGATTAGTGTAGGAAGTTGTTCTTCTACTTTAGCTTCCTTACAAGTGGTATTAGAGCCTGATCACCTTTGGTTTCAGTTACGGGTTGTTGGGTTTTTTGAACTAATCCAGGTTTGAGTGGGAGCTTGTGTAGACGACATTTTATGATCTTGTTGTAGGAATTTTCAGATGACAAGTTCATCAAGGAGAATAGAGGTGGATAAATTTTCTAGAAATAATTTTGAAATTTGGAAGCTAAAGATGGAGGACCAATTCATAGATCAAATTCTGTGGGATGCTATTGATGAGAAGGTTTCAAGGCCTATAGATCCTACTTTGACTACTCAATATGATGTTATGGAATGTAAAGCCAAGGGTCTAATCAGATTGTGTTTGGCAAACTCTATTTTAATGAATGTCCATGAAGAGACCTGTACATAGAAACTATGGAAGAAGCTTTGTGAAATGTATCAAGTCAAATCTTTAGTGAACAAGATTCTCTTGAGGAAGAAATTATATTCCTTGAGAATGGAAGAGGGTTGATGAATTGCAGACTACTTGGAAGCATTCAATATGTTGGTAGCTCAATTGGAATCAGTTGGTGTGAAAATGGATGAGGAGGAGAAATGCCAGATATTGCTTTGTTATTTACCTAATTTGTAGGATTATCTTGTTAGGGCTATTGGGAGTACTTCTATTATATTGAAGACTGAAGATGTGGTGGGTTCTTTGTTTTCTGAAGAGATGAGGAGGAAGGTATCCATAAGTGCCAAGTAGGCCCTAAATGTTCATAGAAGACCTAAGGAAAAAGGCAAGAAAAATGAGAAACATGATAAATCCAAGTCCAATTAAGAAAAGAAGAAGAAAAAGAAGAGATTTGATTTTGATTTTGAGTTTGAGAAGGAAGATGGTGATGCATTCATTGCAACTTTCACAACTCGTGTAGGTAATGTTGCATGGTTAATTGACTTAGGTGCATTTTTTCATATGACCTTTAATAGAGACTGGTTTTCTGAATATGAAGAATTTGATGGAGGTAAGGTGTACTTGGTAATGATTCTTATTTAAATATTATTGGCCATGGTAAAGTTAGAATAAGGTTTCTTGATGGTAGAATAAAAAGAATTAATGGTGTGTTGCATATCTCTAGATTAGCATGAAATTTGTTTTATGTGAGAAAACTAATAGATGCAAGTATGCAAGTAGTATTTTGTGATGCAAGATGTAAGATTGTGAGGTGCTATGGTGATTTCTAAAGGTGTCAGATATGGAACATTATATAAGCTTGATGCATGCACTCTTGAGTGCAATATTACTTCTGTAAAAAGAAAGTATGTGGAAGAGGTGAGGGTTTCATCTTCAATAGATGGTCATGGATTTTGGGTACCCAAGGGTGCTCTTTCTTCTGAATTAAAGTTACCTATAGAGAAAACTATGTTATGGCACCAGAGACTTGGCCACATTGGAGAAAAGGGTCTAAGGACATTGAAAAATAAAAACCTTGTTGAAGGATTGTTTGATTGTAATCCTGAGTTTGATTTCTATGAGCATTGCATTTATGGAAAATAAAACTGCGTTTAGTTTTACTCAAGTTCTCATAAATGTTGTGGTGTATTAGATCTTATTCATTCTAATGTGTTTGGTCCTGTATATGTTCCTTCAATTGGAAAATCCACATATTATGTTTTATTTATTGATGACTATAGTAGAAGAACATGGGTATACTTTCTAAAGAGTAAATCTAAAGTTTTCAGTTGATTTAAATAATTTAAAGCAATGGTTGAGTTACAGACTAGAAAGAAAATAAAATGTTTGAGGACTGATAATGGTAGTGAATCTAATTATTTTGATAGATTTTGTAAATATTGTGGTTTTCATAGACAAAAGATAACTTTGTATTCTCCACGACAGAATAGAGTTGTAGAAAGAATGAATAGGACACTGAATGAGAAGGCTAGGAGTATGTTGAGTGGTGTTGGTCTACAAGGAATATTTAGGGCTGAAGCTATTACCACTGCCTCTTACTTGATTAACACATCTACTACATCAAATCTTGTTGATAAAATGCCTATAGAGGCATGGTCGGGTCACAAGCCTTCATTAAGACATCTTAGAGTTTTTGGTTGTGAGGCATATGCACTGTGCTAAAGGAGAAGCAAAGAAAGTTGGAGAACAAGGCTGTGAATTGTATCTTCATCAAATACAGTTATGGTGTGAAAGGATACAAGATTTGGGATCCTGTTGCACAGAAGATAATATATAGTAGAAGTGTTATTTTTAGAGAAACTAATCCTTCTTCTATTACATTGCAGCTAGAACAAAGTAAATAGGAAGATGTGATTCAATTTCCTTCTACACCTAAGAAAGTTGAATCGAGACCAATGAATAGACAAGAAGTTGAGGAGAGCTCATCTAGCTTTGAATCTTTAGAAGAGGAGGAAGAACCTCCAAATCAGCTTGTTCGTAGGTCTACAAGGCATAGATAACCATCTGAAAGGTATTCACCTAATTATTGGAGATGTATTTTTGTTTTGAATAATAACATGGATGAACCAAGATCTATAGAAGAGGCATTAGGTATGAATGATGCAGAATCTTAGAACATTGCTATGGATGAAGAAATGACATCTTTGAAAAAGAATGATACATGGGATCTTGTATCATTACCTAAAGGATGAAAACCTGTTGGTTGCAAATGGGTATTCAAGAAAAAATTGGTTTAGATGGAGGTATTGAGAAGTACAAAGCAAGGTTAGTTATGGTGTTAGTTAAGGGTGTTTATTAAGGTGAGATATTTTCTCCTATTGTAAAAATGACATCCATTAGATTTTTGCTTTCTATTGCTACTACTTGTGATTTAGAGGTTGAGCAAATGGATGTGAAAACTACTTTCCTTCATGGTGACTTGGAGGAGGATATTTATATGACACAACCAGAGCACTACGTGGTGAAAGGTAAAGGTAATTTGGTTTTGCAAATTGAAGAAATCTTTGTATGGCCTAAAATAGAGTCCTAGGATGTGGTACCAAAAATTTGATACATATGTGTTGAGTTTAGAATTTGAGCATTCTAAATCAGATCATTATGTTTATTATAAAATTGATGGTGAACATTTCCTATTTATTGCATTATATGTTGATGATATGTTATTTATTGGTAAAGGAAAAGGTATGATTTCAGAACTAAAATCTCAACTTACTACTAAATTTGAAATGAAAGACCTTGGTGCAACTAGACACATTCTTGAAATGGAAATTAGAATAGATATAGTGAACAGAAAGCTATGGATTGGCCAAAGTAAGTATGTCAATTCATTTTTATAGAGGTTTAACATGCATGACTGTAGACCATTGTGTGTTCCCTTTTTAGTTGGAACAAATTTATCTATTTCAGATTGCCCAACATCTCTATCAGAGATGGAAGAGATGAGTAGAGTGCCTTACCAGAGTGTAGTTGGAAGTTTGATGTATGCTATGGCTTGTGCTAGACCAGACATTGCCCAAGTAGTGGGAGTTCTTTCTTGATATATGTCTAATCCTAGTAGAGTTCATTAGGATGCAATTAAAAGAGTCTTAAAATATTTGTGTGATACCTCAAAGTATTCCTTGTGTTATCATAGTAATTTGACTGAAGATGATATTTCCCTTGATATTCATGGTTATGTGATTTAGACTGGGTAGGTGATATTAATACTAGACAATCCACCAGTGCTTATGTGTTTACCTTATTTGGTGGTTCAATTAGCTGGATGAATAAGCAATAAGCTATGGTTTCTTTGTCCACTACTGAAGCTAAGTATATGGCAGTTACTTATGCTTGCAAAGAAACCATTTGGCTTAAGAGATTGTGTTCAGATATTGGAATAAAATAAGGTGCAATGACAATTTATTGCAACAATCATAGTGCGATTTGTCTAGCTAAGAACCTGACATTTCATGCCAGGACCAACCACATTGATCTACATTATCATTTTGTTAGAGATATGGTTGAATATGGCAGGGTGAAGCTAGTTAAAGTAGAGACTTTGATGAATGTTGTTGATTCTTTAACTAAGCCTATGAGAACAAAAAAGTTTAGATGATGTTCAGAGACTATGGGCCTTTTGGCCCCTAGCAATTAAGAGACGATGCTTACTCCCTCCCGTTGCTCTTGCAAGGTGTTTGACAAGTGGGAGATTTGTTCAGAAAATGTGTCTCAACCTTGCAATTATATAAGGTTTATTATTGATAGGATATATATATGGGTGCTGCCACAATAATAGGTTACACTTTCTGGGACATCTTGATTTTTGCTGAAATCACATATTTTTAGAAAATATAATGATTTAAGCCTTGAAAGGTTCTATTTAAAGAATTTTAATTGAAGAGGGTTTGATCAAACCCCCTTAGATTAAAACCCCACTAGTTTTAAACCATACCTATAATGGAGTCTCCTCTACACCTATCAAAATGCTGATAAAAAACCACTTTTGATTTACCTTTTGGGGGATCAAATAAATTCATTTAAAATTTATGTTTTGTAAGTTTGTAGTCCTTATTATAAGCTTCCCACAAAGTATAATTTTAAATATATTTAAATTGATTATTATATTTATTTTTTATTTCTTATGAATGTAAGTTTTTCCATGAACATCAAGGTCTTTGTTTCAAACATATGAAAAAATAGGAAAATAGAGAAAAAAACTTCTAAAATATACATGTCCTCTAGGTATTGATTTCCTTATTCCAATAAAAAATAAATTGAATTCGAATACAAACAAATAATGTTATGTTGGATAGAATATGCCTATGTCTAAATTATAATTGGTTTGACTTCAAAACTTAATTTAAAAAAAAATCAACAAAACATTATGAAACCAAATGCATCCTCTAGATATCAGCGTTACCAATCTAAATTCAAAAGAATCAAAATTTTATCCTTTGTACAAAAAAGTTATGTGTGATAGAATACACATCACTTTAAAAAAATGTTGTTTACTATTAAAAACCAGTTATCAAAGGAGACACATATTTTTTTACAATTTAACTCAATTTTTTTTAAAAAATATATATTTAGAATCTAGAGACAAAATCTCACAAATCACTAGTTTGCATCATCTTCAAATTCCTAATAGTTTAGCAGCTATAGGTGTTAGAAAGTGAAGATTTAGTTAAAAATATTGATTTCAATGTCAAGTTTGGCCAAAAAGTGTAACCCATTATTGTGGGATGACCCATATTTATATATATTTCATAGTTACACTGATAAGTGTAATATATAATGGGAGCATGAGGTGGAGTGGAATGTGTGTTGACATTTTTTTGTTAACAAAAACTGTTAAATGGACAACATACATTAAATTAATGATATATTGTAAAGCTGGACCATTCATTATTAGGTTTTAGATCTGATGTAGATATTTTGTTGGCTTGTCTTGCCCTAGAAGGTAACCCTTTTTATGAGGGAGTTGTATTACAGCTGCAATATCATGATGTATTCTAAGAGTCTAATAGTGTTTGTGTTGTCTCTGGATCTCTGGTGATGATACTCCTGTGAGAAGCTTTCTCTGCAAGTATATTGTAATGTTTGTGATTTCTAAATAATATATTGGGCGACTTTTGGAGTGTGGGTTTTTTCTCTTGAAAGGGTTTTCCCCATGTAAATCATTGTGTTGTGGTATGCATGTGATATCTATGTTTACTTCTTTTTAAGTTTTTGTAACTATTAAAGATCTCTAAAGTTTTGCATTATCCTCCTGTCAAGATTAGTGTAGGAAGTTGTTCTGCTAGCTTAGCTTCCTTACAGTCACCACCTCAGCAGCAACAACCACCACAGTAGGCACCTATGAGGCCACCTCCTCAGCATCAACCTGACTCTCCTACATACTCTGTTAGGGATTCATTTTCCCATGGTTGATGTATATTTGTATGCCTTCAGGCTTTTACATTTTGATATATTTTGAGCCTTTAGGGTACACATTTTTTTGTATCATGACATTTGATTTTGGTGGCAATCTATGATGTTTGTATTATGCATTTCTAATTATGGTTGTATGATATATGGATGTTATGATTTATGATGTATGCACTGATGGGTTATGATGATGATTCTGCATACTATGGATGTTATGGATGCATTTTATGGTTTTATGTTTTATTGATGGGTGTATCGATACCTATGTGATGATTATTGATGGATGCATTATGGATGATGTTATGGATGTCATGTGTGTTATGTATGAAAAGTGGGAACATGGGAAATAATGTTTAAGTGTGTCAAATCAAACCCTCATTTCATAATAACTCTCAAGGACAACAACTAAGCCAAGTCACTATAGATGAATGAGGACACAACTATAGGTTGGTGTACTCAGGAATGATATGGCAAGATTGATTAGATTGAGAGATTTGTCAAACCCTAGATCGAATAAGCCTCAAACCCTAATTAAAATGAAATCAGGTATAGACAGACATAATGCTACAGAAAACCAGGCAAGAAGGTACTCAGGAAGGATTAGAAACATACCAAAAGTTGGATTTCCATAATTTAAAACTTTGCAGACTATGAGGTGGGTGCCCAAGTCTGATAGGGTATTGTTTTTGTTGATCTGGAGCAGTGAGCACTATTGGACTGTAATTTGTTCCTAAGTTTGGGAAAAATCCCATCGAGAGGACTATAGGGTGGGTGTCCTAATCCAGTAGGTGTGAATATCAGTAATTTTCTTTCAAATCCTAAATCTTTATCCTTTGAATTGCTTGTCTGTACCTGTGCTTTTCCAAATCCTACATCTGTAATAGGTGCAATCACAAAGAGTGAGGTTTGGGGGTTGTGGTGTTTAGGAGTTTGCCTCAATCAAGCCCCAGAATGACATTCAAGCCTTCCAACACCATTGTTAGATAGAGTGCATGCCCAAGGAGGGTAGAGGCCAAATCCAATGATGAAATGAAATGATTGAAACACAAATTAATGTCACCTTAGTGGTGAGCCATTATGAAGATGAAGATCCTTCAAATCATGAGGAGATGGATTGATGAAGCCAAATCTATAACAAACAAACACAATAACAAGACAATTATGCTTTGCAACACAATGAATGTCTTGAAATCCCTTAGCTCAATATCACAAGTTTGCATTGTTCATCTAGGTGTAAAATGAAGACATAAACTCACATATATATGCATTCCCGCTAACTTTCATAATTTAAATTGAAAAGACCAATAGAGGGGAACCTTTGGAAAGGGCCCAAGCAAACACATTAAAATTTGGATCATAGTAAATTAGGCTTGACTTGGGTATGGGTACCCAAGTCCCAAGGCATTGATTTGGTCTTAATTAACATTTAGAGTGGGATTGTAAGTCCCATTTGATGGGTTTTGAGGGGAAATTGCTCTGGGATAAGTATTAAGCTTGTAAAGTGTAAACATGGGGACCTAGGAGATAAACTAGGAGGTAAAAAGGCATAGGGATACTTTTTACTCCATAACATTTAGCCCCCACTTCAAAGTATGTATAATCTTACAATTCCATAAATGCATTAAAGTATGGTCAAAGCACATCAAAAACATCAAACATGCCAAGCACATAGAGCTAAGGTATACCCAAAGGTCGAAGGACTATTTCTAGCTCCCAATCTTAGGTAAGCACTAGAAAACACATGGAAGACACACAAGACACAAGGAAGATAGTAAGAAGCACATAAAACATAGATAATATAGTGGAAGAATGCAATACACAAAGAATACATGAGATCAATCTTGTAATGCACAAAGTATACATTGATTTAACAACTGATAATAAATCCTAAACTAGGGGCAGAGGGAGCTCATCGCTACATACCTTTAGACCACCAAAAACATGCAAAACAAAGCCCAAAATGTGGAGAGATCTCATCTCTATGAACCTTTAGACCACACTAGGGGGAAGACAATCCAAACAAAAACCCAAATGTGGAGGGATCTCATCACTACGTGCCTTTAGACTACACTCGGTGGAAGACATAGAAAACACAAGGAAAACATACAAAATACACGAGCACCACATAGTATGTCATTGACACACTATACATCTTATACACGATAAACATGAGTGATGGGAAGGAGCTTATTGCTAAGTTCCACCATCTAAAACACACTTTACACACTTGATGGTTGAGCTAAGCTACCACAACCATCAAAGACACACTTAAGGGTGAATGAATCAAGATTCAACCCTGCCTCCGTAGAGGACTTTGTATACAAGGATGTGCACTAGCTCAAGAGGTACACCATCCCACCTTCCACAGAAGGGATTTGTATAAAAGGATATGCACTAGCTCAAGAGATATGTAATCCCACCTCGTGATGAGGGACTTTTGCTTGCTTTTAAAAATGATGTGCATTAGCTCAAGAGATACACCATCTCGCCTCATGGTGAGGGCTTTCAAACACACTTTGTCAATGTCATAATAATCAAGAAGATACCATTATATATGCCCCCACCTTAGGGTGGTTGATACCACTTTCTAGTATCAAGGACATTAAGGTAGAGTGAAAACATACAAGGGTGTTAGTTGACAAATTTGTCATTCAACTCTATATTCTCTCGCCCAAACAATGACAAATGTAACCATAATTGAATCAGTTACAATGGTATTTTATAACTATTTCTTTGCTTATTTTACAAGGTGGTAGGTACCTTTGAATGATATATAATGAATTAAATTATATATTACTTTTAACCAGAAAGCAAGAAAAGGTAGTGCTTTTAACCAGAAAGCTTTGAAATGAAATCCCACACACCCAAAATGAATTAAATGACTATAATAAGCTCAAAGACTTCAATATCAACTCAAATAAAGAATTCAAATTCCCATCACCATGACATATTTATTCAAAGATAGATATCCACATCAATAAGATTACCAAATGAAACTTCCAATATAAAGAAAGAAGACCATTGACATAACATTCAACATAAGAAGAATGATGATCCAAAATATCACAGCACAAAGACCATATATGCTCGAACCATTCAACAATATATCTTTTCTATACTGAAAGAGATAGAAATTGAAATAGGTATCAGAAGTATCTAACTTAATTAAGAAAATCAAAGTTTTTCTGAAACGAAAGATCCATACTATGTCGCCTATAGCATATTTATAGTGTTCACATAATAATTGTCTTTAGAAATAGAATGGTTTCTTGAAAACAACAGTTTTAAAATAAGTCTTTTAAAGAAGTCCAAGAGCCAAATCTTATAAATGCATGAAAGAAAATAAAATTAACTCGCCACCCCCTCTCCTTCTTTGGGTTCTTCAACACTTTCCATGGCTTGATCTTCTGCCATCTTTTCTTGCACCTTGATCTTCATCTTGTACTCTCGGTACTTAGTTATAGCAGCAATGATGCCTTTGCTCCCTGGAATGGTAGTGATCTATAGTCTAGTTCTGAACTTAGCCAAATTTTTAATGACCCCTGCCATAATTTCATGGATCATTTCATCCCTATTCCTGAAACCATTGAGATACATCTGTATCAGACCCACCTTACCTAGTGATTCTCCAGAAACTACCTCAGGATCAGTGAGTTCATTATACAGCATGTCTTTGACTTCCTTATGAATCTCTTTGGGGTCTCGTAGATTCTCCCTGAATTCATCTAGGATGCTCACTTCCAGTGCCTGGTAGTCCCTTTGAATACCAATCATTAAATCCAGATACTCTTGCAAAGCCTTATTAATTTGTTCAATAATATTATCATACATATTTAGTTTTTAGTCTAACAAGTTAGCCCAAGATGAGTCAATCTCATGAGGGTCATTAGCCAAATTCTCCTTCAAGAGTATTGCATAATCTAAAGCTACCAACTCAAAAACTTCCCTTGAAAGCACATAAGCAATCCCTTGCTCTTTTCTTAGTTATTGGAGCTCGTTGATCAATTCTTTTCTTTTGTTATGCACCTAAGAATAATTTTGTATCATTTTGGTTAAGAAAAACATGATGTCACAAGATATTTTTTCAACCCACTCAGAGATAGCCTTGGCATAATTCTTACTTTTTCTAATTTGTTGAATAGTACCAGCATCAATTCCAACAACCTCTAGCTAGATGCTTTCTATGATGTGGGTGACACAATGGATTAAATGAATCTACTTTAAGCCAAAATTTGAGACTGAAGTTTTATATTCTCTTTCCTTTCTTCCTTAGCTCTTTTAATTAAAGCATTGATGGAAAAATTAGCATGATATGAATCTCCTT
The DNA here is from genome assembly GCA_027924645.1 of Cunninghamia lanceolata. NCBI lineage: Eukaryota > Viridiplantae > Streptophyta > Pinopsida > Cupressales > Cupressaceae > Cunninghamia > Cunninghamia lanceolata. The sequence continues at coordinate 40,839,543 of BSBN01000809.1, read as the reverse complement.
CCAAAGTAGAAGGTCCCAAATCAATGTGACTTATTTTATAATCAGCTTCAATAATTTCCTCTTCATTCAAATCTTTTACAAGATCCACAATCTCCAACACTTGGTGACTAGTAGTAGCATCCTTGACCATTCTTGACATTCTCCTAGCCTTTTTGGGCTTAGAAGTACCTTGCAAGAGCATGGAAATTGTGTCTACTTCTTTTGCTGCAGTGGGTGCATTTTTCCTCTTTTTCTCCACCACCTTTTTCAACCAACTTAGGGAGGAAGTAACCACACTAGTATCCACATTGCTAGACACAGATTTATTCTAATTCTCTATTGAAACAGGAGCAGAAATCTCCTAATCATTAGGAGAAGAAGGAATTTCAAGAAAAGTAGGAAAAGAACCATCATTAACTATCTGCTCAAAAACAGGATCCAGACTTTCAGACACTCTTTTACTTGGAACATTTTTCTTTGCAGATAAATAGAGATTATCTGACTCTTAGGCTAACTTCAATCTAAGAGCATCATTAGGCTTCTCACCATCGCCTACTAATTGAGAATTAGAATTAGGCTATAGAGCTTCTTGTCTTCCTGAAGTAATACATGCACCAAAATTTTGTGTAGATCTATGTTCACTTGTGAGGCAAGCCAACATTCCCACGCCATCTCCGAGCCAGCCAATCTTCTATTCTTTTTATTACGGCAGTAGAGAAAACATTCAAATCAACAATTTCTTTTTCAGACCAATTGACTCAGAGAAGAGGCTTAGTCCCTAGGGCCTAATACTCTTCATCAATAATTTTAGAACTTTCTTCTACCCCCTCTGGGACGTAAATAGTGAGACCAAAAACCTAGCTTTAACTCAAAGTGAGCCTCATATAGTTCCTTCTCTGGACCGCCCTATCATCTATACAATCTTCCCAAAAATCTTCCAAAGTTGGGTGATGCTCATAGGAACCAGAGCCATGAAAGTTCTGCTTCACATAGTTTTTACTATCAAAATTGGACCTCATTGACAAAGTGTACAAATTAAATTTAGCTAAAACATGCTCTGGTCCCCTAGCAACCTCATTTGTTTTACACGAGTAGGAGGATAACTTCAATGGAAAATCATACCCCTTCTTTATCATACTATGATACTTAACATTCACTATAGACATTTGTTTGCATACTTTCAGAAAAATGACAAAATCACTAGGGTATCTTGGCAATTTTGTTGGGGTATTTTCATAAACCCCTACTCTTAGATAGTTAAACTTATCAAACTGAATATAAAAACTTCCATATTGCATGATTAGGGAAGCAACTTCTGGTGAAATCCATAGTTTAGGGTTTGCATCTAGTTTTCTCAATACATACATCAGAAAAGCATCATTTACACAACAGTAGTCCTTCATTCCAACATCCTTTTTTGATTGAGGTAAATAATTAAACACAGGTGTACTTGGAGTTAGAGACCCATGTGGCCTCAACCTTACGCAAACAACCTCTTGAATAGCCAGAATGTAAACCAGGTATGAACACATATGAAAGGTCAAAGTCTCCTGAAATCTCATTAACTACTCATTCAAATGAAAACTGATAAACTCAGCCCAATTTATGTATTTATCTTCACCACATATTAAAAAAATGAAATGGAACAGCATTTCCTCAAAAGAGTCTATATTTTCACTTCCTACTACTCTATGCAGCAAAGTAATCATATCTGAAATTTCATCTTTGAAATGGGCTCTTCCAAGTTTTTGAGGCAGTTGAGACTTACCTTTCTTCTCTGACTTCATCTAATTATACGCAATGGATTTCTTACACCAGTCCTTGTTAGCTTGAAAGAATACCATTCCAATAGGCATGGACATCTCTTCAAATTGTTGCCTTTTAGGAGTTTTTAATGCACGAGTAATGCTTTTTGGGTTAATTCTTCCTGACACAGTTCTGTCTTTAGCCTTAATTTCAAAAGTTTCAGGGACATATCTCCTTATGCAAGCCACAACTAGCTCTTCACTTTGCATAATGACCGGGAATCCTCCTGCATGTGCTAGACCACTTTATAGTATCTTCTTTGCAATTGGCGACCTATCCTCTTGTTGCAGTCAAAACTAGAACTCCTCTAAATCAATGTGACCAAGCTTGGTTACACTGATACCAGACCAACTATTTTTCAATTCCAAAATTATGAGGGCTCCCTGGTATTTGAATTTCATTACCACTGCAGAGTAGAGATCAACTAAATACAAAAAGAATGATAGCAGAGTATGGGAGAAATGGTGGTTGCATCACTTAGAGAAAACTCCGCAAGAAAATGAAAAAGATTGTGTGTGCTAGAGGGAAATTACTAAGTGTTTTAAATACTGAGTCAACCTGGCATTCAATGCATGCCTCGAGGACGTAGCCTTTAGATTTTCCCACTTGGATGAAAATTTTGAAAAGACATTGCTTTCATGTGCCATGACTATCATTTAATGATCATTATGAGCCTCGAGAATCGGTTGATCAACACTTTGTCACAAAGTCGCAAGATATCAAAACTTAGAACCTTAAGTCAGTGGTTTTGATGTTTAGAAAACTTCTAACCTAGCGACCACAAGAACAAAGAACAAATGTTAAGACTCCTCTATGCAATACGTGGTCAGAAAGTCAGCGGATTCAAGAACTTTATAACCATGCAACAAAAGTTGTGAACTTCAGGAATTCAGTGACTTAGTTAAACAAACTCTAACACATGCGACCTTTTAAAAAAATAAAAATTAGCTAAGGCAGCAAAGGAAAGACAACGCACTGACACTTGACCCAAAACACTAAAAAATGTAAGGCTTAGGAATGGAAATTTTGGGGTGTAACAACTAGCTCTAAATGGGGACAAGGACCATAGGGACGCAGAGAATCTAGAATCATGGCACAAAGCCTTATTCATTGGGCAAACAGAGGAAAAACAACACAACATATAGAAACAAAAAGAAACTAAAAGAAACTATGGTACAAGGGGAAGACTCAAGACCGCTACTAGTTGAACATTTTCAGGTCTTGCCCATTATAGGCAAGAGGTAAAGGAGTACCATATAGATAAGTTAGTAGAAAAGAATTGTCATCAATAACCTGCTTGACCAGGAAAGGACCTCTCCACAAAGAATCAAACTTTTTGTGTGCCCCTTTTGGTTCTCTCCTTTTGTCCCAAAGAAGTACTGAGTCTCTAATAGTGAAATTTCTTTGTCTAGCCTTTTTATCAAAAATCTTTTTTACCATTTTCTGATTCTTGGCTATTTTGTCCACAACTTTTTCTTTTTCCTCTTCCATCTTGTTTAAATACATGACCCTTCTTTCAAGTGCAGATTGAAATTCTTCATTTTCTATAGCTTTCTGTAAATCCAAGGTTGGAAGTTCTAAGGAGACAGGAATAGTGCTATCAATCCCATATACCAATTGAAAAGATGACATACCTATAGCCCTCTTATAAGTGATTCTATTTGTCCATAGAGCATCATATAATTTCTTATACCAACCCTTTTGATTCTTGTCTACCAACTTCTTAACAATGGAAATCAAGTTTTTATTACTGGATTCAGCTTTCCCATTACCCTGAGGATAATAATAATAAGAATTTTCCAAACTAATGCCATACTCGTAGCAGAAAAGAGTAATTTTAGAAGATGACAAAGAACTAGCATTATCAGTGACTATTTTCTTTGGAATGCAAAATCTTACTATGATGTTCTCTTTCAAGAAATTGCACACAACTTTTGAAGAAGTCTACTTTACTGGAATAGCCTCTACCCATTTAGTGAAGTAATCGGTAGTAGTAAGAATGTGCATATGTCTAGCACTTGAATTAGGATTAATAGGGCCAATAAAATCTAATCCCCAATGTTGGAAGGGTTCATCAATTACCACGGGTTTCAAAGGCAAAGATGCAAGATGAGGTCTGCCAATGAATTTCAAGCACTTTTCACATTTGGATACCCACTCATGAGCATCTTTAAACATGTCGAGCAAATAAAAACATTAGCACAAGATTTTAAATGTTGTGATAGAAGCAGAGAAATGTCCTCCACATGCTTCATCATGAAAAACTTTCAACAATTTTATTTGCTATTCTTTGTCAACACATTTGAGAAAGGTTCCATCTACTCCTTTTTTAGATAGGTTTCCCTCCCAAAGAACATACTTATTTGCCTTAAGTTTCAAATTCCTTCTTTCTTTGGCTGATAAGTGTGCAGGGTAGTCACCATAGGTTAAGAAATATGCAACATCTGAAAACCACTCATCAGTTGTGCTTGTGAAAAGCACTAAAGGAAATTGTTCTTCATTAATTTGATTTTTTGCAATCAGTTTACATAGACCTTTGCCCCTAACCAAATTAGTAGGCCTGATATCTACATCATACTCCTGCACTTTTACAATCCAAGACCCTCATTTATTACATCCAATTTCCTGTTGTGTGAGGATACTCTTGACAACACTTTTAGGGACAAAGACAATGGTATGTGAATACAGGATATAGAACCTAATTTTTTTTAAAGCTCTAATAACATCATAAGAATGTTTTTCGAGTGGGGAATACTTGAGTTCATAATTCTTGAGAGGAGTACTCATGAAGGAGATAGGGGCTTCTATTTCTTGCTCATTTTTTTGCATTAGGATAGCTGATAAAGTATGTTCCGATGCATAACAATATATAATGAAATCTTTATTGAAATCAGGGCATACCAGAGTGGGTCTGTTGGCAATAGAAACCTTTATATCTTCAAAAGCTTTCTTCCCTTCATTACTCCACTTGGATATTGGATGGTTCTTCATCATATTGGCTATGGGTCTCGTTAACTTAGTAAAATCAGGTACAAATCTCCTCGAGAAATTCACTTGGCCAAAGAATGACCTAGTGCTATCTTTATTTGCAGGCAATCCCAATTGCATAGTGGATTTTACTCTTTCAGGATCAACTTTGATACCATCTTTTGAGATGATATGTCCCAACAGTTTTCCTTCTGTAACAACAAAGATAGATTTCTTGGGATTTCAGTAGATCTCTTGTTCTTTGCAACGTTGTAGCATAATTTCTAGTTCATGAACATGATCAGCCCTCTTTTTTGAGAATACTGTTAGATCATCCAAATATACTACAATGATTTTATTTTTCAGATCACCAAATGAAACATCCATAGCCCTCTAGAAAGTGGCACCTGCATTAATAAGACCAAATGGCATTCTATTGTAGGCAAACACACCAATGGGAGTAGTGAATGTCATTTTATGTTGATCTTCTGGGGCTACTTCAATTTGGTTATAACCTAAGAATCCATCTAACATTGACATCATTTCAGAGCCAGTGACAGTTTGCATAACATGATCCATGATAGGCAATGGGTAGTTATCTTTCAACGAATCTTGATTTAAGTTCCTAAAATCAACACAAATCCTTATTTATCCATTTTTCTTCCAGACAGGAACAATCTTTGCTACCCATGTAGAATGATGAATGGGATAGATAATCTTGGCCTTGAGAATTTTATCTATCTCTTTAAATATGGCTTCTGCTATCTTTGGATTATATGTTCACTACTTTTGCCTATAAGGTATAGTGCCAGGTTTCAATGGTATCTTGTTCTGCAGTTCTCCATTCCTGAACTTTTTTAGATCTACATAGCACCATGCAAAAACATCCTTATACCTTATGAGCAAGGAAATGAGTTTCTCTTTTTCCTGAGGGGAACAACATTCCCCTATACATACTATCTTAGGATCTTCATTTTTTCCTATATTGATGCGGTCATAGTCAGCAGATGATTCAACACTGGCCTTACTTTTCCTCTTCAGGTGTTGATCATGTCTATTGAACAAATCTTCTAAAGACACTAAACCTTTGGGTATCTTGTTACCTTTCAATTGAATCATCTCAGATTTCTCACCATCAGGGGTATTGTTATGTCCCTCTAAGACATCATTACTCATATCATCACTTCCTTTAAAGAAGATGTTGGTGAACGCCTCAGCCTTCTCTAGGAATGCAATAATCTGTCTGTCACTATTGAACACCTGCCAATGGTTCACATTATCAGGAACACCCGGGTGATACACCACTTCAATTCTATAAGGTTTATCTTTAAAGTCTAGGTGAGGCAATAGCAAAGATGTAGGCACAACTAGTGAATCTGCTCTGGCATTAAGGTCTTTGGGCATGACTTCAATAGAAAAGGCATCAAAATCGTCAATGCAATCCCAAACTCTATTTCTATAATCTCTCAACCTGCCATTTTTCATAGTGTATTGCTTCTGGACCTACTTAACAATCCATTCTGCATCTCTTCTAACTTTCTGTTGTTTTATGCCGATTTCTTTGGCTAGGGTTAGGCCAAGTAGAAGTGCCTCATGTTCTATAGTATTGTTTGTATTTTTAAATTCCAACTTATAAGCATAAGGGAAACTATAGTCATCCATGGAAATCATAACAACTCTTGCACTAGAACCAACACTTGAGAAACTTCCATGAAATTCTAATGTCCATAAATCATCTGTTGTATCAGGACTGATCAGGCCAGAACATTCTTCCAATGAGGATGTGCACATAGAAGTACCTAGCCCAGTTTCTACAAACAAAATATCTGCTCATGGATCCCTTGACTTTAACACCATGAACTTAGCTTTGGGTTTCGGATTAAGTTGTACTTTCTTTCCTTCTAGTGGTATTATGTCATGAGAATAATCCATTTGCATCTCCCCACCCATGTCTCTAAAGAAACTTGTACTCAAAAGCATACCATAACTAGCATGAATGTTAGCAACAAGAATGGTTAGCTTCAACCTTTTTTTTGGAAAGGTAGCTAAAGCAACTTGAGCATCCTTTATTTGTCCTAAAATATGGACTTGTGAACCATCCATAGAAAAGCATTTTCCATGGTAGGAAGTGTAAGATAACCCGAGAACTCTAGCCACTTGAGTATTCATTACGTTGTCAGAAGCACCAGAATGAATAACACAATTGCTTAATCTAAAACCAACTATATAAAGGGATACATAAAATGGTTTTAGCTTAGAAAAATGATTTTACTAACTTGGATCTGTTTCATGTGAATTTGAGCAAACTTGTTCATTACTCTGGGATGGAGAAGGTTCTTGTTTGATATATTTCGCTAACCGATCTAACTTAGATGGATTGAGTCTAAGGTATTCAGCTTCAGAAATTTGAATATTAGTATTTTTACATGACTCAATTATATCAAATGAACTAGAAACAAGAGTATCAGGAGAAGGAATTGATGGTACCTCTGTAGATGTATTCCTGGGTGTAACATTCTCAGAGTTCTTTGAACTAGAAGTGGCTTGCCTGGATAGAATATACTTCAGATTAAAAGGTGAACCACTTGTCTGCCCCTTAGGGTCTGTGCCTTTTTGGGCCTATTGACCCCTTGTGAAGACTACACAATTTGGGTCAATCTCTGTATAAAAATCTTCTCCAGCCTTAGTGTCTAATTCATACTCAAAAAAGTTGACACTGGCATCATGAGACTAACCAGGTTCTTCCACATATGGTACTTCATTATGTTCATTGGTAGAGAGCATTTGCATAAACAGAACCATCTCAAGGCAAGTGGATCCATCATGATCTAAAGTTAGATGAAAATTACACATCATGTTACCTTTACTGGTAGAAGGTCCATTTTCAATAGCGAGCCTTTGAGAGGGACCAGTTAAAGGTAAAGTTTTGTTGTAACTGTTTGGAGGAACATAGTCTTTCCTTGGTATATCTTGATATTTTCCCTTTGGCATTTTCCTCTTTAAGGTGATTATATCATTGGCCAACCTTTGTACTACTAGGTCGGTAGAATTCATAGCAGAAGGTTTACCAGTCTGCAACTCCTTTTTCCACTTCTCGGCTATGATTAAATCATCTTCTATTGATATGGCTCTCTCTTGGTCTGCATTCACATCAGCTGCTCCCTCTCTTTTAATGGTAAAAGTGACATCTGGAGGAAGAGTATTAATAAAGAAACACTTCAATAGCTCATCCCTAGGTCTCATATTCTTAGGTATTCTATTGTACAGATTATTGAATTTGGTAACAAATTCTCTCATCGACTCATGCATTTCTTTCTTGATTGTAGCCAATTGGGTGACAAGAGTCTATTCATTCTCAGTAGTTTTGAATCTACTTTCAAACTTTGTTTTTAGAATATCCCAGCCATTGATAGAGCCATTGGGAAGGTGATAAAACCAATCAGCTATAGCATTAGTTAGGGATTCTACAAAAAGCCTCATAGGAACATCTTCATGTTGTACAACAAGAATACAAGAGGCAGTAAAAAATGCTTGCATATGTTCTTCTGGAGTGACTTTCCCATATTCTCTTGATTTAGGTATGATTTTCCTTGAGTCTTTAGGAAAATCAAGTAATTCGGCCCCAAGATTGAATGGACCTATAGTGGCTCCCCATGGGATGGGTGGAGGTTGAGCCATAATTTGAGGGTTTTGAACAGGAAAGTTTACATGTAAAGGGAGAGAAATCACGTGCAATAAAAGTGCCTAACAAGATGTTACTGAAGTGTTTGTAGAGCTTTGACTAGGAGGAGGGGATGGAGGTCTACTGGTGGACTTAGACTTAACCGTTAGATTAAGTTGGAAGGAAGAGAAGTTACTAGCTTCTAATAATACGAAACCTTCATCCGAAATCCCTTTCTTTCTATCTCCTCTAGTATATCTTTTTGAAGTGAGATTTAAATAATAAAAACTTATGATTACAGAGTTGCCAACTTCACTTACTGATTAATTCATGGAGGATTTTGCTGATTGTTCAATTGGTTTCTTTGGTTGGCCACTTGATTTCTGTGCCTATTGTTGGGAAGTGTTTGGACAGGAAAAACTCTTTCTCTTCATGGTATAGGTACTATAGCCTTAATAAAAACAATTTCTTGAGCATTCTCAAAATGTCTAGCATTATCTCTTATGATCTCACCAAGTTCCTCTTCCTCTTCTAATACTTCGTTAACTTGATATTGCAAGTTTGTTCTTCTGTGTTGCTAAGCAAGTAATATTAGACTAGTAACAATATCTTCTTGGTCACCTACAAGCCAATCTATCTTAGGCTAAAGGATTGGAGCGTTAAGCCTTTGAAGAACCATTAAAACAACTCAGAACACATATCTAACAATTTCCCTAGAATGAAAGGAAGCTATGTGCAGAAATCGCTTCCTACACTAATCTAATGAGGGGAGGAGAGAAATTCAAATTTATCCTAACTATTACAGCAACATTAAACCATTAACATGAGATATTGTAGCAAACACATAATAGAGAAGGTAAGATAGAAGAAGAGAGACACAAGATATACATGTGGAAAAAGCTTATCGCGTTTACAATGTATTATCAAAACAAAGAATGTTTACAACACACTTGCAATGCAAGTTCTCAGGAGTCTTCAACACTTGTATCTAGAGACAAATTGGAAGCATAATAGTACCTGTCAAACCTGTAATACATCTCCTCCTCCAAGCACCTATTTATATAGAATATATAAGGCAAAATTGCCTCTATCTTGGAATGGGAGTCCAACTTGGCCTCATGACCCAAAACCCACACCTATGGACACTTGGTCAACATTGTAAAATGTTCCTAACACTTGTCCATAGCTCCCATCCCAAAGAGGTCACCTATTTCTAAAATGCACTATGACAGATGCTCTTACGACTCTTACGACCATCATAGAATTTGTCATAGTAGTTACAACTTACAGATGTAAGAGAATCTGTCATACACAGGCTATAAATAGCATATTCTCTTACAACATGTCATAGTCCACCTTGGGGTGCCCAAAGATGCCTTTTTCAAAGATGCTTCATGACACATGTCTTCACCTATCTTACAAGCTTCTATTTCCAACTCTTACATGTCATAACTTCGTCATAGGAATCCATCATAACCATTTTTGTTAAGATTCCCTTAAACAACATCCAAGATGCCAACACATGTCAAAATATTCCTACCACAAAGTGGCACGCCTATCTCCTCAGGAAAAATTATAATTAATTTACAACATAGGCAATTAATAAATAAATACAATCAAAATAATGCAAGGAATTATCAAGGTTGAGACACCTTAATTCCCAACATTCTCCCACTTGTCAAACACCTTGTAAGAGCTAATAGAATAATAAGATTTAACTGCTATAGGCTAAGAGGTCCATAGACTCCAAGCACCATCTGAACTTCTCTGTGCCCACTAGCTTCATCAATGCATCTACAACATTCTTCAAAGTATCTACCTTCTCAAAATTTATCTTCCCATCCTCTACCATGTCTCTCACGATGTGAAACTACACATCAATATGCTTTGTTCTGGCATGGAAAGTTGGATTCTTCACAAGGCAAATTGTACTTTGACTGTCACAACTGATAGTAATTTAACCTACATCAACACCTATATCTAAACACAATCTCTTAAGCCAAATGGCTTCCTTACAAGCATGAGTTGTAGCCATATACTCAGATTTTGTAGTGGACAAAACAACCACAGGTTGTCACTTACTCATCCAACTAATCACACCACCAAACATTGTGAACACATATGCACTGGTGGATCTCTTGCTATCAATGTCACCTGCCCAATTAGAATCCACAAACCCACGAATACAAACTGAATGCAGAGGTCCTGTAGCCTTGCAATGATGGCAAATGGAATACTCAAAAGTGCCCCTCAAATATCTGAACACTTGCTTAACTACATCCCAATGTACCCATCTAGGATTAGCCATAAACCAACTAAGGACTCCCACTACTTAGGCAATGCCTAGTCTTGTGCAGACCATAGCATACATCAAACTACCAACAACACTAGCATAAGGTACTCTACTCATAATAGGCATGAGTTTTCCACAGTCCATGAATTAAGAGATAGAGTGCTTCTAGATTAAACTGTGTATGTTTTTGAATCAGCATTTCGGATCGTGCTCAATGATCCGTCATCAATGTTTTGTCCTCTTCCTAATGATGGATCATTGAGCATGATCTGAAACATTGATGCAAAAACATACACAGTTTAATCCAGAAGCACTCTATCTCTTACTCTACTCATGTTCTCCACCTCACTAGGAGATTTCAAACAATCATTAATAGACAACTTTTTCCCCAATGAAACAAGAACACTCACTAGTCTACAATCTGCCATGCTAAACCTATCCAATACGGTCTTCACATACTTACTCTAGCTTAACCAAAGTTTTTCATTAGTTCTGTCTCTTCTGATTTCCATTCCAAGAATGTACCTAGTTGCCCTAAATCTTTCATTTCCAACTGTGCTCCCAACTGAGACTTAAAATCAGAAATCATATTCTTACCTTTCCCAATGAGGAACATATCATCAACATATAATGCAACAATGAGAATATGATCACCATCAAACTTATAATACACACAGTGATCTGATTTTGATGTCATGTAACTAATTAACAACACAAAGGCATCAAACTTCAAGTACCATATCCTAAGAGATTGCTTCAAACCATACAAAGACTTGATAAGCTTGCAAACCAAATTTTCTTTACCTTTATCTATGTACTGCTCTGGCTATGACATGTAGATTTCTTCCTCCAAATCACCATGAAGGAAAGTTGTCTTCACATCCATCTATTCTATCTCTAAATAATAAGCAACCACAAGAGATAACATAAGTCTAATGGATGTCAACTTTGCAACAGGAGAGAAAATTTCACCATAATCAATTCCCTCCACTTGTGAGTACCCCTTCGCAACCAATCTAGCCTTGTACTTTTCAACACTGCCATCTGCACCAAATTTCTTCTTAAACACCCATTTGCAACCAATGGGTTTCTATCCATCAGGTAAAGGCACCAATTCCCATGTTTTGTTCTATTCCAAAGAAGCCATCTCATCCTCCATGGCTTCCTTCTAGGAACCTACATCTTTCATGCCCATGGCCTCTTTCACAGTTCTAGGCTCATTGGTGTTAGAAAGTAAAGCAAAATCACAACTAGAATCATGTAATGAATAATCAAACCTATCAAGTTGCCTTCTTGTTCGTGTAGACCTCCTCAATGGCTAAGGTTGAGGTTTTGCTTCTTCTTCTTCAATTTCAAAGCTGTTGGAGCTCTCCTCATCATCATGCCTCATAGGGTCTGTCTATTTAGTCTTCTAAGGGGTAGAAGGAAACTAAATTGCATCTTCTTTCTTTTCTATTTGTTCTAGCTATAGAAAAATGGAAGAGGGTGTTAGCTCTCTGAAGATAACACTTCTTCTATAAAACACTTTCTCAGTCATGGGATCCCAAAGCTTGTATCCTTTCACACCGACACCATAGCCAATGAAAATACATTTAACAACCTTGTTCTCCAACTTAGAGTGTTTCTCCCTAGGCACATGTGCATATGGCTCACAACCAAAAACATGAAGATGCCTTACTGAAGGCTTCTTACCAAACCACACCTCCATAGGTGTTTGGCCTACAAGGGCTGATGTAGGAGATCTGTTTACCAGATAGCAAGCAATGGTAACAACTTCAGCCCAAAGCTTTTGTTCGAGGCTTGCTCAAATAAGTATACTCCTAGCCTTCTCCATCAGTGTCTTGTTCACCTCTCTGGAACTCCATTTTGTTGCGAGATATATGGAGTTGTCTTATGCCTTTCAATCCGTTGCTCTTTGCAGAACTCATTGAACTCTGCTGAACAAAACTCACCACCATTGTCAGTTCTTAAACACTTAATCTTTTTACAAGTCTAATTTTCAGCAAAGGCTTTAAACTCTTTAAACTGACTAAAGACTTTAGTCTTGCTTCTGATAAAATAAACCCATGTCCTTCTATTGTAATCATCTATGAAAGATACAAAATATACAAATTTTGAAATCGAAGGAACATTAATAGGACCAAACACATCAGAATGAATAAGATCCAATACACCAGAAGACTTGTGAGAACTAGAGTAAAACTGAACACTGTTTTGCTTTCCATAAATGCAATGTTTGTAAAAGTCAAACTTGAGATTACAATCATTTAACCCCTCAACAAATTTTTTATTTTTTAGGGTACGCAGACCCTTCTCACCAATGTGGCCTTATCTCAAATGCCATAACATAGTCTTTTTAGTAGGAAGCTTAGCTTCCAAAGGATGTGCACAACCATCGAAACTGGTTACAATAGATTTCTTCACTACATGTTCAAATGGTGGGGATGAAGTGATAGCAGCTCATTTCCTTGAGTTAGAAGAACTATTGCACTGTGAAGTGCATGCCTCTAGCTAAAACAGAGTATGCATTTGAGTACTCTTCGCAAGTACCATAGATCCTCTTGTCATCTTGCCTTCGAAAAGACAACTTTCACACCTGTATCATTCAACATACTTATAGAAAGTAGGTTCCGTGTAAGGCCTAGAATGTACATAACTCTAGTGATCCCCTTCACTCATCCATTAGGGAATTGGATTGAGACTCTTCCATGACCAACAATCTTCATATGAGATTCGTCACCAAGGTACACCCTTCCACCATTGAACTCTTCATATTTGGTAAACCAGTTTCGATGCGAGGTCATGTGGAATGATGCACCAGAATCAATCAACCACACATCATCAGATGCATGGGTGGCCAGGGATGCGATGAAGACATCACCATCATCTTGTGACTTGTCATAATCTAAATTAGGAGCTTTCTTCTTTTTCTTCTCCTCTTTGCATTCCTTTTAGAAATACCTAGTTTTACCATAGTTCCAACAAAGAGCCTTGGACTTTCCAAGAGATTTGGATCTCCCACAGGATTTGGATCTACCCTTTTCACCTTTCTTGTCCTTTTTCTTCCCTTTCTCTTTGGGTCTTCCACAAACTGCAAGATCCTCTTTGGTTGCTTTAGAAGACTTTCTTTGCATCTCTTCATATAATAGAAAAGATACCACATCTTCCATCTTGAAGGTGGTAGTGGTGTTTCCAATAGCCATGACAAGATGATCCCACGAATCTGGAAAAGAACAAAGTAGGGTCATGCATCAATCCTCCTCCATTTTCACACCCACATATGTCAACTATGCAATGATCATGTTGAAAGCATTCATGTGATCCACAACAAATCCTCTGTCTTCCATCTTCAAAGAAAATAACTTCATTTTTAGAAAAAAGTTTGTTTACCAAGGACTTGGGATGATAAACATCACCCAACTTCTTCCAAAGATCTTTCATGCTCTTCTTCTCATAGACATTTAAGAGGATAGAGTCAGCTAAATAGAGTCTTATGAGACCCTTAGCCTTCTGATCTTTGATGTCCAAATCAGCTTGTGACATTGATATAGGTTTCACACTAGATACGGTTTCCCATAGGTCACGATCAACAAGTAGGTCCTCCATCTTCAATTTCCACAACTCAAAATTAGTGCCATTGAATTTCTCAACCTCTAACCTTCCAGATGTGGTTGCCATCTCCTTGCTACAATAAGAGACGGAATACTCTGCACAAGACTCCCACTCAACCTAAGATTAGATCAAAAAATCCCTACCTAACAACTAAGACCAAAACTGGCCAGGCTCTGATACCAACTGAAAGGAAGCTAGGTGTGCGAAAATTGCTTCCTACACTAATCTAATGAGGGGAGGAGAGTGCAATTCAAATTTATCCTAACTATTACAGCAACATTAAACCATTAACATGAGATATTGCAGCAAACACATAATAGAGAAGGTAAGACAAAAGAAGAGAGACACAAGATATACATGGGGAAAACCCTTATCGGATAAAAAACCCCACATTCCAAAACATGGACAATGTATTATCAAAACAAAGAATGTTTACAACACACTTGCAATGCAAGTTCTTAGGAGTCTTCGACACTCATATCTAGAGACAAACTGGCAGCATAACAGTACCTGTCAAACCTGTAATACATCTCCTCCAAGCACCTGTTTATATAGAATATACAAGGCAAAATTGCCTCTATCTTGGAATGGGTGTCCAACTTGGCCTCATGGTGCAAAACCCACACCTATGGACACTTGGTCAACATTGTAGAATGTTCCTAACACTTGTCCATAGATCTCATCCCAAAGAGGTCACCTATTTCCAAAATGGGCTATGACAGATGCTTTTACAACTCTTATGACCGTCATAGAAGTTACAACTTACAGTTATAAGAGAATCTGTCATACACAGGCTATAAATAACATATTCTCTTACAACATGTCATAGTCCATCTTGGCGTGCCCAAAAATACATTTTTCAAAGATGCTTCAAGACACATGTTTTCACCTGTCTTACAAGCTTCTATTTTTGACTCTTACATGTCATAACTTCGTCATAGGAATCCATCATAATTGTTTTGGTCAAGATTCCCTTTCACAAAATCTAAGATGCCGACACATTGAAAAATATTCCTACCACAAAGTGGGATGCCTATCTCCTCATGTGAGGACAAAATTACAAGTTGTCATCTTCCATGTAGGATGACACATCACCATGCCACATCCCACAAAATGACACTATGGAATTTACAATTAATTTACAACATAGGCAATTAATAAATAAATACAATCGAAATAATGCAAGGAATTATCAAGATTGAGACACCTTAATTCCCAACATAGTAGAGTCGCCAAACATCTATTGGTTGAAAGATTTGTCAGTCAACTCTATATTCTCTCGCCCAAACAATGACAAATGTAACCACAGTTGAATCAGTTACAATGGTATCTCTTCTTATTTTACAAGGTGGCAACCACCTTCAAATGATATACATTGAATTAAATTATAAGTTGCTTTTAACCAAAAAGCAAGAAACGATAGTGCTTTTAACCAGAAAGCTTTGAAAGGAAATCACACACACCCAAATAAATTAAATGACTATAATAAGCTCAAAGACATCAACATCAACTCAAATAAAGAATTCAAATTCCCATCACCGTGACATATTTATTCAAAAGTAGACATCCACAACAATAACATTACCAACTGAAACTTCCAATATAAAGAAAGGAGACTATTGACATAACATTCATCATAAGAAGAATGATGATCCAAAACATCACAACACAGACCATATATTCTCAAACCATTCAAAAGTATATCTTTCCTATATTAAAAGAGATAGAAATTGAAATAGGTGTAAGAAGTATCTAACTTAATTGAGAAAATCAAAGTTTGCCCAAAAAGAAAGATCCATACTATGTCGCCTATATCATATTTATAATGTTCAGATAATAACTGTCTTTAGAAATAGAATGGTTTCTTGAAGACAACCGTTTTAAAACAAGTCTTTTAAAGAAGTTCAAGTGCCAAATATTAGAAATGCATGAAAGAAAATAAAATTAACTTGCCACCCCCTCACCTTCTTTGGGGTCTTCAACACTTTCCACAGCTTGATCTCCTGCAAACTTTTCTCACACCTTGATCTTCAGCTTTTACTCTTGGTACTTAGTTATAGCAGCAGTGATGCCTTTGCTCCCTAGAATGGTAGTGATTTGTAGTCTAGTTCTAAACTTAGCCAAATTTTTAATTACTTTGGCCATAGTTTAATGGATTATTTCATCTCTATTCCTAAAACCATTGAGATACATCTGTATTAGACCCATCTCAGCCAGTGATTCTCTAGAAACTACCTCAGGATCACCAAGTTCATTATACAGCATGTCTTTGACTTTCTTATTAATCTCTTTGGGGTCTCGTAGATTCTCCATGAATTCATCTAGGATGCTCACTTCTAGTGCCTGGCAGTCCCTTTGAATACCAATCATTAAATCTAGATACTCTTGCAAAGCCTTATTAATTTGTTCAATAAGATTATTGTACATATTTAGTTTCTAGTCTAACGAGTTAGCCCAAGATGAGTCAATCTCACAAGGGTCATTAGCCAAGTTCTCCATCAGGAGTATTGTAGAATCTAAAGCTACCAAATCAGAAACTTCCCTTGAAAGCACATAAGTACTCCCTTGCTCTTTTCTTACTTGTTGGAGCTTGTTGATCAATTCTTTTCTTTTCTTATGCACTTGAGAATAATTCTGTATCATTTGGGTTGAGAAAAACATGATGTCACAACATATTTTTTCAACCCACTCAAAGATAGCCTTGGCATAATTCTAACTTTTTCTAATTTGCTGAATAGTACCAGCATCAATTCCAACAACCTCTGAGCTAGATGCTTCTTGTGATGTGGGTGACACAATGGATTGAATGAATTTGCTTAAAGACAAAATTTGAGACTGAAGCTTTATATTCTCTTTCCTTTCATCCTTAGCTCTTTTAATTAAAGCATTGAAAAAAAAAAATTAGCATGATATGAATCTCTTTCCAAAGTAGAAGGTCCCAAATCAATGTGACTTATTTTATAATCAGCTTCAGTAATCTCCTCTTCATTCAAATCTTTTACAAGATCCACAATCTCCAACTCTTGGTGACTAGAAGTAGCATCCTTGAGCATTTTTTACATTCTCCTGGCCTTTTTGGGCTTAGAAGTACCTTGCAAGAGCATGGCAACTGTGTCTACTTCTTTTTCTATGCTAGGTGCATTTTTCCTCTTTTTCTCCACCACCTTTTTCAACCAACTCGGGGAGGATGTAACCACACTAGTATCCACATTGCTAGACAGAGATTTATTCTAATTCTCAATTGAAATGGGGGCAGAAGTCTTCTCATCATTAGGAAAAGAAAGAATTTCAAGAAAACTAGGAAAAGAACCATCATTAACTATCTGCTAAAAAATGGGATCTGAACTTTTATACATTGTTTTAGCTGGAACATTTTTGTTTGCAGATAAGGGGAGATTATCTGACTCACATGATGACTTTGATCTGAGAGCATCATTAGACTTGTCACCATTGCCTCCTGATTGAGAATTAGAATTAGGCTATAGAGATTCTTGTCTTACTGAAGTAATGCGTGCACCAGGTCTCTATTTACTAGCTCTAGGGTTTCATCAGTTGTGAGGTGAGCCAACATTCCCATGCCATCTCCCAGCCAGCTAATCTTTAGTTCTTTTTATTACGGTAGCAGAGCAAACCTTCAAATTAACAATTTCTTTTTTAGACCAATTGACTCGGGGAAGAGGCTTAGTCGCCATGGCCTGATACTCTTCATTAGTAATTTCAGAACTTTCTTCTATCCCCTTTGGGACGTAAATAGTGAGACCAAAAACCTAGATTTGACTCAAAGTGAGCCTCATATAGTTCCTTCTCTAGACCTCCCTATCATCTATGAAATCTTCCCAAAAATCTTCCAGAGTTGGCTGATGCTCATAGGGACTAGAGCCATGAAAGTTCTGCTTCACATAGTTTTTACTATCAAAATTGGACCTCATTGACAAAGTGTACAAATTAAATTCAGCTAAAACATGCTCCGCTCCCCTAGCAACCTTATTTGTTTTACACGAGTAGGAGGGTAGCTTCATATGAAAATCATACCCCTTCTTCATACTATGATACTTAACATTCACTATAGACATTTGTTTGCATACCTCCAGAAAAATGACAAAATTGCTGGTGTATCTTGGCAATTTTATTGGGGCATTTTCATAACCCCCTACTCTTTGATAGGTAAACCTATCAAATTGAATATAAAAACTTCCATATTACATGATTAGGGAAGCAACTTTTGGTGAAATCCTTAGTTTAGGGTTTGCATCTAGTTTTCTCACTACATACATCAGAAAAGCATCATTTATGCGGCGGTAGTCCATTCCAACATTCTTTTTCAATTGGGGAAAATAATTAAACACAGGGGCACTTGGAATTAGAGACCCATGTGGCCTCAACCCAGCCCAAACAACCTCTTGACTGGCCAGAATGTAAACCATGTATGAACACACATGAAAGGTCAAAGTCTCCTGAAATCTCATTAACTACTCATTCAAATAAAAAATGATAATCTCGGCCCAATTTATGTATTTATCTTCATTGCATATTAACAAAATGAAATGGCATATCCATTCCTAAAAAGAGTCTGTATTTTCAATTCCTACTACTCTATGCAGTAAAGTAATCATATCTAAAATTTCATCTCTGAAATGGGCTCTTCTAAGTTTTTGAGGTAGTTGAGACTTACCTTTCTTCTCCAACTTCAGCCAATTACGTGCGATGGATTTCTTGCACCAGTCCTCGTTAGCTTGAAAGAATTCCATTCCAATAGCCACAGACATCTATTCAAATTCTTGCCTTTTAGTAATTTTTAATGCATGAGTAATGCTTTGTGGGTTAATTCTTCCCAACATAGTTCCATCTTTGGCCATGATTTCAAAAGTTTTGGGGATGTATCTCCTTACACAAGCCACAACTAATTATTCACTTTGTACAGAGACCGAGAATCCTCCTGCATGTGCTAGACCACTTTCTAGTATCTTCTTTGTAATTGGTGACCTATCCTCTTGTTACAGTCGAGACCAGAACTCCTCTAAATCAATGTGACCAAGCTTGGTATCACTAATACCAAAACAACTAAGTATAGAAAGAATGATAGCAGAGTATGGGAGAAATGGTGGCTGCATCACTTAGAGAAAACTCGGCAAGAAAATGAAAAAGACAACGTGTGCTGGAGGGAAATTACTACGTGTTTTAAATACTGCTTTGATGTGGCATTCAATGCATGCCTCGAGGATGTAGAATTTAGATTTACCCACTTGGACAAAATTTTTGAAAAGACATTCCTTTCATGTGCCTTGACTATCATTTAATGATCATTATGAGCCTTGGGAACTGGTTGATCAACACCTTGTCATGAAGTTTCAAGATATCGTAACCTTAGAACCTTAAGTTGGGGGTTTTGATGTTTAGAAAACCTCTAACCTAGCATCCACAAGAGCAAAGAACAAAGGAAAGACAAAGCACTGACACTTGGCTAAAAACACTAAAAAATACAAGGCTTAGGAATGGAAATTTTGGGGTATAACAACTAGCTCTAAATGGGGACACAGACCACAGGAACGTAGAGAATCCATAATCATGGCACAAAGCCTTATTCATTGGGAAAATAGAGGAAAAACAACACAACAAACAGAAACAAAAAGAAACTATGGTACAAGGGGAAGACTTGAGACTGTTACCAGTTGAACATTTTCAGGTCTTACCCATTATAGGCAAGAGGTAAAGGAGTACCATCTGGATAAGTCAGCAAAAAAGAATTGTCACCAATAACCAGCTTGATTAGGAAAGGACCTCTCCACAAAGAATCAAACTTTTTGTGTGCACCTTTTGGTTCTCACCTTCTGTCCCAAAGAAGTACCGAGTCTCCAACAGTGAAATTTCTTTGTCTAGCCTTTTTATCAAAAATCCTTTTAACCATTTGCTAATGCTTGGTTATTCTATCCACAATTTTTTCTCTTTCCTCTTCCAGCTTGTTTAAATACACGACCCTTCTTTCAAGTGCAGATTGAAATACTTCATTTTCTATAGCTTTCTGTAAATCCAAGGTTGAAAGTTCTAAGGAGACAAGAATAGTTCTATCAATCCCATATACCAATTGAAAAGGTGAAATACCTATAGCCCTCTTATAAGTGATTCTATCTGCTCATAGAGCATCATATAATTTATTATACAAACCCTTTTGATTCTCGTCTACTAGCTTCTTGATAATGGAAATCAAGTTTTTATTGCTAGATTCAGCTTGCCCATTACCCTGAGGATAATAATTAGAAGAATGCCCGAAACTAATGCCATACTCATAGAAGAAAAGAGTTATTTTAGAAGATGAAAATGAACTAGCATTATCAGTGACTATTTTCTTTGGAATGCCAAATCTTACTATGATGTTCTCTTTCAAGAAATTACACACAACTTCTAAAGAAGTCTTCTTTATTGGAATAGCCTCCACCCATTTAGTGAAGTAATTTGTAGTAGTAAGAATGTGCATATGTCCAACACTTGAACTAGGATTAATAGGGCCAATAAAATCTAATCCCCACTGTTGGAAGGGTTCATCAATTACCACGAGTTTCAAAGGCAAACCTACAAGATGAGGTCTGCCAATGAATTTCAAGCACTTTTCACATTTGGATACCACTCATGAGCATCTTTAAACATGTCGGGCCAATAAAAACATTAGTGCAAGATTTTAAATGTTGTGACAGAAGCAGAGAAATGTCATCCACATGCTTCATCATGAAAAGCTTTCAACAATTTTATTTGCTAATCTTTGTCAACACATTTGAGAAAGGTTCCATCTACTCCTTTTTTATATAGGTTTCCCTCCCAAAGAACATACTTATTTGCCTTAAGTTTCAAATTTCTTCTTTCTTTGGTTGGCAAGTGTGTAGGGCAGTCACCATAGGTTAAGAAATATGCAACATTTGAAAACTACTTATCATTTGTGCTAGTGAAAAGAACTAAAGGCAATTGTTCTTCTTCATTAATTTGATTTTTTACAATCAGTTTACATAGACATTTACCCCTGACCAAATTAGTAGGCTTGATATCTACATCATACTCCACTTTTGCTATCCAAGACCCTCATTTACTACATCTAATTTCCTCTTGTGTGAGGATACTCTTGATAGCACTTTCAGGGACAAAGACAATGGTATGTGAATCTAGGATATAGAACCTAAAACTTTTAAAATCTCTAATAACAATATAAGCATGTTTTTCGAGTGGGGAATACTTGAGTTCATAATTCTTGAGAGCAGTACTCATGAAGGAGATAGGGGCTTCTATGTCTTGCTCATTTTTTTGCATTAGGATAGCTAATAAAGTATGTTCCGATGTATAACAATATATAATGAAATCTTTACTGAAATTAGGGCATACCAGAGTGGGTGTGTTGGCAATAGCAACCTTTATATCTTTGAAAGCTTTCTTCCCTTCATTACTCCACTTGAAGATTAGATGGTTCTTCATCATGTAAGCTATGGGTCTCATTAACTCAGCAAAATCAGGTACAAATCTCCTTAGGAAGTTCACTTGGCCAAAGAATGACCTAGTGCTATCTTTGTTTGCCAGCAATCCCAATTGCATAATGGATTTTACCCTTTCAAGATCAACTTTGATATCATCTTTTGAGATGATATGTCCCAAAAGTTTTCCTTCTATAATAGCAAAGATAGATTTCTTGGGATTCAAGGAGATCCCTTGTTCTCTACAACATTGTAACATAATTTCCAAGTCATGAACAATATCAGCCCTCTTTTTTGAGAATACTATTAGATCATCCAAATATACTACAATGATTTTATTTTTTAGATCACCAAATGAAAGATCCATAGACCTCTAAAAAGTGGCACCTACATTAATAAGAACAAATGGCATTCTGTTGTAGGCAAACACACCAATGGGAGTAGTGAATATCATTTTATATTGATCTTCTAGGGCTACATGAATTTGGTTATAACCTGAGAATCTATCTAACATTGACATCATTTTGGTTATAACCTGAGAATCTAGCAATAGTTTACAAAACATGATCCATGACAGGCAATGGGTAGTTATCTTTCAATGAAGCTTGATTTAAGTTCCTGAAATCAACACAAATCCTTATTTCTCCATTTTTCTTCCTCACAGGAACAATGTTTTCTACCCATGTAGAATGATGAATGGGATAGATAATCTTGGCCTTGAGAATTTTATCTATCTCATTAAAAATGGCTTCTACTATCTTTAGATTATATGTTCGCTACTTTTGCCTATAGGTACAGTGCCAAGTTTGAATGGTATCTTGTGCTATAGTTCTCAATTCCTAAAGTTTTTTAGATCTGCATAGCACCATGCAAAAATATCCTTATACCTTATGAGTAGAGAAATCGGTTTCTCTTCTTCCTGAGGGGAACAACATTTCCCTATACATACTATCTTAGGATCTTCATTTGTTCCTATATCGATGCGGTCATAGTCAGCAGACAATTCACCACTAACCTTACTTTTCCTCTTCAAGTGTTGATTATGTCTATTGAACAAATCCTCTAAAGACACTAAACCTTTGGGTATCTTGTTACCTTTCAATTGAATCGTCTTAGATTTCTCACCATTAGGGGTATTGATATGTCCCTCTAAGACATCATTACTCATATCATCACTTCCTTCAAAGATGTTGGTAAATGCCTCAACCTTCTCTAGGAATGCAATAATCTACCTGCCACTATTGAACACTTGCCAATGGTTCACATTATCAGGAACACCTGGGCGATACACCACTTCAATTATATAAGGTTTATCTTTAAAGTTTGGGTGAGGCAATAGCAAAGATGCAGACACAGCTAGTGAATCTTCTTTGACATTAAGTTCTCTGGGCATGGCTTCAATAGAAAAGGCATCGAAATCCTCAATGTAATCCTAAACTCTATTTCTATAATGTCTCAACCTGCCATTTTTCACAATGTATTGCTTCCGGACCTGCTTAACAATTAGTTTTGCTTCTCCTCTAATCTTCAGCTATTTTATGCCTCTTTCTTTGGCTAGGGTTAGGCCAAGTAGAAGTGCCTCATATTTTGCAGTATTGTTTATATTTTCAAATTCCAACTTGTAAGCATAAAGGAAACTATAGCCATCTGGGGAAATCATAACAACTCTTGCACTAGAACCAGCACTTGAGAAACTTCCATCAAATTCTAATGTCCATAACTCATCTGTTGTATTAGGAATGATCAGGCAAGAACATTCTTCCTTTGAGGATGTGCACATATAAGTACCTAGCCTAGTTTCTACAAATAGAATATCTTCCTGTGGATTCCCTGACTTTAGCACTGCAAACTTAGCTTTGGGTTCTGGGTTGAGGCATACTTTCTTTCCTTCTAGTGGCATTATGGCATGAGACTAATCCATTTTTATCTCCCCACCCAGGTCTCTACAGAAACTTCTACTCAAAATCATATCATAACTAGAAGGAATATCAGAAACAAGAATGGTCAGCTTCAACCTTTTTTTTGGAAAGGCAGCTAAAGCAACTTGAGCATCCTTTATTTATCCTAAAATTGGGACTTGTGAACCATCCATAGAAAATCATTTGCCATGGGATGAAGTGTAAGATAACCCTGGAGCTCTAGCCACTTGAGCAGGCATTATGTTGTCAGAAGCACCCAAATCAATAACACAATTGCTTAATCTAAAACTAGCTATATAAAGGGATACAGAAAATGGGTTTGGCTTAGAAAAAGGATTTTGCTGACCTAGATCTGTTTCATGTGAATTTGAGCAAAGTTTTTCATTGATAGGTATACTAGACACTTGAGCATTACTCTAGGACAAAGAAGGTTCTTGTTTGATATATGTCACTAACTGATCTAACTCAGATGGATTGAGTCTAAGGTATTCATCTTGGGAAATTTGAATCTTAGTATTTTTACATGACTCAATTATATCAAATGAACTAGCAATAAGATTATCAGGAGAAGGAATCGATGGTACCTTTGTAGATGTATTCTTGGGCGTAGCATTCTCAGACTTCTTGGAACTGGAAGTGGCTTGCCTGGATAGAATATACTTTAGAGTAAAAGGTGAGTGACTTGTTTGCCCCTTAGGGTTTGTGCCTTTTTGGGCCTGTTGACCTCTTGTGAAGACTAAACAATTTGGGTCAATCTCTCTATAAACATCTTCTCCAGCCTCAGTGTTTGATTCATACTCAAAAAATTTTACACTAGCATCATGAGACTGGCCGAGTTCTTCCACATATGGTACTTCATTATGTTCATTGGTAGAGAGCATTTGCATAAATCGAACCATCTCGGGGCAAGTGGATCCATCATGATTTGAAGTTAGATGAAAATTACACATCATGTTACCTTTACTGGTAGAAGGTCTATTTTAAATAGTGAGCCTTTGAGAGGGACCAGTTAAAGGCAAAGTTTTATTGTAACCACTAGGAGGAACATAGTCTTTCCTTGGTATATCTTGATATTGTCCCTTTGGCATTTGCCTCTTTAAGGTGATCATGTCATTAGCCAAGCTTTGTGTAACTGGATCGGTAGAATTTACAGTAGAAGGTTTACTAGTCTGTAACTCCTTTTTCCACTTCCTGACTATGATTAAATCATCTTCTATTGATATGGCTCTCTGTTGAGCTGCATTCACATCAACTGCTCCCTCTCTTTTAATGGTAAAACTGACATCTAGAGGAAGATTATTAATAAAGAAACACTTCAATAGCTCATCCCCGGGTTTCATATTCTCAAGTATTCTATTGTATAGCTTATTGAATTTGTCAACAAATTGTCTCATCGACTCGTGTATTTCTTTCTTCATTGTAGCCAATTGGGTGACAAGAGTCTATTCATTCTCAACAATTTTGAACCTACTTTCAAACTTTGTTTTCAAAATATCCCAGCCATTGATAGCTCCATTGGGAAGGTGATAAAACCAATCAATGGTAGCATCAGTTAGGGAGTCTACAAAAAGCCTCATAGCAAAATCTTCATGTTGTACAACAAGAATAGAAGAGGTGGTGAAAAAGGCTTGCATATGGTCTTTTGGAGTTACTTTCCCATCTCCTCTAAATTTAGGTATGATTTTCCCTGAGCCTTTAGGCAATTTATGTAATTCAGCCCCAAGATTGAGTGGACCTATAGTGGCTCCCCATGGGATGGGTGGAGGTTGAGCCATGATTTGAGTGTTAGAAACAGGAAAGTTTACATGTAAATGGAGAGTAATCCTTTGCAATAGAAGTGCCTGACAATATGTGGCTGAAGTGTTTTTAGAGCTTTGACTAGGAGGAGGGGATGGAGGTCTACTAGTGGACTTAGACTTAACCTTTTGATTAAGTTGGAAAGAACAAAAGTTACCAGCTTCTAATAATGTGAAATCTTCATCCCACATCCCTTTCTTTCTATCTCCTCTAGTATATCTTTTTGAAGACAGATTTAAATAATAAAAGTTGAAGATTACAGAGTCGCCAACTTGACTTACTGATTAGCTCGTGGAGGATTTTGCTGATTGTTCAATTGGTTTCTTTGGTTGGCCACTTGATTTCTGCGCCTATTGTTGGGAAGTGCTCGGACAAGAAAAACTCTCTCTTTGTGGTATAGGTACTACAACCTCAATAATAACAATTTGTTGAGCATTCTCAAAATGTCTAGTTTTATCTCTTATGATCTCACCAAATTCCTCTTCCTCTTCTAATACTTCGTTAACTTGATGATATTACAAGTTGGTTCTTTTGTGTTGCCAAACAAGTAATCTTAAACTAGTAACAATATCTTCCTGGTCACCTACAAGCCAATCTACCTTAGGCTAAAGGATTGGAGCGTTACACCTTTGAGGAACCATTAAAACAACTCAGAAGACATATCTGATAAATTCCCCAGTAGAGTCACCAAAAATCTGTTGGTTGACAGATTTGTCATTCAACTATATATTCTCTTGCCCAAACAATAACAAATGTAACCACAGTTGAATAAGTTACAATGGTATTTTATAACTAATTCTCTACTTATTTTACAAGGTGGTAGCTACCTTTGAATGATATACAATGAATTAAATTATATGTTTTTTTTAACCAGAAAGCAAGAAAAGGTAGTGCTTTTAACTAGAAAGCTTTGAAAGGAAATCCCACACATCCAAATGAATTAAATGACTATAATAAGCTCAAAGACTTCAACATCAACTCAAATAAAGAATTCAAATTCCCATCACCATGACATATTTATTCAAAGGTAGATATCCACAACAATAAGATTACCAACTGAAACTTCTAATATAAAGAAAGAAGACCATTGACATAACATTCTACATAAGAAGAATGATGATCCAAAACATCACAGCACAAAGACCATATATATTCTCGAACCATTCAAAAGTATATCTTTTCTATACTGAAAGAGATAGAAATTGAAATAGGTATCAGAAGTATCTAACTTAATTGAGAAAATCAAAGTTTGCCCAAAAAGAAAGATCCATACTATGTCACCTATAGCATATTTATAATGTTCACATAATAACTGTCTTTAGAAATAGAATAGTTTATTGAAGACAACCGTTTTAAAATAAGTCTTTTGAAGAAGCTCAAGATCCAAATATTAGAAATGCATGAAAGAAAATAAAATTAACTTGCCATCCCCTTGCCTTCTTTGGGGTCTTCAACACTTTCCACGGCTTGATCTTCTGCCATCTTTTCTCACACCTTGATCTTCAGCTTGTACTCTTGGTACTTAGTTATAGCAGCAGTGATGCCTTTGCTCCCTGGAATGGTAGTGATCTACAGTCTAGTTCTGAACTTAGCCAAATTTTTAATTACCCCTGCCATAGTTTAATGGATCATTTCATCTCTATTCCTAAAACCATTGAGATACATTTGTATTAGACCCATCTTAGCCAATGATTCTCCAGAAACTACCTCAGGATCATTGAGTTCATTATACAACATGTCTTTGACTTCCTTATTAATCTCTTTGGGGTCTCATAGATTCTCCATGAATTCATCTAGGATGCTCACTTCCAGTGCCTGGCAGTCCCTTTGAATACCAATCATTAAATCTAGATACTCTTGCAAAGCCTTATTAATTTGTTCAATAAGAGTATCGTACATATTTAGTTTCTAGTCTAATGAGTTAGCCCAAGATGAGTCAATCTCACAAGGGTCATTAGCCAACTTCTCCATTAGGAGTATTGCAAAATCTAAAGCTACCAAATCAGAAACTTCCCTTGAAAGCACATAAGTACTCCCTTGCTCTTTTCTTACTTGTTGGAGCTTGTTGATCAATTCTTTTCTTTTGTTATGCACTTGAGAATAATTTTGTATCATTTTGGTTGAGAAAAACATGATGTCCCAACATATTTTTTCAACCCACTCAGAGATAGCCTTGGCATAAATCTGACTTTTTCTAATTTGCTAAATAGTACCAGCATCAATTTGTGATGTGGGTGACACAATGGACTGAATGAATCTGCTTAAAGACAAAATTTGAGACTGAAGCTTTATATTCTCTTTCCTCTTATCCTTAGCTCTTTTAATTAAAGCATTGACAAAAAAAAATTAGCATGATATGAATCTCTTTCCAAAGTAGAAGGTCCCAAATCAATGTGACTTATTTTATAATCAGCTTCAGTAATCTCCTCTTCATTCAAATCTTTTACAAGATCCACAATCTCCAACACTTGGTGACTAGAAGTAGCATCCTTGAGCATTTTTTACATTCTCCTGGCCTTTTTGGGCTTAGAAGTACCTTGCAAGAGCATGGCAACTGTGTCTACTTCTTTTTCTCCACCACCTTTTTCAACCAACTCAGGGAGGATGTAACCACATTGGTATCCACATTGCTAGACACAGATTAATTCTAATTCTCAATTGAAATGGGGGCAAAAGTCTCCTCATCATTAGGAAAATAAGGAATTTCAAGAAAAGTAGGAAAAGAACCATCATTAACTATCTTCTCAAAAATGGGATCTAGACTTTTAGACACTATTTTAGCTGGAACATTTTTCTTTACAGATAAGGAGAGATTATCCGACTCACAGGCTGACTTCAATATGAGAGCATCATCAGGCTTCTCACCATTGCCTCATGATTGAGAATTAGAATTAGGCTATAGAGCTTCTTGTCTTCCTGAAGTAACGTGTGCACCAGAACTCTGTGTAGGTCTCTATTCACTAGCTCTAGGGTTTCCTTGGTTGTGAGGCGAGTCAACATTCCCATGCCATCTCTCAGCCAACCAATCTTTAGTTCTTTTTATTACGACAGTAGAGCAAACCTTCAAATCAACAATTTCTTTTTCAGACCAATTGACTCAGGGAAGAGGCTTAGTCGCCAGGGCCTGATACTCTTCATCATTAATTTCAGAACTTTCTTCTACCCCATCTGGGATGTAAATAGTGAGACCAAAAACTTGGATTTGACTCAAAGTGAGCCTCATATAGTTCCTTCCCTGGACCTCCCTATCATCTATGCAATCTTCACAAAAATATTCCAGAATTGGGTGATGCTCATAGGAACCAGAGCCATGAAAGTTTTGATTCACATAGTTTTTACTATCAAAATTGGACCTCATTGACAAAGTGCAAATTAAATTTAGCTAAAACATGCTCCACTCCCCTAGCAACCTCATTTGTTTTACACGAGTAGGAGGATAAATTCAATGGAAAATCATACCCCTTCTTCATATTGCGACACTTAAGATTCACTATAGATATTTATTTGCATACCTCCAGAAAAATGACAAAATCACTCAAGTATCTTGGCAATTTTGTTGGGGCATTTTCATAACCCACTACTCTTAGATAGGTAAACCTATCAAACTGAATATAAAAACTTCCATATTTCATGATTAGGGAAGGGACTTCTAGTGAAATCCTCAGTTTAGGGTTTGCATCTAGTTTTCTCACTACATACATCAGAAAAGCATCATTTACGTGGCGGTAGTCCTTCATTCCAACATCCTTTTTCAATTGAGGAAAATAATTAAACATAGGTGTGCTTGGAGTTAGAGACCCATGTGGCCTCAACCCAGCCCAAAAAACCTCTTAGCTAGCCAGAATGTAAACCGGGTATGAACACATATGAAAGGTCAAAGTCTCTTGATATCTCATTAACTGCTCATTCAAATGAAAACTGATAATCTTGGCCCAATTTATGTATTTATCTTCGCTGCATATTAACAAAATAAAACAACACATCCATTCCTCAAAAGAGTCTGTATTTTCAATTCCTACTACTCTATGCAACAAAGTAATCATATCTAAAATTTCATCTTTGAGATGGGCTCTTCTAAGTTTTTGAGGCAGTTGAGACTTACCTTTCTTCTCCGACTTCAACCAATTACAGGTGATGGATTTCTTGCACCAATCCTCATTAGCTTGAAATAACTCCATTCTAATAGCCACAGACATCTCTTCAAATTCTTTCCTTTCAAGAATCTTAATGCACGAGTAATGCTTTGTGGGTTAATTCTTCCCAACATAGTTCCGTCTTTGGCCTTGATTTTAGAAGTTTTAGGGACGTATCTCCTTACACAAGCCACGACTAACTCTCCACTTTGTACAGAGACTGGTAATCCTCCTGCATGCACTAAACCACTTTCTAGTATCTTCTTTGCAATTGGCGACCTATCCTCTTGTTGCAATTGGGACCAGAACTCCTTTAAATCAATGTGACCAGGCTTGGTATCACTGATACCATACCAACTATTTTTGATTCTAGAATTATGGGGGGCTCCTCGATATTTGAATTCCATTACCACTGCAGAGTAGAGAACAACTAAGTATAGAAATAATGATAGCAGAGTATAGGAGAAATGGTGGCTACATCACGTAGAGAAAACTCCACAAGAAAATGAAAAAGACTACGTGTGCTGGAGGGAAACTACTAAGTGTTTTAAATATTGAGTCGACGTGGCATTCAATGCATGCCTTGAGGATGTAGCCTTTAGATTTACCCACTTCCCATAAATCCTGAAAAGACATTATTTTTGTGTGTCGTGACTATCATTTAATGATCATTATGAGCCTCGAGAACCGGTTGATCCACACCTTGTCACAAAGTCACAATATATCAGAACCTTAGAACCTTAAGTTAGGAGTTTTGATGTTTAGAAAACCTCTGACCTATTGACCACAAGGAACAAAGGTTAAGACTTGGCTATGTAATACGCGATTGGGAAGTCAGTAGGTTTGAGAACTTTATAACCATGCAACAAGGGTTGTGAAATTCAAGAATTCAGTGACTTAGGTAAACAAACTCTAACACACACGACTTTTTTTTTTTTAAATTAGCTAAGGCAACCAAAGGAAAGACAAACCATTGAGACTTGGCTAAAAACACTGAAAAATGCAAGGCTTAGGAACAAAAATTTTGGGGTGTAACAAAGGGAAAAAGAGCTCTCACAAAGCCCATGCCCCCAAAAGTGACATGTACCATGATCACCAAATGTTCCCACAAACATATTGATATGAATTAATAAGATAATCAACAAGATATAAGGTTAGAATAACTTACTCTAAGATAATAATCAAATCAAATCATGAAATCTTTGCATAAATCATATATTAGATCACATCAAAATGTTAGAAATGAAAGAAATACTACTCAACAGAAATCTAATTCAAATATAAATTATTTCTGCAATCTTTAACTATGTATTATCAATGGAGATTGTAACATAAAATTGAAACTATGCAACACATAAATGCAAACCAGAAAACTGAACACACAACACAATGTTTACATGGAGAAAACCCTTGTAGGTATAAAACTTCACCAGGAAAGAGGCACAAGTTTGTATTCTAAAAAAGATTGTACAATACAACAAGTCAACAACTCTCTCCACCACTCTTCAACCTGACAGCATTCTGACAGCACTTGAGTACCTAAAATTTGTATTGTAGCAACAAATACAATGGAAAATATTTATGGAAGAGTTTTCCCTCCATTCTAGGTATCCACTTTCTCTCTCCTCTAATAACCCCACATGCAAGCATTACATGTTGTCATACACGCAACCACCAAGTGTCAAAAAATGACTGATGCAAGGTTGGGTGCCCATATCCAAGAATAGCATATAATAGCATCTTACGACACATCATAACTATCATAGATACCACCAAAAATAAATATTCCCAAGATGGGTGCATGGGGCTAAAAATTGCAACCACAACTAATAATGAGTGTCATATGCGTCATACATGCATGGAATCTTATGACAACTTATAGCTTCCATAAATCCACTTACACCACATTATAAAAAAGTTGTCATACATGCCAAATATAGTAGATTCCTCAAGGGAAATTCCTACCCTCATTTACCTCTAAGTTTTACATTTTCCAACAGTAAATATCACTCCTACCACCGATAACTTCAGAATTACCATTGTCAATGAGACTACCTCATTCCCTTATGGGCAATTACAAATTAAGGATAATAAATGGAAAATACAATATTGGAATTTACAAGGTTAATGGGACCTTATTCCAACATTCTCCCACTTGACATTATACATTGTAAATCAACCCATATGAAATCAAATGAAATAATTAGGTACTAGAAACAAGGCCCATGGCCTCTCTGTACCACACAAACTTCTCTATGCTCATAGGTTTGGTCAATGAATTTGCAACATTCTCCTAAGTGTCTATCTTCTTCAGCTTAATCTGTCCATTCACAACCAACTCTTGAACAAAGTGATACTGAACATCAACATGCTTAGTCTGAGCATGATACATATGATTCTTGGCTATCACAACCAATCTAAATGATCCTGTAATCAAAAATAATACCTGTACACAGTCTCCTCAACCAATCTGCCTCCTTAGAGACATGGGTAGAAGCCATATACTCTTCTTCTATGGTGGACAAAGAAACTATGGGCTGCCTCTTACTCATCCAACTCACTAATCCTCCAAACATAGTAAACACATAGCCACTAGTGGACCTTCCACTATCTAAGTCACCTACCTAATCTGCATCAACAAAACCCTGTATGTCCAAAGATTTATTAGCACTATCAATACCAAAGTAAATGAAACAATAATCAGGTGTACCTACAAGATATTTAAGCACCCACTTCACATAATTCCAATGCTGTCTACCAGGGTTAGACATAAATCTGCTCAAAACTCTCACTGCTTGGGCAATATTTGGCCTAGTACAAACCATTGCATACATCAAACTACCTACAACACTAGCATATGGTACATTAGATATATCTTCAAGATCATCCTCAGTCTTTAGACACATAGCTAATGAAATCTTAGTACCAATAGGTAAAGGAACTCTAATTGGGTTACAGTCCTACATACTAAATCTCTGTAAAATGGTATTCACATACTTACTTTGTGATAACCAAAGCTTTCTATTACCTCTATCCCTCCTGATCTCTGTTCCCAGAATATACTTGGTAGCTCCAAGATCATTCATATCAAATGCACCTAAAAGTTGGGCTTTAAGCTCTCTAATCATTCCCTTAGTATTGCTAAAAAATAACATGTCATCAACATACAATGCAATAACTAGTATAGAATCATCAATACAATGTATGTAAACATAATGATCCTCCTCACTTCCAACAAAACCTAATTTCTACACAAATGAATCAAACTTTTGATACCACATTCCAGGGGACTATTTCAAACCATAAAGAGACCTCTTTAACCTGCAAACCCAATGTTCTTTTCCTTTTACCTCAAAACCTATAGTGTCACGTCTCGTTTTTATGGACTATATTAATAATCTAGATTATAGAACAATTACTGTGATTGACTTTTACTTTAAGTAATTTTATATGTGTGAAGATAATTAGCATGGAATTAGATATGCAAAAATTAGATAATTGATTTAGATATTAGATATTATCGATATGATTATAATGTTGCTTCGGCTATGTTTTTGAGGCACTAACCTATTGACGTCGAGTTGAGTGTGAATGAATGTAGGTACTCGTTGAAGATGAGAACATGGTTGAGGTAGAGATGTTCTAGCCACTTGGAAAAAACTAATGGGATGGTTAACCTTGATGCAATCACACACTCACGTAGTTTCATGTGGAATTTTGAATGGTTATTATGCATCATTATGTGGATGATAAATATGATTGATGGTTAGATACTTAGAAAAATATTGTTTTTAATTATTGATGAAAATCCTTTTTGAATGCATGATTTGATTATAATAATTAAATGTCTTTTTGTATTATATATTTTAATTGGTGTATTGTATTTTTAAATAGTAAATATATATGGTTGTATTTTATATATGTATTGAATAAATAATAATAAATGTTTTCTATAGATGTTTGGAAGACAATATGTAAAATATATTTAAATAATTATATTAAATTATAATAGATATATATTATTTTATTATTTGCACTTCTTGAGTTATTTAAAGAGATTGTGTTTTAATAAACATACTTAAATTATATTAAAAATATCATTATTATAATTAGGAAATGAATAAAGAATTAAAATTAACTACTGTCATTCATGCGACAATAAGCTAACTAAAATAGTTGTTATTTTATTTTATAGAAATTCTATGAGTTTTAAATAGTAAAAATCTCATGCAAACTAGAGTATGGACTAGTTATTAATCTCTAGTCTTTAAACCTAAGAGGGATTGCAAAAATTAGGGAGATATCTTTAATAAAAGAAGATATCTTGAGAAGAAAAAAAACACCCATGAATTGAGTAGAGAAGGATGTTTTGTAGCAGCAGAGAGAAAGAGGACATGGTTCTAGTTGGATAGTGATAGGAGAAATAAGGAAGCTGTGACTGGATTGGCAAGATCGACCTCCTCTCAGGAAAATCTATACAGGTATTTTCCTTTATATGTATGCAATACTAGATGCTAGTTTGGATGCTTAAACATAGTAAAGAAATTAGCCTGGGTGCATATGCTTTTTTGGCATGCGTATTACTGCCAATAGGCCTTCTAAAACAAACTCATTTTAAACCGTTCATGGCCATTGAGTTCCAAGACTATGTTGGTTTCTTGTGCTATTTAATTCTTGTCTTCCTGCTGCCAATCTTTAAACTCCCATGTCTGGTAGAAGCAACCTTCAAAAAGGATGGCTGCCTATGTTTTTATCTTGGCCACCTAAGCTTCTTCATATGCTTCAAGTCAACCTCCCTTTTAGCCACTTATTTTTCCATGCAGAGAGGACTTCGTTTACTAGACCTTAATCTATTGAAAACTAATCTATTTTCCTTTCTTTGGCTGTCTAGTTGATTGGGTAAGAATGAATTTTTCTCCAAACCTGACCTGAATATTCCATGATCTTGTGTTTTCATGAGGATTGACCTAATTAGGTTGGTCACCTATGTTTTTGCTACCTGTACATGACCCATTTTCTAGTTGTTTTGTTTTCCTTTCCTGGCAGATCTTTGTCTCTTAATTTATGATAAGTGAAATCGCCCCCTTCTTGAAATTATTTAAGGTTGGAAACATAATTATATTTCCTAGACAAAGTCATATTAGTTTCCTGTCAAATATAAACTATCTCAGCTAGTATCATTCGATATGCTATTTGGAATCAGTTCATGTTATAAATCGACCTACTTTATTGAGCAAACAATGTGATCACAACCCCTCAAAACTTGATACAACTATTATATTCTTGTAGACATATTCCATTATTGATTTTCTCTTCAAACATATTCATAAACATTATCTTAGAATGATTGAAAGCTGATTAAACTCTGTTCATTATTTATTTTCAATTTTGCCACAGCTCTTGTCACTGAAACAACAAGAAGGTTACTGAATGTTGCATATAAACTTATTGAATAAGCTAAGTAATTCCTATCATAGATATGACAGTAGCTTTGAATAAAACTGAGAATGACTTTTATACAATGAATTATGACTAAAATATGGATTGGAAGTTATATAAATTTGACAAAGTTATGGATGCAATTGTATGAACAAAAGATGGATTATTTCTTGGAAAGTGTATTTTCCTAATTGATGTTATGGGAAAGAGAATTTTGATTGATTTATTGGTAAAATTGAATTCTTGATTCTTTATTGTTTATTCACTTGTTTCTTGGGGAAAGTAGTTTTTATCTAGGAATGTATTGGGTTACTTTCTGGGCTAGGATGTTGAATGTGGATTTTCAGAGATGACTTTTCCTCTTTTTGAGAATTGAACTAGGTTACTATTTAAAGGATTAGATCTAATCGAGATGATATTGAAATAGATGTTTAAAATGTCTAGCAAACTTACTTATATATCTCTACCACATCATGTTGTGAGACAATCTACTTTTCATTATTTAGAATTGCACATTCAGACATTAGGGTTGCATCGGGTGTTCCCTCCTGCCAGTTGTTTCTAGGTAGCTAGACATTTCATGCAGGGTTGGGTTTCCTTTGTTCATTTGGGGAAGTGTAATTACTATGTGGTTGGGTGGAAAATCACCTGGGCCATGTTCCCGTCTCTCAGCTCGCAGATGGTGAACCCCTTGGTTCATGCGACTAATGAGCGTATTGATTTATTTATTCTTGTTGCATATGATTAATGTAACTTGAAATTGGATGTAATATGGCATGAATGCCATGGATTTTGTATATTTTGTATAGTTCTTTTACCTGGATTGAGCACATGATTTTGAAAGATTTTATGACATTTTGATTCATATTTATGAGATTGCTCATTGTAGTTATGATATTGTAATTAAGAGGATTAATTACACCTTTTTATCTTTTACATTGTAATTAAGTGGATTAATTACATCTTTTTACTTTGGATATTGTGATCTTATATTTAAGTGGATTATTTACTTCATTTACTTTTATGATGAAATTGAGGGCTTTACATGTAGGTTGTTGCATATAAATTTCTTCCTCAAGATCTCCATGCAAGAATGCAGTCTTAACATCCATTTGCTTAATCTCCCAATCATAAGCTACAACAATGGATAAAATAAATCTAATAAAAGTTAATTTAGCAATAGGAGAGAAAATCTCACCAAAATTAACTCCCTCTCTCTGGGAGTAGGTCTTAGCTACCAGTCTAGCCTTGTACTTTTCCAATGAATCATCTGCTCCAAACTTCTTCTTGAAGACCTACTTACAACCTATGGCATTTCTTCCTTTGGACAAATGAATAAGATCCCAGGTGTTACAAGAGTCTAAATCCATAATCTCCTCCTACATGGCTAACTACCAAGACTCGTGCTATCATTTGAAATAATAGCTTCCCTGTAGGATCTAGGCTCATCGTTAGTACTCAATAAAGAAAATACATAATGGAAATATGGTGGCCTATACCTGTCAACCAGATTCCATTGTCTTGTGGATCTCCTCAAGGGTGGACTAAGAGTCTCAACTTGTTCTTTTGCATGATCATCCGTACAAACTTCTTCTATAACAATAGATTCATCTTCATCAGCACTACTCGAATCTTCTTCTTCTTCTTCACCCCCCAATACATCATTTTGTTCTTCCTGAGGTACATCTTGCTACTCTAACTCAAAGTGCACTCTCTTTACCTTTTCATCTTTTTCTTTTGGCTTCTCAAGTTTAGAAATAGCTCTAAGTTCCCTGAAAATATAACATCTCTACAATAGATAATCTTCCAGGTTAGAGGATTCTAAAGCTTATATCCTTTGACATTATCACCATATCTAATGAATGTACACTTTTCAACTTTTGGATCCAACTTAGATCACTTTTCCTTACGCACATGAATAAAAGCCTCACATCCAAAAAATCTTAAATGTGAAAAAGAAGGTTTCTTACCTATCCACACTTCATAAGGTATCAAATCAAGATCCTTACACGGAGATCTATTAATCAAGTAGAAAGCAGTACACACATCCTCTACCCAAAAGCATTTATCCAACTGTGCATCACTCAGCATACTTCTATCCCTTTCCATGATTGTTGAGTTCATCCTTTCTACAACACCATTCTGTTGTGGTGTATATAGAGTTGTCTTTTGTCTGATAATACTTGCATGCTTGCAAAACTCATCAAATTCCTTAGAGAAATATTCCCCTCCATTGTCAGATCTTAATATTTTTATCTTCAATCCCGATTGGTTTTCAACTAAGACTTTGAATTCCTTAAGCTTAGTGAAAACTCATATTTGTGTTTCATAAAATAAATCCAAGTAGATCTGGACACATCATCAATGAAGGTAACAAAATAACAAGATTTTCTTATAGAATCATTATCCACAGGTCCAAACACATTTGTATGAATAATTTCTAACTTCTCTTTAGCTCTATTGCTTCCTAAAGGAAATGATTTTCTGTTTTGCTTACCAAACACACAATGCTCACAGAAATCAAAGTGCTCATCAGAATAAGAAAAATCGTCCAACAAATCTTTATTCTTAATAGTTTTCAAAACATTATTACTTGTGTGACCCAATCTATGATGCCACAACATACATGTATTTTTAGTACTGGCCTTAGATACATAGGAGGCATTACAAACTGTAGTGGCTTCAAGCTTGAACAAGTTTCCCAATTTCATCTCCTTCACTACCACCAAGTTCCCTCTCACCAATCTGCAACCATGCATGTCAAAAATTACATGCATTCCCAAATCATTCATCTTTGAAATAGAAATCAAATTTCTATCTAATCTAGGAACATGATAAACATCAGGGAGGGTTTTAATCCTCCCATTACTGAAATATAATAGTACCTTTCTTTTTCCAACTATCAGATAAGCAGAGTTGTCCCCAAGGTACACATTAGCTCCATCATATTCTTCGTATGTGGAAAACCATTCTTTATGTGGGGTCATATGAAATGAGTATCCTGAGTCAACCAACTAGTGATCATTAGAAACAACATTACATGTTGTTGGTATACAGATTTGTCACCTAACTCTATATTCTCTCACCCAGGAAGTGACAAATGTATCAATAGTTGAACCAATTATAATGATATTTTATAATTGACTCTCTGCTTCTTTTACAAGGTGCAACTACCTTCAAATGATATACAATGAATTTAGATCTATGTTTCTTTTAACCAAAAAGAAAGAGAAAGGTAATGCTTTTAACCAGAAAGCTTAGAAAGGAAATCATACACTAAAATCTACAAGAAGTTCAAAGACTTCAAATTAACCACCTTAATGAAACAGTAAAGAACTTCTCAGGTATAATATAACCATCACCACAAAATATTCCCCAAAAGATAAACATCTCATAGCAATGAAAGAAAATAGACATCTAACACTCCAATATAGATAGAAGAATAATCATTTGTAATAAATTCAACATAAGAAGAATAATATCCAAACAACCATAACACAAAGTTTATGTCCGTTTGAACTTCACCACATATATCTTCTATATTAAAGTAATTGAACTAGAAAGAGCACCACAAATTTTTTGTCTTAAGGAGAAATCAAAGTTGCCCAAAAAGATTCGTACTTCATGCCCAAGCACCCATATATATAGCTTTACATGTAACAACTATTTGTCAAGAGAACTTTTTTTTGGAGACAATCATTTTTTTTTTAAAGATAATAATAATAAGTCTTTGAAATAAGTTTTCAGAGCCAAATTTCAAGAAATAACATAAAAGAAAAAAAGCGATCAAGAAACTATCTTTTCACCATCCTTGGGGTCTTCAACGCTTCCACCATTGAGATTTCTCATGCCTTCATCCTTGTTTTATATTCTCAGTACCTGGTAATAATAGAAGTGATTTTTTTACTACCAGGTGTAGTGGTGATCTACATTCTGGTTCTCCACCTAGTCAGCATTTTTTTTGCATCAGCTAGCATTTGATAATCATCATCACTCTCAGTTTTGAATGAATTGAGATAGACTTGCATGTGACCTAGTTTTCTTAAAGAATCACAGCCCAGTCAATGAATTGATTCTCACCACATATTAATAAGATAAACTAACACATACAATATTCGAAAGAATATGTAGTTGCACTCCCAACCACATGATGCAATAAAGTAATAATGTTAGAAATTTCATCTTTAAAATGAGACCTCTTCAAATTAGGAGGCAATTGAGACTTACCTTTCTCAAATTTTAGCCAGCTTCTTGCAATTGAATTCTTACACCAACTCTCATTCTCTTGGAAGAATCTTAATCCTTCTACAACAGACATCTCTACACAGTTCTCTTTTTCAGGAATCATCAGTGTGTGAGATGTAACTTCAGAATCAATCTTCACTATCATCGAACCATCTTTGGCTTTGATCTCTTGGGTTTCTGGGATGTACCTTTGTGTGCATGCAATCACCAAATCAATACTTTCCACAGAAGTCAAGAAACCTCTAGCTTGTACCAAAGCACTCAGCAAGATCTTCTCAACAAAAGGTGATTTATTAGCTTGTTGTAAGCAAGCCCATAAATATTCTAAGTCAATGTTTCCAAGCTCAGTGTCTCTTAAACTAGCCCAGTCACTCTCAATGCTCGAAGTATGGGGGCTCCCTAGTATTCGTATTTCATCCTAAACAACAAGTGCTTAGGCACAGAGGAAAATTCTATATACCTTTAGGAAATTAAGGTGGAGAGTGTAAGATAGTGCAACATAATGACTTTGAGAAAATGCTGCCATTGTAGATAATTGTGCCAATGTCATTATTTAGACATGACGTGCTTTAATGCTTTATAAATGTGACATTAAATTCCCACTTCAAGAGAATGATACTGTGACTTAACATGCCATTCAAAATTTTTGAAAAGACATTCACTTGATGTGTCGTGCCTTTTTAAGGAGAGGAGAGCACCTCAAAAAGTGGGAAGAGATTCTATGTTTCAAAGTTGCCAGAAATCTAAACGTGAGAACCTCTAGTTGGAGGTTGTGAAGTTTTGAGAACCATCGACAGACTGACAACAAAGAGGCTAAGACACAACTAGGACAACTCAACAAAGGAAAGGCTAAGTCAGGAGGTTAGGAAAACTTAGAACCACCTGACGAAGGTTATGAAAAGTATGAACCTGCCAACTTTGACAAGCATATTCCAAGGAAAACTAGAGAAACTCAATTTTTTATGGCTAAACAATAGACTCAGGAGCTGAAAGGAATACTATAATTTTTGCATGACACTAAATTTGAATTTAGGGTAACACATGCAGAAAGTAAAACATATTCACCTGGATTTGAGTACTTATCTGAAGTACTCTCCCACTATTTCTTTGGGTTTCTACACTCCTTCACATGTCCTCTTTTACCGCAGTTCCAACACTTAATTCTATTCTTCTTCCTAGGAGTCTTACCTTAGACTTGTCCTTAGCCCCCTTTTGATCTCCTTTCGATTCTCTTTCCTTAGAACTTCCCCTGACACTAAGAGCATCCACTGAACTATCCAAACTCTTCTTCCTTAGTTCCTGTGATAGTAAAACTACAACAAGGGCATCCAACTTTGGATTTGTGAGGTTAGTAGTGATAGCAAGGATAACATTCTCTCAAGACTCAGGTAAAGAACAAAGAATCAAAATATATTTATCTTCCTCATCAACATCAACATCTACTAATGCAAGTTGACTCATCAACAAATCAAATGAATTTAAATTCTCTAAAACTAACTCACCCCCTTTCATTTTTAAAGAAAAAAAAATTCTTTTTAAATAGAGTTTATTTACCATATTCTTGGCTTGATAGATCTCACCTAACCGATTCCACATTTTATGTGTGGTCTCTTCATTTGTGATAGCTAGTAGGATAGAATATGAAATACACAAACAGATGGTTCCTTGTGCCTTCTTATCTAGTCTAGCCCACTCATCCAGAGAGACATCATCGGGTTTCTTCTCTTTTTGAATAGCCAACCACTAGTTTCTTTCTTCCAACAAATCTTCCATTTTCATCTTCCATAATTCATACCCCATTCCGTTGAACTTCTCAATGTCCAAATGAGAGGTTAATGCAATAGTGGATGTAGTCATAATATCAACACAAGATCTGAAAAACAAATGCAACCAAATCTCCTACTGCAGCTACAACTTCTACACTACCACCTAAGAGTCAAAGCTGGCTAGGCTCTGATACCAAATCTTAGAAATGAAAGAAATACTACTAAATAGAAATTTGATTGTAACTATGCAATCTTTAACTGTGTATTATCAATAGAGATTGTAACATGAAATTGAAACTATGCAACATAGAAATGTAAAACAAAAAACTAAATACACAACATAGTGTTTATGTGGAGAAAACCCTTGCGGTAAAAAACTCCACTAGGAAAGAGGCACAAGTTTGTATTAATCTAAAAAAAATTGTACAATACAACAACTCTCTCCACCAGTCTTCAACCTGACAACATTCTGACAGTACCTGAGTACCTAAAATTTGTATTACAGCAACAAATACAATAGCAAATATTTATAGAAGAGTTCTCCCTCCATTCTAGGTGTCTACTTTCTCTCTCCTCTAATAACCCCACATGCAAACATTAAATTGCATCATACACGCAACCACCAAGTGTCAAAAAATGACCCATGCAAAGTTAGGCACCCATATCCAAGAATATC
Organism: Cunninghamia lanceolata; assembly: GCA_027924645.1. Lineage (NCBI taxonomy): Eukaryota > Viridiplantae > Streptophyta > Pinopsida > Cupressales > Cupressaceae > Cunninghamia > Cunninghamia lanceolata. Next base: position 40,797,799 of record BSBN01000809.1, on the reverse strand, counting down.
ATGTAGTAGCATATTATGACATGTCATAATCGTCATAGATACCACCAACAATAAATCTTCCCAAGATTGGTGCCTGGGGCTAAAAATAGCAACCATAACTAATAATGGGTGTCATATGCGTCATACATGCATGGAATCTTATGACAACTTGTAGCTGCCATAAATCCACTTACATCACATTATGACAAGTTGTCATACATACCAAAAATAGTAGATTCCTCAAGGGAAATGCCTACCCTCATTTACCTCTAAGTTTTACATTTGCCAATAGTAAATATCACATCGTAACTACCACTGGTAACTCTGAAATTACCACTGGCAATGAGACTACCTCATTCCCTTATGGATAATTATAAATTACGGATAATAAATGGAATAAATACAATATTAGAATTTACAAGGTTAAGGGCACCTTATTCCAACACAAAAACCAAGGCTACACTTACGGGTTTAGAACCGAGTATAGCCATTGTGCTTATACTATAGGTATCTTAGAATCATGTAACAACAAGATGAGATACAAAAGCATCCAAAGTGCATAGAAGTAGATTGAGAGTATTGGAAAGTTTGTTACAAGAGATATGACAACATGATGGATCACACAGAGTGATTCTTCTAGTCAAGCATCAGATATATATATCAACCCCATCTTCACATATGGACTATGTCCATTTTTTCTTACTTGCTAAAGGGACACACCGTCCTTATCAGCTTTTGTTTGTTTTCATCATCCACTAACTAGGTAGAATCACTAAAAATTTGGAAACAATAAAAATGATAGAGAAGAACCAAGTACCTTAGGAACACCATGTAGGGAGATGCCCCCAAGACATCTTCCGCAACACCATGCCCCCAAGGAACAACACAACAATAAAATAGAGATGCAAAGAGTAGAAGAATTGAGAAACAAATAGAATAATGGTCACAACAGAGGTGGTCTCCCAGTATCCTTGATCTTACAAGAGTATCAAGGGTCATCCAAGGAGACCTAAACAACATATAACACAACACGGGGGAACACAAGACAAGACAAGACAAGACAACACAAAACAACACAACACAACACAATATCATAGCATATATATCTAAGAGGAGTTCAAACTTGTAAGTATCTTAGAAAGGTGCTCCATGAAGTGTGGTAAAAAATATGAGTAGTTCATACCTGATTGATGCTTATTTCTGGAACGGTTATGTGGTGCTTGTTTCTCAAGATCTTGTATGTTTAAAAGCTTTTGTTGCTTATGAGGAGGGGAATCATTGGTATTTCCCACTGATGATAGTCACCTTATTCTTTTCCAATCTTTTGCTCTCTTATTTTGATATTCTTGATGGATTCTTTCGCAATGAAATGGGATATTTTCCATCATGACAATTTTTTCTTACTTCATGCTATCCTATTGTGGTTGCTTAATTTGTGTATCTAGTGCATTCTAGTTGTCTCCTAATCCTTGAAGGGATAATGACAGAGCAACCTCAACATAGATACATTTCCCACGTGGATGAGGTGAATCTTCAATCTTTTCCTTATCCACTTCTATCATACTAATTATTTCATCATAGTTGAGGTAGTCATCTTCCTGCTCTATTGTATTTTGCTCTACCATATTATTGTTGTTGTGCTTAGGAAAAGGATTTGTAAAGATCTATAAATTCTAATTTGGAGAGGCAACTAAATTATTTCCATTGTCATTCAAACTAGTTACTTGTATTATATTAGAATCGATGAGGTCTTGAATTTCATGTTTCAGACACATACATCATTCGGTGTCATGTCTTGCCAAACGGTGATACTGATAAAAGGCATTAGCATCAAATGAGGGTCCTTGTATCCTATTGCTATCAAATGGTTTCACTAGAGGAAGCTTCAAGAGATTGTTGCTTACTACTTGAATTATAACTGATTGAAGGGACTTGGATAATGGAGTAAACCATCTTTGTTGTTGCCTAAATTGAAATGGTGCCCATTTAGAATTAGTGATAGAAGACACTTGTGATTAAAAATTATTTGAATGTTGTCCATTGATCTTGATGAAACTCTTGTTATTCCTCTTAAATTTGTTTTGAGATGTTCCACCTATGGATTGGCCAACTTGAGCCAATGAGATTTAATTCTCATATTGACTAGATGAAAGTTGGTAAACATAAAGAGTTGTGCATAGATGTTGAAAAGAGCTATACTTCATCAAGAGGATTTTATCACAGATGTTAGTTTGTAAATTCATAACGAATATCTTCTAAACATCCTCATCTATAATCAAATATTGTAACTATGCGAGCTTGATATCAATCGATAAACTTGGTTAACTTTTCTGTATGACCTTGTTTGCAATGAACTACATCAATCAATGAGACCAAGGATCCAATATTTACTTGGAAATGTTGCAAGAATTGATCAACAAGCTATGAGAAAGAGTGTATTGAATTTAGAGGTAATGAACAAAACCATTCCAAATCAGTATCTTTAAGGGATCGTAGAAAGAGTTTTGCTAACAAGTCCTCTTCAAAGAAGAAATCACTACACATAGTTATGAATGATGCCACATGAGTATTAGGATCACCTTTACCACTACATTTTTCAAAGTAAAACTTATCAGGAATTTTAACTCTTAGGATTGAAAAAGTTAAAGGACTACGAGCATGGTATGTTGGTATATTAGGTTGAGAAGAAGCATTGGTCAAATTTGTCACTTTCTACTGTAAGGAAGTCATGCTTTGTAATAGTTGGTTTAAGAGGGCATCATTAGGTGATGCAATTTGTGGGTTAGAAGAATTGGAAGCTGTAGTCGTGAAATTTAAAGTTGATTGGTTGTGAGTGATAATGAAAGGTGGTTGAGAGCAATTGGAAATGAAAGGTGATTGAGAATAAGTAAAATGAAGAGGTGGTTCAGAATGGTTATGCAGAGAAGAAGACACCTTAAGTGCTAGGTTTTGATAATTGAATCCCACAGCCTTGTAATTCTGTGAATTAACTGTTACATTAGAAATTGTCCTCTTGTATGGAATGGTTTAGCTCCTCTCCTTTGGTGTCCTCTTTGTTGGAAACAAGGCAGATAATTGAGAGGGGGGGTGAATCAGTTATCTTAAATATCTTAACATTTTTTTCTTCTTTAATATTAATGCAACATCAAAACATAAGAGCATACATAATTATGAGAGCAGAAATAAAATCAACACACATAACACAAGAATTTTTACGTGGAAAACCCTGTTAAGGGAAAAACCACAGGGTGACTGACCCAAGATTGTATTCTATGTTAAAAGAACAAGAAGTACAAAATGGCACTTGCCAAATAGGTCTCACTACTCGAGCACACTACTCACAAGAGGCACACTACCTACAAGAGACTCACTGTCTACAAGTTATATAGAAGGTAACCAGTTGTTTGAACTGATGAGAGGCATCCATATATGCTGAGGTTTAGTTTTGGTTAGGCACAATATATTGATCTAACGCACTTCATTCTTCCTCTGCTTTAGTGTTATTGTTCTGTCACATAGCTTAACATGTGATGTGTATCAAAGACATAGACATAGAAGTCATCAGTCAAGTCATCCAACCATGTGTGATCTCTCAAATAGCTTGACCACCATGAATTTCTCATCCGGATTAAAGTCTGATGCTCTGCCGGTTAGTTCTTCCTCAGTCTACTCTGCCTGTTAGGAACCCAACACTTAGATGCTTATATCTTTTCACTCTTTCATCACCGGACGCTCAATCTCTGGAATGTAGTAGTCATGGTACTCCTCTTGAATTATCCAAGTCCATAACTTTCTGAGTTACACCATCTGAGAGATCCAGACCTGATTGTCAAACTTTGCTACATGCTCTGTTCTTGTTCATCGGACCAAAACACTCTTCAATCTGACTTCTAGTATAGGCATACTATGTGCTGCGGATGTGTGGGATAGACTTTGTTGCTATCAATGAAAACAATCATAAAGCCACATAGTGTCTCTTGGTAACAATCTCCCCCTTTGGCATTGATGGCAACACTTAGTGAAAAATGACTAAGTGTCGCAGCAAACTCCCCCTTGGATGATGCTTTATCTTATGCACTATTTTACCATAGCTCCCCCTTAGCTGGATCCCACATTTTTTCACTACTCCTCACTCCCCCTTTGACATCAATGGCAAAGGGTGGAATCTGTACACCAAAATTTGCAAAATCATCCTATATATGGCTGCATAAGTATATAAACATGTTATACTTACATATACTCAAGTATATCTGCAAAGGTGGTTTTCAATTATACAAATTATGTAGCCCAACTCTACTTCATCCTATCCAAAATTAAAATGTGACCACTCAACAAGAATGCATAAGCTTATGCCCTTCTTAAGTCTACCAAATCATTGGTCCGGGATGTGGTCTGTGCATCAATTAAGGCCTCATGCATGGCCTCTAACTTAGGGATAATTATCCTGCTAAGTTCACTCATCCTATTTATTATATTTTTCCTCTCCTTTTCAAGCCTCTTTATTTCATTTATAATGGCGATGGCCTAGCACTCTTGATTCATTATAGATGTGGTGAGGGGATCAAAATTCTAAGATAAACTTGTCAGTTTATCTTCTTGTTCTTTCACCTTCTTTTCAATATCCTCTGTCACTTTAGACTAGGATAGACAAAATTTATACATTTCTCCACCATCTTTAAGAGCATTTTCTAGGCTTTTTATTCCAATATCCAGGGTCCTCCTGTCATTAGTTAGAGTCTCTACACCTCAATGAATCTCTTTCCCAAAAATTATTTCCAGACTTTCTCTTCTGCCGATTTCTCCAAAGAATCAAAATGGGTGCTAACAGAGTTAACCAGAGATTTCAAGTTACCAAATGAAGAGGCCAAAAGATCATTTTGGAAGGATGGCATGATCTTCTCTAGCACACCAGATGCAATCTCTATTAGCTCACAGTCTTCCATGTGAGACTTCAGAAGCTTTTCTTTTGCTTTAGCTTGAGCAAAAGATGCTACCTTCATTGTCTGAACTGGAGAGAGGGAGTCAAAATTGAGTGGTCCTTGAAATAGTATTGGTTCATCTATTTCCATCATCTCTTTGGTCAAGAAGTTTTTCACTGCTTCTGCAGTGTCTCTTGCTGAAGACAAAGTCTTCTTTACTTTTGCATCCTCAAAACTGTCATTAGAGATCTTCTCTGTGTGTTCTTCTTCTCTTCCCTTTTCCTCCTCTACTTGACTCAATTTCTCCTCTTTTCTTCCTTCTCCTTCAATTCTAGAGTCTGCAGAGGGATCTGGAAGAGATATGTTTACTTCTTCATGGACTTCCTCTTCTGGAATAGAGAAATCCAAGTCCTTAGTCCTCTCCTCACCTATCTCCTTTAACTCTTCTACAATTTTATCAGTAGATTCTTCTTTTGATGCACATAATCCTTCGACATCCATGGCAGAAGGTTCTTCATCTATTTCCTCTATGATAGGAAGGTTGAATCTTTTGAAGGCAGTCCGAAGGATGTCTTCTATTTCTTTTGCTACCTAATCAGTCTCTCCAAGCATAAGTTTGTTCATTCTTTCTTTGGCCCGGAACTCATCTTTGTAGTCCTTAAAGATCATGGTCATTTGTTTTGGAGTAATGGAAGGATAGAGTTGGATTGCAATCTGTTCCTAGATCTCTAAATCCTTTTCCTTGGCATTCTCTTTCCTGAGTTCAAGTACTTTCTCTAGACTTTTGGGAATTAAGGAAATGATTTCAATGAATGCTTTTTTATAAATGTTTAGGTACTTAACTGTAGCTTCCTCCAAAATTCTATTTTCAGTATCACTGTAATCATCATAAAATTCAATGACTGGTTGCAGGTTTTCATCCACTGTGACTGCCTTGATGATATCATCAATAGAGAGAGTAGGCCTTTCAACAAATTCTTCTGCCTCTTCCTCTTTGTTTGTACCGATAGGGGATTCTCCAGATGTTTTCTTCTTTCTCATTTTCTTAACTTCCTCATTAGACTCTGTTTCTTCATCATCCTTTTGGCTTGTGTATGACCTTGTGGCCTTTGTCTTTGTTCTCTTCTCTCCCTTTTCGGATGTCTTGGCTTTCGATTTTGAGGCTTTTGGGCTCCTAGAGGTGGCAGGTGCAGAGCTCTTGGAGGATCTAGTCCGGGAGGAGGCTTGTACCGGAACACTTTCCTTTCCTACTTCTTGTTTCTCTTTCTCAGCTCTTTCTCTTTTCTCTCTATTTGCATCAACTGTCTCCTTTGATATGCCATATCTTTTGGCAACTTCCTCTACTTCCCTTCTCACTTTTCTTTTCATCTCTGGTTGTCTTTGTTCAACATGTATTTTTACACTTAATTCTTGAAAGGTTCTAAACCTTTCAGCCTCAGGGTCCTTAGGCTGACTCAACAAGTGTTCGACATGCAGCTCTAGGATTTTCTCATCTACCTCATAGCCCATTGGCATAATCCAAACTGCTCTAGGCTCCACTACCTCCATTAGGCATTGATCAGTGTCTACCATGAAACACACTATATCCTTGTATTTTTCAACTATAGATTGGGGAATTTTTTCTCTGGCCTGCATCATACTTTGGAAGTTCTTGAAGTATCCCCAAAGTGTTGTACTTTGAGCCTTGGCATCACCAAGCCCATACATGTAGTCTCTGATTTGTATGGCAACTGGTCTGTCATTTTTCCATACCCAACCACTTGATTCAGGTAGCTCATTCATATAGTAAAAGAATAGACATAATATTAATCTACCATACTTGATAGAGATCTTCTTGTCCTTCTTGATCTTCTACAAGTTTTCTAATAGTTGGTTTAGGAGGTCACATAAGTCATAATTTGCATTTTCCCTTAGCATTTGATATGCAATGTCTATTGTAGTTCTGAACATAGAGTTCTCCCTGCTAGAATGATATATTTTATAGCCAATTATCATAGAGGAAAATTTGATAGCCAAATATGTGATTTCTTCTATTGCCATTACTCTTTTGTCAAACTTTGATCTGGTAGCCTCACTTACTATCTGGTTCTTGATAGATTTGAGAGCAAGCAACCCACCGGATGAGTGCAATCTAGTTACTTTCCTAATTGTATCTTTTGTTATCTTGAAGGGCTTCAATAACCACATGAAGTTGCCATGAATTCTGCTAAGAACATACTAGACCCATTCATCTTCTGCAAAATAGGGAAAGTGGATGCAATGTCTAAAATGCTTATCCCAGATGGCCTTATATTGAGGTTTGAGTTCAAAGGTTTCATCTATTAGTTGTTTATGGTAGATATCCATTAGATTTGATTCTCCAAATTCCTCAATATTGGCATGGATGTATACGCTAACATCTTCTACGTGCAAAACCCCATGTGGAATGTTAGAAAAGGTGCCTAAGGGATCAAGTTCTAGGGATTTGTAGGGGTGTTTCTTGAACTTTGGGCGCCGTCTATCAGTGATCTTAACAACCATAGGAGTAGCCATCTTTGCAAAATATTTAGAGAGAGATATTCATAAATCAAAATACCTTTTTACACTTCTAGGGTTCACAATATGCGCCGAAAAAGATCGCTAGTTGAATCAGATTCTACAGTTAATCTTTGAGAAGGTTGTAACAATCTTGATGCAGAGCTCTTACTTTCTTTTTCTTGAATGCAATTGTGCAAATCATGAATAAAAGAACCATTTTATCTCTGCGAAAACCCTAAAATGCACAACTTAAGTTATTCTGGTTGCATTGTTCTAAGAGAGATCTTTCCAAATCACTGAGATGCACTTAGAATTATTTTTAGTGATAAGTGACAATGTATCTCCTTTCCTCCAATCATGCCATTTATCCACAGATCAAGATATTTCAATTTTTAATCATACTGGATCTAACTGTGAAAATCCTACTTTTACCAAATGGTTGTCAAACTAGATCAATATTGGCTGATTAAACTCTTCAAAACTCCTTACGGATCTTTCATATTTTTATTGAGGGTTATTTGTATCTTTCTTTGAGAGCCCTTTAATCTGCAACATTCCATGTGCCAAATTTAGGCACCAATTGACTGGCTGGGGGAATTTATTTTCCTTTGTGACTCCCCTTGAGCCAGAGCTCATCTGTTTAGTTTCCAAAAGGAATATCAGCACTAGATTCTGGTACGGATCCATCCCCAACATTTTCTATACTCTTCTTCACCCAAATCTTGTTCATCTCCCTTTGAACTTCATCTGCATTCACTTTGCCTTTTCCTTTATCTTGATTTTGATTATGATACATTGGACCCCTTTTATCCTAATTCTTACTTCTGCAGAATTTGGCAATATGACTAGATCTATTGCAATTGTAGGAAACAACATTTCTTTGCATATTTGACTGATATCCTCTTGATCTGCAATGATTAGCCATATGTCCCATTCTATTGCATGCAAAGCATCTTCCATTGAATGAATTGTTTTATTTGCATATTTCTACATTCATGAGATTTGTGACCATACCTTTTGTAGTTGAAACACTGTCCAAAGAAGGATGAATTAGTTTGATTTATTCTTCTTCTACACTGAGTTACTTTATGACCGAAGTTGTTGCAATTGTAGAAGTATCCATTGAAGGATAGATATCTTTGAGCATTTGGTTGCCTTACCGGAGGTCTTCTAGGCCTATTCCTTGGATTTCCTGATCCAGAGTTCTTCTGACTGGATCCAGAGCTTTCACCTTTCTCATATCCCAAGTCATGCTTGTCATCTACCCTCTTTTGGCTTTTAAGAAGAAATTCAAGTTGAGCAGAGCTTATCTTGAATTTCTCTTTGTATTCATTTGTTGTTTGGAGTTCCCTTTTGAGAGTGTCTATCTGATTCTCAAGTTGTTCTTCATTATCTCTAGCTTCTTCAAGATTAGATTCCAGATACCTGATTATTCTATCCATTTTGTGGCAGTCTTCTGACTTCTCCTTGAGAGATTGTTTTAGATTATCTTCAATTTTTCTTTTCTCTTCAATTTCTTGGGTGAATCTCATAACCCCTGATTCCATTTCATGTCTTACCATAATGACCTCTTTTGATAGCTTCTCAAATAACTTGTTTTTCTCATTCAGATCTTCATTAGTATCATTGGATTCACTTTGACTTGCTAATTATTAAAGTAGTTCCTTTCTCTTTTTCACAAAGATACTCAGTTTTTCTTTTAGCTCATTTATGAAATCATTAGCTTGTTTGAGTATTTCTCTTAATTTATTGACTTCAGAGTGAGATTGCTCAAGATCATCTAGGTCAGACTAAAGTTGTTCCTTCATACCATACATATCCATTGAGATTCCCAGATCTTCCTCAAGTTGTTAGGCTTTGTTTAGAGGAACTTGCTCTGATACCAATTGTTGGAAACAAGGTAGATAACTGAGAGGGGGGGTGAATTAGTTATCTTAAATATCTTAACTTTCTTTTCTTCTTTAATATTAATGCAACATCAAAACATAAGAGCATACATAATTATGAGAGCAGAAATAAAATCAACAAACATAACACAAGGATTTTTACGTGGAAAACCATGTTAAGGGAAAAACCACGAGGTGACTAACCCAAGATTGTATTCTCTATTAAAAGAATAAGAAGTACAAAATGACACTTGCCAATTAGGGCTCATTGCTCAAGCACCTTGCTCACAAGAGGCACACTGACTACAAGAGACTCATTGACTACAGGTTATATAGAAGGTAACCAGTTGTTTGAACTGATGAGAGGCATCCATATATGCTGAGGTTCAGTTCTGGTTAGGCTCAATATACTGATCTAATGCACTTCATTCTTCCTCTACTTTAGTGTTGTTGTTCTGTCACATACCGGACTTGTATTTCTACTTCCACACTTATCTCTACCTTTTCTCACACACTTTCTACACACACCCACTTCTTCATACCGAAATCCATCTGGTATATATATCCGCATCAAGGATTTCAACATCTTTCTAGTCGACAATTAGAATACTTAAGAAATTTACAAAACACTGATCTGTCAGCTGAATCCATGCTTAATATGTGATGCGTATCAAAGACATAGACATAGAAGTCATCAGTCAAGTTGGCCAACCATGTATGATCTCTCAAATAGCTTGAGCACCATCAATTTCTCATCTGGATTAAAGTTTGATGCTCTGCTGATCAGTTCTTCCTTAGTCTACTCTGCCTGTCATGAACCCAACACTTAGATGCTCATATCTTTTCACTCTTTCATCACTGGAGGCTCAATCTCTGGAATGTAGCAGTCATGGTACTCCTCTTGACTTGTCCAAGTCTACAACTTTCTAAGTTACACCATCTAAGAGATCCAGACCTGATTGTCAGGCTTGTTGCATGCTCTATTCTTGTTTAATGGACCAAAGCACTCTTCAATCTGACTTCTGGTATTCATTTTTTACCTTCCTAAACCTTGTTTGACCTATGTCTAATTGAAGAAATCTCATATTTTGAGATAATTGAAGACTAAACATGAAAGGAAAGTTTGGATTTGGGATTCCTTGGAACCCCTTAATACAGACCTGATTGGAAAATTAGGGCTTGGGTGCTCGTACCCTAGCCCTGCCCTATTTCCTAGGGTTTTGAATTTTGGCACGGTGTTGGCTCCCATCGTGTATCTCAGGATTCCATTTTCAAATTTTCATTTTCACGTGATGTCGACATATTATTTCAAAATTTGAAATTCCTAAGGTTAGATGTTTAAAGACATTTGAAAATCATTTTATTATACAGAATCTATATGCAAGCTTTATGCCGAAACTCTGCCAAAATTGTCATTGAAGAACAACACTTTGTTGAAGCTCTTAGATTTATCTAAAGTTGCTATCATGGAGATATTATATGGAGATTAGGAATTAAGATATTGAGACTATCTTGCTCTTTCTAGGGTTTGTACACCCTTTTGTATGACTGGGAGAAGGGGTGAAGCCTCCAACATCGAGCTTGGAAATTCTCCATGGATACGGTTGCCTCGCCTTCTTGTTCTACAAGTATTCATTGCTCTTATCTCCTTGAGGTAATGTTATTGTTGTTTCATTGAGTGAAGAAAGGTGTTGCTCTTTCCTTGATGCTTGAGTCATCTAGGGTTTTACATTTTCTACATACACATTTGTTAGATGAGCACACACATCTACAAATCTTTATCATTGGCTATCATTGAGGTAGGAATACCAAAAATTAGGCTTGACTAAGTCAAGCTCCTATACAACCACAACCATCTTTCTCCTCCTTTTGCATGTGTAGGTTACATTTGGAGAGATCCATTGAAAAGGAGTTACAAGAAGACAAATATTGCAGGTACAGTCATCACGAAACTTTGAATTTTAGGATTCCAAACTTTTGGGGAAAAGGGACTCATGCCCAAGCCCTCCTAAGCATTTTCTTTAGGATCTAGAGACCTCTAAAAAGTGTCTGATACCTAGTGTAGAAGATTCTAAAAGTCAAACTTTTGGGGCAAAGGGACTACCGCCAGGCTCCATTTTTCAGGTGTATAGTCTCTGTATCTTTTACTCTGCATTTCTATAATTCATTTGTCTATATCTATGCCTTAAAATTGTCTATTGCAGTTTATTTGCTGAATTAGGGTTTTTATGCTTAGTAAGCACAATAATCTTGTAAAAACCTGATTTAGGGATCTACTCAATTACAATTAGTAGAAAAAGGGAGCCTAGGAAATCAATAGCTTATCCATAAGCTTGTTTCTTACTTCCCTAATATTTAGAGAGAGAATGTATGGGGTTTGATTCAGTTTGATGAACTACCCTTATCCCACATTTTCCACTAAACATTTTGGTGAACCCGTGCTCTAAAAGGATTTGCAACCCTTTTTTAACATCATATCTGAATTAGTTTGTTGTCCTAAATCACATTTAGATTGTAAACCCTCTTTTGTGAAAGTACATACAATGAATCTTGAGTGATTTATTTAGCCTTTCATTAAAAGAATTTGAAATTACAACTTTGTGTGTTGCATAGTGCTATTATATTTTGTTTTCACAAAGTTTATGCTATATCATTTTACATTTAAGTCTTGGGTTAATTAGAAAATGATGTAATGTCAGATTACTTTATACAAGACTTTCATGTGTATGATGAGCCATTTAGTTGTGATGACTTCAATATGTTAGATGAAGCCCTTGAGGACTTTATCTCGATTGATATTCCACTATGACTCCTAAACTGTTGTTGTTTCAAAGATTAGTAAATGCAATTTATGTTTCTAAACCTCAAGAAGAACTTGTGAAGCCAAAAATAATGGGCAACCTATGTGTGGATGTGGCTCAACCACACTCTAAACCAGTGCTCACTATTAGAAGTCTTCTGCCTTCTTCTCGACCTCCTAATTACATTTATAACTATGCTAAATAAATAACACAATGAAATTCACAACAACCTAGTCATACTGTGATTGCTCATACATATAACACATTGAATAATAAGCAAAGGAAACAACAATCGAGCATTCTGATATATTTTCTAGCTTCTCAACTAATGCTTCCTCAAGCACCTTGTTTAACACATAAAGTTAATCAAGACTATGATCTTGTTGAGTAGATTTAGGCTACTGCTGCTAAGATTTCTCTTTGAGAACTTATACAAACTTTGCCTACATACCATGGAATGCTCCAAGAAGATTTACAAAAGGTGATTGTACCACTTGCTGTCAAGCCAAATGATGTAGCAACTTTATTATATTATATGCATGCGATAAAAATAGATATTCTATTTCAACAACATGAGTTGCCATCTCTTGAAGTTGACAATCAATATGATCCTTTGATTATATTTATTACAATAAACGAGAAATTAATTGAGTCATGATTGATAATGGATCAGCTCTTAACATTTGTGGCGTTAATTTATTACATAAGATTAAAGTTGATACATCTTTGATTAAGATGGATATAATAAGTATCTGTGGCTTTGATAATGTTGGAAGACAATCCATAGGCACTATAACTTTACCTATACAAGTTGGGCCTATGACTTTATCTACCTTGATTCATGTCATGCCTGGTTCCCTATCATACAACATGATTCTTGGTAGGCCTTGGATTCATGCACTAGGGGCAGTTCCTTCTACCCTTCATCGTTCAATCAAGTTTATTTATAAAGATAAACTGCATACTATTGATGCTAATCTTGAACTGGATAATTGTTTACAAATTGAATTACAAAAGAAAGTCGTTCATCATAGGATCTTAAAAAACTTGAAAGTTGACCTGCCAACTCCTCTTGCCATAGATAATGTTGTGCAAGAGTCTAAACAATTGAATGCATTTCTTAGTGACGATTTGGATTTGTTAGATTTTACATCCCCCTCTATAGGCAAATATAAAATTAACAACCCTAAAACATCAAATGTTGCATCGATCTCATCTAAAAGTTCAAATACGAAACCTAAAGTCTCTTTGGTAACAAATACAGATAATACTCTTACTTACACTACAGATTATGAGACTTATGATGCTCCACCTTCTTCCAAAGAAATGACCCCTCTTTATGGTTGAGGATTTTAGATCCTTTATAAGAATTGTGACTATGTAGGTAATGTTTGTGGTATTAATCTACAAGGAATTCGAGTACCTATAGAATCTAGTTCGTGACATTAATCAAGTGGCATTGGATATAATCCTTTCAAGGAAACCAAATCCCATAGCTGAACTAATCTTAATGTGAATATGATATCATCACTTAATTTGATGTATCCTGAGCTGATAGACATGAGTTGTTCTTTAGGAGATATTTTTTTGGATATGTTTTCAATAGATGAAGCAATAATGGAACTCTTGGGAGCTTATGAAGATCTCCCTTGAACTGTCATCATAAATGTAGATTATCTTATCAACTAAATCAAGATGCACATTTTGGAAAGTCCACTTGTTTGATAAACACTACTCTAAAATTTGAGGAAGAAGACGAAGAACTAATGAAATCACCTAGTTCCTTAGACCACAGTACTTTGCTTAATGGAAAGACTGTTGATGTTTTCATGGAGAAAGATAACACTGAAAAGGTTATCTCTATAGGTGATTGTTTAAAAATAGAAGAAAAAGAAGATATGACCAAGCTTTTACATGAATTCTCAGAGTTATTTTCCTATAATTATTTGGATATGCCTGGTATTGATCCTCAGATTGTAACACATAATATTATATTAAAACTGGATGCTAAGCCATTTAAACGAAAGATCTGTAAGATGAATCCTAAGGTAGCATTACTTGTAAAGTCCGATATAGAAAAGCTCTTAGAAGTTGGTTTTATCTACCTGATTGATTATTCACCTTGGATTTTGAATATCAAAGCCGTCACTAAACTTGATGGCCATATTTGGATGTGTACCACTTTTATGGATTTGAATCTCACTTCCTTGAAAGATGATTTCCCCCTTCCAAACATTGACATGATTGTTGATTCAATAGTTGGCCACAAACTACTTTCCTTCATGGATAGTTTTTCAGGATATAATTAAATCTTTATAAACCCTCAGGATCAATACAAAACAACTTTTATAACACCTTGGGGTACATTCTATTGGGTGGTCATGCCATTTGGATTAAAGAATTCTGGAGCAACTTACCAACGGGCTATGAACCTTATTTTTTCATGATTATATGCATAACATTCTTGAGGATTATGTCGATGATATCCTTGCGAAGTCTATACATTGTCAGGATCACGTTACAATCCTCTGTCAAATCTTTGAGTGAATTAAGAAATACAACATGCATTTAAATCCCCAGAAATGCATTTTTGGTGTAGACAGTGGAAAATTGTTGGGATTTATAGTCTTGCATCATGGTATTGAAGTAGACAAAGAAAATTAATAGTATTGTTAATATGCTAGCACCTAAGAACATATCTCAACTTTGTAGTTTGCAAGGGAAGATACAGGCCATTTATTGATTTGTTTCACAACTTGCGAATAAGACTCGCTCTTTTACACAACTACTAAAGAAGGATTCAAAATTTCAATGGAATGCTGATTGTAAAAAGGATTTCAAAGATTTAAAGGGTTATTTAGATAATACCCCTGTCTTACAACTTTCTACTACTGATAAACCTTTTCTTCTTTATACTTCAACATCTAATAATGCTCTCGTAGCTTTACTAGCACAACATGATGTTGAAGGAAAGGAACGTGTTGTATATTACATCAGTTAAACCTTGCTCAATTATGAAGTGCGATATACTGTTATCGAGAAGCATTTCCTACCTTTAGTGTTCACAACACAGAAGGTTAGACATTATCTATTAAATGTTGAAATACATGTGATGGTGAAGTTCGACCCGTTGAAACATCTTTTTGCTAAAACTGAGTTGTCAAGTCATCTTGCTAAATGGGTGATGTTGTTCACTGAATTTGATCTTAAATTTATTTCTGTTAGGAACCCGTGTTTAACCCTTCTCTTTACTTTATTAGTATATTGCTATTGGACACATATGCTTTGTAAGTCATTCCGTGAGTATATTGTATTATCGCACATTCATGGGGAGTAATAGTTGTTAAGATTAGACTTAGTATATAAGTACGTGTTGAGGCCAATGAAGGCATCCACAAGTTTATTGTATTGAGCTTGCTCAAAGGAGGTTGCCCCCTTGAAGTGGCCTACGATCAATAAATTCCTTCTGTGTTCTGCTATTTTTTGTTATTTTGTGGATTTTTCATTATATTGTTGCAGGAGGTTCCTCTCATCTGGTATCAAAGCTCTTTCTTGGGCTTGCTAGGTGGAATTTTTGCTAAATTTTTTTTTGCAGTGGCCTCCAGGTGCTATGATTATTACCGTAGTTCTTTTTTCTTTGCATTTGTATTGTTCATTTCAATTATAGGTTCGGATCAAGGAATAATCCCTATCCGCTTAACTGTGGGAAGTGCTTGGGCATAACCCTAAAACTCATTGTGAGGATTACCATAGGAACCCCAAAGTAGCTGGCCCATTGAGAGGACCTACCAGTAAAAAGGGCAACGACCCCTACCTAATTGACTAGTTCCCATCTATGAGTTAAACCAAGAGTTGTCGTTTGTGGCAAAGCAGTTATCAGTTTTACCTGAGTCATGGAGTGAGGGGTACTGCCCCAATATGCAAGCCATTAGACAACATTGGTAGCCGAGTGAATCCCCTGAACCTTTAGGAAGCTAAACATACCTGGGGTCCATATCTATTGTCAGCTAGTAATTCACAGATTACATATGCCCAGAGCCATTGTAGATATTTTCCAAAAAGAAAAAATTTCTATTTTTTTGCCATATCTTCCTTGCTTTAGCTCCGTTTCCTCTGAAAATTTACTGGAACCCCTAAAATTCCATTCTGCATATTTCCTTCCTTGAGGACCCTATCCTAAATTCCACTTATCGAAGCCAGAAATCCCACATTTATCTATTTTTAGGGTTTGCCATAACTTCTTCGATCCTTACCCAATCGCTTTCAAATTTTGCCACAGTGTTCATTTCCTATTTCTGCTCCTTTGTCCCTCTTGGACAAATTTTCCCATTCTTTCACCCCACTTTTGAAATCCCCATTTTCTTCTTCCTTATCCCTCAGAAAGTGTCCAAAACCTAGTCAAACCCCAATTACCCATCAAAGTTTTTCCCAAATCCAAATTTTCCTTTACTAAAAAAGTTTTTGTTTTTATTTTTCTACCCATTCCCAAAAAAAAAGCTCTTGGTTATGGTTGTCACTCGCACAGGAGCAAAAAACATGGAGGATGAACTTGCAGCCCTCAAGACCAAACTCCAAGAACTAGATGAAAAAATTCTTGGCCTCAATCTTTAGCATTCAGCCATGAACAATAGATGGCAGCTAGAGTCTTCTACAGACACTGGGTTCTCTTCTTCTAGCAATTTTCATGGGCCAAAGCTTGATTTTCCTCGCTTCAATGGTGATGATCTAACTAGATGGCTATACCAGGCAGAACAATATTTTAGTTTGCATAATACTTTTGATGTCAACAAAGTCCCACTTGCATCCTTTCATTTGGAACATGAAGCCCTTCAATGGTTTTGTTGGTACATCAAGGCTCATGACGAGCCAAAATGGATAGATTTTTGCAAACTCATTTTGCAATGATTTGGCCCTAGTGCTTTTGATGACTTCACAGGAGCACTTACTAAACTTCACCAAACTGGCACTATGAGAGAATATCATACTGAATTTGAGAAACTGGCCAATCACACAGAGGGATTGTCTGATAAATTTTTCAAAAGTTGTTTTGTCAGTGGTCTGAAGGGTAATCTAATCTAAGGTTAAAATGTTCCATCCCAGCACAATGATGGAAGCCCTAGGGTTGGCTAGGTTGGTGGAGGACAAGATCACAACTCAACAGCACTCCAAATCCACTTTTGTTCCATTCAGAAATGTGGTTTCCCAAAGACCTCCAATCACACCAGCTCCTCAAACAACTCCTATCAAGCATTTGTCTAAAGCAGAGATGAGGGCATGTAGAGAAAAAGGGCTTTGTTATAATTGTGATGAGAAATTCACTCGGGGACATAGATGTGTTGAGAAAAAGCTTTATCTCTTGGATGTGGATTCTTCACCTGCAATTGAAGTTTATGAAGATGCTCAGGATACAATAGATGATTAGGTTGACATTCAGCAGCCGCTTGTTGACCCTCCTTCCCAGGACGACCACCCAGAGATCTCTCTCCATGCTTTAGCAAGAGTCACCACCCCATAAACCATGTGGGTCAAGGGTTACTTTGATAAGCTCCCTCTTACAATACTCATTAATTCTGGTAGCACCCATAACTTCTTTGACCCTTGAATCGCCAAACAAGCTGATTGTTTTGTCCATCCTTGCTCCACCTTTGAAGTCATGATTGCCAATGGGGGCACATTACCTTGCAAAGAGAAGTGTCATAATGTGCATATCTCTATTAGAGATTATAACCTACGCTCCGACATGTTTGCCTTACCCTTAGGTGGATGTGATGTAGCTTTGGGTGCTCAATGGTTATGCACACTTGGACCCATCTTATGGGATTTTGCTCAACTTTGGATGCAGTTTTCAGCCAATGGACAAAAACACACATTAAAGGGCTCAACTAGGGTCTCTCAGCATCATCAGTTCACATCGCATGGAAAAACTCCTTAAGAAGAATTCACATGGTGTTATCGCTCAGCTCCATTCCATTCAGATGCAACCATTAGCGGTCTCCACTAGTCCTTCAGATCTACAACGAATTTTGGATAGATATACATGTGTCTTTGTTGAACCAGTAGGATTGCCATCTTCATGACTAGAGGACCATCGTATTCAGCGCTTTCCTAGAAGCGTTCCTCCCAACATCAGGCCCTACCACTACCCATTTCACCAAAAGACAGAGATTGAGATGCTCGTTCAGGACTTACTGAAGCAAGGTATTATTCACCCTAGTACCAGTTCCTTTTCTTCACTAGTTCTTCTTGTCTAGAAAAAGATGGGTCATGGCGCCTCTGCATTGACTTCTGAGCACTTAATTACATCACAATCAATGATAAGTTTCTGATTCCTATTGTTGATGAGTTGCTTGATGAGCTTCATGGCACTCATTTTTTCTCCAAGTTGGATCTTCGTTCTGGGTATCACCAAATTCGGGTTCATGAGGATGATATCCCTAAAACAGCTTTCTACACGCATGATGGCCACTATGAGTTTTTAATCATGCCCTTTGGCCTCACTAATGCTCCTTCCACATTCTAGGCATTGATGAATAAAATATTCCAGCCCTACTTGAGGAAATTCATTCTGGTTGTAAGGCCCGCCTCTGTCTCGCTAGTATGTACCACTTCATCTTATGGTTCTAGATTAAAGGATGGAATGAGTTGATTATTTTATGAGGTAATTTTATGATGGATAGGAACCTAACTAGATTATACAACATCGTTGATCATATTTTGTTGCTTCGGCTATGATTACCATGGTGGGATTTGATATTCGATTTGAGTGTGCAGGGTGTGCTAGTACAAGTGTTGGCCAATGGGTGGATGTGGAGGAGGAGATAGGGAATCATTAACCATTTGACTATCCCAACTTACCTAGCCACTGGTTGAGTTATCTACCTTGCTTCTTGTGGTATGTTGGTCACCTAAGCCTTTCTATTCGGTTGTGAGTCAAAGGTTGTACCGGAATCCTTCTCAAGTTTGATCCGAATTATTGTGTATAATCCTATAAAATGTCTATGCTCTTTGCATGATGTTTAGTGGTCTTGATTTCTTGTTTACTTTATTGTTTTTCTCCATGGTTGGTCATGGTGTGCTTGCGAATAACCTTCTTGCTTTTGATGCAAAGTCAATTTAGTTTAACGATTAGCATGGATTGGTCCTTTGTTTTTAATGTCATGTACTAACTTGTCGCTATGATTTCTAAGAGGTGGTTGTCATTATCCTTCATGCTTTACATGTGAGGTTGTATTAGTTCACAATCTTTGTGGGTTGGCACCTTGCATTTTAAATGTTATGTTGTGTCTAATCTAAGTAAGAAATTTAGTTTAGGAATATTTTCATTTTTCTTTATTTTGTGTATAGGTATGTAAGCATAGCAATCTTGCCTCCTTAAAAAAAAAATTAACTCATAGGTGTAGCCTTGCCACTTCTTATTTCTCAAATAAGCTTCTATGTAGTGTTTGCATTTCTTCGTCATGCTAAAAAAAAAATTGAAGCTGAGATAGACCAATCATCTTCATCTTTTCAAGATAATGTATGTTTCCTCTAAATTGTTTGAAGAAGAAAAGGGTTAGTTGGGAATTAATAAAATAGTTAAAATCATTAATTTCTATGAAATTTAATTGTTGTCATAGATATTTGTTTACTTTAAATTTTGGCTATGAAAAGCCTATCGAGCTCAAATTTGTTAGTCAAGCTTGCTGGTCAGGTAATTTGTTTTAGAACAATTATCTGGTTAGGTAATTTGTTTTAGAACAATTATCTGGTTAGGTAGTT
Source organism: Cunninghamia lanceolata (assembly GCA_027924645.1). Taxonomy (NCBI): domain Eukaryota; kingdom Viridiplantae; phylum Streptophyta; class Pinopsida; order Cupressales; family Cupressaceae; genus Cunninghamia; species Cunninghamia lanceolata. The sequence continues at coordinate 40,777,939 of BSBN01000809.1, read as the reverse complement.
TGTTTTAGAACAATTATCCATTCTAAGGTGCCATTAAAATATTATGGTAGACCTTAGTATAAGTAAATTATATAAAACCCACACAAAAAAGATATCTATAGGTACTTATATTTTTTTTATCACGATAATCATTATATAAATTTTGTCAGCTTGTCCAAAATCCCTTTTTTTCATATGATACAGCTTTTCTTCTATTAAATTTTTTATTGTATTTTTTTTTAAAACAAAAAGAAAATAGGGGGGAAGACCAACGTTTAGGGCAGGGGAATTTTAGGGTTAAAAAAAAAAGGAGTGAGAGGTCACTCTTTGTGTGGTGTGGCGGGAGCCCTATTAGGAGGAGGCTTAGTAAGAACAAAAAAAAAGAAAGGGCAGTAGGGAAAGGTTTGGTTTGGGGTATGACTGGTGGGGATGTCATTCTCTCTCCACTTGGCATTGCCTTTTGTAGCCCTAATAAAATGTGCTCCTCTTAGCAGAGGAAGGTTTCCCCCCCTTTTTCACTAGACTCATCTTAAAATAAGGCTGTAAAATGGGAGGCATAGACTTAGATGGAATATTCATGGAGAGTGCTGTCATTTTCAAGCTTCCTTTCACTCAATTACCTACATTTTAAATCAATGTCTAGAGCAATAGCTGGACTAGGGGTTTGAAGGGAGCGATGACAGCAAAGAGGAGCACTGGTGCAGGGCTAAACTCCATTGACAGTGCATCCTCTGTTGATAGTGGGGATCGAGGAGGTATTCCCCTATATTTTTATTGACTCTTTAAACTTGAAAAAAAAGGTGCATATTCTTATCCCAGTAAATGATTGGATAGTAAAAATAGAATCATTAGCAAATGAAAGTAATCAATCCTTAGTGGAGCTGTAGAAAATAGAGGATGAGTAAACAAAAACAAAAGTAATATCAGTACATATGATACAGCTTTTCTTCTATTAAATTTTTTATTGTATTTTTTTTAAAACAAAAAGAAAATAGGGGGGAAGACCAACGTTTAGGGCAGGGGGATTTTAGGGTTCAAAAAAAAAAGGAGTGAGAGGTCACTCTTTGTGTGGTGTGGCGGGAGCCCTATTAGGAGGAGGCTTAGTAAGAACAAAAAAAAAGAAAGGGCAGTAGGGAAAGGTTTGGTTTGGGGTATGACTGGTGGGGGTGTCGTTCTCTCTCCACTTGGCATTGCCTTTTGTAGCCCTAATAAAATGTGCTCCTCTTAGCAGAGGAAGGTTTCCCCCCCTTTTTCACTAGACTCATCTTAAAATAAGGCTGTAAAATGGGAGGCATAGACTTAGATGGAATATTCATGGAGAGTGTTGTCATTTTCAAGCTTCCTTTCACTCAATTACCTGCATTTTAAATCAATGTCTAGAGCAATAGCTGGACTAGGGGTTTGAAGGGAGCGATGACAGCAAAGAGGAGCACTGGTGCAGGGCTAAACTCCATTGACAGTGCATCCTCTATTGATAGTGGGGATCGAGGAGGTATTCCCCTATATTTTTATTGACTCTTTAAACTTGAAAAAAAGGTGCATATTCTTATCCCAGTAAATGCTTGGATAGTAAAAATAGAATCATTAGCAAATGAAAGTAATCAATCCTTAGTGGAGCTGTAGAAAATAGAGGATGAGTAAACAAAAACAAAAGTAATATCAGTACATAAGAAAACAAAACACATTAGATGATGGAGTACAATTCCAGATCCAGGCGCATTAAGTTTTAGCTAGCTATGTTTTTTTTAAAGAAATGTTTCTCTTGTCAAATGGTTTATGTGTTTGTTTTTAGTGGGCCTCATGCCTAGGAGTGTCGGCCTCAATATAGGGATTGACCTATGACGTGGTTACCCAATCCTGAGCCACGAACTCTAGAGACCCAACCCACTCGACTGGTTCCTCTGTTGGAAACTCAAACCCCTTTTTGCTGAGTACGCCTTCCATGGGCATCCTCTCTATCTTATCTCCTTATCTTTTACAATAAAACCCTTGTAGAATTCATTCACTAATTGTGTTCTTCTTAAACTCCAAAGTTAGGATTAGCCATTGTCTTAGGGTTATTCTTTTGACATGCCCCTTATTGCATTCACTGTATTATTTTAAACAAACAGTGGTTTAAAATATTCCTTAATCTTGGTTATGGGAATGATTTGACCATGAGAACATCAGTTTGACATAAGTTGGTATAATGATCTTATAATTAAATATGCTATTATTATCACAATAATTACTATCCCTAAGTTGAGCTATTGTCGTAATCATGAATATATATGCTTATACAATTCTAATTTATGAGGTTTCCCAGCTATTGTGGTGTGTAGGAAAGTTAAATCAATTTGTTAGGGGTATGATGGTCCTTGTTAGATCCGTGAGATTTTGGTAGATCTTGGAGGGTTTGTGAGCATATGAAATTGTATTTTTATTTATTTTTATTTTTCCTTTAGGGTGCTTACTAAAATAAATAAATAAATGAAGCCCTCCTTTAGTGTGGCGAGTAGAAGGGATTTAACTATGTTTATAAGAAAAGTATCATACATGTTAAAAGATTAATGGATCCTTTTTTTTCCTTAGGTTCGGGTTGAGGGATTACAAGCCCTTTTAATTATTACTTCATGTTGAATGTTTCGTGCCTCCTTTATCGAGAGTATTAGTTTAGAATGCATTAATGGATGATATGCACTGAAGTGTTTCCTTTACCTTCTTGATTGCATGGGAACAAGATAGTTGATGTTGGATTTGGAGTTGAATTTTATTGAAGCTCTTTTTGTTAGACTCTTGTCCTCCCCCTTCTTTGTGTGGGTTGTATGAACGACCTTATGGTATCTTATGCTTGAAATCATGGTATGAATGTGGTGATGGGTGTTGATCCTTGAGTGTTGTTAGTCTGGTCATTTTTTTTTCCTTGTAGATGGGTGGGTGTGCTTGGGATTTGTTTTATTTTGTGTATGCACTTAGTGACCTACTTGAGACCTTGTTGTGTGAGTTTGATAATGTTTGTAGTGATTCCCTGATCTACCCTCTCCATAGATCAGGGGTTGCCTAGGGCGCAATGGACATCCATTGTGCTCAACGATGGTAATATGGTTGGGAGGAGAGCAACATCCCCCCCTTGGTTATCGTTACGGAGAACTCTATTGAAGGATGGTGCAACCTTGGTCTTCATCCCTTTGATGTACTCAGGAAAAATAATTATTGTGTAATTATTTCTATTGATGTATAGGAAAATAATTAATGTATAGTTATCTCTATTGATGTAAAGGGGAATGATTATTGTTATTTATTCTAGTGATGTATAGGAAAATAATTATTGTTTATTCAGTTCTATGGATGTAAAGGAAAATCATTGATGAATGTTTATCTCTATTGTTGTAGAGGAAAATAACTATTGTTTATTTATCTCTATTGATGTAGAGGGACTTAACTATGGTAACTTATTCTTGATGGATGTATAAAAAACAAAAAACAATTGATGTATATCTATCTCTAATGATGTAAAGGGAATTAATTATTGTTTATTTATTTCTAATGATGTATAGGAAATTAATTAATATTTATTTATCTTTGTTGAGGTAAAGGAAAGAAATAAATTTCACTTTCTTGTCCCCTTTAACATTTGGCTTGTTTAGACTAGCTGTTGATTTCCCCCATCTCTCGTTGTGGCCTGGTTGTGGAGTGTGTTGGGTTTTCCCTCATCTTAGAGGTTGATATTCTAGATTGTCAGATATTGTATCAAGGAAAATAACTTCTTTTATTCTATATTGTTCATGTATGTCCATGCTCTTGTACTCTCATTTAAGTTTACGCTATGTCTTCAAGGGAGTTATAAATCTTTGTCAAGTTTTCTTTCCATTAGTCCTCCACGTATGAACAAATTTGTGTATCTATCTCCTTTTAAATGGATTGTTTAAGTCTCAATTTAATGATAGTGCCTTTAACTTTACTGCTTGTGTATAGATGTAAGCTTTCAACACCTGTAGATTGATTTATCATTGACATAAGGATCACTCTTATTATAAAGGAGATCAACTATTGTTTATTTCTGTATTTACAATTGAAATTGTTTTACTGGTTTTAGAATCCTCATACTTTCATTTTGTTGCCATGTCTTAAATTAGTGATGGATGTAACATCTTCCCTTATATCCTCTCCTACTCTGGTATGGTAGAATAAACAAATTCATCTTGCAACCACTTACAAATGTAATATCCTTTTTATAGATAAATGGATGTTGGATCATTTCTTCTTGTTTTGGACACTTAAATTGTTATCCACCTAGTTTGATTTATTCGACAAGGTGTCCTAGATGTTCATCCATGCCTTGTCTTCCTTCCCCGCCTTGTGTGACGGGTATTTAGGGATAAGGGAATTTTTTTTTGGTGATTCATGTCATGACCACATGGGTAATGTGGCATGACATGGGTTTTCTTGTGTCATGGCCACTCACAAAAAGTGGGCATGACACTGGTCTTCTTTGATGATATCCTCATCTATCGTAAAACATGGGCTTAGCATCTCCAGCATATAGATATTGTACTGGAATTTCTCTTTGATCATCATCTCTGTGCAAAATAGTCTAAATGTGTTTTTGGGCAGGAAGAAGTGGAGTATCTCAGGCATATTGTTTCAGCCCAAGGGGTTCAAGAGGATCCTGCCAAAATAGATGCCATGAAAAATTGGCCGCCTCCTCAGACACTCAAGAGCCTCCGTGGTTTTTTGGGACTGACTGGCTACTACTGTAAGTTTGTCAAGGATTATGGAAAGATTGTAGCTCCATTAACATCTCTGTTGAAAAAGGATGCTTTTACATGGACCCATGCTACTAAGTGTGCATTTGAAAAACTGAAACAAGCTATGTGTACTACACCTGTTCTAGCTATGCCTGATTTTTCCAAGACCTTAACTATTGAGAGTGATGCTTGTGGCAATGGACTTGGTGTTGTTCTCCTTCAAGATGAACATCACATTGCATTCATTAGCAAAGCCCTTTTAGGTAAGAATTTAGTACTCTCTACATATGAGAAGGAAATGATGGCTATTTTGCATGTAGTATAGAAGTGGCGGCCATACCTATTAGGGAATCATTTCTGCATCAAGACTGATCACTAGAGTCTAAAATATTTCCTAGAACAATGGGTCTCCTCCCTAGCACAATAGAAATGGGTTAGCAAACTCATGGGTTATGACTATGAGATCACTTACAAGAAGGGTAAGGAAAATATTGTGGCAGATGCTTTTTCTCGCACATTTGATGACCAAGATTCTCTTTCAGCTATTTCTATGCTTGTTCCAAATTAGCTAGAATCTGTCCAGTAGGGCTATGTCAATGACTCTTCCTTATCTCAAATCATCAAACAGTTGGCCAATAACCCTTCTATTGTACCACATTACTCTTGGGATGGTGCTTCTCTGAGATACATGCTGTCTTCTATGAACTCCATGCTTCTCCATCAGCAGGGCACTCTAGATTCCTCAAAACTTATGAGTGGGCATGATGTAACTTCTTTTGGATGGGAATGAAAAGGGAAATTCAATAGATGGTGGCTGAATGTGATACCTGTCAGTGCAACAAGGGTGAAATGACACTCCTTCCTGGATTGCTTGAACCCTTTCCCATCCCTACATGGATTTGGACAAATATTTCTATGGATTTCATTAAGGGGCTCCCTAAATTTGGTAGGAAGATAGTGATCTTGGTTGTGGTTGATCACCTCTCCAAATATAGTCATTTTTGTGCCCTTAGCCATCCCTATACCACCTCCTCCATCGCACAGATTTTCATGGACTAGATCTTCTGTCTTCATGGAATCCCTTCTTCCATTGTCTCAGATCATGATGCCACTTTCACCAGTCATTTTTGGATGGAACTATTTTTCCACACTGGCACCAAACTAAAGATGAGTTCAGGGTATCACCCACAAATAGATGGTTAGATTGAAGTTATCAACAAATGTTTGGAAACTTATCTTTGTTGTTTCACCTTAGAACAACATCATCAGTGGGCAAAGTAGCTCCCTCTCACTGAATGGTGGTCCAATACCTCCTACCACACTGCATCTAAAATGACTCCATATAAAGCAGTCTATGGTCAGGCACCACCAGTGCTCCTTCCATACACCCCTAATAGTTCACCAGTGCAGGTAGTTGACACAGTTCTCAGAACCTGAGATCAAATTCTTCATATTTTGTAGGATAATATTCACATGGCAAGAAATTGAATGAAATAAAAAGTTGATCAGCATCATTCTGAGTGCACTTTTCAAGTATGTGATATGGTTTTTCTTCATCTACAGCCATACAAGCAATCCTCCCTGAAACTCAAATGGCATCATAAGCTGGCTCCAAAGTTCTATGGGCCATTTAAGGTTCTTCAGAAGATTGGGTCAGTTGCTTATAAATTTGAGCTTCCTCCTTCTTCCCACATTCATCCAGTATTTCATGTTTGTTGTCTAAAGAAAGTTCTTGGCACCAACATCAGAGCACAAACTATTTTACCAGAACTGGATAACAAAGGATCAATCATTTTGGAGCCAGAGGCAATCCTCAATAGGCATACTCATCATCTTCGCTCTCAATCCATCACAGAGGTATTAATTCAGTGGCACATAATGCAACTAAAAGGATGCTACATGGGAACCACTCCTTCAGATTGACCAACAATTTCCACATCTTAACCTTTGTGGACAAAGCTTTTCTAAGAGGGAGGGGATGTTAGGAACCCCTGTTTAACCCTTCTCTTTACTTTATTAGTATATTGCTGTTAGACGCATATGCTTTGTAAGTCATCCCGTGAGTATATTGTATTATCCCACATTCATGGGGAGTAATAGTTGTTTAGATTAGACTTAGTATATAAGTATGTGTTGAGGCCAATGAAGGCATGCACGAGTTTATTGTATTGAGCTTGCTTAAAGGAGGTTGCCCCCCTTGAAGTGGCCTGTGATCAATAAATTTCTTCTATGTTTTGCTATTTCTGTTATTTCATGCATTTTTCATTATATTGTAGTAGGAAGTTCCTCTCAATTTCTCAGAAAGCAATTAAAGGACAAGTGTTAACTGACAATTTAGCCGAAGCACCTTCACCCTTTTCTATACAAAACCAGGAGACATTTCCTAATGACCAAATCTTAAGTATAGATAATGATGACAAATGGGAATTGTATTTCGATGGATCAAGATGTCAGAATGGCTCCAGTGTTGGTGTTATACTAGTACCTATTATTGGTCTCTGAATCGGTAGAGGGTTTGCTAGTTCCTGTGCACAGGAAGATTTGGCCAATAGATACAGGAGGTTGCATGAGCTGCCTCCCCTTCACTTCTGGTTCTACCGCACCAAGGGGGGTGTCCCTATAGCTAAAGGTTTAACCTTGACTCGCCCAATGACAAAAGATTTAGCTTTACAATAATAGACAGAATAGTCTCATGTATGGACCAAGATTTGGGTGATAGATCACAAGGTTGGTAGTGTTCTTGGACAAATCTAACTGGTTGTGGATGAGAGTATGCAAGGGTCCTATTCCTACTCCTACAACTAATAGGTTGGAATTATGAAATGATTTGTTTTTACGTTTTGGATGCAAGATAGGGCATTTTGGATCATAACTACTACACAAGGGTAGACTAGTGCCTATCTTAGGGCAAGGAATCAACTAGACGTATACAAGTGAATGATCTCCACTGGCATTCAAGTTTCAAGGGATCAGATTGGTGCTTTCCTTACAAACACCACCCAAGACTAAGTATTTAGCTTCCCCTACTTACAAATATCCCTGCTGACATACATTCTTCTCCATACTCAACCTAAAACAATTTAATCCACTCCTTGAATGGAAGTTAAAGATTAAGCATGTGATATAGAAATCTATACCCTAGAATCTGAGAAACCCTTAGCAACCAAATTCAAAAGAAGAGAATTCATGCAGCAAATGGAGATAAATAGTTAAGCACATACAATAAAGCATTTTTCATATAAACATGACATGAAACTAAAAATATGTGCAATCTTCATTCAAAATGCAACTCATAAACTCCAACAGCGATAAAATAGCCAAGAAAGGCTTTGTTCTTCATTATTCTCTCCAAAAAATTGCCCAAGTCTTCAACAACCAGAAAAATGAGTGACACAGTCCTCTATATAGCAAGGATGTATACTCAATTAATTACATGGCATTACAAAATTTGTGAGATACAAAGCACCATGAGAATGGCGCCCAAAACATTGAATGCGGCCAAGAGAAACAGAGGAAAGAGTGGTTGAAATTAGGATCTGCACTACCACCTGAAGATTTTCTCATCAAATTTGGTAGCTGGGCTGTCAATTAGATCCATACCTCTCTACAATCCTGCCATTAATGGCATACCAACTCGCAGCCTACAGTAGTTGCATGCTCTAGAGCTCTTCCCGCTTGGAATGCAACTGCGGACCATGGAAAGCCCCTGCTATTAAAAATTTGAATCAGGGCCCTTGATCTCTTTTCTTCCTGCTGAGATTTGCGGCTTCAATCACGCTGATTTGTCCTTGACCAATAAAAACATGCCACATGGGCACCCCCTTCTATTGCTGACTTTTCCCTCACAGCATACATTTTGCCTTCTCTATCTCAGTTGCCTTTTATATTCTTGTATATGCAAAAGCATATACATACAATAGTTTTGGACACATGGCAGCCACTGATTTGTTCTCCATCACTAGGAAATTGCATATCCATTGGCCATCGGAATGACCCTGGGAGTATTTGTCGATAAGCAATGTTATCCCGACGAGCTAATGTATCTTTTCCTTTTGCATATGCGGGACATACAATGCTTCACATACAAGGTGGACCCCATAACTTTATGAAACATATTTAAACTCACCATCAGGTCCAGCTTGTATCTCCCCCATGCACATATTCTTGTATATTGCATATACATATGCAACATACAAGCCGTAGATTCCAGCTCATTTATCAATCAGAATGTATACCCTCTTGAAATCTGGTTTGCATCTTGACTTTCACATTCCACATTGTATATTTTCATTGTATGCTCATCGGCTCGTATATCGCATATATAAATGCGAATATACATACCGCGGACTTCAAACCTGTATAAACAATTTTAAACTTCAATCGGGTCTGGAAATTGTATGTTTTACCTCCTTTGTATATCCATGATATACAATGCGCACAAACATAAAAGCTGCGGACGTCAACCTATTTACGAGGCAGATTAGAGAATCCTTTGAAATTCACGTTGTATCTTTTTCCTTGCATCATTTCTTTGTATATCGTAAACATACACCGCGGATATACAAAACAAAATATACAATCCGGATCTCAAATCTGTATCAACCAGAATGTATAATTTCTCAGGTCTGGGCCTTGCATATTCGGTTGCATGTGCCAACATACAATCGCCTTTGTATGCAACTAGTGGGCCCGACCCCTTGTTTTTTTCTTCTTTGCATATTGACAATGCATATCTCCTTTGTATGTTGCCGCCAATGTACATTCTGCTTTGTAGATCCGCAGGCCCCACCAAATGTATCTCCCCCTTTGTATGTTGACTTTGCATGTGCATCGGTCGTCGGGGAGACTTTGGAGTTGGTTGCCGATGCATGTTGTTTCACCGACGAACCCTTTCACTGTAGCGAATGCATGTCGACCTCTTATATATTTGCAATGTACATCCCAATGTATGTCAGACATACATTCACCTTTGTATCTTTGCAGTATACATTGTCTCTTGAATATTTCGCTTGTATGCCGCCAATGCATCTTTTCCTTTGCATGTTTCCATTGTATCTACTCGTTGCATGTCTAAACATACAACACAAATATACATGCAAACCCTCACATAGAAGTAGGGAATATTCTGAGAATCTTTAATGTATATTTGACCTTTGTATGTCTAGAATGCATATTCAAAGCCCGATATGCATAAAATGAGGCCAAGGGACTTAGAACTTTTTGGATTTTTTATGAAAGGTGCCTGCGAATTTAAATGCTTAAGCCTGAATGTTTATGCAGGCACCAACATTGGCTCTGTCTGGGGACGTATGCCTCTTGCAGGCATGGCGAGAACCAAAGATCTCTGGGATACAGACCAGTCCCTTATCCATTGGGCTACAGAGTCAAAACACTGCACCAATCTGCATCACAAATCACACTTTTTAAATTTTACTTGGTGGCCAGGGCCACCAAAAAGGAGAAACCAGTATCTCCATTTGTCAAATACCCTATTTTCATCTGATATCACTGGATCAAGCCTAAAGATACTGCCATTGTCTGGCCACAAATAAACCTTGTCATTTGCATACTCAAATATCTCATTGAGCTTTCTCCTGTCAACCTTATGCAAACAATCATCAACATCAAGAAACATGTGAATGTCATATTCATTAAACAATGCATTCCCATATGAAATATAACACTTATCATCATCTATATCAGCAACATGCATTGTAAAATGATCTCCCAGCTGAACTGAAAACTAAAAGCACTCAAAGTCCACCATACGACTAGGATCATCAGGCCTCATTTCATCATAAGCTGGCATATCAAAGAATAAGAAGCTTTCATAGTCACATTTATGTACATCATGCAAACAATTATCAGCTACACCAAATTGGAAAGGATTAGACTCAAGCACATTTTTGCAGCAATCTTCATGATATATGTTGGTCTCTCTTTCATCAGGATGAAAAACAAAATCCTCCTCAATAATAGTGCCTTGATTTTCACCATACTCAAATAGATCCTGCTCAGCATATATGTCAAAAAGGGTTGAACCAAGTATTACAATTTCATTACAGTATGCCACTAGTTCATGGGTAGCCAAACATGCATTTTCATTACCAATGAATTCCTTGTGTGGAGGAGTATCATCCTGTGTGTCATAAACAAAACTATAATCAAATAAAGAACAATCATAATCATCACTACTACTTGTTTCAATCTCTGATTTCTCTTCATCATCTCCATGTGTCTGAATAAAAGGCAATGGTTCAAACATGGAATTGCCCCTCTGTTTGCTTATTTCTTCTGTATCTTGAGCACAATACTCACAATCATCTACACAAACCCATTCAAAAAAGCACTCATTGCTGTCCATAACCTCATCATTGTTTTCAGAACCAAATACCTCAACCTTGAAATGGGAGTCATCATTGATCCTCTCTTTGGCACCCTCAATTGGTGAGCAATCTAGTTGAGCATTGTTATCAGGATTATGTTCAAACATAGCAGCATTTTCAACTTCTATATTCTCATTTATACATTTGTCTTCAAATGATGCCATGATCACTTGGTCATTTGTAGCCATACAACTACTATTCACACCAAAGCCTGTGGACAAGGAATTCTGTATGTGCTCACTCTTCATTTTCTCTGTATTTTCTAAAAATTTGTATGCCATCTACACATCTGTTATCTTGAATTCCCTCAACAATGCACTAGGGCCCTTCTCAAAAGCTTCAAAGTATATGCCAATGCAAGCTGGAGTATCAGATCTAAAGTCGTCAGGGATTTGTGAAAGGGTAACTACAAACCTATGACTGAAATCAATACTGGGCTCTTCATCTTGTCTTCTAATTTCCATTAATCTTGCAACAAGATCAATAGGTTCTCTTGCAAATTCTTTTCTAAGACAGTCAACAAGTTCATCCCAACAGGCAAAGGATCTCTTTGGAAAGCTCGAATACCAATCTCTAGCTTTAGCATCAAAGGATCTAACAAAAAACCTCATCCACATATCCTCATCTCTAAATGAGTGTTTCTCCATAAAGTCATGAAAGTTTTGGATATGTGCACCCCCATCACACACACTACGTCCACTAAATCTAGGCATCTGATTGTAAATCTGGGAAGGCATACTTTCAACTTTATAGTCAACCCATGACAAATCTAATTGGTCATATAAAGGATCAAAAGGGCTGATAAGAGGTTTAGCATTCTGACTGACAAACACAACAGGGTTATTACTATTTAATTGAGCCTTTCGAGCCTCTAAGAATATCAACCTATTCTTTATCTCTTCAATTTTTTTACACAACATTTCACCCCCCTCTTGGCTGAGTATGGGTGAATACATACTTGGATTCATAAAAATTTCAATCTTAGACATCCTATGTCTACCTAAGACCTAAGGCTCCCCTTGACATCTAACTTATGCAACAAAACAACAAATACAAGTGGGAAGAAGCTGTGTACCTTTTCTCATCGAGATGCTAAAGTCTTGAACAAAATATCTTTTATCACAACAACATACATCAACCTTTCATGTGCACTGAAAACTTATTTGCAGAGTTGCCACCTCTCCAAAGAGGATAAATTTTTTTAAACAACTGAAATCTCATCACATTGCAAATATTTTTTCTGAGTTCATTCTGCCAGCAGAGCACCCTTATTCACATGAAAGATCCAGATATTAACTTCCTAGCAGAGTCGCCAAATCTATTGGTGACTCGGATGGGCAAGACTTCACTAGAGGTTGCAAGATAACACTTTTATATTAAGTCCCTAGCAGAGTCGCCAATTTTGTTGGTGACTTGGATGGGCCACAAATATATCTTTCAAATCAACATCCCCAGCAAAGTCACCAAATCTGTTGGTGACTCGGATGGGCCACAAAGATAACACCTTCAAAATAATATTCCCCAGCAGAGTCGCCAAATCTGTTGGTCTCTGAATCGGTAGAGGGTTTGCCAGTTCCTGTGCACAGGCAGATTCAACCAATAGATACAGGAGGTTGCGTGAGTTGCCTCCCCTTCACTTCTGGTTTTGCCGCACCAAGGGGGGTGTCCCTATAGCTAAAGGTTTAACCTTGACTCACCCAATGACAAAAGATTTAGCTTTACAATAATAGGCAAAATACTCTCATGTATGGACCAAGATTTGGGTGATAGATCACAAGGTTGGCAGTGTTCTTGGACATATCTAACTAGTTGTGGATGAGAGTATGTAGGGGTCCTATTCCTACTCCTACAACTAATAGGTTGGAATTATGAAATGATTTGTTTTTATGTTTTGGATGCAAGACAGGGGGTTTTGGATCATAACTACTACACAAGGGCACACCGGTGCCTATCTCAGGGCAAGGAGTCAACTAGACATATACAAGTGAATGATCTGCATTGGCATTCAAGTTTCAAGGGATCAGATTGGTGCTTGCCTTACAAACACAACCCAAGACAGAGTATTTAGATGCCTCTACTTACAAATATCCCTGCTGACATACATTCTTCTCCATACGCAACCTAAAACAATTTAATCCACTCCTTGAATGGAAGTTAAAGATTAAGCATGTGATATAGAAATCTATACCCTAGAATCTGAGAAACCCTTAGCAACTAGATTCAAAAGAAGAGAATGCATGCAACAATGGAAATGAACAGTTAAACACATACAATCAAGCATTTTTCATATAAACATGACATGAAACTAAAAATATGTGCAATCTGTATTCAAAAAGCAACTCATAAACTCCAACAGAGATAAAACAGCCAAGAAAGGCTTTGTTCTTTGTTATTCTCTCCAAAAAATTGCCCAAGTCTTCAACAACCAAAAAAATGAGTGATACAGTCCTCTATATAGCAAGGATGTGTACTCAACAATTAATTACATGGCATTTCACAATATGTCAGATACAAAGCACCATGTGAATGGCGCCCAAAACATTGAATGTGGCCAAGAGAAACAGAGGAAAGAGTGGTTGAAATCAGGATCTGCACTGCTACCTGAAGATTTTCTCATCAAATTTGGTAGCTGGCCGGTCAATCAGATCCATACCTCTTTGCAATCCTGCCATTAATGGTATACCAACTCACGGCCTATAGTAGTTGCGTGCTCTAGAGCTCTTCCTGCCTGGAATGCAATTGTGGACCGTAGAAAGCCCCTGCTATTAAAAATTTGAATCAGGGTCATCGATCTCTTTTCTTCCTGTCGAGATTTGTGGCTTCAATCACGTTGATTTGTCCTTGACCAATAAAAACATGCCACGCGGGAAACCCCTTCTATCACTGACTTTTCCCTCGCAGTATACATTTTACCTTCTCCACCTTAGTTGCCTTTTAAATTCTTGTATATGCAAAAGCATATACATACAACAGTTCTAGACACATGGCAGCCACTGATTTGCTCTCCATCGCTAGGAAATTGCATATCCATCGGCCATCAGAATGACCCTGGGAGTATTCACCAATACGCAACATTATGCCAACGAGTCAATGTATCTTTTCCTTTTGCATATGCGAGATATACAATGCTTCACATACAAGGTAGACCCTAAAACTTTATGAAACATATTTAAACTCACCATCAGGTTCATCTTGTATCTCCCCCATGCACATATTCTTGTATATTGCATATACATATGCAACATACAAGCCGCGGATTCCAGCTCATTTATCAATCAGAATGTATACCCTCTTAAAATCAGGCTTGCATCTTGACTTTCACATTCCACATTGTATATTTTCATTGTATGCTCATCAGCTCGTATATCACATATACAAATGTGAATATATATACCGCGGACCTCAAACCTGTATAAAACAATTTTAAACTTCAATCGGGTCCGGGCATTGTATGTTTTACCTCCTTTTTATATCTACGATATACAATGCACACATACATAAAAGCTGAGGACGTCAACCTATTTATGAGGCAGATTGTAGAATCCTTTGAAATCCATGTTGTATCTTTTTCCTTGCATCATTGCTTTGTATATCGCAAACATACAACGAGGATATACAAAACAAAATATACAATCCAGATCTCAAACCTGTATCAACCAGAATGTATAATTTCTCGGGTTTGAGCCTTGCATATTTGGTTGCATGTGCCAACATACAATCACCTTTGTATGCAACTGGTGGGCCTGACCCCTTGTTTTTTCTTCTTTGCACATTGACAATGCATATCTCCTTTGTATGTTGCCACCAATGTACATCTTTCTTTGTATGTCCGTGGGCTGCACCAAATGTATCTCCCCCTTTGTATGTTGACTTTGCATATGCATCGGTCATCGGGGAGACTTTGGAGTTGGTTGCCGATGCATGTTATTTCACTGATGAACCCTTTCACTATAGAGAATGCATGTTGGCCTCTTATATATTTGCAATGTACATCCCAATGTATGTCATACATACATACACCTTTGTATCTTTGCGGTATACATTGTCCCTTGCATATTACGCTTGTATGTCGCCAATGCATCTTTTCCTTTGCATGTTTCCATTATATCCACCTGTTGCATGTCTAAACATACAACACAAATATACATGCAAATCCTCACAATAGGTAGGGAATATTTTGAGAATCTTCAATGTATATTCCACCTTTGTATGTCGAGAATGCATATTCAAAGCTCGATATGCATAAAATGAGGCCGAGGTAATTAGAAATTTTTGGATTTTTTATGAAAGGTGCCTACGAATTTAAATGCTTGAAGCCTGAATGTTTATGCAGGCACCAACACCTCCCTTTGGTAAGCCATTCCCTATGTCTTACCATCTAAACTTCTCATGCACAAATAACATTGTTGTGTATGAAGCTCTTATCGTGAGACTTCTTGCCACTTTGGCTCTTAACATTAAAAACATCACTATATATGGTGATTCACAATTGATTGTGTGATAATAACTAGATCATATCAAGCTAAACAAGATAAGTTATTTTAGTATCGCGATTTAGCTTTAATATCTCTATTAAAATAATTCACATCATTCTCAATTGATACTATTCCAAGAAAAGACAATAGACACACATATACAATGGCGAGTATAGCTTCCCTTATATCTCCAGCTAATTCAGCTATCGAATATTATTTCATCATATATATAATCTTAAGACACCGAAATTAGAAGAGGTAGTACCTTCAAGCACTAACCTTTGTTGTAATATGAACTCTGATGAATGGTTCTCCCATATATTTAATTATTTGCGTGATGGAACCATCCCTAATTCAACATCTAAAAACACTTGAGTTCATCTATGCAAACATGCAGCACATTATATTATTCTATCTAATGTCTTGTATAGAGGAATCTATAATGGTTTTCTTCTCTTTTGTTTGAGTAATTCAAAGATCTTCATAGATTTAGAAGAAGCTCAGTCTGGTGCTTGTGGAGGGTATTTTGGAGGAAAAACATTGGTACAAAAGTTAATATGAATGGGCTATTATTGGCAGCATATGGAACAAGATTCCTTTGGACATGTCAAGAAATCTCCGCAATATCAACAACGTAATCATTTAATTCTAGCACCTACCTAGGAACTTCATGCCCAAGTTTCACCTTGGCCATTTTGGGTTTGGGGCTTGGACCTAATGGTAAAATCTCTCCACCTTCTTCTCAAGGGTATACTTTTATCATCACCTCTACCAATTACTTCACGAAGTGGGTTGAAGTTGTTCCTCTATGGTCCATGACTGCTAAGATAATTTGTCACTTTATACAAGATAACATCATATATTGATTTGGTATACCTTCCTCCTTAGTTTTGGACAATGGCACATCATTCAAGGACAAAGATGTGAAGAAATTTCTCTAAAAATATCACACTCAACACTACTTCTCTATGCCTTACTATCCTCAGTTGAAAGGTCAAGCAAAAGCTTCAAAAAAGATTACTGGACAAATCTTATGAAAATTTGTTAACAAATATCAGAAAGATTGGCATACTCAATTAACTTATGCTTTATGGGCTTATAGAACAAGTATTTGAATGTCTACTAGAACTACACCATATAACCTAGTTTATGGTGCTGATGCGATAATGCCTTTAGAGTTAGAAATTCCTTCACTGCAAGTTTCCCTAAGAGACATTATTGATGATGATATGGAACAAGAAAAGTGATTACAAGAACTTGAGATGCTTGATGAACAACATATCAACACTCTTGAGCATCTTAGAGCCCATCAGAAGAGTATCCAATGATCATACAATGAGCGTGTCATACATCATTCACTCGACATTGGAGATCTGGTACTATATGAGAATCAACGCAATGTAAACACACCTCTTGGAGAAAAAGGAAAGTTCAACCCTAACTGGCTCGGACCATATGTCGTTATTGAAGTCTTTGGATCAAGAGCATATAAACTAGCTAATGAACAAGGTACACCACTTAAAGAACCTATTAATGTTGTGCACCTCAATAAATTCTATACTTAAGATATTATGTTAGATGTTACTTTGAAAAGAAAACTTATTACTTAGTTTAGCTTCAATTTCAACAAGATATGATTATTTTGTCTTAATTCATTTAACATAGCATCTTTTTTGGTTAATCATTGTTGTATCTTGCTTAAATGTGTTATTAAAAGATCACCTTTGTATTAACTGAATATAGCATAGAATGTTGGTTATGTGTGAAATTCATTAATCATTATGTTTTTTACAACATGTTCTGCAAAGAATTGTTTAGTATATACCACATTAGCATTAATCACATTTCCACATAATCATTAACATTTATCACTAGTTGAATTTTATATAAATCACATGTCATAGATTAGAGAACATTAGAAGCAGTAATAGGAAAACATCATATATATATATATAAATATCAGTTTGAATATACATCAGAGTCGACTATCCCGTACATCAAAATGGGATGTTGTAGTACATAAGATATATCACATAGCTAAATCTCGCTCACCAGTCCCCTTGGGACCTTGTGGTGTGTGTGTGTGATGGAGGCCTGCCCATGTGCAGCTACAAACCATGAATGACTCCTAGAGATAATCAGCGACCATAACCCCCTGATCTCTCCTCTTAGTCCTAGCACCTCATCATGTGACTCTTGGTATATCTACTGATATTTGTCTCTCTTAGATATGGCTCTATCTTTGTCTACCTGGGCCCTATCTATGTCAGCCCTCACCTGGCGTAACTCAGGAAGTAAGATCTCAATAATGACAAGATCTCTCTCAAGTGAGGGTACTACTCTAGCTTGATCTTAGAGCATCTGGAGCTCCACCTCCACACACTCAGCTCTCTAGATAGCCTAATCTAGAATGAACTCTCCAGGTAATTTTTATCTCATAAATGACATGAATATTTTTGCATACTACCCTAAAGATGGTTGTAGCGAATACCCCATCCACACCATCACTCGACCGCATTAGTAGGAACTATCTCTACTATGAAATGACTCACAAAATCATGCCATGCATCCATCCCAAATACAAAAAGAAAACAAAATAGATATCAATATCTCATATAGGCATTATAAATAATCATCAAAATAACTACAACAATATAATAACATCTCACTTGGATCTCCATCTCGCCATGATGGATCTTAGATCATTGATGGTGTAACAAGCTCTGCAGGTAACTTTACAGCTAAGGGTACCTGATCACTGGTCTCCCCTCGCTCATGCCGACTTGAGGGTCTAGACCACAAGCTCTTGATCGTGGTCTCGACTTGGTCTCCTCATCATTGTCCACCTCCTGCTGATCTCATCGTGGTCTCACTCTGAAGATGTACTATGATGGAACCTCCTCCTCATCATCATCATTGTCATCCTTGTCCTCATCCAGACTGTAGTATCCAACAAACTCACTAACATCATCCTCTACCCTTGTGTCACTCGCATGACCAGCCCAAGATCGAGGATTTCTTGTAGGGTGACTAGGAGGATAGATAGGAGTGGTTTGTGTTGTCTGCCACTAGATCTCATACACTTGAGTAGTACCGACATCATCAACCTCAAATATTGGCTTTGCATCCTCTATACCATCATCATCACTCATTGCTATATCTACTACTGTCAGTCATCGGGCTCTATTCGCCCTTACTACACTGCATAGTGAGTGTGCATAGCTCAAATGTATCACAGGGACATCTTGTCTACATCTAAACTATCATGTCACTTTGTTAAAGTAGAACCGAATGACTATGTGATCAAGGTAACCAACCATCAATTGATCCCTTTGCATCCTAGCTAACTGTTTGCGTTGACCCAACCACACTATATAGCCACGATATGGTCTCCACATGATGTCGCTGGGCTGTAGTCTATCAAATATAACTCTCCAATACATAAGATCACCATGTCGCCAACATTTGACAAGCAAATAAGCATGAACGCATGGATAAGTAAACACTAGCTGTATGGAGAAACTTGTAGGTAGTGTACATCTGATATGCTCAAACACCCAAACCTGTAGTAAAGTGTAAACCATCAGGCTCTGTGACTCATAATGGACATATTGTCCCAAGTCATGGTAGAAGTGTGCAAGCATACTGCGCCCCCATGTATATATTATCCTCTGCTCCTCCATCACATGGATAGTATGAACCAGAACCCCGTGAAGGTGAGTGCCTCATCCATCCTATGTAACTGCTAGTGTGATAAAGTAGCTATCATGATCCTCCAAAACAAGGGGATGTCAGTGCATCCCTGCTCTAGTAGTCAGAGCTGAATATGTCCTCGCTCTGCCCAAGTGACAGTGTGACCTAAGCAGTACAACTGGCTCTCTCTAGTGTACTCTACTGAGCGATGCTCTACAACCCTCAATATCTTCCTTGGATAGGCAGTCACAGGATTCGATAGCCATCCTCTAGTGTGATAGTCATCCTCTAGTGTGATAGTCATCTTGTTGGTGGGGAGATGGAATGTAGATGTGTCTGCATTCCACCTCTCCATAAGTGTCATAAGCATTGTGCATTGGAACCTCATTGTTGGAATGAAAAACATCCACTAGAGCCCTACTGCCTATAGGTGACTTCTCTCTGTATCAGTCATAGTACCGATGTGATCTCGAAGAAGCAACATTAGGCAACTACTTGTATGCTCTCGCATCTCAGGAGAGACTTGCATGATAAACAGTGAGAAGTTGAATCAGTATACATCATAAAAACATCATTAAGCATCTATCACAAAAATCTATACCCTACATCTGAGGCACTTGTCCTTTCTGGACTTGGGCACCCCAAGTGGACTTGGGTGCCCTGGGAAGACTTGGGCACCCCAAGTAGACTAGGGCACTCAAATAAGACACTGGTACCCTGGGTGGACTTAGGTTCCCCTAATAGGGACCCTTGTCTAAACAGATCCCTTCGACATGAAAAATGACAAAAATCAAAACAATAGGAAAGTAGAATGATAGAAGTGAGGTTTGGACCCTACCTCAGGCTCGAATCGTCTCTCGACCACTCGGGTTTGGAGCATCTCTAGTCTCAGAAGCTAGTATTGATGTTGGCTCGGCATGACTGATCTCTATCTCCTTCTCCTCTCCTCTACACAATGACAAGTAAGAATGAGTTGTGAAAAGTGAAAACTCCCTTTACATATAGTAAATGGATGAGAATTCCTACCACTATCTAGGTTCAAAAGTGAACAATTTTCATCAAAAGCCTCTATCTTGGGCTGCCAAACTCAGAATTTCACGTCATTTATTTTGTTGGAATCTTGGTTCTACCCTCCATCCTACCCAATGAGTTGTTCTTGGGTGTTGTTTGTAAAAACAACCCTCACAATGCATTTCTCATCAAGTTTCTCTAAAATCGACATGCATAAATATTCTCCTTGTTTCTCCTTTTCAGACTAAGCAAGCAAAAACAAGGGGGCATATATCTCCCTCAATTTCCTCCCTCATCATGTCTCATTACTCAACCCATTAGAGTTTTTGACTAACATATTGGTGTGTTGATTGTAGGTTGATTTGATTTTGATTCTCTAACAAGTGTTCCTTGCAGGTTGCGGTTCCTAACTTTGTGGTCTTGCAAGATTACAGACTTGGGAGCTTCTCCCTCTTGTGTGACAACACTTCAACTTCCTCTACAATATCCTTTTGGGTATTCTTTTAATGATTGATGTATTTATTTTCCTTTAGTTGAATATGCACATAGTGTCATATGGCCACTAAAGTGGGGGCTAAATGTTATGTCAGAAATTGTCCTTCTATATGGAATGGTACAATTTCTCACAGTTTAGCTCCTCTCCTTTGGTGTCCTCTTAACCTATTCATTTATGACCTTCCTAAACCTTGATTGACCTATGTCTAACTGAAGAAATGTTGTATTTAAAGATAACTGAAGACTAAACATGAAAGGAATGTTTGGATTTGGGATTACCTAGACCCCTTTTAATATAGATCTAATCAAAAAATTAGGGCTTGGGTTTGGGCGCTCATGCCCTAGCCATGTCCTATTTTCTGGGGTTTTGAATTTTGGTGGCGTGTCAGCTCCAGCCATGCATCTTGGGATTCTATTTTCAAAACTTCATTTTTGTGTGATGTCGAGATCTTATTTTGAAATTTGAAATTCCTGAGGTTAGATATTTAAAGACATTTGCAAATCATTTTATTACACACAATCTATATGCAAGCTTTACACCAAAACTCTACCAAAATTGCCATTGAAGAACAACACTTTGTTGAAGCTCTTAGATTTATTTGAAGTTGCTATCATAGATATATTCTATGGAGATTAGGAATCAAGATCTTGAGACTACCTTACTCTTCTTAGGGTTTGTACAACCTTTTGTATGATCGGGAGAAGGGTTGAAGCCTCCAACATCGATCTTGGAAATCCTCCATGGATATGGCTGCCTCGCCTTCTTGTTCTAAAAGTCTTCATTGCTCTCATCTCCCTGAGGTGATGTTATTATTGTTTCATTGAGTGAAGCAAGGTGTTGCTCTTTCCTTGCTGATTGAGTCATCTAGGGTTTTACATTTTCTACATACACATTTGTTAGATGAGCACACACATCTACAAATATTTATCATTGGCTATCATTGAGGTAGGCATACTAAAAATGGGGCTTGACTGAGGCTAGGTCATATATAGCCACAACCATCTTTCTCCTCCTTTTGCATGTGCCAGTTACATTTGGTGAGATCCGGTGGAAATGAGTTACAGGAAGATAGATAGTGCAGGTACAGTTGTCACGAAACTTTGAATTTTAGGATTGTAAAACTTCTGGGGCAAAGGGACTCATGCCCAAGCCCTCTTGAGCATTTTCTTCAAGATCTAGGGACCTCTAGAGAGTGTTTGATACCTAGTGGAGAAGATTCTGATAGTCAAAAACCTTTGGGGCAAAGGGACTATCGCCCTAGCCTAACAAGGCTCCATTTTTTAGTGCATAGTCTCTATATCTTTTACTTTACATTTCTATAATTCATTTGTCTATATCTGAGCCTGGAAATTATCTATTGTAGTATATTTGTTGAATTAGGGTTTTTATGCATAGTGAGCACAATAATCTTGTAAAAACCTGATTTAGGGATCTACTCAGTTATAGTTAGCAAAAAAAAAGGAACCTAGGAAATCAGTAGCTTATCCATAAGCTTGTTTCTTACTTCCCTAATGTTTAGAGAGAGAAAGTACGGGGTTTGATTCAGTTTGTTGAACTACCCTTATCCCACATTTTCCACTAAACATTAATGCCATTAGATATTCCCATGCTAGTGGTAGCATTACTACAAGCTTGTGCATTAGTAGTGAGGATTTATTATGTGAAAGTGGACATTCTGGTATTCAGTATAGGTGCCGATACCTGTGTATGATTCAGTGATGACACATCGTTAATAGTATTCACAAAGTTAGCCACTGAAAATAATGTTGTTACCCACTTTATGGGATATCCCATGGAGTGTGTTAACATCTTCTTGTCCTTATTTTAATAACTCTTTTAAACTATGAACCACATGTACAACCTCTTTAGCCATCCTTTCTTTTTCCACAAATGCTTGAAAATCAACTAGTTATTTATCAATTTTATGGATTTGATCATCAGGTACATGTGTTATCACATCAACTGGATCTTTAGGATCATTAAATGTTTGTTCTTCCATCATGGTAGGAGTTATGATCTCTTGCAAAGATTGTGATTCACCCTTTGTAAAGTAAGTGTTCAATGGATTTTCTGATGTTTGCATATCGATGCTATTCAAAGCACTAGAAAACATTAGTCTATGAATTCTCCTTACAATGATGTTTCTATTAGGGTAGAGGGTTATACAACTCATTTAAAGGCATACAACACTCAATGCACAAACTAGTAGAACAACCAAAAGGAGTAAGGTAGTTATACTTGTTGAAATACACAATGTGTAATTTTAAAAGGTGAAAGTTTCAAAGACAAGGTCTAAAAGTATTAAATATAATGCAACACTACACTTCAAATTAGACTTGAATGAATGTTGAAAAGGAGTAGCAAAATCTAAAAATGAAATTTTGACTACAAACCCTAGTTTTTTTGCCAAGACTAGGTTATATGAAAAATGCAACTTTTTAAGCAAAACCCTAGAAAATGTAACTTTTAAATGCAATGTTTGATATGAATTAAAGATGAATTACTGTAATAAGTATAAGATCTAATGAAAATATCAGAAAATTAAATATTTTATGATATGTAAAACTATGCCTTAATGCAAGCCTAGAATGCTTTATTTTTTTATTTTTTTCAAATGTATGCTAAGTTTTTCAATGCAAGATGATTAATATGATATGAGTGAATGCAAGGACTGATTACAACACTAAAAAATATGCAAAATCATCATTGTTCTAGGTTCACCAAAATGTTATGTATGAAAAGAGGGAAGATGAAAAATAATGTTTAAGTGTGTCAAATCAAACTCTCCTTTCACAATAACACTCAAGGATAACAATTGAGCCATGTCACTATAGATGAATGAGGACGTAGCTATAGGTGTGTGTACTCAGGAATGATATGGAAATATTTATTATATTGAGAGATTTGTCAAACCCTTGATCGAATAATCCTCAAACCCTAATTATAATAAAATCAGGTACATACAAACATAATGATATAGAAAACCATATAGGAACACACTTAGGAAGGATTAAAAATATACTAGAAGTTGGATTTCCATAATTGAAAACTTTGTGGACTATGAGGTGGGCACCCAAGTCTAATAGGGTAGTTTTTTTACAGATCTGGAGAAGTGAGCATTGTCAGACTATAATCTATTCCTGAGTTTGGGGAAAATCCTATCAGGAGGACTATGGGGTGGGTACCCTAGTCTAGTAGGTGTGAATATCAATAATTTTTCTTCTAGATCCTAAATATTTGTCCTTTAAATTGCTTCTTTGTACCTGCACTTTTTCAAATCATGCACCTGTAAACTGCAATCGCAGAGAGAGGGGTTTGGGGGTTGTGGTGTTTAGGAGCTTGCCTCAGTCAAGCCCCAAAATGACATTCAAGCCTTCCAACACCATTGTTAGATAGAGTGCATGCCCAAGGAGGGAAGAGGCCAAATCCAATGATGAAATAAAATGATTAAAACACAAATTGATGTCACCTTAGAGGTGAAGCCCTCACGGAGATGAAGATCCTTCAAATAATGAGGAGATGGATTGATGAAGCCAAATCTGTAACAAACAAACACAATAACAACACAATTCTGCTCTGCAACACAATGAATGCCTTGAAATTGCTTAGCTCATTATCAGAAGTTTGCATTATCCATCTAGGTGTAAAATGAAGACATAAACTCACATATATATGCATTCTCACTAACTTTTGTAATTTAAATTTAAAAGGATGACATAGGGAAACCTTGTGAAAGGGCCCAAACTGACACATTAAAATTTGGATCCCAATAAATTAGGCTGAACTTGGTACTAATTCAGTCTTGATTAACATTTAGAGTGGCCCCCCTAAGTCCCATTTGACATAGGTTTCACAAGAAATTTCTCTGGGATAAGTATTATGCTTGTAAAGTGTAAACACAGGGACCTAAGAGATAAACTAGGAGGTAAAAAGGCATAGGGATACTTTTTACTCCATAACAATGTGGATTATGGATTATGATCTAGATTATATGCATATGATTTTATGGGATGGAAATGGAATATATGCTTAGATTAGTACAAACATATATTATGTATGAATAAATGCAATGGAAATGGAATATATGCTTAGATTAATAAACATATATAATGTATGGATAAATGCAATGGAAATGGAATATATGCTTAGATTAATAAACATATATTATGTATGGATAAATGCAATGGAAATGGAATATTTGCTTAGATTAATAAACATATATTATACATGATGTGATAGATGGATAATGTAATGATATAGAAATGGGTAAAAGTACAAAGTTCTATCACACTTTGGGATAACCGAATAATTTCGGCTGAGTAAATTTTGGTCGACTATGTTTTGGTCGAGTGGCATTCAACCGAATCGATGTGGTGCCTATGTGGCCTCATAAATTCAGGCAAGTGGGTATCAGCCAAGTACCTTTCAGTAGAATCCATTAAATATAAAATTAAAAAAAATAGCTATTGCAGGTATTTTGCATTTTCAGCTGAATTTGATGCATGTGGACAATGCTCACTTGACAACTCATCCAACCCCCAGGTAAGAATTCTTTTGAAGCATTCTTGTTATTTCATTTTGTATCACGTTTAAATTTGGTAGCTTTCATGATTTCATAGGATATGTTTAAATGTTATATGTGTAGGTTATATTGTTTGAACTTGTTTTTGCTGTTTATTTACATGAGAAGGTTATTTTTGTGAAGCATTGTGGATGCTTGTTCATGCTTATATTCGGTTGGGTTAAACAAATTTAATTTTTTATTAAATTTTTTAGAACCCTAGTCATTGTGATTAGGGCAAATGAAATGGAACTCATAAACCCTAGCCTCCATGATTAGGGCAAAATAAATGGAACGTAAACCCTAGCCTCCATTGTAAACATTTGACATGATGCAGTTTGACCTCTAGAAGAGCAGAAGAGTTCGAGTATAATCTAAAAGGGTATATCAAATCAGGAATAAAAGGGTAGGTTTTTATACTCAGGGTCAAATTTTTTAGTTCCATTCTGATAAATCCACTTAACATTTGGTGTTGAAATGGATCGGCTTCCTTCCACTTGGATACAAATTTTTAGATTGAAATGATTGACTTTTCTCTATGTTATGGGTGGATTTTTCTGTTTGTTGTGTTTAAGAATATTGAGTAAGAGTTATAGAGTAGATTTTAGTTTTATTTATGTCATCCAGTGATTTTTTGGGAGCTATGTTCTATGGTTATAAGTCAATGTTTAGGAGCAACAGACCATTTCATATAGTATTATGTAGAAACACTTGCTAACAATATAATAGGTCATTTTGTGTTGTGCTGCTTCTGAGATTGTACAAGGTCATAAAGTGAGTCACTGTGGGAAAATAGGGAGATTTGAGAAATAATGCATTGGGTGCCATTATTTGGCTCTATTTCACATGTCTATTGTTATTTGGTGTTCTGAAAAAAGTCATTTTAGTTCACTTGGTAAAATTCATCATTGTTTAGTTGGATGCATCATTTTATGGAAGTGAGTCCAAATATGTATCATGTCTCCCACAATCAAATCTAGTAACAATACACAAAACTGCTTATCCTTGTCTTTAGGTGGATTTGAGTGGTAGTAAATGAGATGGGTGTTTTTATGTTTGTCTGTGTCAAATGGCACTTGCTTTCTTTTTAGATGTTGGAGTTTCTTTTAGTAGTCGTGGTTAGCATGTCCAAGACCTATTGAATGAAGTATTGACTCTTGGAGGGATCTTTTAGTCTCATTTCAAGAGAGGAGGTGTCTAAAAACACCTTATAATGTTAATATACCATTTTGCCAGCCAATAGATTAGCACTAGGAGGGCCACCAAGTTGGAACTTAGGATCTAGTTCTCACATGGTCAAGGTCTTTTGAGAATCAACATAAGATATTAGATCCCATCTAATCCTGTAAAGAAACATTCCTTAAGTTAATACAATTTCCTTTAATACTTGTAACCTATTTTTTAAACATTCCTCAATAACAATTTATTAACCCTTTCACTAGAACCATTAGCTTATTAACCCATTTGTTGTACTTTTGAACTAGCCTTCGAATCAATTCATAGTGCCTCAAATTCAACCCATGGAAACACAACTTTGGTTAGAAATAAATACAATCGTTTGAATGTTTTAGGGCTTGGTCATGATTTGCCTAAGAATCCTTGCAAATTTATCCTAAAATTTTAGTATAAAAAAGTTTGCATAGCCAAAGAGCACATTATGCTTATAAGGATGCCTAATCCATGCCCACATTCATCATGAGGATGTGGCATGCCAAATATTTCCATACACATTGGATGAATCTCCTTATAATTTGTATCTTATCTTTCCAACAAGATCAACACCTCTTGGGATGATTTATAAAACATGTTCCTCAACCATTTCAATCTATGCACTAATTCCACTATTGTATATCATTAGTTCGCCACTTTTCATATAGAGAACCTAACAAGTCTATAAGCATCTTTAATAGTTAGTTTTATAAACTATACACTAGGCTAGTTTCTCCTTATAAAATAGTAGAGGCCATGACCATTTAGATGTACCTTAATGCTCTTGATTCATTGACATTTATGTTCATAAGGAGTGCTCTTGCATTGGCTACTTTATTCTAGGTGTACAATTAGGCCATGATGGTAGATAGATAATTGAGGCCCCAAGGGTATGGTTTAGGACTATATATGTGTTAATATATGTGCCAAATTTTGAGATGGCATGTGACTTGATGCTATATAGATAGTCACATAAAAATGTAATATTTTAAAAAAAAATTAGTAGATGATGTGTAGTCTACACGTACAAAATTAAATTGTTTGAAATAGACAATTATGTGTTGAATTATACTTACAAAACCTTATTTATACCAACCTATAGTTGCATTAGGATGGCCATGTTGAACCTATTCATGACTAATATGTCTCACCAACATTAGTGATAACTAGTGGATTTACTTTGGAAGTTGTGGAACAACATCAACAATACACACCTACATTAGAGAAGAAATTGTATGTTGATAGGCGAGTGCAACACAACATCCCTATCTACTCTAATGTAGGTGTGTATGTTGATACATTTACATTACACAGTCCAAAGTAGACATTATCAATGATGTTGGTGAGACATATCAGTCATCAAGTGTAGAGAATTGGTTCAACATGGCTATCCTAATGCAACTATAGAGGTATAAATAAGGTTTTGTAAGTATAATTCAACATATGTACCAACAAAACCTCAGTAGCATCTGCTAGAAAATAATATAAAAATAAAACATAATTAAAATATTTACATTAATAAAGGTACCATTTAGCTTAGCCATTCATAAATTAAGTTTTTCCAATATCAAGAAAATTATTCCATCAATTAATTAGTTTGAAGACATGCCAATAATAATGTTTTTGGAATTGTCCCAGATTATCAACAATAACATCATATAGCTAATTATAGTCTGATAAAATTATTCCCAAGAGATGATGTTACAGGGTGACATGCTTCTTTTTGGTGCTTGATCATTCACTTTTAATTTCTAAACTTAGAGCTTCTATCCACTACAATTTATCCTCAGCAAATGGGTGCCATTTTCATAACCTTTTACCTCAAAAGATAAGTTTTCATAAGCTATTTATAGTTGTCAGTTGTTAAACACAAACACTAATCCAAAAGCATATACAATATTAGTTCCTTCTTAAAAGACACAACTCAATATTACATACCCTGTAAGACTTATTCTCAACTGTCGTTGACTTTGGCATCAGACAATGAATGAAACCAATCATCTAAGAGCACTAGAGTTGAGGTTATTGGTATTATTGTCGGTAAGAGACATCATGTTTCCACAGTCCATATTAGTGAATATAATTTTTTTTGGATTTAGATGTGTGAGAGTTCAATGTTTCAGATTCAATGGATCATGGAGTGTGATCTAAAACATTGATGCATGAAACTCTCACACAGGTAAATCCAAAAGCATTTGTATTCATTATTATTGGTGTTTTGTGCTTTGAGTTTAGAATGATGTTAGCCATAGAAATAATGTTGGCCTTATCTTTCTAGATGAAGAGTGGATATTAATTTTACTATATGATGAGCTCTAATTTTGAAAAAAATATAATTGACCATTTAATTAGTTTTGCAAGGTTTCCATTGGAAGCATCTGTATGAGGCAGGCTAAGATTTCAAAGGACACTAATAGCAATCAGGCTCAGGCTCCGGTGCCACAAATTTAATATCCCTATCTAGATTGTGCTTGGTAAAGTTATTTTTATATGCAATTGTAGGTGCAAACTTATATATTACCTAAATAAAATGAAAAAAGTATATAATGG
Organism: Cunninghamia lanceolata; assembly: GCA_027924645.1. Classification (NCBI taxonomy): domain Eukaryota; kingdom Viridiplantae; phylum Streptophyta; class Pinopsida; order Cupressales; family Cupressaceae; genus Cunninghamia; species Cunninghamia lanceolata. The sequence continues at coordinate 40,748,852 of BSBN01000809.1, read as the reverse complement.
ACTCTACATTTAGAGCCACAATAAACTTTGCATGAATTCTAGACACTGCTCATTCTAGCATGGAAACTAGTCACATAGCATGGGTGGCTGATCAAACTTGTTGATGTTGTCATCTCTCTTGTATGTCAATTCCATAAATTTCCCATAAAATGAACCTAATTGTTGGTAACTTCAAATTTTGAGCCATAAATAATCTTTGCATGTTAACTAGTCCCATTGAACAAGTGACTGCTTGGACTTATTGATGCTTTTATCTCTTTTCGTATATCAATTCTGAAAGTAGCATATGGCTTGGTTGTAACTAAACAAGCTTCCATATGGAGGAACAATTGAATTTTTGAAATTAAGCTTCATTATATTTGTGTTCATGCTCAGATTGTACTTACATCTTAGTTTTTATTTTTGAATGTTAATAAAATGGTAGAACCTCATCTAGCATATAGACAATGTAAGCTTAGCTTTTTTGCAGCACAAGACACCCTCAAACTATATTGTGTAGCTCTATTGTCTGACAACCATAGAGAAAGAAAGAAGGAAATTAAATTAATGTCTTGAATGACCAAATTAGGTCAATTGTGAAATTGTGACTCAAACTTAGACAATGTTGTTGTGTATGCATGTTGAAATTCATTGCCACGTATAATGTAGGCTGAATAAGAATGAAATTTGGAAAAAATGATAATGTCTTCATGATAGTCCCTTACGTAGCATTCAAACTTAATTTGAGCTTCTTCTACAGTATTGTTCCTTAGGCAATATATATTAGTCAATCTCTTGAAATGCCACCTCTTTTATATGTTTGTAATAGTCACTTACAAACTCATATTGTTGAAAAAATCATATTCTGCCTAAAAATCATATTCTATAGGTTGCATTTTTATATTTTTGTATGCTTAAAATAAAAATGCTTATAGATATTTATTTTTTTTGTTTTAATTAAATGCAGATCTCTTTACATATTTATATCTAGATATGGCTGATGATCAGGAATCTCATCATTCCACACAGTCTCAGTACGAAGCTGAGGCTAGGAATAATTTTTATAATAATAGCATTTCTAGATTAGAGAATGCCTTGAAATGTTTGGACCAAACTATACACAACTCCCCAAATTTGGCTAATAAAGATAAATTAGACAATATTCAGTGTGAGATTAGACATATGATTAAGATGATAAAATCATACAATCCATATGATGATATTAGCACTAAGGAGTTTTATAGGTCCCTTTCTAGGACTGTTACTGGCACTAAGAATATCAAATCTATTTCTGATAGAGTTTCATTACATAATATGCATAGTATGTTCCCTTTTTATACTGGGAAAGATAAAGTTAGAAGATATATTGTTACTAGGTGTATAGATCTGATTGTTGGTCCATTTATATATCCTAGATTTTTGGTAGGAAATCATAGATGGCCTCATAATGATGAGTTGCCACTATATTTTTGCAAACAATTATATGTTGAGTTCCATTTAGGATTATCTATGGATTACACATCTATGCCCATACATGCTAGATAGGGCAAGGGGAGGTTTGTCGATAAACCTTAATTTAGACATCCAAATTTTCCACCACCCAAAAACAAGAGGGCATTAGTGTTAGTTTCAAGATAGACAACTGAGAGGGGGGGTGAATTAGTTGTCCAAAACTTTTCTTTTATTAATCACTTAAATCTTTCTTTTAATTCAGCAGCATAATAATGAATCAATCATGGAAACACAATGCAACAATTCAAGAGTAGAAACACATTAACACATATGACACCAATATTTTAACATGGAAAACCTGGTTAAGGGAAAAACCACAGGGTGACTAACCCAAGATTGTATTCTTTATTAAAAGAATAAGAAGAACAAAATGGTACATGCCAATTAGGGCTCACTACCCGAGCACACTGCTCACAAGAGGCCCACTGCTTACAGGAGACACACTGTCTATAGAATAATAAATATTACATACTTGAACTAAAGAATAGCATCTTCACCATGCTTGAGTTAGTTCCATTTAAGCTCAATACTTTTGCTCTGCCTTTCGCTCTTCTCCTCTCTACCACACTCTCATCTCCGCCAAGATATTTTTGAAATGACTTTACAACTCTTATTTATATAAGACATTGACTTTGGGATAATCATCAAAGTCAGCATACTTTAAAGAGAAAATACACAAATACAACTTGATTTATTACAAAAGATTTCATGTGAATCACCACACTATCGGCCACATATATCTGGGACTTAAATCTTCTTTGAGGAACATGCCATCTTTCGCAGAACATCTTCAAAATCATTCGTAAGATGTGTAAATCATCCAGTCAGCTAAGTTTAGGAAGAACATCAGCATTCAAAAGTAATTCTTTAATTACGAGCTCAATCTTCAATGCAAACCACCAACATGAACTAGACACAATTTAGAGACCCCCACAAGCTTGCCAGAAACACCAAGAACATCCACACTACTTTTGCTTATTGAAATCATTCTCTTCTTCATCTGAAACCTCAAGAACACAGTCTATCATCACTGTCATATTGGAATAGATGCTTGCAGACCTCCAGACCATGAACCAATTGAGTTGTCAATTCACATTGACTTCCTAAACACTTCACCAAATCTACAGAACAAGATATTGCATTTCCAGATCTCACTGGACTAATTTGTGTCACTCTGTTACTTCTGAACATCTGCCAAAACTGGTTTTACTCATATGGCCATAACTTCTTCAAATTTTCATGTGGTCCTCTCAAATCTTTACTGGATCACCTTTAGACACATCTACAAACCCTTTGATGCACATCCTCTGATCTTCATCTTAGCTGGGATTTTCACTTCACTGTTCTTCTCTATTTCTGATAGGACTAATTTTCTCAATATCCTCAGCATACAACTCATCCAATCCTTGACATCAATGCAACAGGGGTATGTTGACATCAATGACAACATCAGTTAGGCCCATACTTGTAACAATCTCCTCCTTTATCATTGATGGGAACATATGATGTGAAAAACTATTTTAACCATCAAGACATGAACTTCTCCTCACTAACTGACATAACTCCCCCTATCAACAACAACCATTCACATGTCTTCTCTTCCTTTACTACTCCCCCTTTGATCATCAACCACTTTTTGTTTTTCACATGTCTTCTCTCCCCCTTTGACATCAATGGAAAATGGAACATACTTGCATCAATACAGACTACTCCCTGAGTAGCAGCTTCCTATCATCAATCTAGACCACAAGATATGACTGTGAGATCCACTAGACTGATGCACATAAGTGCACCTTAATTTAGAACTGGATGGGTAATAACCCCTAACTTCTCCCTGAGATACTCAAAAGAGTCCTTAGGTGGAGGTTTAGTAAAAATGTCTACAATCTGATCCTTGGAGGGCACAAACTCCAATCTGACTTCATTCTTGTTCACCTGCTCTCTCAAAAAGTGAAACTTGATGGATATATGTTTTGTCTTTGAATGTAACACTAGATTTTTTGATATATTTATTGCACTTGAATTATCACAGAAGATTGTGATAGGTTCCTCATACTCCACTCTGATGTCTCTTAGTATTTGTTTCATCCACAATACTTGAGTGCAACTACCTACTACATCAATATATTCTACTTCTGCAGTGGACAAAGATATTGTGTCTTGTTTCTTTCTCAGCCAAGAAACCAATCTTTTCCCTAAAAAGAATGCTCCACCACTGGTACTCTTCTAGTCATCCACATCTCCTATCCAATCCACATCTGTATAGCATGAAGAGAGAAATCATGATCTCTAGGATACCATAAACCATACTCAACTATTCCTTTTAGATATCTAAGAATCCTCTTGATTGCCATGACATGAGATTCTCTAGGATCAGCTTAGAATCTAGCAACAAGACCAACAACATTCATAATGTCAGGTCTAGTTTGAGTAAGATACAGTAGTCCTCCAATCATTAACCTGTACTTTTTCTGACCAACCTTAGGAGATTCATCATCTTTGCTTAATTTACATCCAGTTTCCATGGGAGTATTCATTGGTTTTGAGTCTTCCATCCTGAATTTCTTCAACAATTCTTTAACATATTTGGTTTGTGAAATGAAGATTACTTTCTTTGTTTGAGTTATTTGCAGACCCAAGAATAAATTCATTTCCCCAAACATGGATATCTCAAATTCACTTTTCATTTGATTTGCAAAAGTTTTGCACATACTATCTCTTCCTCCAAAAATGTTATCATCAACAAATACTTCAACAATCAAGATATTTTCATGATCAATTTTGAAGTACAAGTTACTATCAGCAGTACCTTTGTTGAAACAATCTTCAAAAGATGCTTATCCAATCTTTCATACCAGGCTCTTGGGGCTTGTTTGAGTCCATACAGTGCTTTCTTCAATTTGTAGACCATATCACCATGATTAGACAATTGAAATCCATCCAGTTGCTCAATGTATACTTCTTCTTCAAAGTCACCATTCAGGAAGGCAGACTTGACATCCATCTGATATACTTTGAAATCCTTGAAGGCAACAAAGGCAAGAAATAATCTGATTGCTTCAATTCTTGCCACTAGAGCAAAAATTTCTTAAAAATCAACTCCTACTTGGGAAAAACACTTGCCGACCAATCTGACTTTGTTTCTGACTACTTCACCATCTTCATTCAATTTATTCTGGAAGACCCATTTGGTTCCAATCACATTTTTGTTTCTAGGTCTAGGAACAAGATCCCAAGTGTGATTTTTCTCAATCTGCGTCAACTCTTCCTTCATTGCTTTAGTCCAGCTTTCATCATTGCATGCTTCACTCACTATTTTGGTTCAATCTTTGAAATCAGACAATACTTTTCTCAATCTTGAGCAATCTTTCTTCTCATTTGAACACCTTTGCTTTTATCACCTATGATCTGATCTTCAGAGTGATTCAGTCTTACATACCTAGGAGTTTTGGGAATTTCTTGCACTTCTATTTATTGAACAGGTTCATTCAAACTTATCTATTCTTCTTGATTCTTCGGATCAATCTGGATCTAAATTTTAGAAGGGGCTTGGACTTCTTAGACCAAAACATCATTCTGATCATCTTCTTCATATTCATAAAACCTTGAAGGTTTTTCAATACCTTCATCAACCTTCACATTTGTACTTTCTATAATCTTTCTTAATCTCTTGTTATAACCGGTATGCTTTGCTTTGAGTAGAATAACCCAAGAATATTCCTTCATCACTTCTAGCATCAAATTTTCCAAGGTCTTCATCTCTTTTAATGTAACATTTACTACCAAAGACTCTAAAATACTTCACAGTGGGAGTGGTGCCACACCAAAGTTCATAAGGGGTCTTACCGGTATTGCTTCTGATTTGTACTAGATTAAGAGTATAGACAGTAGTGCTTACAACTTCTCTCCAGTAGATTTGAGGAACATTTTCTTCCATCATCATGGTTTTAGATGCTTCTTGGATGGTCCGGTTCTTTCTCTCCACTACTCCATTCTACTGTGGAGTCCTTGGAGTAGATAATTGTCTTTTTATCCCATGTTTCTCCCAGAATTCTATGAATTCTCTAGATGTGAATTCTCTACCTCTATTAGACTTGAGACATTTTATGTTTAATCCATTTCATTCTCTACCATAGCTTTGAATATTTTGAATTTCTCAAGAGCCTTAGATTTCTCTTTTAGAAAAGTCACCCACATCATCCGAGAGTGGTCATAAATTAATAACATGAAGTATTTATCACCTTGCAAACTCCTGATTCTTGTCGGTCTGCATAGATCAGTATGTACTAAGTCCAACAATCCAGTAGAAGACTATTCCTTACTTTTGAATGTGATTCTGCTCTGCTTACCCAACTGACATTCTTTGCACAAACTATTAGTAGGTTTCACCAATCTTGGAAGATCTCTTACAACCTGAGTGTTGCTTATCTTGATGATATTATCAAAATTCACATGACACATTCTCCTATGCCACAACCAACTCCGATCAATTTGAACAAATAAACAACTTTTCCCAGTACCAACCAAGTGGAAGATGTTACCTTTTGTTTGAGTACCAAATGCAATCTTTGTTCTAGAACTTTCAAATATCTTACATTTGCCATTTTTGAATTGGAGATCATAGCCTTTGTCCACCAATGGTCCAACACTGAGAAGATTGTGCTTTAGACCTTCAACATATAGTACATTACTGGTTTTGTTCTTTCCATTAAAATAAATAGTTCCTCTACCTCTAATTCTACCAACAGAATTATTCCCAAATTTTACCACTCCTCCTTCATATCTTTCCAAATCTATGAACTTATTTTTGTCACCTGTCATATGGTGGGAGAATCCACTATCAGTGACCCAGTCATCCTTTTCTTCAACTTGGGCAGTCAGAGCTCTCTTTATCATTTTATGATTGACAGATTTAGAGGGCATTGGATCTTCTTCCTTGATGGCAATAAACACCCAGTCACTTCTAGATTTGTTTCATGTCTCTGATTCATCATCTGTTACTCCTTCATCATCATCATCTTCATGAACATAGTAACATTTCTTTTGGAATCTTGATCTGTTTAGATTTGCCCTTGAAAATCTTTCCGGACACCTTGCGGCAAAATGACCAATCTTATTGTAGTTGAAACATTTGAAGGACAATTTTCCTTCATACTTACCAGATCCTCTTGGCAGTCTTTTTGCAATAAGGGCTTCAAGTTGAGTAGCTTCTACTTCATCTTCTTCCAAATCTTTTCTTGCTTTTTCATGCCATGATAGTTTCTTTGAGGAGTTCTCTCCTGGATCAAACTTTTGTTTGCCTTTTACAGAGGCACTAGCTTTGAATGCAGATTCAGTCTTAGGGGGTGCATCTCCAAACTCGGCCAATTCAAATGCAGCTAATTTTCCAACGAATTGATCCCTTGTGATATTTGAAAAAGATCTGAATTCTTCAATAGCAGAAACCTTGTATTTGTAAGAAGGAGGTAGGGATCTGAGAACTTTGGCAACAATCTCATCTTCATCCAAGATTCCACCAGCACACCTAATGTCACAAACAAACTCATTTACTTTTGGCATAAATGTAGTGATATTTTCATCTTCAGGTTTTTGAATTTTCCTTTCAGACTCTATAGCTTGGCACATTTAACATATTTGTCTCCTTCATGTAGAAGTTCTAGTTTTTCCCAAATCTCATATGTAATTTTTAAATCTATAACATTTGTCAGCTCTAAATTAGATAAGGCACTTAATAAAGCTTCTTTAGCCTGAAGATTATCTTCCACATCTTTTAGTTCATCTACATTTGTCAGACCATCCTTTGGAGGAACATACTTATTTGAAGCCATGATCAATATTGCATTCCCATACATTGCAAGTGACATTCCATGCGGATTTTCCAAAGAGTGTAATTGGTTCCATCAAACCTCGGACTATCCTTCTTGTAGGAAGACATCCTGGATCTCCTCAGGCGGTTAAGCTCTTTTAGAGGAACCTGGCTCTGATACCAATTGTTAGTTTCAAGATAGACAACTAAGAGGGGGGGTGAATCAGTTGTCCAAAACTTTTCTTTTATTAACCACTTAAATCCTTCTTTTAATTCAGCAGCATAATAATAAATCAATCATGGAAACACAATGCAACAATTCATGAGAAGAAACACATTAACACATATGACACCAAGATTTTAATGTAGAAAACCTGGTTAAGGGAAAAACCATGGGGTGACTAACCCAAGATTATATTCTCTATTAAAAGAATAAGAAGAACAAAATGGCACATGCTAATTAGGGCTCATTACCTGAGCACACTGCTCACAAGAGGCCCATTGCCTATAAGAGACACACTATCTATAGAATAATAAATATTACATACTTGAACTGAAGATTAGCATCTCCATGATGCTTGAGTCAATTCCATTTAAGCTCAATACTTCTACTCTGCCTTTCGCTCTTCTCCTCTCTACCACACTCTCATCTCTGCCAAGATACTTTTGAAATGACTTTACAACTCTTATTTATACAAGACATTGACTTTGGGATAATCATCAAAGTTAGCATACTTTAAAGAGAAAATACACAAATACAACTTGATTTATTACAAAAGACTTCATGCGAATCACCACACTGTTGGCCACATATATCTGGGACTTAAATCTTCTTTGAGGAACATGCCATCTTTCATAGAACATCTTCAAGATCATCCACAAGATGTGTAAATCATCTAGTTGGCCAAGTTTAGGAAGAACATCATCATCTAGAAGTAATTCTTCAAATACGAGCTCAATCTTCAATGCGGACCACCAATATGAAATGGACACAATTTAGAGACTCCCACAAGCTTGCCTGAAACACCAAGAACATCCACACTACTTCTGATTACTAAAATCATTCTCTTCTTCATCTAGAACCTCAAGAACACAGTCTGTCATCACTGTCATATTGGAATAGATGCTTGTGGACCTCCAGACCATGAACCAATAAAGTTCTCAATTCACATTGACTTCCTAAACACTCCACCAAATCCATAGAACAAGATATTGCATTTCTGAATCTCACTGGACCAATTTGTGTCACTCTGTTACTTCTGAACATCTGCAAAACTAGTTTTACTCATATGGCCATAACTTCTTCAAATCTTCATGCAGACCTCTCAAATCTTTACTGGATCACCTTTAGACACATATCTACAAACCCTTTGATGTGCATCCTCTGATCTTCATTTTAGCTGGGATCTTCAATTCACTGTCTTCACTATTCTTCTTTGTCTCTAATAGGACTAATTTCCTCAATATCCTCAGCATACAACTCATCCAATCCTTGACATTAATGCAATAGAAGTATGTTGACATCAATGAAAACACCGGTTAGACCCATACTTGCAACAATTAGTTGGTCCAAGACTGTTGGTTCTTCCAAAACATTTGGAACTAGTAGCAGTAGGAGATGCAACAGCCTCATTGACTAGATCCAGGCTTTTTGACATTATGACCATGATTGCCACTTAGGTTGATCAGATGTCATCTAATCATATAGGGAGATATTTATTATGTCTATGGATTAGCCTTCCTCCCACTGAGGCTACATCCACACATTATGACCCCTACATTCGTGCAGATCTACCATCCCCATCAGATGTCACCCATATGAGTGACACCATTGTACATAATGTATGTTCAGCTTCCATTGTTGATTTACTATCAGCATACCAGTATATCAATGATGAGTATGGGATTCCTTTGGATGGTATACTGAATCATATTAGATGACATAATGATAGACAGTTGGGTCGGGGTGAGGCTTCTTCAGAGGACCAAAATATTCCAGACTAGCCTACAGCCCCCACACAGCATCAGGCTGCACCTCATGTACATGGCACATATAGCACACTTCTCTTTGGCACTGATCCTTTACCTTCAGATATAGGTGTCCCTGATGTTACCATTCATTCATCTAACATTAGTGGGATTGGTAGAGTGCTCCAGGATGCGAAGGTACTTGAATAATTTCTATATTTTGCATTCTACAAATTCACATGTATATATTAAATAAACTTAACTTAAAAGTAGTTCTCACTATTCATTAAAATCTTGTATTTGAAATTTTCTAGCAACACGGAGATAATTTGTCATGCTTTGGAGATTTGGAGCATGCAGAGAATCCCATGCATGATACATTTGAGGTACATTTATATATAATATATAAATTACTTGATTAACTCAAACATGTTGAAAGTACAAAACTTTAAGATGATTTTACATATATATACACATGTACATTAAATTAAATTATGTACTTTCTTATGTAGGGAGGTACATCAGGATAGGGATTGAGATCTAGAGAGAGATCGAGACATGGATCCACACATGGATCGGGAGATAGATCTATACATATGTAGTCATATTAGACACCCTACTCTCTGACTTGTTATGGTTTCACATGTTATGACCTTTCATGTTATGGTTCATGTCTTATTATGTTTTACAATATATACATTTTACATTATGGTTTCACATTATATACATTTTATATTATGGTTTTGAATAGTATGGTTCATGTCTTATTATATTTACAGTATAAACATTTGACAATATCATTTCACATTATATACATTTGACATTATGGTTTCATATTATGGTTCTTAAATTATGATTTGTCATGTATCATGGTTTGAATATGATTTCTTTAATGATCTCTCTAGAATTAAAATAGATAACATTTTTTGTCTCATTTTTTGGATACAACTTAATATAGAAATATATAAATTCTTGAAGCTAATTAGGGTTTTGATTTGGGAATCTAAATAATATTCTTGCTCACTTTAAATCTATATAAAACATTGAGTTAGTTTAATGTTCATAATCAAATTTAGGAAAAACATACAAAAAAGACATCACATATATAGTGCATTGCTAGTTGATGAAAGGAAATGCACGACTAGTTAATAGCTAATACAAATCTAGGAATCACAATATCTTGAATTATGTACCAACAATATAACTCAATTCAATTCACTATGATCTACAACTACAAGAATTGACAAGTCACTATCATTCTATAATAAAAAATAACTAGTAATAGATAACCAAACATGCATTAGTTACATTATAACTAATAACAATCTAATCATTTAGGGGGATTATGCATAATAGAACCTAATGTTTACTTGTCACTACTGTTCAAGTTATGCAAAAAAAAGATCATATCAAGCATATAAGTAAACTAAGGAATGATACTAAAACTCAATAAAATTTCATTCACTTGTATAGACACAATTACATTGAATTTGGATATTTAGATAAAATAAATATCTAAGTATAACAATATACATCACTAACATTAAGCTATTAAAGACTAAAATAGTTCTAGAGTCTACATCCCTCAAAAATGTCAAGGAGTCTAGTATATAGATCTCCCTTGTTCAAGAACATAGCAAACTCCCTCATTTAATTATATATAGGGTTGGTGAACATATAATTAATATTTAGATACCCCCTTAGGTGTAAATCAATTTGAGGCAAATAAGATCTTTTAGGCAATAAGATAAAGAATCCCTTTGGCAATGTTGTAACATTCAATTCTACAGGCACCTAGTCCCTCAAGTATTTTCATTTCAAATTGGTTACACAAGTCCTCTTTAAACAACCTTTTTTTAATTTTTTCTCATATCAAGACATTCTCCTTGAATTGCAATATAATTAAAAATAAGGTAAGTTTGAATGAAAGTATGAAATCATAGTCTCTACTACAACAAGATCTAATTGGTGCAATTTGGAAGCAAATAGGGAATCATTACTTTAATTAGACATCACTACATTAGGATTTGAAACCAACAAGTCTTGGATGTACTTCTCACTTAACTCATCAACTCTTGAAACCAATTTCCAAGATTCAAAGTTTAATTTTAATATTAGATACAACATTAAGCTATCAAGGTATTCTTATATATAGTGGCAAAAAAGTCCCATCATGAGCAAATCATAATTGATTCATTTAATCCAAAAAAAATATTTTTTTAAATAAAGCCTTGTGTTAGGTCTCAAAAATGCAGGTTACTAATCCTAAGAGGATGCCAGGCTCTATGCTTAGATTTGCAACATTTTTGAACTAACGCGATGGAGTCAACCTTTAGGGTTTGATGACTCCCTACACTTTAGGTCCTACTAAACCTAGGCGGGTGAACCTTGAAAATTAAAGCAAATTGAGTGTAACTATTTTGACTAAGTAAATGGATCTACCTATAGTGGCAAATGGTGTAGACTAGATGAGAGCTTGCTAATTAATCCTATATCTAATATCTGATGGATGATTGATATAAATTATATAAGCAATATCAAGGTAAATTTTATGACTATGCTTAACTAATACAAGGGTTTTAAATGATGAATTGAAATAAGACCAGTGCCTTGTTTGGTAAACAGAGTCAAATGGAAGACTAAGACCAGTGGCTTATAGTGGGTAGTAACTCTAACTGTTTGGCACAATACTTTAGTTTATAACTTGTATAAACGCGTAGGGAAATGACTGACACACTCTTCTTAATAATCCAATAGATAAGATCAGATTTCTTGTTATTCACCAGAAAGAAATTTAATCCTTTCTTGAAGGAACCAATTAAATGAAATATGCAAGAATAATAGATAGTATCAACTTGGAGACAGAATGACAATCCTAATTATATGGTTCTTCTTAGTAATCCAAACCAATACTTCCAGGTTACTATGACTGATCAGAAGGATTTTAATTCCTTTAATGGAAACCTATTAATCCAATCACACAACTACAACAAATGTGCACTGACAAATTAAATATATACTTGACATATTAATTTGAATAACAAGGAAATACTAAACTGGAGACAACCATATAATTGAGTAATTTTAACAAACAATTGATACCAAAATAAACCCACAGAATCAGAGAACTTCAATTTACTTCTTCAATAATATTCTTGCAACATGGTCTTTTGAAACATTGTAAACTTCATGTATTATATCCTACTCCTTGATAATTCAGCATGTTCAACTTATATAGAAATACTTATGAAGAGACATAACTCTTCAAAATGTCTTTTGGGGTTTAACATGATTAACATAACAACAATAAAGAGAACAATGCTTAAGATCTATTCAACCATAGGTATATTTGAGCAATGTGATCCAAGTACTCGTAGCTGCAATGTGTATTAGTAAATTCAATAGCATTTCTTGTGATCACATCCATGGTTACCATCTTCTCCAGATGCTTGTAGGCTTCCCTAGATGCAGAGTCTTTGTCCTTGAGAGCTCCTAAGGCTTCATGCAATATCACTTGACAGTCTTTACTCCATTCATCTTTGCTCTTCAATTCTTTATAGTTTATGAACAACATGGGCACTCCTACTTTTAAAGCCTTAATACATTCTTTGGCATCATTCTTAAGATGGTCATAATATTTTGATGTTGGTCGATCAAATCTTTAACACTAGAGGTACCTGTAGTGTCAGAAACATCCTTACTCTGTCTCTTGTGGAGTTTATCCTATAGCCTATTGTGGAGCCTCTCATGCTCTTGGATCAGTTTATAGTTTTGAGAATAAATATCCCAAAATTGGTTCATCCAATGCATCATGTTGGCATGCCTATTATGGAGCACTGTTGCGAGGGTGTCAATCTAGACATGAGCTATCTAATCAATAGATGGTGATTGGACACTTTGTGAGCTCTCTCCCTGAGTTAGCCTTTTCACTGACCCTCTGAAAGTATTCTTAACAGTATCTTTTAAAAAATCATTTTCTTTTGTTAATCTCTTACAACTCAGTTTGTATGCATCCCGTTCTTTGATCAGCATCTGAGCTTGTGCTTTGTTCAACTTTGCAATATTTATGCCAACTTCTGTAGTAATCAAGGGGTCAGTTTCCCCTACCTTCAAAGTCATGACATGCCCAAAATCCTTTTCAGTATCTATGATGGTTGTCTTCGTATGAGACGGGTACAATGCCCATATCATTAGTGAATTTTCATCATTATTATACTTGGTTCCCATATACACTTCTATGACACCCTCAGGAGTGAGCTTATATTTGTCATCTGTATTATGTAAAAAACTATCAAACACTAAAGCAGAATTCAAATCCAAACCAGGAAATATCATAACTCCTACCTCTTTGAGCAGCTATCTACCCTTACTAGGAGTCATAGCTTGCAATTCATTGTCCACAGTTGTTTTTAACATATCAACTAATTGTCTTTCATTGTTAGCTTTGACACTATCAACTAATTCTCTGATTTCTTTACCCTTGCATTTATACAAAAATGATTTAAATTCTTTAGAATGAATAAATTGGTCATCATCAATAAAAGAATCATATGCTACTTATCTTGGATCCTCATCAGCAGGCCCCTCCTCATCATGTTCTATACCAGGAGACTGATAGTGTTGCATTTTTCATTTCGACATTCTGGTTGTCTATTGATGTGGCTCTTCTTCTTCTGTAGGTCCTTCATCACTAAAGGACAAGAACTCTATCTCTGCAAGTTGTCTCCTCTTCTCATCTATGTCCCTATTATATATCTCAACCACTAATTCAACTTCAGTTTCTTCCATATTCCTGACATTGTCATCATGGGGATATGGGACATGTGTATATCCACTGACTTTTGTTTTCTCCTAGCAGGATCAATGAAACCCTCAGGATCGAATCCTTTTCTTGTTTCTGCACATCTCATATTGTAATGCATCAGTTTATCCATAATGAGACCATAACCTTCTTTTGATACCACAGTAAAGTCTCCAAAGCACAGAGTACTAGGCATGAAGGATTGCTTGTCATAGGAGCTCAAGTGCATCACATTAGAGTAGTTCATTTTGATGACTATCTCTAAGTAGGCAATTCTATCAAGAATTGTCTTGGGCAATATAAAAGGGGTGTCTTCAAAACCATAAACCATAATCATGGTAGCATCCTCAAAACAATACCAGTCTCCCCAGTTGTGGGTAACAGTAGGAGGACCACCAAAATCTTTAGGTCTGAGAAACCTCTTTATTTCATTTGAGAGTGAATATTCACAAGGATGACTGAAATATCTATACAACACTTTCACACAGTATTCTTCAAAATGAATATAACTTGAATGGGCATACCTGTTGTCCCATATCCTCGTCCACATTTGTAAAGGTAACTCTTGTCCCTTCTAATTTATTTGAACAACTTTGAATTCATTTGGCCATAATCCTATTTCTTGGCCATAATAAAGCACCATGTAAATGAGGAGTGAGTAGTGTTCAAAAGATATTGATGGGACATTGTTCTTCATTGCATTCAAACCAGAATCAATTCTTCCAAACACATAGGCAGCATAGTTAAATTGCCTGGCATTGTGACACTGTATGTTTGTGGCTATCACCATGAAAGGAATTGTCATGAAGTCAAGAACCTCTGACCCTAGGACCTGACCCACAGAATAATATGTGTATTGTATGTATGGTTCAAATAATGACACATGAAATGGAGTTCCATCATTCTCATTGAGAGGCACCATTTCTCCTTCTGCCCTGGGCCTGTGAATAGGTAATCTCCATCCATTATAGGTGGTGTCCATCCTCTAATATTCTTTGTCCAAATCTTCATAGACTATGGGAACAGTACACAAATCATCTAAGTCAAATATTTCACAAGTAGCATTCTTAGACAAATGTATAACAGGTTTCCCTTGTGGGTTTCATATGGCCTTGAGGCTTGGATTATACTACTTAGCCAGGAGTTGGAGGGGTTCTGCATTTAGAAACACATTAGGAATGACTAATTTTCCCAAATTCAGGTGCCATGGGTTAGACACTGGGAAATTCTTGAATCTTCTGTTGTAGTGGAATTTCAACAATTCATAACCTCTTATTGGAATCCACACATTTCCAAGATATTTACATTTGTCTTCTAATTTCTCTACTTCTGTCGTAAGTTGTGCAGACCTTCGAGCTTTGGGTGTCGATCTAGGCAATTAGACAATTAAGGCCTGGTTTAGTTTATTGTCTTTTATTTTCTCATCATGGCTTTTGTCAAATTTTTTTCTTGGGTTTACTAGTTCCATCCTATTGTTTCATGCCCTTTCCTTTCACTGGAGTCTCCATTTTAATCTTAGACAGTAAATTCAAATTGTACGCTACTGCACATAAGTTTATATATATGTACCTGCTATCAGAGGCGATGATCAAATTCCCCTATTTTCTCCTCCGCGTCTTCGCTTGCATGTTCCTTTCAAATAATTCTTTCAAACTTAATTGCAATGATTTCAAATGGGATTTCAGAGGATCTCTTCCTTGTCTATAATTAATTGTTCTAGAGTTTTAATTTTCGTGATCATTGTGAGATGTCACATCATCATAACTTCTCTCATCGGTATGATTTTTGTAATGTCAGGGTGATTTAATATCTTCTTATGGTGTGAACATTTGCTTATGGACCAATCGTTGTGACCCTTCATCTGTCTCCTCGATGTCATCTTTCATATACAAGTTTGTATCGGCAAGATATTTTCAAGATCTACCTGATATAGAAGTGGGCATGGTTATCATCGGCCTGGTTTCTTTTTCACCATGGGAATAACATTCTTCTTTGATATCTTAAGTGTCTCTGATATGACTATCGGTGAGAGTCTTATCGATGAGCGTGGCCATTGTTATCATCAGGATAAGATATAACATCAGAATGACTTATTTCCAACTATCCAATCATGATCATTTCCCCGATATCTTCCTTTACATTCTTCATTAGAGAGACCTTCACAACATGTCACCAACATCATTGTGAGTATTGTTTTGGCAAGACTTGCAAGCTTTGTTTCGACTTGTTCACTTTCGCCAATGGTTCTTATCCTTCCTAGACATCGGTGTGACCTAAGCTGAAATAGTGCCACTTCATCGCTGAGACATTGCGAATTCAGAGATACTTTAACTTCTCGCTCCGATGTTCATCTCCTACTGATGATCATTAGTTCCCTCGATTCCATGGGTTTCTCAGTGAGAGTCCTACCGAATTCCTCCATCTATATGATTTATACTGTCAAGGGGGTTTTCAGAGTATTCTCTGATAGTGTTTTCTTATGCCAATAGTCCTCATTATTGATTTACTCGGTATGACCATACATTCTCTCTCTGATGAAAGGTCATCAGTGTTACTTTATCCATCGGCAGTTCTTGAAATCTTCTCATCGATCATTACTCTCATGCCAATACTCTTTTTAGCCCGTCTCATATAAAACATGGATCGGTATAACGAAAGTGAGGTCTCACCAAAATTTAGGAATTGAAGCCCTACATTACAGTGCAGTTTGATGGGTGAGACACCCATTTGTGATGAAAGTCATGTGATTTTTATGGGATATACCTGTTATTATTATGATTTTGGGTGTAATGTTTTCTAATTTGGTCGGACATGGGTGGGTAAGAATATAATAAAATTTTGAATTTTCCTGTCCCAACAGTGGCTCTGTCTGAGATGTATACCCCTTGTGGGTATAACAAGAATTCAGATCTCTTGGGGGAGTAGACCACATATTTTATTAAATGATAGCTTCACAAAAATGTATGAATGAAATGAGAATGGGAGATGGAAGTGATAATGATGGGGAACGGGGATGATCCTATACTACTGTATATGGAAAAGTTTTTTTTTAAAACCTTTAAGAGATTCATAGGACTATCCATGTACTGGCAGATCCTAATCTCTCTTGATTGCCCTAGATTACTGTGCATGGAATCAAAGTATTTAGAGAATTATTTAAGGGTTGTCCATGCATTGGCAACACTTAATTCTCTTTGTGCATGATTTTGATACTTTATGAAAAGAAATGCTTCAGAAATTGCCCATGCACAGGTAGTTCCTGCTCTTCTCTAGACATATTTTGAAAATAGTAAGAATCATCACCTCCTTTTCCAGTTACAACAAAATGACCTAACCACAAAGCTTCAAACTTTCCATGCTTTCCTTTTCCTGGCACCTAGCATTCCACATCAATACTAAGTCATTCATCTCAAATTTCCTATCTTTGGCCTTTTTGTCAAAAAGGTATTTCACTTGTGATTGCACTTTGATATTCTTCCTTTGAGCCAGTCTCCTTGTCTCATCATGTTCTGCAAGATGTTCCAATCTTTCTTCCATTAGTGTAGGGATGTTTAAATCCTCTTGAAGAACAAATTTGTACACTGGTAAAAGATTTTCCAATGGTATCCTTGCTTGTGTTCCATACACTAGTTCAAAAGGAGATCTTCCAACTGCTCTCTTCACAGTAATTCTATCAGCCCACATAGCCATTCTTAACTTTGAATCCCATGCTTACTTATTTCCTTCCAACATTCTCTTTATAATTTTCAAAAGATTTTTATTGCTGGATTTTGCCTACCCATTTGCTTGTGGATGATAAGGTGTAACATAGGATACAGTGATGCCATGTGTACTGTAGAAATTTTTGAACTCATCAGACCTAAAACACATTCCATTATTTGTAATCAACCTCACTGGAATGCCAAATCTGAATTTAATATTCTCCATCAAAAAGTTGATCACCACTTTGCTTGTTACTTGTTTAGTTGGGATTGCTTCTACCCATTTTGTAAAGTAAACTGTTGCCACTAAAATCCATTTGTGTCCTCCACTTAACTTCTCTATAATTTCTCTGATGAAGTCAATGCCTGACTGATAGAATGGAGCCTCCACCTGCATGGGTTTCAAGGGTAGTGCTCCTTGATATTTTAATTTTCCTAAAAATTTCTGACATGCTTCACATTTTCTAGTGTAATGATATGAATCATTAAAAAATCTAGGCCAATAGTATCCAGCCCTTAGGATCTTGTGGACTATAGTCTTTGCCAAGAAATGACCTCCACACATGCCTTCATGTAACTCTTTCATGACATGTTTTGACTGATGTTCATCTAGGCATAATAGTAGAATTCCATCCCTATTCTTCCAGTAAAGATCTCCATCAATAAATACATAATTTGAGGCCTGTAATTTAAGTGTCCTTCTCTTGTTATCATCATACCCTTTAGGACATTTCATGTGCTTTAGATAATATATGATATCAACATACCATGGAGTATGCTCAATGCTAGAACTCATGTTATCAACATCATTAGCACTATATATCTGAGAAGCCTCAAGATTATTTTTAGCCATTAATCTAGCAAGACCTTGTCCTCTCACTAGTTTGGTGATCTAGATTTCAATATTGAACTCATTTTGAACCAGTACATCTTTTACTGCAGCATTAGGCATATATTCTATTATTTCAGCTCCCACCAAGTATGGCCTAAAAGCTTTAACTATCTTCACCAATGCATATGCCTATTTTTCAACTGTCATATTTAAATTTTGTATTTTGAAGAGACTTGCTAAAAAATGAAATGGGATTTTCATGCCCCTCATTATTTTTTGTAATAGTACTGCTGCAACTGTATGATAATAGGCAAATGAGAACAGTTGGAATAGCTTACTGAAATTAGGGGTTATCAGAACATGGACTTCTTTGATTGCCTTCTTAATGGTGGCAAATGCCTCTACTATTTCTATTGTCCACTTCACTTCTGAATTCTTCTTCAACATTCTTGATATGGGACTAACAATTTCTACAAAATTTGATATGAATCTCCTAACAAAGTTGATTTGACCAAAGAATGATTGTATAGCTTTTAAATTCTTAGGAATGGGAACTTGGTCAATGGCTTTTACTCTTTCAGGATCTATTCTTACTCCATCTTTTGAGACTATGTCACCAAGCAACTTACCCTCTATCACTGCGAAATGGCACTTCTTAGGATTCAATGAAATTCCATATCCTAGGGCTTTAATAAAAAATTGTTCTAAATGTGTACAATGATCCTCAACCCTTTTGGAATATGCTGTTATGTCATCCTAATATACTATCATGATTTTATTAATCAATTCTACAAAGGCCACATCCATTGCTCTTTGGAATGTTGCTCCAGCATTCGTGAGTCCAAATGGCATCCTTAAATATACATATGTTCCCCATGGTGTGGTGAATGCAGTCTTATATTGTTCTGATTCTTTGACTTTCACCTTATTATTTCCTGAGAAACCATCCATCATTGACAATAGTTCACACCCGGTAACCTTTTGCAGTATTGCTTCCATATTAGGAAGGGGATAGTTGTCTTTAAGAGAAGATTTGTTTAGATTATTGAAGTCCACACATAATCTAATATCACCATATTTCTTTTTGAGAGGCACAAAATTAGAAACCCAAGAAGAATGCCTAATGGGTTTAATGATAGCTCCATCTCTTAATTTTGTGATCTCTTCAAGCATCTTCGGAGCCAATGTAGGATTGATAGGCCTCTATTTTTGCCTGAATGGTTTAGCATCTAGTTTTAATGGTATTTCATGTTGAAAAAGATCCTCCCTATATTCTTTTAAATCATCATATGACCATGCAAATACATGTCTATACTTCCTAAGTAAGTTGATGAGCATGCCCCTGATTTTGGGATTGAGATTCTTTCCAATGTATACATTCTTTGGGGCTGCCTGTGTCCCCAAATTAATCTCTTCAAGGTCGTTCTATACTACTGGTGTGTCTTCCATTTTAAATCTATCATGTCCATCAAATGCCTTTTCCAATGCTATGAGTCCCTTAGGTATTTTGTTTATTTTTAGCTGAGCTATCTCTTGACCAAAAAGAGTTTCTTTCCCATCATGTTCTACAAACGTATTGAAATCAATCTCTTGGTTTTCATAATGATCAACACAATGTAGGAAGTTGATTATATCAATATCATTGTCAAACACTTGCCAATTATGTACATTATCTGGGATAGTGGGTCTCGTTTTGAATTCAACTTCTGTAATACCTCCTAATGTGATATCATCCCTTTTTAATGTGATATTTGCTAGAAAATCTACCATAATATTCTTTGATCTATCAATCCAGTTGATTGAGAAGGCATCAAACAACTCAATATCATCCTAGACAACATTTCTATATTGTCTCAACCTCTTGTTTTTTGACAAGTATTTCTCTCTCACTTGGGAAGTAACCAATTCTGAATCACCATATACAGCTAACTATTTTATCTTATGCTTGGTGGCTTTATTCAAACCAATGAGCAAAGCCTCGTATTCTACTACATTGTTTGTGCATTCAAATGTCAGCACAAAGGAGTATATGAAAGTTTTGCCTATTGGTGAGATAAATAATACTCCGGCCCCATTTCCCATTTTTCTACATGCACCATCAAAATACATTTTCCATACATCATTTTCCTCTTTCTTAGATTCAACATGTATCGGATCAGTATTCTGCAATTCTGGCTAACTTTTTTCAATCTTGAAGGCTCCCAAATCTGTATCACAAAAGAAGTTTATTTGATTTTGATCCAAGCGTTCTATGATGTTCTCATATCTTGTCTCTCTACACAGCTTGATCTCTTTAGCTCCCACTGGTATTGTAGCATATGATAAATCTAATTGGACATTCCCTCCTACCATTGCAGCCCATTGTCTTGATAAGAGCATTCCATAATAGGGTGGAATGTCAACCACAGTGATATCAATGTTATAGGTTACTTCAAGGTATGAAGCAAGTTTTATTTTCACATCCCTCATAATGCCAACAACTGGGATGGATCTGTTATCCATTGCATAACACCTACCAAATGTAGTGTCAACCCACATTCCTAATTCTTTATATGACTACTATTGGCATGATATTCATGGCTGCACCTGAATCAATCATGCAGTTCCTTACTATCCTATTTTTTATCAATAAGGTAGTGTAGAAAGGGTCCACCTGTGAGGGATTCTTTGTCAAGATATCACCTAGGTATACCTCAGGAATTTGGAATGTTTCTTGGTGAACATTGTTTGTTCTATTCTCTAATTCTTTATGTTTTTGATTTGGTATATCTGAAATTAGTTTAACCACTGTATTTCTGTATTTATCTATTTTCATCATTTACAAAAGTGGTACTGATATCTTTACCCGAGATATTGCATGAGCAATGTCAAATGAATGAGCCATAGTTTGATCATTCCTTTATGTCTTTATATGTTCTTTTTCTTGATTTTGTGATTTATCTTTCGTCTTATTTTTATCAGCCTTTTTTGGTTCTTTGAATGATGACTTTGCATTATTCTTTTTGTAATTTTGATCTTTTATAAAGATACACCCAGGTGTTCCTTGTTCAATATTGACTATCCTATTTCTTAGGTTATAGGCATTTTTAGCTTGAGCTACTACAGCTATTGTAAGAGCTTCTCTTTCATTTTCAGTGGGCTTTCTCCACTGATCATATGGTGAATTGTTATAATAGGTATGTTCCTCATAACCATCCTCCTGATTTGAGAAAACTTCTTGTTTTCCCATATTGATATGATGTTTCTGGTTTCCCACATCATATTCATATCCCTCTTCCTCTATAGAAGAGTAGTCTTCATTCAACAAATATGGTGTATCTTGCATCATGTTTATTGTGTGATTGTCTCTGTTATAATTGTATAATGTTTCTTCTTGTTGTACTGTTTTAGCCACCACACAGTATTCAGGTGAGTGTGGTAAATTGCACACCAAACACCAAGGTTTATCTTCTACCGTATGTTCCCCATTTCTTTTTAGAGGGTCAGGAGTATCTTTGCCATAATGTTGCTTTCTATTGTTTTCAATGGGTCTCCCATCTTTCCAATTTGTATTATATGGCATATCATGCAACCTAGGTCGTTCATGTCTATGCTGTCCTTCTTGTTTAGTCTGTTGAATGTTTGGGGTTTGAAGAGCTCTAGGATTATCTCTTTTGCTAACCATACTTGCATCTTTCCTATTGTTCTCAATAGTTAATCCCACCTTTTGTGCTTCAACTAGGGTCATAGGGCACTGATTTCTAAGTTTGTACCATGTCTTGGGATCAAATGCTTTCAGATAAATGATCAATGTTGCTGGATTAGTCAGTTTAGACCCATGTGGTATTTTGCTGTGTAACTTGGAAAATTTCAAATTGAAATCATATACTGACTCATTCTGGTATTTTTGGATGCTTATCAATTCATGTAATGCAAACTCAAGGGTATACTGATTGCCATATTGCTCCTTGAATTGATTATGGAAATTAGTTATTAAACTGATCGAAGCATCAAGTAAGCTGTTGAAGCAGTCTCTCACATCTTCAGTCAAAGACATCATGAATAATCTCATTTTGATATCTTCATAGTCCATACCGATATCTTGTACGAAGGCATTAAAGCTTCTAATGTGATCCTCAACTGATATTGCACTATTTCTGGTGAACTTGGGAACTATATTTCTCCAATTATTGTCCATAGGGTAAGGATATAATTGATATCTAGTCAGATCAGATTGGCCACATATGTTTGTGAGGTTTTGAGGTGGAAAATTCATGGGTGGCGGGTTAGGATAGTAATTATATCCACTTGGGTACTGATGATAAGCATGTTGCTGTTGTGGGTTCATGTGGGGATTTATATAAGGATTTTGTGGTCTATAATACTATTGGCCAGGGGGTGAGTAAGGATTAGCCATATGTTGAGAGGTGTTGTGCATTGGAGGTGGTCTAGGATTTTTAGGAAGGGTATTTTGATGACTTCTGGATGCTTGTGAATTGGAAACACCACCTGTATTTTGGTGCAAATTTTGTTGTGGATTCCTCAAAGTGTTTCCTCTATGTGGAGGTACATATTTTGGGGGGGGGCTTTTTTAGTACTACTCTTTATTTGTTGAATCTCTTGTTGGAACAACCTCTTAGTTTCCTTTATCTTGATCATTTCAAGTTCTTCCTCGAGCCTAAGCACATCGTGTTGTGCTTCATTCATACCTCCTAAATTCTTTGGACTTTCATTTATTTCTTGATTTGAGAATCCATGTTTTACCCCCTCTCCCTATTGTAATGACATTGTAAAATCATATTCAGCTTGCCTTTGATCAATTTCCCTCATGTCCTGTACTTCACACTCAAGCTGTTCTTGAGGATCAGGTCTATATTTTGCCAATATATCATCAGTTACTCCATTGAAATTTTCATTTGATTCATGCATAGGTGTAAAACTATTGTGAGTTGTGATAGTTTGTTCGGCATTATCCTCTTGCGCCTCCGGATTATTATTCTAATGAGAATAATTTGATGT
The DNA here is from genome assembly GCA_027924645.1 of Cunninghamia lanceolata. Classification (NCBI taxonomy): domain Eukaryota; kingdom Viridiplantae; phylum Streptophyta; class Pinopsida; order Cupressales; family Cupressaceae; genus Cunninghamia; species Cunninghamia lanceolata. The sequence goes on along the minus strand of BSBN01000809.1, from coordinate 40,725,255 downwards.
TCCATTTCTCTTGGAGATGGTTCTAATTGGTGGAGATGATTGTAATTTCTTCCCTTCCATCTTAGATCTCCTACCATCCATTTGGTACTAACTTTTTGTTATAATAGTTTCTAGAGTCACCACCTATTTTGTAAATAGGAAAAGTTTATAATTTATCTTTCTGGATTCTTCTTGCCAGCAGAGTTACCAAATTGTATTTTTTGAAATTTTTGACTCTATAAAAGGAATGGTTTCTTACTAAGGTCCATTATTTAGTCCCCAGCAGAGTCACCAAATTGTTAGGTCTCAAAAATGTAGGTTGCTAATCCTAAGAGGATGTCAAGCTCTATGCTTAGATTTGCAACATTTTTGAACTAACGCGATGGAGTCAACCTTTAGGGTTTGATGACTCCTTGCACTTTAGGTCCTACTAAACCTAGGCGAGTGAGCCTTGAAAATTAAAGCAGATTGAGTGTAAGTATTTTGACTAAGTAAATGGATCTACCTACAGTGGAAAATGGTGTAGAATAGATGAGATCTTGCTAATTAATCCTATATCTAATATTTGATGGATGATTGGTATAAATTGTAGAAGCAATATCAAGGTAAATTTTATGACTGTGCTTAACTAATAAAGGGGTTTTAAATAATGAATTGAAATAAGACCAGTGCCTTGTTGGCTAAATAGAGTCAAATGGAAGACTAAGACTAGTGGCTTATAGTGGGCAGTCACTCTAACTGTTTGGCACGATACTTTAGTTTATAACTTGTATAAACATGCAAGGAAATGACTGACACACTCTTCTTAATAATCCAATAGATAAGATCAAATTTCTTGTTATTCACTAGAAGGAAATTTAATCCTTTCTTGAAGGAACCAATTAAATGAAATATGCAAGAATAATAGATAGTATCAACTTGGAGACAGAATGGTAATCCTAATTATATGGTTCTTCTTAGTAATCCAAGCTAATACTTCCAGGTTATTGTGACTAATCAGAAGGATTTTAATTCCTCTAATGGAAACCAATTAATCCAATCACACAACTATAGCAAATGTGCACTAACAAATTAAATATATACTTGATATATTAATTTGAATAACAAGGAAATATTGAACTGGAGACAATCATATAATTGAGTAATTTTAACAAACAATTGATGCCAAAATAAAATCATAGAATTATAGAACTTCAATTTATTTCTTCAGTAATATGCTTGCAACACGGTCTTTTGAAACATTCTGAACTTCATGTATTATATCCAACTGCTCCTTGATAATTTGACATCATATGTTCAACTTATATAGAAATACTTATGAAGAGACATAACTCTTCAAAATGTCTTTTGGGGTTTAACATGATTAACATAACAACAATAAAGATAACGATGCTTAAGCTCTATTCAACCTCAAGTATATTTGAGCAATGTGATCCAAGTACTCTTGGCTGCGATGTGTATCGATAAATTCAATAGCATTTCTTGTGATCACATCCATCGTTACCATCTTCTCCAGATGCTTGTAGGCTTCCCTAGATGCAAAGTCTTTGTCCTTGAGAGCTCCTAAGGCTTCATGCAATATCACTTGACAGTGTTTACTCCATTCATCTTTTCTCTTTAGTTCTTTATCATTTCTGAACAACATGGGAACTCCTATCGTTGAAGCCTCAATACATTCTTTGGCATCGTTCTTAAGTTGGTCATAATATTTCTGATGTTGCTCAATCAAATATTTTACACTGGAGGTACTTGTAGTGTCAGAAACATTCTTACTCTGTGTCTCATGGAGTTTTCCTGTAGCCTGTTGTGGAGCCTCTCATGCTCTTGGATCAGTTTATAGTTTTGAGAATAAATATCCCAAAATTGGTTCATCCAATACATTATGTTGGCATGCCTATTCTAGAGCACTGTTGCAAGGGTGTCAATCTGGACTTGAGCTATTTGATCAATATATGGTGATTGGGCACTTTGTGAGCTCTCTCCCTGAGTTAGCCTTTTCACTGACCCTCCAAAGGTATTCTTAACAGTATCTTTCAAAAAATCATTTTCTTTTGTTAATATCTCACAACTCAGTTTGTATGCATCTCATTCTTTGATTAGCATTTGAGCTTGTGCTTTGTTCAACTTTGCAATATTTATGCCAATTTCTGCAGTAATCAAGGGGTTAGTTTCCCCTACCTTCAAAGTCATGACATGCCCAAAAGCCTTTTCAGTATCTATGATGGTTGTCTTCTTATGAGGCGGGTACAATGCCCATATCATTAGTGAATTTTCATCATTATTATACTTGGTGCCCATATACACTTTTGTGACACCCTTAAGAGTGAGCTTATATTTGTCATCTGTTTTATGCAAAAAACTATCAAACACTAAAGTAGAGTTCAAATCCAGACTAGGAAATATCATAACTCCTACCTCTCTGAGCAGTTGTCTACCATTACTAGGAGTCATAGCTTGCAATTCACTGTCCACAGTTGTTTTTAAAATATGAACTAATTGTCATTCATTGTCAGATGTGACACTATCAACTGATTCTCTGATTGCTTTACCCTTGCATTTATACAAAAATGATTTAAATTCTTTAGAATGAATAAATTGGTCATCAGCAATAAATGAATCATATGCTACTTGTCTTGGATCCTCATCAGCAGGCCCCTCCTCATCATGTTCTATACCAGGAGACTGATAGTGTTGCATTTTTTGTTTGGACATTTTGGTTGTCTGTTGATGTGGTTCTTCTTCTTCTATAGGTCCTTCATCACCAGATGACAAGAATTCTATCTCTGCAAGTTATCTCTTCTTCTCATCTAAGTCCCTATTATATTTCTCAACCACTAATTCAACTTTAATATCTTCCATATTCCTGACAATGTCATCATGGGGATATGGGACATGTGTATATCCACTGAGGTTTTGTTTTCTCCTAGCAAGATCAATGAAACCCTTAGGATCAAATCCTTTTCTTGTTTTTGTACATCTCATATTGTAATGCATCAGTTTATCCATAATGAGACCATAACCCTCTTTTGATACCACAGTAAAGTCTCCAAAGCACAGAGTACTAGGCATGGAGGATTGCTTGTCATAGGAGCTCAAGTGCATCATATTAGAGTAATTCATTTGCCTAACTATCTCTAAGTAGGCAATTCTGTCAGGAACTATCTTGGGCAATATAAAAGGGGTGTCTTCAAAACCATAAACCTTGGTCATGGTAGCATCCTCAAAACAATACTAGTCTCCCCAGTTGTGGGTAACAGTAGGAGGACCACTAAAATCTTTAGGTCTTAGAAACCTCTTTATTTCATTTGAGAGTGAATATTCACAAGGATGACTGAAATATCTATACAACACTTTCACACAGTATTCTTCAAAATGAATATAACTTGAATGGCCATACCTGTTGTCCCATATCCTCATCCACATTTGTCTAGGTAACTTTTGTCCCTTCTGATCCATTTTAACAACTTTGAATTCATTTGGCCATAACCCTATTTCCTAGCCATAATAAAGCACCATGTGCATGAGGTGTGAGTAGTGTTTAAAAGAGAGCGATGGGGCATTGTTCTTGATTGCATTCAAACTAGAATCAATTCTTCCAAACACATAGGCAACATAGTCAAACTGCCTAGCATTGTGACACTATATATATGTGGCTATCACCATCAAAGGAATTGTCATGAAGTCAAGAACCTTTGACCCTAGGACCTGACCCATAGAATAATATGTGTATTGTATGTACAGTTCAAATAATGAGACATGAAATGGAGGTCCATAATTCTCATTGAGAGGCACCATTTCTCCTTCTGCCCTATGCTTGTGAATAGGTAATCTCCATCCATTATTTGTGGTTTCAATCCTCCAATATTCTTTGTCCAAATCTTCATAGACTATGGGAACAGTACACAAATCATCTAAGTCAAATACTTCACAAATAGCATTCTTAGACAAATGTACAATAGGTTCCCCTTGTGGGTTGCATATGGCCTTGAGGCTTGGATTATACTGCTTAGCCAGGAGTTGGAGGAGGTCTACATTTAGAAACACATCAGGAATGACCAATTTTCCCAAATTCAAGTGCCATGGGTTAGACACTGGGAAATTCCTGGATCTTCTGTTGTAGTGGAATTTGAACAATTCGTAACCTCTTATTGGAGTCCACGAATTTCCAAGATATTTACATTTGTTTTCTAATTTATCTACTTTTGCCCTAAGTTGTGTAGACCTTCAGGCTTTGGGAGTTGATCCAAGCAATTGGAGAATTAAGTCCTGGTTTAGTTTTATGTCCTTTATTTTCTCATCAGGGCTTTTGTCAATTTTTTGTTTCTTAGGTTTACTAGTTTCACCCTGTTGTTTCTTGCCCTTTCCTTTCACTGGAGTCTCCATTTTAATCTTAGACAACAAATTCAAATTGTAGGCTATTGCACAGAAGTTTAGATATATGTACCTGCTATCAGAGGCAATGATCAAATTCCCCTATTTTCTCCTCCGAGTCTCTGCTTGCGTGCTTCTTTCAGATAATTCTTTCAAACTTAATTGTAATGATTTCAAATGGCATTTCAGAGGATCTCTTCCTTGTCTACAATTAATTGTTCCAGAGTTTTAATTTTCATGATCATTGTGAGATGTCACATCATCATAACTTCTCTCATCGGTGTGATTTTTGTAATGTTAGGGTGATTTAATATCTTCTTATGGTGCAAAAATTTTCTTATGGATCAATCATTGTGACCCTTCATCTGTCTCCTTGATGACATATTTCATATGTGAGTTTGTATCGACAAGATATTTTCAAGATCTACCTGATATAGAAGTGGGCATGGTTATCATCAGCCTGACTTTCTTTATTGCTGTGGGAATAACATTCTTCTCTAATATCTTAAGTGTCTCTGATATGACTATTGGTGAGAGTCTTATTGATGAGCATGGCCATTGTTATCGTCGGGATAAGATATAACATTGGAATGACTTATTTCCAACTATCTGATCATGATCTTTTCCCTGATATCTTCCTTTACATTCTTCATCAGAGAGATCTTCACATGTCACTGACATCGTTGTGAGTATTGTTTTGGTAAGACTTGCAAGCTTTGTTCTGACTTGTTCACTTTCGCCAATGGTTCTTATCCTTCCTAGACATTAGTGTGACCTAAGCCAAAATAATGTCGCTTCATCACTAAGACATTGCGAAGTCAGAGATACTTTAACTTCTTGCTCTGATGTTCATCTCCTACCAATGATCAATAGTTCCCTCCATTCCACGGGTTGCTCGGTGAGAGTCCCATCGAATTCCTCCATCAGTATGATTTATACTGTCGGGGGGGGGGGGAGGGTTTCAAAGTATTCTCTAATAGTGTTTTCTTATGCTGATAGTCCTTGTTATGGATTTACTCAGTATGACTGCACATTCTGTCTCTAATGAAAGGTCATCATTGTTACTTTCTCCATCAGTGGTTCTTGAAATCTTCTCCGTGATCATTACTCTCATGCCGATACTCTTTTTAGCCCATCTCATATAAAACATGGATTGGTATAACAAAAGTGAGGTCTTGCCAAAATTTAGGAATTGAATCCCTTCATTACAGTGTAGTTTGATGGGTGAGACACCCATTTGTGATGAAAGTCATGTGATTTTTATGGGATATACCTATTATTATTATGATTTTGGGTGTAATGTTTTCTGATTTGGTCAGACATGGGTGGGTAAGAATATAAGAAAATTTTAAATTTTCATGTCCCAACACCTTGCAAGAAATACATTAGATTTAAATAAATAATGGGAAAAGATAAAATTATTGTTCTACAAGTAATAAAAAAATATGTCCACTTATGCCAACTAGATAAGAGGGAGCAATAATTTTATTTAAATAAGAAAATAAAAGTTTCTCCTTTTTTGGTCAATAAGGCCAAAAATCTCTTTCTCAATAATTGTTATGTGCTTTGTGATTCCAATTCATGTCTTTGTAAATTTGGGTCTTCATCATAAAAAATCATGGTATGATAATTCTAATACAACTCCTTAATTTCTCTATTCATGTTCAAGTTTGTGGCTCATAGCCAGCCTTGTAAGACATTCATTGTATTCTTGATCATAGGGAAAATATCACTAGAAATAGTATTTAGAACTACTATTAATTGATGACCTATCTAATTTGATCACTCTATCTCTTCAAGTTCAAAATAGGGTATTCAGAGCTACAAGCATGGAAGCAAATTAGATTGTGATCATATATTTGAGGTATAGGATATGAAAAAATGTCAAAAACTACACCTCACAAGGCCCCTTTGCCTATATAGCTATTTTGATGTATCTTTGTTTATTTACTCTATTATTTGAACCATACGTTGCTACTGGGAAAAGGATTTAATGTATGTGATTACAATATCTTAGGATGACCCAAGAATATCCTAAGATCTAAACACCAAAATGTAGGAAAATGAAACATGTGGACTACAATTAATTGATGACTTGTCTAATTCGATGATTTTAAGAAAAAAAGTAGTGTATCACCATATTGAATGAAATTATTTGAATTCAACATAAAATAAAATAAAATTCAAATTTAGGTCCAAATGTTATATATATATATATATAGTCATAGAAAATATATACATGTACAAAAATAACTTAAAGTTCTCGGTACATATAATATGGATCCTCTCTATCTTTTATTATCTCTAAAATATTTTCATAATCTTCAATAGGCAACCTCCACCTTTGTTTAGCACGTCTTCTTTTTGGTAAAGTTTCAAGATTTATTTGTGTTGCTATAACTAAGTGACTATAATGTAGAACCTTTTGACCTGACATATAAGATCAATAAATATAATACCATTTATATCTATCTTTGTTTGTTGATAGTATGTGCCCTCAACAACCACTGATCTAGTAGGATACTCTTGTCCATCACCATTTGTCATTGATTCAAGCAATTTGCATTTTGGTTGCATACATCTTAGTAGATAGTAATTTACACCTTCTAAATTGTTAGGATCTGCAAGAACAACAAATATATCTCCTATACACACCATGTACTAAACCATTCTTGACTTAAGTAAAATATATTATAAATCAAATGTACAAGTTAAAATTCAATTTAAAAATTTAAAATTTACCTGTAACAACTAAATCTGATACACATTCGTAATCAGCTGAATACAAAGGATCATAGATATCTACAATGTCATTATCTTCAAAAGGGTCTGACATGGCCACTAATTGTTTTACTTCCCATTCTGAAACATACCCATCTCTAATATTCTCACATTGTAGAGTATTTGCATTGTTCTCAATGCAATTAGCACAAAAACATGATTTTTCTCTCACTTGAATTATAGGAGGCCTACTATGTCCCACTGACATGATTTGATGCAAACTTCTAATACCACTAATTGTTTGACAATTAGTAAGAGTTGACTGATCAATATCTATAAATTTCAATCATCTTGTGGCCAATTTTTCACCTACAATTCAAATTGGCAGAGTTGGTGCATTAAGTTCATTTTAGGATGAAAAGTTTAACATTTGTTTGCTATGATAATTTTGCATAGTTTAAGGTTCTTGAATAGTTTAGTTTATCATTGTTATAACAAAGAAAAGAGAGATTTAGTTCATCATTCATTGCGTTGCAGATTTTTCATGAGAGATTCAAGTTATTTCAATTCATTACAATGATTATTCATTTTACAAATGAGATACATAAATGGAATAAACATTGTATTGAATGAAAACATGGTAGATCAAATGTCCCACACAAGTCATGGGAATAGATGAACCAAGTACAAATAGAGGAAATACATTATGCATCTGTGGATAAGAAAAGAAAAGAAGCATATAGGAAAAGTTATATCCATAATTGCCTATTTGGGGTCATGAGTTGGTCTCCATTGCAACCTGCTCTTGCTCACTCCCAACCCCTAAATGAACATGTGTCATGAGAAAGAAAGTTTGTTAGAGCTCCAAATATAAATCTCCCTATGTGCCTATTGACAGAAACATAATATATTACCTATACTATACTATGCCAGATATGCAAATCATCCACAAACAAGAAGAACTAGAAATGAAACAACCATTGAGCTTCATTTTTTTAACTAACATGTTTGTTTCATGTGCAGGTATAGGATAAGTTATGTTTCTATTTTTTAAAGACAATTTCGGCATGTGGTGTAAAGTGGGCTCCCATGAGGGTAGAGCTCAGCATGCTGCCCTTGAATCTCAAGGGGAATGAAGAAAGAATTCATACTCATATTGTTCAAATAAAAATGCTACATCAAGGTAGTGCATGAGCTTTAGGCTCAATGCCCACCTATGATTATCAGTTCAGAGTGATTTGAAGTGAGAACCATCAATGAGCATTGAGCTCTCCACAATGCTAATCAAGGAATATGGTATTCAATGCCAATATAACATAACAGTTGCAAGATGAACAATATCATGGTATATATTATTGTAGTCGTGTGTAGCATCAGTTGTAAGAATGAATGATCAGTATCATGTATAGATGATCTAATCAATGTGATATAGTGAAAATGGACTGTAAGTTATATATCACATGTTATAGGTAGAATAAGAACATGCCAAATATATCAAATACAAGATAAAAGTGCCATAATGATAAAATAATGTATGCAGTGTGATCAAATAGAGCATATACAAGGCTTAAAACTTCAAGATACTCCTTGTCATTACAAAGAGGAATGAATTCCTTGTGATCATGTTCAGCTAGAAGGTGCAGAAACAAATGATATAGATTTTGTTATCTATAGGTAGTACAAAAGGGAACAACTCACCCTTTGAAAAATGTTGATGTGTCAAACATGCCAAGTAAATGCCATAAATGCAATATTGCAGTCAACAGGTCACATTGACATAATGAAATAGTCATCTTAGGATGCATTCATCATATGGCCATTATACACTTCTGCAATATGGGAGAAAGCCCTAGAGTACAAGAACCCTAAAGACAGATCTCATAGTTCTTGAGTAAAGACATTTAATAGAAGTGATAGAATTATGCCATCCAGAACAAGTTCAAAATAGTGTGAAGTACAAGTACAGTATTTGGAGAATGAGAACAACTTGGGATTATGTAAATAAGCTATAGTCACAGTGATATAATGAAATGACATACCAAGTTCGTGCATATTTTATGATCATAGAATGTTCATAGAAATAGGTAGAAGGCATTTTGGCAATGTCATGTACAGCTATAGAAGGAATCAAGAGGAGGAACATATATATGTTTATCCCATTTTATAGCTTTCATGGGCCAAATCCAGAGAGTTATATTATACATGATGACATCATAGAATGAATATAGGACAACAAAGAAATGAGCCATTACCTTTTCTCATGACTATTTTCATAAAATAATGCTTTGCAGCAAGTAAGTTAAATAAAAATTTCAAGAAACAATAATATCATGTGGATATAATGAGACTACTAAGGATAAGAAAAAAGTTTGTTTTTACATTACTAAGGACAACAATATCAATAACAATACATGAATAGCCATAAAGATAAGCATTTAGTATTGACAATCATGGGTGAAGCATAAGCAAGACATAATGCAAGTAATGGGATACAAAGTGTGTTCTTCTAAGTTGCGGCAAAGGAGGGGTTTCTTTTCATTAGTGTCTAATGCCCAAGTCAATTTTCATGAAGAAAAGATAGATTTAGAGTAGAGGAGATATTTCAGGCTCTTGAAAATGAAGTACATAGAAAATGGACACGGGCCCATGGTAGAGTTTTTCCACAGCATATAAACCCACTTGGGTTTGCAAAACAACAAGCTCATATACATGGAAAATAAAGACTTTGAGTTCATACAAAGAGAAATACTTAGAGAGTGGAGGAAAAATGAATGTTGTGGCCATGACTTTCATAAACAAAAACCATTTCAGAAATGAGAAGATATGTAGCATATGGTCGTGGCCTACAAAATACAGAGGTTTTGTAATAGTTTCAACAGAAATGTAGAAAGAAAATGCTTGCCTTTTAGAATTTTCCAAGCTCATGTTGAGTTTCATATCGATGGTAAAATCAAATAAATGATACTGAAATAGGCGAGATGACATACTCACCTTGTTTCTGAGTGAATATGCCATATAAATTTGCGGTGTTACTCACGGGAAGTGCCCCAATGTTCAGACCAATGTAATTGTGGTGGCCTCGAATGCAAAAAGAGAGAGCAATACAGTATAAACAGAGTGAAATATATCAGAAAAATTCAAATCCATGACCTAAGAAGACACATATATGACCCAGAGATGGAAGAAAATGGATGGTTTTGTGTAGAAAAGACTTACCTTCATGTCCCTATTATTTATGCATGAAAAATCCATCAAAGATAGCTGAGAAATCAACAATTACAAGGTCAAGCCCTAGCTATAACAATTGCCAAGTAGAGGACCCTTTTCTCAAAGGTTGAAAGTGTAAAATGAGCCCGCTATTCTAATGCATTCTTGGTTTTGTGATTAGGGTTATTGGTTGCCCTAAGACCAATGGGTTTTTGTCACATTTAATTGCATTTTCAGTAGCATGGCAATGACCATCGTGGTGTTATATCCACTTTTCCATTACCTAGGCTTTATGCCTAGAGGATTGTTTGACCACCTTTGAAGGTGAAGATGAAACATGTTCATGATGCCCTCAAAATATAGATTGAGTGGAGGTCGAGCCTAGGGGCTTTTATTTTTTTCAAAATCTCATATGCCCTTAGGAAATTATTTGCAGGCTAGAAAGACAACCCTCATAGGCTTCTATTTTGCACAAACCATATATGTGCCTTGATATATTTTTATGATTTTTATAGAAAATCATATGTAAGATGTAATATACTTGGCGAAGTTAAATTAAGTCTTATATTCTTTTTCTTTGCAAAAAATCAAATCTAGGCAAATTAGGAAAATAAAACTGCAATTCATTGTAAAATGATGTCTTAAAGCAATGTGTATATAAATTGCTTTAAAATATACATTATTTATGCAGTTAAAACAAATAAAGCAAACAATATCTTGTTTTTTTGAGTTTGCTTTCTTTTAGGCAAATATGGACAAAATAGTCTTTATTGGACAGATAAAGCATTTCTTCTGGTCGGACCACCTTGGAGGGCTTTTTTAGTAGTTTCTTTTGTCAGTTTGAGAGACAGTTTGGCATAGTTTTTGAGGATTTTTTATGGAGCTCAAAAATGGACAAGTATGACTATTTTTAGGAGCTTTTTCCCATCTTTTCTAGAGAGATCATTCTACAGACATATATTGGAGAAAGCTAATATCTCATAGGAGGAGTTCAAATCATTCTTTCTTCTCTCTTGAGCACAGAAAAAGAGTTTGTAGACATTCTTGGCTTAGTTTTTACCAGATTTTCATGTACTCCTTCCAGTTCTATACATTAGATCTTTTCTATTTCATCTATTTGCCTCAAATTTGTAGTTTTTTATCTGATGTTTCATTGTGACAACACTTTGTCCTTTGTCATGTCTCATTACTGTGAAATTGTATGCATATATTCCTTTTGATCCTGGTTATATGTTGTGTTCAAATTGAGCCTTCATATAAATTATTTTTTGATTGAATGCTCTAGGTGGGGTTGTGAAAGATTATGCTTAAGGGGATGTTTATGGGTGAGAGCATTCAGATAGATTAAAGTTTAGAGTTTTAAATTTCATTTCAGTTCATCCTCTCCCTTTTCTCTTTGAAGTTATTTAGATTAGAAAAATCATCAAGAGAGCCAACTCACTCTGGAGGTTCACTCCGAGTTTAGGCAACCCATAGACATAGGAGTGTTCCCATGTGTCAACAAATAGTTAAGTTGAATAAATTAGCATAGGGTGCATATCTGATTGATAATAGTTTTTGGCATGCTCGGTGGGACCGATTGGACTATTTTAGTCCAATAGCATATTCATTTATCACTGATATTTGGTGTGTGTCTATGATCTCAGCTTTTGGAGGTAGAAAATTGAACACATCTGGTGAATCCGAGCTCAAGTTTACTGGTTTCAGTATGATCAAGTGTTGGTATGTTACAAAAATCATCAATTCGCTCTATTTTCTAGCTTTCATGTGAGTAAAAATGTCATATTTTCATAGACAATATGAATATCCACCATCATACTATGAAAATGCTATCCATAAGGCTCCTTATCAGCCATAACAGACCAATCATGCTATTATTTTCAATTCCATGGCTCTTCAAAACTAGCATGCATAGTATAATTACCACCCACCCTTGCTTAGCCTCTTTACTAGCCATACACAAGTAGCCATAATGCTGGTTTTATTCCAAACACTCAAGATGCTTACTGCCTACTCATCCCTGTCCAGTCTTCTAGTCAGCTTAAAAATTATGAAATTAAGGAGATTAGAGATATTTTGTTAGACTACAACAAGAAAATAGACAATATTAAGAGACAACTTGAGTATAATCAGCAACAAGAAGAGATGGCTTATCAAGCCTATCTTCATGAGCAGGAGTTGGAGGCACAAAGGACACAGTTTGAACATGAGATGCTTGCAAAATAGGAGCAGATGGAGCTTTCTCTTGCTCAAACACATGGGCATCAAGTCCAAGCAGCTCCTACCATTTCAAAATAGACGACTCAAGAAGAGGTTTGTAAGTATAAGTTTCCAAGTTTTAGACAAACTAAGCCTCTTAGTGTTCCTAAAGTTGAGATTCTAAGTTTTAGATAGACTGAGCCTCTTAGTGTTCCTAAAGTTGAGATTCTGAGTTTTAGGCAGAATAAAGTCCTCAATCGCTCAAGCCAACATCTTAATCTTGAAATGCCAAGTTTCAGAAGCCTTCATCTCTTGCAAGTTGAGGAAAATAATCACATTCAGCCTAGTATAGTTGTAGATTAGCTCCTTGAGAACATTTTTTCCTGCAAGAAATCCAAGAAGCTTACCAAGTTTCCCCAACTGAGGAATCCAATGATCAACCTTTTGATCAGAATACCTTACTCTTGATCGAGGAGCTTAGAAGGGTAAACCCATTGCATTCAACTTTGAAGGTTTACCATTTGTAGCAGTAGAACATTGAACAATAAAAGACTCCTCCTGATGAATTTGTCAATGTTTGCATTAAGAGATTCCTTATTTTCTAAAAGAGGATAACATTTTTCTAGAAAATCAACTAGTGCAAGAGCCTGATTAACATGGAAAGGTCATTGTTGTTTGTGCTGCATCCCCAACTGAATACGAGCATGGTGCATATTGAAAGGATGTTGGTTCAAACATGACACCGAACCCTTTGTATTTTGATTCATTTGAAAAATTTTCTAATGTTGTTCATAAGATGCATGAAAGTAGGGTACAGAGGTCACAAGATGAAATTCTTCGGTTGTAGAGACAAAATGCTTAAGTCTCATTAGAGAAGGTACCACATGAGGAGAAAGAATCAATTTCTTTGTTTGATCAATTACCTAGTTTTGTAGAACTAGATGAGGAAAGCATGCTTGTACTAAGGACAATAGTTTTAGAGCAGCATGAAATCCTCAAAAATATGAAGAGTTGCAAATTGAAGCTTAGCAATCTGACAATGGGGTCTTGGATCAAGTAGAGGAGCTTGAAGGTAAGCCTATCATGTATCCTACTCAGCTGGCTAAGAATGACTACAATGTAATAAGTAATTCCCCTTCATAGAAAAATGAAAATGATAATGAAGAAGACATGTTTGGGATGATCTTGAGGTTTTTGTTTCAAATTTAGATGTCAAATGATCATCTTTTGAGGGGGAATGTGTGGAACAACATGATGAAGAGGTAAAAGAGAGTGTTGGAGCTCAGTTTTTGACCATTTTATTTGTTGAAATTCCTTTGTTTGTTAGTATTGATGAAGAAAACACATATGAACTAACAAAGTTATCAAGTTCTGAGCATCAGAATGATGAAATCCATTCAGACAAAGGACTGATCCATGAGCAATTAAATGAGGGCAGCTTGTTTGTGGAGAAGCACAATGTTGAAGTCATGATTCAACCAAAGCAAGAAGCATTTGTGGTTGAGGAGGCAGCAGATAGGAGTTAAACTAGTAATAACAGTTCAGGCTTTATCCTTGCAAGAGGATGCCCCATTAGAGATTTAGCCAATGAAGTGACCAACAAGTTTCAGAGTATTTTTAGTTCCCCTAAGAATGAGATTGCAGTTGAGGAGAAACAGATCCAACTTGCTCATTTAAGGCAAACCAAAGGTATGCTTGAACAGAATCAAGGGATTCAAACCTTTGGTTGTACTCTTCAAGTTGCAATACAACAATTTATAAGGTGTGTTCTTGTTTTTCACTCCTTATTGTCAGTTTGTAAGCATGAGAAGCATCCTCAGTTGGTTAGGAGGGGGAGTTATTTCACCCAATCAGTGAATGGGTTTGTTTGACCATCTTCTTTGGCTAGTTAGAGTAGATTAGAGTTAGTGTTTTCAGTTAATAAGTGCTTCATGCACATTTCCTTTCAAGTAATTTTGTTTCCCTAAGTGCTGTTGCACACATTTTTTGGCCGCCAAGGCCTTCTAGTTTGCTTTTAGTTTGGTTTAGTTTAGTTTTCTGTTGGTGTTTAGAGTAGTTTGAAGTGCTGAGTTACAATTTTCTAATTTTGAGATGAACAAAGTATGACTCCATTCCCAATGGATAGTTAAGGCAACTGGTCTTGATGCTTAGCAGGCAAGCATGTAGTAGAGGTTGCCAGAAATGTTGCTAATTTTTCACCTACATCTCAAATTGGAAGAGCTGGTGCATTAAGTTCATTTTAGGATGAAAAGTTTAACATTTGTCTGCTATGATAATTTTAAATAGTTTAAGGTGCTTGAAGAGTTTAGTTTATCATTGTTATAACAAAGAAAAGAGAGATTCAATTCATCATTCATTGCATTGCAGAGTTTTCATGAGAGATTCAAGTTATTTCATTTCATTACAATGATTATTCATTTTACAAATGAGATACATAAATAGAATAAACATTGCATTGAATAAAAACATGGCAGATCAAATGTCCCTTACAAGCCGTGGGAATAGCTAAACATAGAACAAATAGAGGAAATACATTGTGCATCTGCAGATAAGAAAAGAAAAGAAGCATATAAGAAAATTTATATCCATCATTGCCTGGTTGGGGTCATGAGTTGGTCTCCATTGCAGCTTGCTCTTCCTCACTCCCAACCTCTAAATGAACCTATGTCATGAGAAAGAAAGTTTGTTAGATCTCCGGATATAAATCTCCCTATGTGCCTATCGACATAAACATAATATATTGCCTATGCTGTACTATGCTAGATATGCAAATCATCCATAAACAAGAAGAACTGGAAATGAAACAACCATTGGGCTTCATTTTTTTAACTAACATGTTTGTTTCATGTGCAAGTATAGGAGAAGTTATGTTGCTACTTTTTAAAGACAATTTCAACATGTGGCATAAAGTGGGCTCCCACGAGGGTAAATCTCAGCATGCTTCCCTTGAATCTCAAGGGGAATGAAGTAGGAATTCGTACTCATATTGTTCAAATAAAAATGCTACATCAAGGTAGTGCATGAGCTTTAATCTCAATGCCCATCTATGATTATCAGTTTAGAGTTATTTGAAGTGAGAACCATCAATGAGCATTGAGCTCTCCACAATGCTAATCAAGGAATATGGTATTAAATTCCAATATAACATAATAGTTGTAAGATGAACAATATCATGGTATATATTGTTGTAGTCATGTGTGTAGCATCAGTTGTAAGAATGAATGATCAGTATCATGCATAGATGATCTAATCGATGTGATATAGTGAAAATGGAGTACAAGTTATATATCACATGTTATAGGTGGAATAAGAACATGCCAAATATATCAGATATAGGATATAAGTTCCATAATGATAAAATAATTTATGTAGTGTCATCAAATGGAGCATATACAAGGCTAAAAACATCAAGATACTCCTTGTCATTGTAGAGGAATGAATTATCTGTGATCATGTTCAGCTAGAAGGTGCAGAAGCAAATGATATAGATTTTGTTATCTACAATTAGTACAAAAGGGAACAACTCACCCTTTGAACAGTGCTAATGTGTCAAACATGTCAAATAAATGCCATAAATGCAATATTGAAGTCAAAAGGTCACATCAACATAATGGAATAGTCATCTTAGGATGCATTCATAATATGGCCATTATACACTTCTGCAATATGGGAGAAAGCCTTGGAGTATAGGAACCCTGAAGGCAGATCTCATAGCGCTTAAGTAAAGACATTTAATTGAAGTGATAGAATTATGCAATCCAAAACAAGTTCAAAACAGTGTGGAGTACAGGTACAATATTTGGAAAATGAGAAGAGCTTGGGATTATGTAAATAATCTATAGTCATAGTGATCTATTGAAATGACATACCAAATGCTTGCATATGTTATGATCATAGAATGTTCACAAAAATAGCTAGAAGGCATTTTTGCAATGTCATGTACAGCTATAGAAGGAATCAAGAGGAGAAACATATATATGTTTAACCCATTTTGTAGCTTTCATGAGCCAAATCCAGAGAGTTAAATTATACATGTTGACATCATAGAATGAATATAGGATGGAAAAGAAATGATCCATTACATTTTCTCATGACTTTTTTCATAAAATAATGCTTTGCAGCTAGTAAGTTAAATGAAAATTTCAAGAAACAATAATATCATGTGGCCAGGATGAGACCACTAAGGATTAAAAAAAAGTTTGTTTCTACATTAGTGAGGATAGCAATATCAATAACAATGCATGAACAACCATAAAGATAAGCATTTAATATTGACAGTCATGGGTGAAGCATAAGCAAGATAGAATGCAAGTAATGGGATACAAAGTGTGTTCTTCTAAGTTGTGGCCAAGGAGGGGTTTCTCTTCATTAGTGTCTAATGCCCAAGTTGATTTTCATGAAGAAAAGATAGATGCAGCGTAGAGGAGATATTTTAGGCTCTTGAAAATGAAGCACATAGAAAATTGGCGCAGCCCATGGTGAAGTTTTTCCATAGCATATAAACCCACTTGGGTTTTCAAAACAACAAGTTCATATACATGGAAAATAAAGAGTTCGAATTCATACAAAGAGAAATACTTAGAGAGTTGAGGAAAAAAGAAGGTAGCAGCCTCAACTTTCATAAACAAAAACCATTTCAAATATTCCTTTTGATCCTAGTTATATGTTTTTTCCAAATAAATCCTTCATATAAATTATTTTTGGATTGAATGTTCTAGGTGTGGTTGTGAAAGATTATGCTTAAGGGGCTATTTGTGGGTGAGAGCATTCAGATAGATTAAAGTTTAGAGTTTTAAATTTCATTTCAATTCATCCTCTCCCTTTTCCCTCTGAAGTTATTTAGATTAGAAAAATCATCAGGAGAACCAACTCACCTTGGAGGTTCACTCCGAGTTTAGGAAACCCACAGGCCTAGGAGTGTTCCCATGTGTCAACAAATAGTTAAGTTGAATAACTTAGCATAGGGTGCATATCTGATTGATAACACATCCAATTAAAAAGTGTATAAAATTGAAAATTTAATTCATGTACACACATTGAAATTCAATTTTTTTTTTAATTTATGTACCTTTAACTTCTCAAAAATAGCGTGTGTTGTATATTGAGTCACGAACGACAAAATGACTTTTACACCATTCAACAATTTCATTTGCATTTCTTATGGCATTACCTATAAGTTCATATTGGTGAAATGTCAGGTTACGAGGTTTTCTAGTTGAAAGGAAAAGATGGTCTCAAAAAACATAATTAGATTTTTTTAAAAATCTAACATGAGAAATATTGAAAATTTACAACATTGGATATATATCAAAACCACTATTGCATAATGGTACAAGCTTCCACTTCTGAACACATGCAATATATTTATCTACACTTTTTTCCTAAT
This sequence comes from Cunninghamia lanceolata, assembly GCA_027924645.1. NCBI lineage: Eukaryota > Viridiplantae > Streptophyta > Pinopsida > Cupressales > Cupressaceae > Cunninghamia > Cunninghamia lanceolata. The sequence continues at coordinate 40,707,392 of BSBN01000809.1, read as the reverse complement.
AGGTTTAAGCTCATTTAAATATATTTAAGAATTTAAATTTGTAGTTTGTATGGTATTACCTACAAGTTCATGTTGTTGAAGTGCATGCTTCACACATGCTCCAACTCCATCATGATCTCCTTTTCCATGTCCACTCTCATAGAAATTCGACAAAAAAATTATGTTTCATTTAATATGTTTTTAGCTAAACCAATTAAAGATTTTGTAGACTTAAATTGTCCTGTGAAGTTACAAACAATTTCAAATTTAAAACCAAAATATTTTTTAAAAAACTATATACATACCTACAACATATAAGTAGCTGAACAATTCAAGTTTACAAGTTAATTACACAAATAAATATAATATAATTTTTTAAAAAATTAAATCAACACTTACCAGCACATCCATCAAACCATATCCAATGTTGTGAAGCATCTATTTGATGTCATCTCAAGTTTTCAAAAAACATTGCAAAACAATGGGCTACATAGCTTCTATCATGACCTGTATCATCACTGATATAAAAGTGAAACTCTTTGATAATAATTAGTTCATGTTTACTATTTTGTACACCATCTACATGTTCTTCGGCATGCCTATAACAAACTTGTACAAATATTGCAACTTGCTCTGAATGATAATATTGACTTTGAATCTCACTTTGAGGACTAAATGTATAGTTCTAAGAGAAATCAACAATAGAGAGAATATAACCTGGTGGAAAGCAATTCATTGAGTCATGAAATTACTTAGCTTGACATCTAGCCCCATGACAATGTTCAATATGTGGATATATGATATTGCAAAATTTATTCATAAACTCATTGTAAGACAATTCACTCTCTTTGAGAAAATTTTTTCTACTCTCAACTCCTAACTTTGTTGAGTACTTCTCATATTCAAATCTCTTCCACATAACTTGCATTGAATGATCAATATTATCAACCTGTACAAGATTCTTCAAATTTCCACAATCATTACATATATTTTGTATAGACCACACTTTGAATTCATCTTAATCTTTTGATTTTTCACATAGAAGAGACTTCACAAATTGTGTTGTACTTCCAAGGATGACTATAATTGGATTAATTACTGCCATAGCTTTTTTATATGACTATAGGTGTAGATGAAATTCAACATGATTTTGACAACAACAAGTCTCACGTACCTTATTTATATGTACAAAACTTGGTCATAGTCTCTCAAACATCCTTTGACAAATCTTCACATCTGAAAATTCTTGCTTGAATGCTTCAAAAAGTTCACTTTGTGTTGTATCTATAAAATGTTTTGGATGTGAAATTTTTGTACCATCTTCACTTTTTATCTGTATAGTGTCCCTTCTATTGGAAGAAACATGAGAGTGGCTGGTCCAATATTCAATCACCTGTTCCTTTACATCTTCTGAGATTCTATCTTTTCGGGGAACCCTGCAAATATTTACCCAATTTTTCTCAATATTTCCATCCAATCTATTTCTCTTTACAATATATCTTTGAATAGTTCTCCTAGAAACATTGAGTAATTGGGAAATTTCTTGAACTTGTTTTCTATGTGTTAATTTCTTACTAGAAATTATAATCATCAGTGCTCTACATGCAGTACTTAAATCAATAGCTCGACTCTTTCTTTCAATAGAGTTTAATTCTTCTTGTAGGTTTTCAACTATTGTTTACTTTAATGAACCTGATGAATTTTTATTATTATCAACCCCTAACAACTCCAAAATAGGGGTCATCTATTTCCTCCTAAATAACTTTACAAATAACTGTGCTCTTCCAATTATAGACTTATTTTCAAAAAATTCGTCCCATATTTTTTTAGAGTGTAATTTTACTGTGCTTTTAGATACCATATCTTCAGATGAAATATTTTTGAAAAGATAATCCTCATCCATCTCCATTAGATTTTCCATACCAAGGAAAAAATTTCTATCACCACCTTCAATTTGTTCTGGTACCTGTACTCCTTGGTCATTAACTTCCTGTAATGGTAATGCAATGATATGGTTAATGTTATGGATGTTTGTCATCATACATTGTGATGCTTAGAACCATGATAGATGGGGTTAGGAAGTTTGAGGGATGGTTGAGAATGGCTTAGGGATGGGTGGGATTGGTTTAGGGATGGGTTGAGTACTAAGTCACTAATGCCACATTGTTAGAGGGGGCTTTGTTGAGTTGGTTAAAATTTGGATGGGAATGGTTGTGGGATGAGATGCTTGATGGGAGGATGATTGTTTAGGTCCTCTAAATGGAAAGCCTAGATGATGATGAATGAGTAAAGAATGATGGTTGGATAGGTTGGGATGGGATATTGTGTTGATATTTTTTAGAGTAATCCTAGATTTATTATAGCAAAAGGGGATATTTTCACCAAGGTAAGAAAGACCAAGGTAATGATATATATCTGTCTTTACATGGACTAGTCCCTCAAACAATAGGATGATCCCATTCATGCCTAATGTGGTACAATCTTGCCTAAATGAGGGAAGGGGACTCATAGCATAAGTCCTTAGTTCATAAAAGGTATGATGAACCTTAGATGCAAAAAAGGAAAACAATATGTTAGAACCGATCCTGCATTTACAAGATATGAATACTATACGTGAAGTAATGAGATCAACCCACAAGCACAACATACAAAACAATGACCATACCCCATTCTAGGTGTTTTCCACCACATACCATAATATAGTAGGATCAAGGTAGTTTTGGAGTGAGCCTTCGAATGAGAGAAAAGCTAAAAATCAATAATAAAAAAGACCAATGAACCATACAAACAAACATTTTATCTCTTTCCAAGATAAGTGTTGATTTGATAGGATGATGGATTGTGCCTATTTTAGGAATGATATATCTGTTAAGGCAAGAATTGATAGGATGATTTGAGATAAAGGTCAAAATATGTGAAAAGAAGATAGTACACCATGTGTCTATTGAATACTAAGAGGGGGAGTGAATCAGTATTCTTAAATTTAAACAATTAAACCAATTACAAACTTTAATAATCAGAAAGCAAAGTAACCATAAAAATACAAGCCATAAAAACATGACACATAGACACCAAATTTTTACGTGGAAAAACCAAGAAAGGGAAAAACCATGGAGAGGATCAGCTCTCAATATAAATTGCAATCTTTTACAAATGATGATGTTCAGGCTTGGTCACTCTGCGGGCTTAGAACATGCTGGCTCACTGCCACGAAGTACAACTAGGTTTAGCAGGCTCACTGCCATAGTCCTTAACCCAGAAAGATTACAATGAGGGCTATTAAACCCTATTGATTGCTTATAGCCAGGCTCACTACTAAGTACAAATGAAATTGTATAAGGAATATGAATACTACAAAAAGCATCTATCAGTATGCCAGGGTGCAATCATTTAGCAATTGAATACTAAGTCTTGAGTCTTCATCATCACTGAGCTTTTATCTCTGCTCTTCTATCCTAATACTTAGATCAATCACATTCACACAATACTTCTTTGGACACATCATATTTATATTACACACCCAAACACTAAATTTGATCCCATATATATATTTGCAACACTCAAGATCTTCATATTAGGTTGGCATAATGAGATGAAGCGTATAGTTGATAAACTTGTAGCTTGTTGGCCAAGTCCTTTCATCAAAATACATTGCAAACCCAAATAACATTTGAAATATCTCATATGTCATCTCCATCTATAGAACCACTTAGGATAAAGTTCTAATCAATAGAACTTACCACACATAAATCAAACTATCATGTCATCCTCAAACTCAAACTCCTATTGGTTTAGTTCAACTGCCAGACTACATCTTTTACTGCGGACCACAAGGCTTGCTCAAAATCATATCAAGGACTCCTTATACATCACCAATCATACCTTTAGAACCATAGAGCAAAATATTCTTTAGCAGCAGAATGCGGACCATCAGAACTTGGATTTTGTTGCAATCAAACTCTGTCAAACACTGTAGTGATATTCAGCAGCTTGCAACTATCTTTCTGGTGAACTTCAGATCTTACAACTCTAGATTTAGACACTTCATACAAGTGTTTACAACACCTCAAAATAGCATAACAAAATATGCACTTGTAGATAAATGCAGATCATTTTACTTCACACTATACACTGTCTCTATCCTAACTTTGTTTGTCTAGACTTAGACAATTCCTTCATATGACTTCCAGAGGAAGTCATGACTTGAATACTGAACTAAACTATCATCATATAGCTATGAGTTATCATACCTGATCTTCATTTTCTGGTCTTCATCCATGGAGGCATACAAATCCACTTTCTACCTCTTACTCTGAATACTGTCCATATATAGTAATTTTGGACTTCTGGACTTGAATACTTTTGTGCCTTGATGCCCATGCAAGTTGGTTGTCTGAAATGATGTCTTCTTGTCATGCTGATGTACCCTCTTTGCCTTGTTTCCATCAATGACAACACTCAATTATTCAACATAGCAGTGTCATGATTGTAGTTGGTTTATTTATTGATGACTTTTGCATGAGATATGATTCTTTTAGGAGTATGCTTAGCAAGTGTATTGCTCTTGGATTTAGTAATCTCAACAAAGAGGGACCATCCAAATGGGTTGGATGGGTACATCTTTTATTCCTACATACTGGATACTTTCTTTGTATCCCAAACTACCTACATACCCTGTATCCATGAGATCAAGGCACATCAAGATGCGGATGATGATGAATATGTAGTTTTGGTTTGTAGTGATGATGTAGGGATGGTTTGGGGTGGATTGGATGATGTTTTGTGATGTTTTGGATGATGGAATGTGTATGTAGTGGATGGTTGTTTTTGGGATTTTATAATTTTTTTATATTTTGGGGGGTTTTTGGATTTTATGTTGTACAAGGAGGGCATACAAGGATTCATGAACTTGAGAATCTACCTCAGGTGGGTAGTGAAGGGATAGGGGATATTGAATGTTTTAGAATTCCAAGCCATGAGATGGAGAGGATATGGAGTGACATGGAGTGATGAATGGATGTGAGGACTTATTAGATGGTAGGACTGGTCACTACACATGGTTCTTGAGAGATGTTTTCACCATGGTACTTATCCATGGTGTCACTAAAGTGATTTCCACCATTGGACAACTTTATTGCACTCAGTTTTTTCTTGATTTTTTTATTTTTTTGGATGTTTTTTGCTTTTTGTATTTTTTACTTGGGATACTCAATGGGTTGGGCATAGAACCTTTTCAGATGCATGATATTCATCGACTCATCCAGAGGCTACCATGTAGGTGTTGGAAGTTGATAAGCTCCTGATCCATAGCTAGTTGTGATGACATAGGGTCCTAACCAATTAGGCTCAAACTTTCCTTTGTGGTGATGCTCTTGTAGGTTCCTCTAATTTTTGATAAGGACAAGGTCGCTTATCTCAAACTTGTGGTTCTTGATCTTCTTGTTCTAGATTCTAGGTAGGTAATTTTGGTAGGCTTGTAGGTGATTGAGAGCATTCAGGGGCTTCTCATATAGAAGTTCTAGCTCATTTAGGCATGCACCTCGATACTCTTCCTCAGTAATGATATTTTTTAATGAAATTCTGAGATAGGGGAGCTTGACCTTGATTGGCAAGATGGCTTCAGAACCAAATACTAATGAGTATAGAGTGGCTCATGTGGGTTTGATTAAGATAGATGTGCCAATCACAACCAGCATCATTAATCATCTTCTTCAAGATACCTAATATAGTTTTATTGGAGGCTTTAGCTTGACCATTACCTTGAGGGAAATATGGTGTGGAAAAGTGATGTTGGATGTGGATTTTTTTGTAAAGAGTGCAAACTTCTTGATTCTTAAATAGTTTCCCATTGTTGGTGACGATGGAAAGGGGAATGTCATAACGGCATATTATGTACTAGAGGATGAATTTTATGATTTGGATTTCAGTGGTGTAAGTGACTGGAATGACTTCTACCCACTTGGTGAAATATTTAGTGGTGGTGATAATGAACTTATGTCTATTAGATGATGGTGAGTGGATTTTTCCTATGTGGTCGAGCCCCCATTGTGAAAAGGGCCAAGGGGTTGTAATTGGCTACAATTCTTGTGATGGTGCATGGATGAGATCACCATGTTTCTAACATGGAAGACATTTCTTCACCAACTGACGAGAATCCTGTTCCATGGTGGGCAAATAGTATACTATCATTAGAATCTTCTTTGCTAGAGTAGGTCCACTAGAGTGTGCCCCACAACTACCTTTCTGTACCTCTTGTAAGGCCACTTCAACTTCCCTAGAATCAAGGCATCATAAAAGAGTACCATAAAGACTTTTACGATAAAGGGTGTCACATATGATGGTGAAAAGGAGGCTCAATAGATGAAAGTGCAGTGTTGTGCAGATGTTAGGATGGGTGGAATGATGTTATCATTAAGGTACATGTAGGTCTCTTGGGACCATGGAGATAGGGGACCAACAATGTCACATACTAGCTCAGTTTGTGGGACATCATAAGCTGACATTGGAAGTTCTTCAATCAAGAACTCACATTTCTTACTATCCTTTTTCATGTCAACTAAGGATCCTATAATAGCCATGGCATCTACTGCTTTGTTATTCAACCTTGGTATTTTCTCAAAATGGATGTCATGAAAGTAGTCCTTGAAATCATCAACCATTCCTTTATACGGCAAGAGCTTATCATATTTTGTTTTGTATTCATTGTCGGCTTGTTGAATAACTAGCTGGGAGTCACCATAAACTATGAGATTTTTAATTTTCCATTGGATGGCCATGCAAAGTCTTGTGATGAGGGCCTCATATTCTGCTACATTGTTTGTGCATGACAATGTTATCTTGTAGGATTTTGGAATAGTGTCTCCTTAAGGGGTAACAAACAAGATGCCTTCCCTTGAGCCATGATGTGTGTAGGATCTATCAAAATACATTTTACATGTATCTGTTGTTGGTGCTATTGTGAGTATGGACTCATCTAGGAATTTTGAAAGAAATGGTTGCTCTATCAGGATGGGTGCATTAGCTAACTTGTCAGCAATTACTTGTCCTTTGATGGCCTTTCTCTCTATGTACTTGATGTTGAACTCAGGATCATAACCCACCTAGCCATTTGTCTAGTGAGAGCTGCCCTAGTCAATAGATATTTTAACAGATCAATTTTGGCAATGAGATTTGTCTTATGATTGAGCATATAATGTCTTAGCTTCTATGAGGTAAAGACAACTATGAGGCATGCTCATTCAATAGGAGTATAACTCAGCTCATAGGTCACCAAAGTGTGATTGATGTGGTATATGGCTCTCTCTTTTCCTTGTTCATCATGTTGTGCTAGCAAGGCCCCTATTGATGTTTCTGTTGTTGAGATGTATAGGAGAGGTTGTCCTTGATTTGGTGGAATAAGGATAGGTGGCATAGCAAGATATTCCTCTAGTTGTTCAAAGGCTTTTTGACACTTTTCATCCCATACAAATTGATGTAGGAGCATCTGGAAGCATTCAAATCAGTTGGGAAAATTAATAGCTAGTTGCAAAGTGCTAAGGAGATTGTCCTTGGAGAATACTGCATTTGTATACCAAAGGCTATAGAGCTGGAATTAGTATCTAGACATCATCATCTACATCATATCCAAAATTCAGATCATTTTGGTTTGATTCTGGAGAGATATCTCTATTAGAAGATTACCTATTTTCACTTGTTTTCACATAGCAGAGCCAACAGTGTTTTGTGGAGTCTAATTGGCTTGCGGAGCAATTCTGTGACTTGTGAAGCTAAAAGGAACATCATTCAAGGAAGTTGAGGACCTGTCTGACCTTCATGGAGATCAACACAAAGTTCTATGTACCAGCAAAGCAATACCTTATGTTTAGGTCTAACCTATCTATGTCTACACATTTCATCAAGACAGTTAACTCTTGACCAACTTGATAATGTTATAAAGGCTTGTGGAGGATATAAATGAAGGATAAATGTTTGTTTCAAGGTAGTGTACATATTATGATAAAGTGTGTGAAGTTATGAAGCAAGTTGAGTGTTTTGATCCAAAGAAGTAGCAGAAATGAAGCAGACAGCAGAACAGAAAGTAGAAGTTGCAGAGTAGAGAATGAGAAGTAAATCATGGAAGAGAGTTATAATCTAAATCTTTTGTAACCCTGGGCTATGGCCTAGCATCTATAAATCCTAAGTGTCATATGTAATGTGTTTTGAGATCATAATATAAAGAGGAATGAGCTTTGAAGTAGGGGTTTTGATGTAGAGTGGCCAGCACAAGCATTCAAACTTGGCAGGATTTAACTGTTCTCATTCCATTGGCAAGATCTACCATAATGTCTCCCTGATATACACTATCGGCCAAACAACAACTATCGGCACCTAAGCAAATTGTCACACCGAACTACGCCTCATGCCGATGGATGTTTTTCACTTTATTGCCTATTGGCAAGATATCCCTCTCTTCTTACCGAAATAATCCTCTCCTTCCTTATTGGGCTGACCTATCTTATCGGCCACTTCAAAAATTCTTTTGCCGATATGTAAACTCTCTCTGATGAATAGAACCCATCGCTCAGACTTACACCAACTCTCACCGACTCCTTTGCATCGGTTAAGTTGCCTATCGGCAACACTTACGATATCAATCTAGCCGCGGAAGGTCTCCCCGACGTTCCACTTCACATTGACGCCAAACTCCTTATCGATGAAGAATCTCCTTTTCACCTATCGGCAGGACTTCCACTATCGACGAACTCCTTGAGTCTTTTGCCAATCTCTATTTTCACTCTGATATGCTGAACGCCTACTCCACCGTCGGCCAGACTATGACTATTGGCGTAACTTTAAACCCCTTCGCCGATATCCAACCTCACACCGATACACTTGGCAATCATTACATCGATGCCCTGATGATAGCTCTCATTGCCAAGACTTTCCTCATTAGTAAAACATTTGCCTCTGCCTCTGATATCATATTTCATGCTGATATGCCTACCATCAACTCGCCATCGGTAGGCCTTTTCACATCGGCAAATTTCAACTTCGCTTGACCGATACCCCGACTTACGTCGATATACTCTTCGTCGGCTGCACTTTGTAATTGTCACCCCGATCGATGAAAGTACCCCCTGTCGGCTGAATGCAACTTTCTCAACCTGATGGTTCTTCTCATACCGATGCCTTCAACTGCTTGTTGTTATATGGAGCCTAATCAGACTTGGAGGTTACATTTTCCCCACTTTTATCGATGCGGTTTCCCCCCAAATTCCTATGGGGTTTGGGGGTAGTGCCCCTTGCGGGGGTTTGGGGGTAGCGCCCCCAAGATGGGGTCAAGGGGTAGCGCCCCTTGCAGGGTCCAGGGGCAGCGCCCCTAGCGCATTCACATGGTTTTTTATTATTTTATAAAGGCACCAGGAGTTATTTTTTCATTGACCGGCATAAGAAAACCCTATTTTTGTAACCAACAAAAAGCTTGATAAAAGCGGCTAAGGGTTAGGGTTTTGATATTGTATTGTAGCATTTGCAGCGGTATTGAGTTGCAGGGATTACTGATTGTAATTAGTTTCATTTACTGGATAATAATATTGGACTCTTTGTTTGGTGGATGTAGCCCGAGTTTGGGTGAACCACGATAAAACTTGTCTCTCGCTGTTATTATTTCTATGTATTTCCATTCCTCTATTTAATCTTTATTTGCATTTAACTGATATCTTATGTCGGCTAACCCTAACAAGTGGTATCAGAGTGGGTTGTGTTCGATTATCGTTTGCAGGAAGGTCTCACGGTTGAGTGGGAGTCTCACGGTTGAGTGGGAGCAATGGCGGACGAGGGTAAATTGAAGGTTGATAAATTCAATGGGTAGAACTATCAGTTATGGAAGATGCAGATGGAGGATTACCTCTATCAAAAAGATTTATGGAGGCTGCTGGAAGGAGTAGCCAAGAAACTGACAACAATGTCTGATGAGGATTGGAATCTTCTTGACAGAAAGGCATTGGGAACCATTCAGTTGTGCCTGGCACCGTCGGTGGCATTCAATATAATGGCAGTGAAGACAACAGATGGTCTGATGAAAGCTTTGGCTAAATTGTATGAAAAACCCTTAGCCTCAAATAAGGCATTTCTCATGAAGCATTTGTTTAATTTGAAAATGGTTGAAGGCGGATCTATGACAGCTTATTTTAATAAATTTAATACAATTGTCAGTCAATTGACTTCTATAAATGTAAAATTTGATGAAGAAGTTAGAGCTCTCTTGATATTATGTTCATTGCCTGAAAGCTGGGATAGTTTGGTAATGGCGGTTAGTAACTCTGTTTCTGGTTCAAATACCTTGAAATTTGATGATGTTGTTAGTGTTATTCTGAGTGAGGAAATTCATAAGAAAAGCTCAGGTGGATCCACATCAGGCAGTGTTTTGAATGCAGAAAGCAGGGGTAGATCAAAGGAGAGAGGAAAAGGTTCTGGAGGTCATGGGAAGTCACGAGGAAAATCAAAGGACAAAAAATCCCAAATCAGAGAATAGAAGGATTGCTGGTACTGTGGGAAACTAGGTCATCTGAAGAAAGATTGCTGGTCTCAGAAAAATAAAGGAGACAAAAAAGAAGGCAATAAGGAAGCAAATGTGGTAAGTAATAAATCTGAAGATGACGCTTTGATTCTTTCCCTAGATAATGCTAATGATTCATGGGTTTTAGATTCAAAGGCCTCATTTCATGCTATGCCCCATAGAAGTTATTTTCTTGATTATGTCCAAGGGGATTTTGGGCTAGTTTATTTGGGAGATAACAAACCCTGTCAGATTGTTGGAAAGGGAAGAATCAAGATTAAGTTGTAGAATGGGAATCATTGGCTACTACAAGAGGTAAGGCACATTTCAAGGCTCAGTAGGAATTTAATTTTTACAGGACAACTAGCTGAACAAGGTTGCATTATTACATTTATTGATAAAAATTGGAAGGTTTCAAAAGGTGTGAAAGTAGGCACCTTATATCTTTGTATAGGTCATACTATTCCTTCTACTTTAGTTGTTGCAGAGAAAAAACAAACAGGTTCAGGAACAGTTGATGCAGGTTCGCAGGAAGAGATTGTAACAGTTGCTGCAAGTTCTAAGACAATGCTGTGGCATAACAGACTTGGGCATATGAGTGAAAAAGGTATGAAGGTACTTCATTCTAAGAAAGTTTTACCAAGTCTGAAATGTATTAATATGGATTTATGTGAAAGTTGTATGGAAAACAAAAGAGAGTCAATTTTCTTAGAGATGGGAAGCAAAAGAAAAATGAAAAGTTGGAGCTTGTGCATACAGATGTATTGGGACCAACTCAGGTATCTTCTCTCGGTGGTTCTCGGTATTATGTTACATTCATAAGATGATGCAACTAGGAAGGTCTGAATTTATTTCCTTAGACAGAAATCTTATGTATTTGAAACATTTAAGAAATGGAGAAGCTTGGTTGAGAATGAGATAGGTAAAAGATTAAAATGTCTCAGATCTGATAACGGTGGTGAGTATTGCAGCAAAGAATTTGAGGATTATTGTTCCTTTAATGGAATTCGTAGGCAGAAAATAGTTCCAGGGACTCCACAGGAAAATGGAGTGGCTAAATGCATGAATAGGACAATAATGGAGTGTGTAAGGACCATGAGATTGCATGCTAGGCTGCCTTTAAGCATGTGGGCAGAGGTTGTCAACATTGCTATATATTTAATTAATAGAGGTCCTTTAGTTTCTTTGGGCTGTGGTATTCCAGAGGAAGCATGGACAGGTAAGAAGGTGAGTTATTCTTTTCTCAAAACTTTCGGATGTGAAGCATTTACACATGTAGATTCTAAAAATAGAACCAAGCTAGATGCAAAATCAAAAAAGTGTACCTTTGTTGGATATGGCATTGATGAATTTGGTTATAGGCTTTGGGATTTTGAAAATCAGAAAATTGTGAGAAACAGGGATGTCATATTCAATGAGAAGGTGTTGTACAAAGATCAGTTGCAGCAGCATGAGAAGAAAGCAAAAGATTATGTGGTGCTAGATGATACTCCAACTAGTGATGTTCCAGTGGTTCCTCATGCTCCGCAATAGCAACCAGAAATACCACAAACTCCAGTGAATGTTAGACAATCAACAAGTCTAAGTAGACCTCCTGAAAGGTTTTCTCCCTCTTTGTATTCTATTTTGTTAATAGATGCTGGTGAACCCGAAGGGTATGATGAAGTTATGTAGGTGGCTACATAGGTTCAGTGGGAGCTTGCTATGAAAGAAGAAATGGACTCCTTGCTGAAAAATCAAACTTGGGAATTATGTAAGTTACCTGCAAGTAAAAAGGCTTTACCAAACAAATGGGTTTACTAGCTGAAAGAGGAAGATGGAGGTAAGAAAAAATTTAAGGCCAAGTTAGTTGTAAAAGGATTTGCACAGAAAAAGGGCATTGATTTTGATGAGATATTTTCTCTGGTTGTCAAGATGACTTCTATTCGTATTGTTTTAAGTATTGTGGCTGCTGAAGATTTACATTTGGTATAGCTAGATGTGAAAACTACCTTTCTCCATGGTGATTTGGAGGAGGAGATATACATGGAATAGCCCCACATATTTGAGGTCAAAGGTAAGGAGAAACAGGTGTGCAGATTGAAGAAGAGTTTGTATGGCCTGAAACAAGCACCTCGGCAATGGTATTTGAAATTTGATAGTTTTATAGCTGAGCAAGGCTATAGCAAGTGTAATTCTGACCATTGTGTTTATTTTAAGAGGTTGGATAATGACAGCTACATTATTTTATGTTTATATGTTGATGACATGCTTGTAGCTGGTTCTAATATGGATCACATAAGAGAGTTAAAACAGTAGTTAGCACAGTCATTTGATATGAAGGATTTGGGGGCAGCAAAACAAATCCTTGGTATGAAAATTTGTAGAGATAGGAAGAACAAAAAATTGACTCTATCTCAGGCTGCTTATGTTGAAAAGGTTTTGCAGAGATTCCATATGGAGAATGCAAAAGCTGTCAGCACACCTTTGCCTAGTCATTTGAAATTGACTAAGGAGATGTGTCCTAAGACACAAGAGGAGGAAGAGAAAATGTCCAAGGTACCATATGGTTCAGCTGTAGGAAGTTTAATGTATGCCATGGTATGCACGAGACCGGATATTGCACATGCTGTAGGAGTCTTCAGCAGGTATATGAGTCATCCCGGATCGGAGTATTAGAATGCGGTAAAATGGATTCTCAGATATTTGAGAGGTACATCCAATAAACATTTATGTTTTGGGGGCTCTAATGCTGATTTAGTAGGTTATGTAGACTCAGATTTGGTAGGAGATATTGATACCAGGCGGAGTACTACAGGTTATGTCTTTACTGTAGGTGGAATAGCGGTGAGTTGGATTTCCAGGTTGCAAAAGGTGGTTGCTTTATCCACCACAGAGGTAGAATATGTAGCTGCAATAGAGGCAAGCAAGGAGATCATATGGCTGCAATCTTTCATGGAAGAATTGGGCAAACAACAGGTTAATTATTATTTGTATACAGATAGCCAAAGTGCCATACATCTTGCAAAGAATTTTGCCTTGCATTCAAAGACCAAACACATATAGTTGAGGTATCACTTCATTCGGTCAGTGTTGGATGATGGACAATTACAGTTGGAAAAGATACATACAAATGATAATCCAGCGGATATGTTTACAAAGGCAGTGACAAGGGAGAAGTTGAGCTTCTCTTCAGCTTCGGTTGGTCTTCTTGACTAAAAACAACAAAAATAGAACATCAGAGTCCAGGGTGCTTATTTCCAGTGGGAGCTGCAGGGTTAGTGGCATTATGATCAGTCTCCAAGTGGGAGATGATATGGTGTGGAGTCTGATCAGTCTCCAAGTGGGAGATTGTTGTTATATGGAGCCTAATCAGACTCAAAGGTTACATTTTCCCCACTTTTATCAGCGCGGTTTCCCCCCAAATTCCTACGGGATCAAGGGGCAGCGCCCCTTGCGGGGGTTTGGGGGCAGCGCCCTCAAGATGCGGTCCAAGGGCAGTGCCCCTAGCACATGAGGATGCTAGGTTTACTCATTGCATGCAATATTTTGATCCCAAAAACATGAAATGTAAAAACAAAAAAATGAGAATGCAAACTAAACTACTGTACATGTCCATTCCACCGATTTAGAGAATCAACCGGTGGAATGGATGAATGATTCCATTTTGCCTACAAAATCAAAATGGACCACACAAATAGATCAAAAATCAGACAAATGAAACAACGGGATCTTCTTTATTCCAATATTAGAAATACATACAATTATCTGACTTCACAGTCTCACTGCATAACACTACCCTGTCAAATCCAAACACAATGTCTCTATTTTCATATGCAATACTAAACTATATTGTCTAAACAAACTGATCTAGGGCATAAATAACTACTCCTCTCGAGTAGTACAGACTCGATTCCTAGCGGTTGGGAGATTCCAAGCGGCTGGGAGGACAGCTAGCATAACAACCTACAACTATCAACACACAGTCCTAGATTGACTTAAGACATAAGAATTGGTCCAATGGACCTTATTACATCATAAACTAAAAACATACTATAATTAGACTTATTCTTCATTTCAAAGGGGTGCTCCTGCACCATACTCCCCAAAAGAAGAAATCTCAAGTCCACTTGAGATGAGAGTATGTAGGTCAGAACCATGTTGGTGGATCTATTGTTCTGTCATCCACACTGCTTCTGAATTAGGTTTGCCCTGCCAAGCCACCAAATACTCCAAATATGTTTTGTTCTGGGTCTTCTTGATAACTCATGTGTCTAAAATCTTCTGCAACTGTGGTGGATCATGTTTTGGAATGTCATCAGCTACTATATCTTGTGGTAGTTCCTATTCTGCATTCGGATTATGCTTGTATGGAGTTAAATCACAAACATTGAATATAGGTGATAAACCAAGATCAGAAGGAAGTTGTAGCTCATAAGCATTTTGTCCATGCTTTCTCAAAATCTGACATGGTCCAATCTTCCTCTGCATGAGTTTGGTATATTTACCTTTAGGAAGTCTATCCTTTTTCAAATGAACCCATACCAAATCTCCAACATCAAATTGTACATCTTTCTTCTTTTTATCAGCATACTCCTTATACTTTAAGGTAGTTTGTTGGAGTTGGTTTTTGACCTAATCATGTACTTCTTTTATGGCTTCTACAAAAGCTTCAGCATCTGCACTAACAGAATCTCCTATAGGTAGATCTCTCAGCTCCAAAATACCTCATGGATGCATACCATATACTATTTGAAAAGGTGATTTCCCTGTACTCCTATTGACAGTATCATTATAGGAAAATTCTGCCTAAGATAGGATATTATCCCACTTGTCGCCATGCTATCTTGTCAAACATCTAAGCAAATTCCCTAAGGAATGATTGACCACTTCAGTCTGTCCATCCGTTTGAGGATGATATGTGGATGAGAAAGATAAATTTGTTCCAAGTTTCTTCCAAAGAGTCCTCCAAAAATGACCAATGAATTTCACATCTCTATCTGACACTATGCTTAATGGCAATCCATGTATTCTTACTATTTCTTTGAAAAACAAATCTGCAATATATGAAGCATCAGCAGTGGTTTTACATGGCAAGAAATGTACCATTTTGCTGAATCTGTCCACTACAACAAAAACACTATCATATCCCTTTCTGGTTCTAGGTAAACCCAACACGAAATCCATACTAAGACTTTCCCATGGTCTGGAAGGAATGGGTAATGGCTAATATAAACCTGCATTAGTGGATCTCCCTTTTGCTTTTTGACATATCACACATGTTTCTACAAATTTTCTAACATCTAATTGTAACTTAGGCCAAAAATAATGTCTTCTGACAAGATCAAGAGTCTTATCCAAACTAAAATGTCCTGCCATAGCTCCACAATGTTTCTCTTTAATGATGTTCAACCTCATAGAACACCTTGGAATACACAACTATCCACCTTTGAACAATGATCCATCCTGGATCAGAAATTCAGAGAATTCAGCATGATATTTATCTCCAAAAGAAGTACATACCTGATCTATCTCTCCAAAATCTTTATTAGCATCATACATGGTCTTTAAGGAATCAATGCCAACACTTTCCAACTGAATCTAGTTGACTGTTAGAGCTCTCCTACTCAAGGCATCTGCTACCTTATTCTTGACTCCTTTCTTATGCTTCAATGTGAAAGTAAAAGCTTGCAAAGTTTCTACCCATTTCATATGCCTGTGGTTCAACTTTTCCTGGCTATTGACAAAACTTAGAGCCTAATTATCTGTGAATACTATGAATTCTTTTGGCATCAAGTAATGCCTCCACTTCTTGAGTGACTGGACTAAAGCATACATTTCGAAATCATATGATGAATACCTCTTTTTAGCATCATTGAGCTTTTCACTAAAAAATGCAATTGGCCTGCCTTCTTAGCTAAGTACTACTCCAATTGCAATGTGACTTGCATCACATTCTACCTAAAATTTTTTGTTAAAATCTAGAAGTGCAAGGACTGGCTGCTGTGCCACTTTCCTCTTCAATGTTTCAAAGGAATCATCTACTTTCTTAGTCCAAGCAAATATGCACTTTTGTCCTCCTTTTATAGTATCAAGCATGGGCGCACAAATATGAGTAAACCCTCTTATGAAATTTTTGTAGAAGGTTGCTAACCCATGAAAACTTCTAGCATCATTCATAGTCCTTGGAGTTGGCCAAGACAATATGGCACTCACCTTCTCCTTATCCATTTGGAGCTTTCCTTGTGAAATGACAAAACCCAAATATGTGATCTCCTCCTGCATGAACAAACACTTATCTAAATTTATCATCAGCTACTCTTCGTGTAACCTCTTGAGAACCAAATCTATATGTCTGAGATGTTCTTCCTTTGTGTTGCTAAAAATCAGAATGTCATCTAGATATACTATGACAAATTTTCCTATGAATTCTCTCAAAACCTTGTTAATCAATCTCATAAAAGTACTAGGTGCATTAGATAAACCAAAATGCATAACTTTCCACTCATACAACCCTTCATTGGTTTTAAATGCTATTTTCCATTCATCTCCTGGCCTAATTCTGATCTGATGATAACCACTCTTCAAATCTATTTTTGTAAAATACTTAGCACCTCCCAAACAGTCAAGTAAATCCTCTATCCTAGGTATTGGAAACCTATACCAGATTGTTATCTTATTAATAGCCTTGGAATTTGTGCAAAGCCTCTAAGTGCCTTCTTTCTTTGGTGCTAGTACAACTGCTACTGCACATGGGCTTAAACTTTTGCCAATCAGACCCGTGTCTAACAATTCCTCAATTTGTCTTGCTACTTCTGCATTCTGTTATGGAGTGAGCTTGTATGCTGCTTTGTTTGGAAGTGTAGATCTAGGGATTAGATCTATACAATGGCTGATATCCCTTATAGGTGGTAGGGATCTTGGCATTCCATCAGAGATGATGCCTTTATACTTATCCAATAGCTCTTGGATAGCTGGGTCTATGAACCTCTGCTTCTTCTCTTTCTTGACTTCTTGCTGTTGTTTGTTAGTCGCTGTCAGACATGGAATTAGGGCATATGCAACTGCATCTTCTGTTGCTACTTCTTTCATGAATTGTTTTCCTTCCATCAGCATCACCTTTATCTCTTTTCCTTTTGATTTCTCCTCCTCTATCCGTGGGATCAACTTTGTCACCATACCATTTTTGGTGATTGTATAGGTGTTCCTAACACCGTCATGGCATGCCTTCAAGTCATACTGCCATGGTCTTCCAAATAAAAGATGGCAAGCATCCATCTTGGTGATATCAAACAACAACTTATCTTTATATGCTCCAATCTGAAATTCTACCCAAGTCTACTCTTCTACAACTATTTGCTGCCCTTGGGTAAGCCATGAGACCTTATATGGGGATGGGTGAGGTAACCTTCTAAGCTTAAGCTTTGTTACCATTTCATCAGATACAAAATTTTTAGTAGAACCAGAATCAATTAAAACTTTGCATGCCTTACCTCCTGCCTTGCATGTGGTTCTGAAAAGAGACTTTCTTTGTGGGGGTTCTTTGTTA
The DNA here is from genome assembly GCA_027924645.1 of Cunninghamia lanceolata. Classification (NCBI taxonomy): domain Eukaryota; kingdom Viridiplantae; phylum Streptophyta; class Pinopsida; order Cupressales; family Cupressaceae; genus Cunninghamia; species Cunninghamia lanceolata. Next base: position 40,689,348 of record BSBN01000809.1, on the reverse strand, counting down.
GGTACCTTCATGGTGGTCATTGTTCTCCTCATCATCAGAGATTCTCCACTCTCTGGATATCCATAATTGTTAGGAGAATCCACACTTTTAAAAGTGTTTGAGCTTGTTGCACTTTTACTATCAGGTTCTTGGATCAGATTTGTTCTCCGTTCTCCCATTGAACTTATGGCCTTTTATGGACATCTACTGGCTATATGGCCTTCTTTATTATAGTTATAGCATCTAATAGATCCTCTGCCCTAAGATCTTCCTCTGAAAGGTCATCTACCTCTGAAGTTTTTTTGCTGATTGTAATTTCCTCTCTGGTTTTGACTGTTATCTCCCTTGCTGTTGTCATGACTGGATTCTCCCTGATATCCAAATCCATGTCCTCTGCCTCTGAAAGGACCTCTCCCACCTCTTTGCTATTTTCCTCTTCCCCTATTGTTTTGTTCTTGTCTTCTCTTTAACTTCTCTTCCACTTTCAATGCCAACTAAAAACATTTTTGAACTGTATCTGGGTTATGAAGATTCAAATCTTCCTGAATGTTGAACCTCAATCCATTAAGGTATCTGGCTACCTTTTCTTCCTCACTCTCTTTTACCTTTGTCTTGACACAAAGATTCATGAACTCTTCTGTATATGAGCTGACGTCTAGCTCCTTCTGCTTCAAATTTTATTTCCTCTTATGCATTTAGATGCTGTAATCTAATGGAACATAGGCTTCTTTCACTAAAGCCATCATCTTCTTCCATGTAGCAACTCTGCACTTTCCTTCTTGTACTCTATCATCTTGGATAAAATTCCACCAAGTTAATGCAGCCTTTTTCAATTTTGATTGGGCTATCTTTACCCTCTGGTGTTTTGGTATCTCCTCTATCTTGAAGAAATTGTTTAAGGAGTCTATCCACTCCATCACCAAATCAGGATCCATCTTTCCTATAAACACTGGCAAATCCAGTTTCACATCCATGGTTCTCCTCTCCATGGATTTGAGGGCATTAATCAAGGGTCTCTGGTTTGCAGGAACGTCTTCCTCGTTCCACCTAGGGATTTCTTCTTCATCCCTATCTTCTTCTTTACTAGAACCTACTCTGTCCCTCAACTTCTCCACCTCATTCTTCAATACCTGATTCTGAGCCTTTACAAGAATGCTCTCTGTAATCTACTTCTTTACTAGAACTGCCAACTCAGCATTGGTCATCCTTGCCAGAATCTTTGATGTTCCTTCTTCATCCGACATCTTACCATCTTCTTATCTTCCCAAAAGATACTCCTTCGCTTTGATACCACTTTGATGTAGAGTGGCCAACACAAGCATTCAAACTTGGCAGGATTTAATTGTCCTCATTCTATCGGCAAGATCTACCATAATGTCTCCCTGATATACACTATCGGCCAAACAACAACTATCAGCACCTAAGCAAATTGTCACACTGAACTACGCCTCACATCGATGGATGTTTTTCTCTTTATTGCCTATTGGCAAGATATCCCTCTCTTCTTACCGAAATAATCCTCTCCTTCCTTATCGGGCTGACCTATTTATCAGTCACTTCAGAAATTCTTTCGCCGATATGTAAACTCTCTCTGATGAATAGAACCCATTGCTTAGACTTACACCAACTATCGCTGACTCCTTCACATTAGTTAAGTTGCCTATCGGCAACACTTATGATATCGGTCTAGCCGCGGAAGGTCTCCCTGACGCTCCACTTCACGCTGACGCCAAACTCCTTATCGATGAAGAATCTCCTTTTCACCTATCGGCGGGACTTCCACTATCGGCGAATTCCTTGAGTCTTTTGCTGATCTCTATTGTCACTCCGATATGCTAAATGCCTACTCCACTGTCAGCCAAACTATGACTATCAGCGTAACTTTAAACCCCTTCGCTGATATCCAACCTCACACCGATGCCCCGATGATAGCTCTCATCGCCAAGACTTTCCTTATTGGTGAAACATTCGCCTTTGCCTCTGATATCATATCTCATGCCGATATGCCTACCATCAACTCGCCATCAGTAGGACTTTTCACATCAGCGAATTTCAACTTCGCTCGGCCAATACCCCGACTTGCGCTGATATACTCTTCGTCAGCCGCACTTTGTAATTGTCACCTCGATTGGTGAAGTGCCCCCTGTCGGCTGAATGCAACTTTCTCAACCCGATGGTTCTTCTCACGTTGATGCCTTCAACCACTTAGCAATCTCGACATGGATTTCTTCCCTCTAAACCCTCGCACATGAGGATGCTAGGTTTACTCACTGCATGCAATATTTCGATCCCAAAAACATGAAATGTAAAAACAGAAAAATGAGAATGCAAACTAAACTACTGTACATGTCCATTCCACCGATTTAGAGAATCAACCGGTGGAATGGATGAATGATTCTATTTTGCCTACAAAATCAAAATCAACCACATAGATAGATAAAAAATTAGACAAATAAAACAATGGGATCTTCTTTATTCCAATATCAGAAATGCATACAATTATCTGACTTCACAATGTCACTGCACAACACTACCCTGTCAAATCCAAACACAATGTCTCTATTTTCATATGCAATATTGAACTATATTGTCCAAACAAACTGGTCTAGGGCATAAATAACTACTCCTCTCGAGTAGTACAGACTCGATTCCCAGTGGCTGGGAGATTCCAAGCAGCTGGGAGGACAACTAGCATAACAACCTACAACTGTCAACACATAGTCCTAGATTGACTTAAAACATAAGAATTGGTCCAATGGACCTTATTACATCATAAACTAAAAACATACTATAATTAGACTTATTCTTCATTTCGAAGGGGTGCTCCTGCACCAGGTTTCCCAAGATATATCTTGTGTCATGTGCTTATGAATGTCTCTTTCTTTTTGTTGTTAGCTATATACTTTCATTGCATCTCTAATTGATCATGTTGTTAGTAATTTAAGGTTGCAAGGTTGGATAGTCCCTCATTGGACCCTACCTTGATAACATCAAGTGGTATTAGAGCTTGTTGCGAATCTACTGGGATGGTTGTGAATCTGTTGGGAAGGAAGACAATGTTGAAAGAAGTGTGAAACCCTAGAAGTAACAAGTGTCATTATTGAAGAAGATTACAAGGAATATTCAGGTGAGATTTTCAAATTAAGTTGTTTATTCAATTTGTTTCAATGGGGAAGATTGGAAAAAGGATGAAGAAAGAAAATGAAAACCTAATATGCAAAAAGGATATTCTGGAATAAGAATTGTGTAAAATCAAAATGTGTAATTCAAAATTGATGGAAAGAATAAAAGAACTAGGAGAAGACAAATATGATGCTCTTGAAGAAGAATTAAAAAATGTAAGAAGAAGAATTGAAGAATTAGAAGCAGAGCTGAAGTTGTTTAAGTATGTTGAAAAGATCTTTGAAGAATTGGAGGAAGGATTCAAGTTGTTTAAGAAGGTGGAGCAGAGGAATAGAGATCTAGAGGAAAATTTATAAGAGATGAAAAAGGAAAACAATTTGCAAAAGAATGAAATATCAGGATTGAAAGAATAGGTTAATCGGTTAGAGCAGTCACTTGTAGCATGTAGAAAAGAGAATGAAAGTTTCATATCTAAGCCTGAGTTTTGTGATGTTTCTTGTGATACTAATGATTTGTGTGATATTGTAGAAGCTTCTTTAGAAAATGAAGTTGAAGGTGACAATGTAACTAAACCTACAGTTGTTGGTGATGGTATTTGTTTCAAAATCATGCAAAGAATTGTATATGAAGGACAAGGATTGGGAAAACATCATCCAGGAATTACAAAACCTGTTGAACCAGTAATAAGATGAAGAAGTGAAGGCCTTGGATATGAAAGAGGTAAGGATGTTATTTCAAGTTCAAACAAGTCAAATCAGCGAAGAAAAGGTATGTATTATTCTCATTGTAATAGACATGGACATGAAAAGGAATTATGTTGGGATCTATACCCTTGTAAGTTATGTGGATTGAGGAGTCATTTTGAAAAGATGTGTTGGAATAAAATAAGGAGGAGAAAGCCTATGATAGATTGTATGCAGATGGATTATGGATGGATTGATGGATCAAAATGGAAACATGTTACTTATATGTTTAGAAGGTTGTATATATGGAAGTATTCATGTGTTGGAGGAAAAGAAGGATCATGATGCACCAAGAGAAGACTGTATGGAAAGAAAAACAAGGATAGTAATTCATTCTATAGAGGACTATGGTATCAAATTAGGAGGATTCTGATGATGTGGAAGCTAACTTTGTGAGAAAAATAAAATTGGGTACTAGTAAGTACAATGGTTAATTGCCTTTCAAGTGTTTGAGTTGTTGCAAGATTCGTCATTATGCTTCAAGATGTCTAGAAATAATTTTGAGAAGAATGGGGAGAACAGAAGTAGAGTACCTAAGAAAAGATACTATGTTAGAGAAGATGCAAGTATATATGATGATGAATCTGATTATGATGAGGATAATGAATGTATGTTCATAGCTTTAAAAGAGGATATTATTTCTACTAACTCTGAGAAATGTGTGAAGGAAAAGGCTCCAGAGGTAAGTCTTAATACTAAAGGTACTTTGATATCTTCTTTTAATACCAGACAGGAAAAGAACTATTGGGTTATTAATAGTGGATGCTCAAATGACATGATCGGTGATAAAAGAAAGTTTATTAAACTTGAAAAATATGATGGAGGACTAGTTAGATTTGGTGATGATACATCTGCTAAGATATGTGGAAGAGGATTAATTAGTTTTGATGGAAATCATAATAATGATGATGTTATTTATGTTAAGGGTTTAAACCATAACCTCTTGAGTGTTGGAAAAATGTGTAGCAAAGGATACAATCTTGTGTTTCAGGATGGTGGCTGCGAGATCAGAAAAGATTCTAGAACTATGATAGCTACTGGAAAGAGGACAAATGGAAATGTTTATTAGCTCAAAGGTGGTGATGGTTATTGCTTCATGACTCAAATTAGTGAAAGTTGGATATGGCATAGAAGATTATGTCACATCAATTTTGATAGCTTGGTAAGGATAAGTTCAATTCAAGCTGTGAGAGATCTGCTAAAGATTACAAAGCTCATCAATTTTATCTGTGAAAGGAAGCTAGGTGTGCAGAAATTGCTTCCTACATGAATCTAATGAGGGGAAAGCTATACAAATTCAATTTATTCCTTATAACTCTAGCAACATACAACATCTAATAGAGTTACTACAACAATACACAAGAACCAGAAAGAAGACAGAAGAAGAGAGACAAAGATTTACGGTGGGGAAAACCCTTATTGGGTGAAAAACCCCACACACAGAAACCTGCATAATGTATTAACAAATCTAAAAGTTGTTTACAATGTATTAACAAATTAGGAGTCAATCTGATAGCATAACAGTACCTGTAAACCTATAATACAAACTCCATCTCCAAGCACCTATTTATATAGGAAATACAAGGCAATATTGGACCTTTCTTGGAATGGGTGTCCAACATGGCTTCATAGACCAAAACCCACACCTAAGGACACTTGGTCAACATTGTAGAATGTGCCTGACACTTGTACATAGTTCCCATCCCAAAGAGGTCACCTATTTCCAAAATGGGCTATGATAGATGCTCTTACGACACTTACGACCGTCATAGAATCTGTCATAGCAGTTACAACTTACAGCTATAAGAGAATCTGTCATACACATGCTATAAATAGTATATTCTCTTACAACATGTCATACTCCACTTTGGGGCCCCCAAATATGCCTTATTCAAAGATGCTTCATGACACATGTCATCACCTATCTTATAACCTTCTATTTCTGACTCTTACATGTCATAGATTCATCATAGGAATCCATCATAACTATTTCGGTCAAACATTCCCTTACACATGGAAGATGCAGACACATGGAAAAATGCTCCTACCACAAAGTGGGATGCCTATCTCCTCATGTGAGGACAAAATTACAAGTTGTCACATTCCATGTAGGATCGACACATCACCGTGCCACATCCCACAATATGACAATATGGAATTTACAAATATTTACAACATAGGCAAGTAGATAATAAATGCAAACATTACAAATGTAAGGAATTACCAGTTGAGACACCTTAATTCCTGACATTCTCCCACTTGTTGAACACCTTGTAAGAGCCAATAGAAAAGTAGGATTTAACTGCTATAGGCCAAGAGGCCCATAGACTCCGAACACCATCTGAACTTCTCTGTGCCCACTAGTTTCATCAATGCTTCTGCAACATTCTTCAAATTTACCTTTCCATCCTCAACCATGTCTTACACGAAGTGAAACTAAACATCAATGTGCTTTTTTCTAGCATTGAAAGTTGGATTCTTCGCAAGGTAAATTGCACTCTGACTATCACAATTGATCGTGATCTGACCTGCATCAACACCAATATCTAAACACAATCTCTTAAGCCAAATGGCTTCCTTACAAGCATGAGTTTCTGCCATATACTCAGCTTCTATCGTGGACAAAGCAACAACAGGTTATTGCTTACTCATCTAACTAATAGCACCACCAAATAGTGTAAACACATAAGCATTGGTGGATCTCCTGCTATCAATGTCACCTACCCAATCTAAATCCACAAATCCATGAATATCAATAGAATGCAAAGGTCTTGAAACATTACCATGATAGAAAATGGAATACTCGGAAGTACCCCTCAAATATCTGAACACTTGCTTAACTGCATCCCAATAAACCTGTCTAGGATTAGCCATAAATCGACTAAGGACTCCCCTGCCTGGGCAATGTTTGGTCTTGTACAGAACAGAGCATACATCAAACTACCAACAACACTAGCATAAGGTACTCTGCTCATGTCCTCCATCTCACTAGGAGATTTTGGACAATCCTCAATAGATAACTTTGTCCCCAAAGAAACAGGAACACACAATGGTCTACAATCTGCCATGCTAAACCTGTCTAAGTCTTCACATACTTACTCTGGCTTAACCAAAGTTTTTTGTTGGTTCTGTCTCTTCTAATTTCCATTCCTAGAATGTACCTGGCTTCTCCTAGATCTTTCATTTCAAATTGTGCTAACAACTAAGATTTAAAGTCATAAATCATATTCTTAGCCTTCCCAATGAGCAACATATCATCAACATACAGTGCAACAATGAGAATACGATCACCATCAAACTTATAATATAGACAATGATCTAATTTTGATCTCACAAATCCAATTGACAACACAAAGGTATCAAACTTCAAGTACCATCTCCTAGGGGATTGCTTCAAACAATACAAAGACTTTTTAAGTTTGCAAACCAAATTTTCTTTACCTTTCACCATGTAATGCTCTAGCTGTGACATGTAGATTTCTTCCTCCAAGTCACCTTGAAGAAAAGTTGTCTTCACATTCATTTGTTCTACCTCCAAGTCATAAGCTGCTGCGAGAGACAACAAGAATCAAATGAATGCCATCTTTGCAATGGGAGAGAAGATTTGACTATAATCTATACCCTCCACCTGTGAATACCCCTTCACAACCAATCTAGCCTTATGCTTCTCAACACTGCCATCTGTACCAAATTTCTTCTTGAACACCCATTTTGCATCCAATAGGTTTTCATCTAGGAGGCAAAGGTACCAAGTCCCAAGTTTGATTCCTTTCCAAAGAAGCCATTTCATCCTCCATGGCCTCCTTCCAGGAACTTGCATCTTTCATGTCCATAGCCTTTGATACAGTTCTAGGTTCATCATTGTTAGTAACCAAAGCATAAGAACAACTAGAATAAAGCAATGTAAAACTAAACCTTTCAGGTTGCTTTCTTATCTATGTAGACCTCCTCAAGAGCTAAGGTTGAGGTTCAACTTCTTCATCTGAGCTTTCAGAGCTGCTAGAGCTCTCTTCATCATCAGGTCCAACATTGTCTTTTTGTTCAGTCTTCTCAGGGGTAGCAAGAAACTGAACATAATCCTCTTTCTTTACTATTTCTTTTGGTTACAAAATAGTAGAAGGTGCAATCTCTTTGAAGATGACACTTCTTCTATACAACACTTTTTCAGCCACAGGGTCCCAAAGCTTGTATCCTTTCACACCGACACCATAGCTAATGAAGATACACTTAATAGCCTTGTTCTCCAATTTTGACAGCTTCTCCCTAGGCACATGTGCATATGCCTCACAACCAAAAACATGAAGATGCCTTATTGAAGGCTTTCTACCAGACCACACCTCCACGGGTGTCTTTCCAACAAGAGTTGATGTAGGAGATCTGTTTACTAGATAGCAAGTAGTGGCAACAACTTCAGCCCAAAACGTTTGTTCTAGGCCAACTCCACTAAGCATACTCCTAGCCTTCTCCATCAGTGTCCTGTTCATCCTCTTTGCAACTCCATTTTTCTGTGGGGCATATGGAGTTGTCATATTTCTTTCAATCCCAAGTTCCATACAATACTTATCAAATTCTGTAGAACAGAACTCATCACCATTGTCAGTTCTCAAACATTTAATCTTTTTACCAGTCTAATTTTCAGCAAAGGCCTTAAACTCCTTAAACTTGGTATAGACTTCAGATTTCCTTTTGAGAAAATAAATCCATGTCCTTCTACCGTAATCATCTATAAAAGATACAAAGTATATATATTTTGATAATGAAGGAACATTAACAGGACCAAACACATCAGAATGAATAAGGTCCAACACACCAGAAGACTTATGAGAACTTGAATAAAATTGAACACAGTTTTGTTTTCCATAAATACAATGTTTGCAAAAGTCAAACTCAAGATTACAATCATCTAACCCCTCAACGAGGTTCTTATTTTTCAGGGTATGGAGACCCTTCTCACCAATGTGGCCAAATCTGTTATGCCATAACATTGTCTTATTAGCAGGAAGTTTAACTTCCAATGCATAATTACAACCATCAAGACTAGAAACAACAAATTTCTTCACTGCAGATTCAGATGGTGGGGATGAAGTGACTGCTGCTCTCTTCCTTGAGTCAGAAGAACTATTGCATTGTGAAATGCATGCCTCCACATGAAATAGAGTACCTTTTCTAGAACCCTTAGCAAGCACCATAGCTCCTCTAGTCATCTTACATCCTTCTTTCGAAAAGACAACCTACACACTTGCATCATTCAAACTACTTATAGATAGTAGGTTCTATGCTAAGCCTAGGATGTGCATAACCCTAGAGATCCCCTTCACTCGACCATCAGGGAATCGGATAGAGACTCTTCCACGACCAACAATCTTTAGATGAGAGTCGTCACCCAAATACACCTTTCCACCATTGAACTCCTCATACTTAGTGAACCAGTCTCGATGCAAGGTCATGTGAAATGATGCACTAGAGTCAATTAGCCACACATCATCAGATGCATGGGTTGACAAGGCTGCGATGAAAGTATCACCATCATCTTGTGACTTATCAGAATCTAAATCAGGAGCTTTCTTCTTCTTCTTCTCCTCATTGCATTCTTTCAGAAATGCTTGACTTTTCCATAGTTCCAACAAAGAGCCTTGGACTTTCCAAGAGATTTGGATCTCCAACGGGATTTGGATCTACCCTTCTCAGCTTTTTTGTCCTTCTTCTTCCTTTTCTCTTTGGGTCTTCCATGAACTGTAAGGGCCTCTTTAGCTACCTTAGAAGACTTTATCTACATCTCTTTAGATAATAGTGAAGAAACCACTTCTTCCATTTTGAATGTGGATGTGGTGCTTCCAATAGCCATGACAAGGTGATCCCATGAGTCTGGCAAAGAACAAAGCAAGGTAATACATCGATCCTCCTCCTCCATCTTTACACCAATAGATGTCAATTATGCAACCAACATGTTAAAAGTATTCATATGTTTAGCAATAGATCCTCTATCCTCCATTTTAAGAGAATACAACTTCTTTCTAAGGAAAAGTTTATTAACTAGGGATTTGGCTTGATACACATCCCCCAACTTCTTCCAAAGTAGTTTTGTAGTAGTCTCCTCATAGACATTTAATAGAATAGAATCAGCAAGACTAAGTCTTATGAGACCCTTAGCCTTCTGATCCTTGAGATCCCACTCATCTTGTGACATTGCAGCTGGTTTAGTTCCATTAACACTTTCCCAAAGGTCTTGGTCAACAAGCATGTCTTCCATCTTGAGCTTCCACAGCTCAAAATTACTGCCATTGAACTTCTCCACTTCAAACCTTCCTGATGTACTTGCCATCTCCTTGCTACAATAGAAATCAGAATACTCTGCACAGACTCCCATTCAACTTAAGATCAGCTCATAAAACCCCTACCCAACAGCTAAGACCAAAACTAGCCAGGCTTTGATACCAACTAAGAGGAAGCTAGGTGTGCAGAAATCGCTTCCTACACTAATCTAATGAGGGGAGAGTTATACAAATTCAATTTATTCCTTTTCACTCTAGCAACATACAACATCTAACAGAGTTACTACAGAAATACACAAGAACCAGAAAGAAGATAGAAGAAGAGAGACAAAGATTTACGGTGGGCAAAACCCTTATCGAGTGAAAAACCCCACACTTAGAAACCTACACAATGTATTAACAAATCTGAAAGTTGTTTACAATACACTTGTAATGAAAGCTTCAATGGTCTTCGACACTCGTGTCTAGAGTCAATCCAGCAACATAACAATACCTGTAAAACTGTAATACAAACTCCATCTCCAAGCACCTGTTTATATAGGAAATACAAGGCAATATTGGACCTTTCTTGGAATGGGTGTCCAACATGGCTTCATGGACCAAAACCCACACCTAAGGACACTTGGTCAACATTGTAAAATGTGCCTGAAACTTGTCCATAGATCCCATCCCAAAGAGGTCACCTATTTCCATAATGGGCTATGACAGATGCTCTTACGACACTTACTACCGTCATAGAATCTGTCATAGCGGTTACAACTTACAACTGTAAGAGAATCTGTCATAAACATGCTATAAATAGCATATTCTCTTACAACATGTCATATTCCACCTTGGGGCCCCCAAATATGCCTTATTCAAAGATGCTTCATGACACATGTCATCACCTGTCTTAAAACCTTCTATTTTCGACTCTTACATGTCATAGATTCGTCATAACCATTTCGGTCAAACATTCCCTTACACAACATGGAAGATGCCGACACATGGAAAAATGCTCCTACCACAAAGTGGGATGCCTATCTCCTCATGTGAGGACAAAATTACAAGTTGTCATATTCCATGTAGGATCGACACATCACCGTGCCACATCCCACAATATGACAATATGGAATTTACAAATATTTACAACATAGGCAAGTAGATAATAAATGCAAACATTACAAATGTAAGGAATTACCAAGGTTGAGACACCTTAATTCCCAACAATCTATAAGGAATGTCAAATTGGAAAGAAAGCAAGAAGAAGTTTTAAAGTCAATGATCAATCTTCTACCAGACTATTAGAATTTGTGCATACAGATCTTTGTGGCCCTACCAAAGTAAGGAGTTTTCAAGGTGATAGGTATTTCATGCTATTGATTGATGATTATTCTAGGATGACATGGGTTACTTTTATCAAAGAAAAATATGAAGCCCTAGATAAGTTCAAAGCACTCAAAGTCATAGTTGAGAATGAAATGGATATGACAATTAAATGTTTGAGGTTTGATAGAGGTGGAGAGTTCACTTCCAATGAGTTTAACATTTTTTGTGAGAATCATGGAATAAAGAGGCACTTATCTACCCCTAGGACTTCTCAGTAGAATGGAGTGATTGAAAGAAAGAATAGGATTGTTCAAGAAGCTACAAGTACAATGATAAAAGAAATAAATCTATTGAAGGTCTACTGGAGAGAGGCAATTCATACTACTATATATATACTAAATAGAGTGCATGCAAGAGAAAATAGTACAAAGACCCCTTATGAGTTATGGTATGGAAGGATTCCTACTACCAAGTACTTCAGAGTGTTTGGAAGAAAATGTTATATCAGAAGGGATGAAGAAAATCTAGAAAAGTTTGATGCAAGGTCTGATGAAGGTATCTTCCTTAGGTATTCTACTAAAAGAAAGTCTTACCGGTGCTACAACAAGATGTTAAGAAGGATTGTTGAGAGTGCAAATGTCAAAGTTGATGAAGATTTACAAAATAATTCATAAGTTAATAGATATGAATCAGATGAGTCCTCTTGTAGAGAAGAAGAAGAAAATGTTGATGAAAAGGAAGTACAGATTGAGGAAGAAGAAGCTCTAGAAAAGACTCCTGAAACTCCCAAGTATGTGCAGAAGCATCATTCTAAAGATAAAATCATTGGTGACAAGAAAAAAGGTGTGCTGTCAAGAAGGAAAGTTATTTCAAAGAACACATAAATATATGTCTACTCTCTACAGTTAAATAACCTAAAATAGTGATTAAAGCATGCAAGGATGAGTATTGGATCAAGGCTATGGAAGAAGAACTAATGCAGATTGAAAAGAATTAGACCTGGGAACTTGTCCCAAGACTAGCAAACAAAAATGTGATTGGAACTAAGTGGGTATTCTGAAACAAATTGAATGAGAATGGAGAAGTGGTAAGAAACAAGGCAAGGCTTGTGTGTAACGGTTACTCACAAGTAGAATGAATAGACTATGAGGAAACTTATGCTCCAGTGGCAAGAATGGAGGTCATCAGGACATTTTTGGCTTTTGCAGCACATAAAGATTTCAAAGTATATCAAATGGATGTGAAGTCTGCTTTCTTGAATGGTGAATTGGAAGAAGAGGTATACATTTAACAACAAGATGGACTTTAGTTATGAGATAAATTGAATGTCATTTGCAAGTTGAAGATGACACTATATGGATTAAAGAAAGCCCCCATAGCTTGGTATGCAAGATTAGACATGTACTTATTATAGAAAGGATTCAATAAAGGTACCGTAGATAGTAATTTGTACATCAAAGTAGGAGAAGATCAAATTTTGATTGTGGAAGTGTATGTAGATGATATAATTTTTGGTGGAAATGAAAGTATGTTTAAAATTTTTGTAGATGAAATGTAGAAATAAATTGAAATGTCAATGTGTGGGGAAATGAACTTCTTCCTTGGGCTATAGATCAATCAGATAGATAAAGGTATTTTCATTTCACAATCAAAGTATGACAAGGAGATGTTAAAGTAGTTTGGAATGTAATATTCTAAACCAGTATGAACCCCTATGACAACTAGTTGCAAGCTAAGAAAGAATGATGAATCTCCTAAGGTTGATCAGAGCAGGTATAGGTCAATGATTGGAGGATTTCTATATTTAACTACTACTAGACCAAATATTATTTATGCACTTTGTCTTGTGGCTAGATTTCAAGAAGATCCCAAAGAGTCACATGTTGTAGCAGTGAAGAGGATATTCATATATTTAAAGGGCACTTTGGATCATGGTTTGTGGTATCAAAAGGATAATAACTTTGCTCTAAGTCCTTATACAGATGTAGATTGGGTTGGTTGCATATATGATAGGAAAAGTACAAGTGGTGGTGCATTATTTTTTGGAGGTAGAGTGATGTCATAGTTAAGTGAGAAGTAGGACTTAGTATCTTTGTCTACTACAGAGGCAGAATACATTGTTGTAGCATCTTGCTACACACAAGTATTGTGGATGAGGCAAACTTTGAAGGATATCAGAGTTGTATATGATGAACCCATTCCTATCTTCTGTGATAACACAAGTGCTATTAAAATTTCAAAGAATCTAGTGATGCATTCAAGGAAAAAATATATATCAATCCAGTATCACTTTCTGAGAGAGAAGGTTGTAGAGAATGAAGTGAAGCTTGAGTATGTGCCTACAAAGGATCAGGTTGCTGATATATTCACCAGGGCCCTACCTAAGGATACATTTGAGTATCTCTGGGAGAAGTTAGGGGTTATTGCCCCTCCTTCTTTGAACTAGATGCATAAGGAGATGCATCAGTCTAGTGCATTTCAAGATTCATTCCTTATTCTAGACTGATGTTGGAGGCTATCTCTTAGGGGGAGCAAGTAGTGGTCATGATGGTTGTGACAATTAGGGGGAGTAAGTTCTAATGTTGGTTTCTTCTAAGGGGGAGTATGAAGAGTAGTAAAAGATAAGATGTGACAAAGCAGTGTTGAGCAGGTACAAGTATGAGAATGAGAAAGAGAAAAATGAAGCCCTTTTCCATTGATGTCAAAGGGGGAGAGAGAGCAATGTGAAAAAGAAGAGAAAGGAGAAAGTCAATTGTCAGGAAAAGAGTAGCAAGTTGAGGGGGAGAGAAAGATAAAGGAAATGAGTTGGTATGAAGTATAGTATTGAGGATGTTGTTGTCTTGATGGTTTTTCACATTATGTGTTTCCATCAATGAGAAAGGGGGAGATTGTTGCACGTATGTGTAGTTAGTGTTGTAATTGATGTAAACATGTTAGCTTGGTGTTGTCATTATTGTCAAATGGTTGAGCAGAGATGAGGTTGTTGCAATGGTATGAGCTGTTTAGTTGAGTTGCTTTACTGAAGATGATTTGGTTTCTTTGAAGAGGTGCTAAAGATGTCAAGAATATGTTTCTGTTGATTGGTTTCCAAGTGCTTTTGAGAAAATTTGATTAATAAAGGATATAGTGTGTTGAAGTGGCATTTTGGTTTACAAAGTAGTGTTTTAGTTTCACTTTACATTTCCTCTAAGTTGAAGATCTATCTTTGTGCTTTGGGTATGTTGTTCAAATATGTTAAGAGATGTTATATCCCAAATTTGGTGTTTTGGTTCATTGTACAAAAGAAGTTGTGTCACCAGTGTGTGAACTGTGTTATTGATCCTTGTAGAGGTATTTGGGAGAAACTATTTTTTTCCACATTTCTCTTTAGATTTGTTTCTAGATTTGTGCTTATAATGCTCATATATTTCTTCAGTTCAAGTTGTTCATGGTTTTTTTCTTTGCAAGTTAATTTGTTGAGTTGTAGTGTATGACATGGTTGTTTGAGTGCTCCGGTGTGAACTTTTGTCAGGTGAAAGTTGTTGTGAAAGAATTTGTTGGTTTTAAGGTGCATGTGAATGCCTCTAGATCATGTTCAAGCTTGGCGCGTGGTCCGTAAATTGTCTTTTGATCATTGAGGAAGCTTGTACTTAAAAGTTCATAGTGTTAACACAAGTTTGGCTGACTTGGTTGTTTACACTACTTGTGGTTGTGGTTTGGTGATTGTAGAAGTGTGGAGTAATGTGTTAAAGTGGATTTAGGTCCAAGCTAAGGTGTGGTATGGTTTGCATTCATTCCTTTCCACAATGGGAATGTTTAGGTCTAGACCTAATTTTAATTTTCTAGGTTAAGGTGATTTTCTGACCTTGGAGAATGTTATCAAGGTTGAAGACAATATAAATAAGTATCAAGGGATTGTGATCAAGTGTGTGCATGATGAAGGTGATGTGAATAACTATGTGGATGAATGTGTGGTGTAGTACAAGCTTTCATGTGTTAGATTACTAGATGTAGTGAGGAGGTGTCTATAATTCTTTAGTGTGACTGCGAAGGTGTCGATGGTGTTGTAGTGGAATTCCTTGTTGCATTGAGATAGTTTTCTGCTTGTAACAATCTTCTCTATCTTCTTCTCTATTCTGGCAGTGAGCTTTTCTTTTGGGCAGTGAGCCTATTGTATTTGAGTTTTGATATTACTTTATATTCTGAGCTAATCCTTACCATGGTTTTTCCCTTCTTGGGTTTTCTACGTAAATATGGTATTCTCTTGTGTTTGATGTTGAGTTGATTGAGTTTCTATTATTTTCTTTCATGCTTAATCATCATAATAGTTTAATGGTTAATTAAATTGATGTGGATCTAAATGTGTTTGAGGGTTTTGGAATTATAAGCTACAACTAATTCACCCCCCTCAGTTGTCTTGTGCATTGAATAATTTCTTGTTCAATGTTATAGAATAAATGATAATAGATTTCTTTGCAAGTTCGTGGAATGTTTTGATGCCAGACAGAAGATGAGCAAACCATTTGGTGGCTTGACCACCTAGGGTTCTAAGAAAAAGTCTTATCAAGTATGTTTCATCATATGAGACCTCTAGGCAAGCAATGTAAAACTCCCTAAGGTGTTCCCTAGGGTCCCCTTTCCCTTTGTACTGGTCAAATTTTGGTGTTTCATAATTTTTAGGGAAGGGTGGCATGGGAATGGTTCTATCAAATGGATATGGGTAAGTATCTTTGAAGGAGTATTGCTTTCTTTTGTGCCCATATTGCCTATCGTCAACCTTTTGGATCAAGGTTTGCACAATGCTAGATAAATCTTGGGTTGGTGGAGGTTGTGGTATGTGTGATTGTTGTTGATGGATTAATTGTTGGAGGAAATTAGGGATTTGTTGATGTTGAGGTGGGTTTTGGTTTTGGTTTTGTTGGGCTTGGTGTTGTTTATAAGCAAGGAATTATTGTATGATGTGTGGCAGAATTTGTTGTTGGTTAAGATTTTGAATGTAAGATTACACAACGGGTGATTGTGAGATAGGTGGTTGAGAGATATGGGGTAGTATGTACAGGTGAAGTTAGATGAGGGGTTATTGCATGGATTGGTGTTGGATGTGTTATAGGGTGGTTGGGAAAATAATTAAGTTATAAAGGCTATGGTGTTGGCGTTGAGTTGTGGTACACTTACGGGTAAGTATAGGATCATGATGGGTCAAACACTACCCCTAAGTGGCAATGTAAATGTGAAAAACAGACTTAAGTAACTTCATTTCAAAAATTGAATAAGTTATCTACACAATCTAGAAATAAGATAGTAATAAAAGTTGTAATAAATCGAGTGTAGTTTATGGGCTACTATATTTTTTTTGAAAATTTTAACAATAGTTTGGTGAAAGTTGGATATTTCAATGAAGCACTACTAAAATTTTTAGAAAAAACATAAAAAGTAGGTGTCATTCCGGCTAGCCTAAGTATGCGAAAAAGATAATATTTTTTCTCTATGATTTGGATTTAAGTAAAGGACACATGAGCAGATGTGACACATATTGTTTTGAAATTTTTAAATAAATAAATAATTATTTATGAATTTTTTATTGTGACTTTTATAAAATACTAAAAATTAATTTTCTAGCCAACCTAACTTGGTCAAAAACATATGAAAAAAAATAAAAAAAAAATTCAATGTATACCCAATAAATCCTAGAATGTGATGCATCTTTTGGTTTTAAAAAAGGATTAATATGTTGAAAGTTATGGATGTTTTTCAATATGTATATCTATCAGGAAATCAGACATAGCGTATGTAGAAAATTAATAATAATTACCTATTAAAATTAGTATGAAGCATATATTATATTTTTAAAATCTTAATAGCTTCCTCTATAAACCCTTTTCATTTGATTAAATTTAGTTACAAAAAATATGTCAGCTTCAAGGATAAAATTGTGGAAAATTTTAGAGTAACACTAAATAGGTGGTTTTGCAAGTTTCTTTGGCAAGTTTTGGGATTCCCACTTGCCTAAATATAAGGTAATCCCAAGGCATTTTTGGAGGGAATCCATATTTAAGCTAGAAATATTAACACCCTTTCCATCCAAATCTAAATATAAGTCTAAATGTTATCACATTTTCATCTCACAATTTTTTTCTCCATTGCCATTGTTTGGCCCATCATGATCTCGCACCCACCCTTACATGAAAGAACTCATGTACATGGTGTTGTTGGGAATGTTGAGGGTGATTTGGGGAGTGGATGTGGTTATAGTTGATGTTGATGAGGAGATGTGGTTTGACATGGTGGCGTTTGAAGTTTGAGATGTGTTGGGGATAGTGTTAGATAAGGATGGTTGTGATGAGATAGGTATGGCATCACCATTTTGGATGAGGAATTCAAGATATCTATTTGGGTTTGACTTTAGGACTCTATCTATTATGTCCATGGAATTAGTGTCTTGCATGAAGTCTAGGACATCTTGATCCACATTATTGATGTTAGTTGGGGGCCTTGTGATTGGATTCCAAAAGGATTTATCATAGCATTAGAATCAAGGGATGATTTTTGTTGGATTGTAGGGACATTATTTTGGTCGGTGTTAGGCATCCCAAAATTGATTCTAAAAGGTTCCATCTCCTTGTTTTTTCTAGCTTGGGACCTTGTCAAGGGCATGTTGGCAAGAGAAACTGTATGGCTTCATAAGTGTTGTCATTGATGGAAACAAAGTCTATCCCACACATCCATAGTACATAGTATGCCTATACCGGAAGTTAGATTGAAGATTGTTTTGGTCCAGTGAACAAGAATAGAGTATGTAACAAGGTTCGACAATCAGGTCTGGATCTCTCAGATTGTGTAACTCAATAAGTTGCAGACTTGGACAAGTCAAGAAGTGTGTCATGACTACTATATTCTAGAGATTTAGCCTCCAGTGATAGAGCATGAAAAAGATATGAGCATCTGAGTGTTGGGTTCCAATCAGGTAGAGCAGACAGAGGAAGAATTGATCAGCAAAGTATCAGACTTCAATCTGGATGAGTAAAAGGTGTTGATCAAGAAATTTATAGGATTATACATTGTTGGCCGACATGATTAATGACTTCTATGCCCATGTTTTTGATACATATCACAAACCAAGCATGGATTCAGCTGACAGATTAATATCTTGCAGTGTTTTTATTGCCGACTAGGAAGTTGATGAAAATCCTTGAAGTGGATATATATACCAGATAGATTCCAACATGTAAGTGTGTGTGGTGAATATGTGATGAAATAAAAGGGTTAATAAAAGTAGGGATAAGTGTGAGAACATCAATTCAAGTCTAGTATGTGACTGAACAACAACATTAAATAGAGGAAGAATGAAGTGCATTAGATCAGTATATTGTGCCTAAACTAGAACTGAACTCCTACATTTGTAGATGCCTCTCATTAGTTCAAACACTTGATTATCTTCTATAAGATTTGTAGATAGTGAGTCTCTTGTAGGCAATGTGCCTCTTGTGAGCAGTGTGCTTGGGCAGTGAGCCCTAATTGGCAAGTGCCATTTTGTACTCCTTATTCTTTTAATAGAGAATATAATCTTGGGTTAGTCACCCCGTGGTTTTTCCCTTAACAGGGTTTCCACATAAAACTCCTTGTGTTATGTGTGTTGATTTTACTTTTGTTATTCTGATTACATATGCTTTCATGTTTTGATACAACACTAAATATTAAGATAACAAAAAAAATAAAGTCAAGGAAATTTTGAGATAACTAATTCACCCCCCCTCTTAGTTATCTACCTTGTTTCCAATAGGATATGCAATGTATTGGGTGTGAATTGATTTGATGTTGAAAGATTGATAAGGATTATGACCTTAGAGAATTGATTTCAAAATATTGGACCCAAGGATGAGGATGGATGAGCGATGATGGATAAAGTATGGATAGGTTTGAATTGGTGATGTGAATGTGGGTGGAGGCTTAACCTTAGAAAATGGTTTTCAAAATATTGCACCCAAGGATAAATGGATAAATGGAGAGATGATTGTATGATAGGATATAAGGATGATTTTTGGATGATTGACCTTAAAGGTTGGATTTCAAAGGATTTTTAGACCAAAGATATATGGATGAATGGATGATTAAAGGTAAATGGGTTTGGGGGTGATCTTATGATAAGATTTGACGATGAGTTTTGGATGGATGAAAAAGGGGACTTAGAACAAATTTTGGTATAATGATTTTGGGATGGATGATTAAAGTATACTTGGGACAACTTTGGATAAAAATTGACCAAGGGTGCCTTAGATGACTTAGAAAGTGATTTTGGATAGGGTTGGGTGATTAAGGATGTTGAAAATTTTTGATGATGTTTTGAAAGGATGATCAAATCAAAGAAGATCTCAAATAAGTCTAGATCTTTGGATTTCAAAAGAATGTTCTCTTCTTACCTAAGGTAGACTAATGACCTCCAAGCAAAATGGGATACCTTAGAGTTTATCAACTTAGGAGTTGTCTAGGCTCCTAAATCAATTTATCTAAGGGTTGATAAATAGATAATTTATAAAAGAACTTAAGGTAGACAAAGTCTCAAGCTCCCTATAAATTAGAGGATGATGAGATCTAGACTTAATTTTTTCATAAACTTGATTTGAAGGGTACTTTGGATGGTTTGATTTTAGATTTTGGATATTGATGATTGATGTTATTGATAGGTTTGGAAAGATTTGATTTTGGATGTTTATGTTGAATTTTGGATAAGGTTTGGATATTATGGATTTGCTATTTGGAATGGGGTTGAAAAGATTTGGATAATGTGGGTTGATATTAGGGATGAGGATGATTGGACTAAGACTAGGATTGGAATGAAGTTGAAATTTTGACTTGGATGTGTTGATGATTGTTTTTACACATTCATAACAAAAGTTAAAATTCACAAAATGAACCTAACTTTCTTGAAAGATATGAAGAAATCAATTAAGATTACTTAATCCCAAGTTTCTGTATGGTCAGGTCTTGACCTTGTCGATAATTTAGTAGGTTAATGTGAAGCTGTAATATGCAAGGGGCCTTACTTGATTTAAGGTGTTTTATGATTCACTGGACTCTATTTATGCAAAATATCACAAATATCAACATTTTCTTCATTCCTTTGCATAAATTTGTTACTGTATCACAAAGATCTATATGATTTATATTAACACAAGATTTCCTTTTCAAATATTATGAAAACTATCCAATATCAACTTAGTTATTCATGTTTCCTTCAAATATCAAACAATCTCCTTTAAATCTCTGTGTTTAAGCTAAATATTTCAAATGTTTGGGAAAAGTTAGAGGAATCTAAATTAAACTTCATTCTACTATAGGATCTAAATGTTCTTTTATGCATGTTATAAGAATAGTAAACTTGATTAAATCTACATACTAAATCCTCAAATGTGAATGCCATGAGTATTTTCATGAACACACATTCAAGATTGCAAGCTTTAAGAGATATTATTTCAAATACAAAGAAGAGCCTGAAGACACTCTGAATATAGACGTAGAATTCTAGATTCATTTGTATTCAAAACACATAGTCATATATGATTTACAATGTATGAATGACTCTTAGCTTCATAAATCAACTTCATAGAAAACTTACAATGCTTTAAAGATATAGTAAGGAAGCTAGATGTTCCACACATTCCTTATTGCAGACACAGACGACCTCCTTCTATTCTAAACTAAAATGCTCTTCTAAACTGTTAATTACAACTTCCAACTCTATTCTACAAAAAAAATCCCTGTGAATCCTTGTGTGTCCCTGTGTAACTCATTACAGAGTAAAGGGGCTCAATATATAGCTCTGAATATCCACAATACGGTTCCAAAACCCTAGTTAATCAATGATCCATAGTTCAAGTGCAGTATCAATTGGTGGAAAATAAATCCCACTAAAAATCTCTGAGCAGCATACCCATACTGAGCGTAAGGATGCCCTTTGGAAAGCCTAACAGTCACCAAAATATCTTTTGTTGCTATTTTAATAATGCTTCTTTCCACCTACATTTTTCTTCTCATTGGAAGCCTTTACTCCTCTCACCACTTTTGTGATCTGATCTACCCTTTGTGATGTCATCGCCATTAAAGCTCTGCCTTTATCTACCTACATACCTGCGAAACAGACAAAAAAAATGGATTATAAAAAATTCACGTCACTTTCACCAATTTATACCTCATCAGAATGTTTGATGGGCATTAATTAAAGTAATTAATGTGCCACAAGTTTGGTCTTTAGTTGTAGTGTTGGCACTTTTAAACCTTCTTTAACCGCCAGTCTAATTCTGCATACATACCCTTTTGTATGTTTTGTTTGTATGTCTTCTGCTTTGTATACCATGTTCTGTATACCTTCACCATCGGTGTAACTCATGTAGTCGGGGTGATCCAAAAATTTCACTCCGATCGCTTATATTTGGCCAATGCAACTCTTTATTGGCTTGAGGCATAAGATCGATATGATCTAAATTTTTTGCTCTGTCAAGCCTACTCTCGCCGATGAGCAGTGGAGCCCACATTACTTTCCCTTTTGTATCTCTGCAATACAACAATACTCATATCAAAATTATAGAATCCTAGATACATACCAAATCCTTTGTATGTCCTTTCAGACTTCAACTCTTATAAACCACAGCTCACTCACTTTCGGTTTCGCAACATGCATAAAGTGCAATGCATCCTGACCTTGTATGTTTTCCTTTTGCCAAACATACAAAGATAAAATACATCTAATATACATTAATTAGTGATGCATTGCCTTAACCAAATTTTAATGTTTCCTCAGTTCCACATTGTATATATCTTGAAATGTATGTAACTAAAACATACATATACAAAGTGTGAAGTATACAATAATAAAACCAACTTTAATACTTTTTTGAATCCACGGCATGTATATCATGTTGTTCATTTCCTTGTATATTTTCTTTCACTCAAACATACAAACCCCGATATACATCTGGCAGACCTAATTGATTATTCATTTCACCTCCAAATTCCATCAGGTTCAACTTGTATATATCGAAATGCATCTTGTCCTGATGCATCCATTATACTAGATTTTAAACTTTCTTGAATTCCACGTTGTATGTCTCTCGGAATGTATGTATACCACAATGTATGTTCCGCTCTATGCATTCCTCCTTGTATGTACTGCAATGTATGTACCGATACATGCATACAATGCGTGAAACATACAAGGACTTAACATTATTTCATAATTATTTCGGTTCTAGGACATGTATATCTCGTTGTATGTTTTTCTTTTTCTAAACATACAAACATAAAATACCTGCAATGGACTTGATCAAAATATTCATTTAAACTCTGAGCTTTGTCAGGTCCACCTTGTATGTATAGATAAAGTGTTAACAAAATGCATATAAGTAAAATGACTTAGAAAACTTGACATCCCATTTTTGCGACTTATACAACAACCCGATATACAAAGGACTTTGTATTATGCAACTTTATATACAAAAGGACTATGTATATGCAACATACAAACCCTTGCATTGTACATTTTACCAAAACACTCATATCTTGCAAAATACTGGGAATTTTCACATGGTTCAAAAAGCAACCCTCACTCATTTTGACAAGGAATTCACCCATATTCATCTCGGGTACTTAATGCTATTTTTTCTTTGTTTTCAAAGAGGTTTGTAACTTTCACTCTCTTTTCCCTTTTGCCACCCAATAGACCCACACACAAAAACAAAAAGCAAATCCACAGCAGGAGTCCTCATTTTGCTAAGGAGTAAAATGGGGCATGTTGTGAGCATCATAACAGGATGGAGGTTGGAAAAATGTTTAGAGAAATGGAAATTTTGGATGAAATGCAAAGCTCCAAAAAGTCAAAATATTTCTCTAAGGTTGGATGGAGGATAATGAACTTGGATTAGGGTTTGTGAAAATCCTTATGGAAATGGAGTGAAGGATTGGGATATGACAATTGATTAATGGATGGAATATGGTCAAGGGTCCAATATTAAAGTGATGTTTCTCTAAGGTCCAATGGGATGATGTCGATGGATTTAGAGAAAGGTTAAAAATGGAAATGTAGATAAAGGTTGGAATAAAAAAGGGATGATTTGATTTTTGATCATTTTGACAAGGTATCTATATGCTAAGGTCAAATGAAGCTCAGCAATCCAAGAACAAATCAAAGGATATGTTTTGGATATGGTCTGTAAATAGTGCTAATACAAAGCAGTATGGTGATAAAATAGAAAGGAATGACACTGACATAGATGAAAATAGAGTTGATTGGTTGACAGATGGTACTTCAATAATGGTTCTAACAAGTGAATTTATAGCACTAAATAGAGAGCATATAGTGTTGTTTGACAAGAAGTTTTGAACTTTGATGGGATTTTTGGTCACACTTGAATTTTTTTGGATTCTTGGCTCAAATTTTAGATTTCAAAGGCACAAATTTTGGATTTAAAAGGTTCAAATGTTTGATTTCAAAGCTTCAAATGTTGGACTTGGATAATGTCAAAGGTTTCTTGGCAAGCAGAAAAATCAAACAAGAGAACACAATGGCTTTTGACTCAAGGTGGATTTTGGATAAATTGGCTTGTACGGGTTTCAACAAGAAGACACACTAAGCACATGAACAATCCTAACATTAGTCAAGTGGGAGTATCGTACCATGTAAATCTCATGAAGTGGCCGTGGGTCAATCTCAACTCAAAGTGAACCAAGATTCCCATCCCCACTAATACCTTTAGTGCTATAGCTTGGATAGATAGAGAAAGAAAGGTCATGGACCACCTTACCCCCCTTACCAAGGAGACTTTCATCTTGCCCAAGGTAATGCCTATCTCAAGTATAATGGTATGGTGAGAATCTTCCCCTCATCTATAGCAGTGCACTACAAGGTATGACAGTCAAAAGGTCTTAAGCTAGGATATTACAAGCTTCTAGGGAGACCTCTTCATACATAAGGTACATGAGGCACAAGACTGTGAACACTAGACCATTAAAGGGATGTGGCAAGCCACTTCACCTTATGTCTGGAATCACCCAGGGCCCCAAGGCTATCCCAATGACAATGCAACTATATAGGGGTACAAGTTTCCTTCTCCACCCTTTGATATACCCCGCCAATAAAAATGATTGAGGTTGTCCCTTGGGGTGATGAAATCCCTAAGCAGGCCTCCTATGAAGAAATTATTCTTTCTTTTGACCATCAAAGATCACATGAAGCATAAGGGGAGAGCATATGTAATAAAGTGACCCCTTTGGGATAATACTTAAAAGCAATAAAATGTTTGACTGTAGACTTATGATCCCCAAGATCACCCTAAGGTGTGAGGGGAGAACATATGTATACAACCAAACCAAACTTGAAACACAATGTTAATTTCCAACTAAGCTAATTTAGTGCAACTACTCTAGTATAGCAAACAAAGACTTTGACTAGAGAAAACCTGCACCAAAATGTCAGTAGTTTGCTAAGATGGTCTTGGACAAATGTTTATGGTACCTACACAAACTTGTTAGATCCCTACATAGACTTCAAGATACTTTTAGAAAAATAGCACCAGAACAGGATAAAATAATGCTAAAACAATGCAAAATGATGCTGAAACAGAGTCAAATAGCACTACAAAATAGGAAAATGGTGCTAAATAAATAGTAGATAGCGATAAAATAGTCTGTGTCTGTGTTAAAACAAAGATAGATAGCAGTACAATAGATCAAAATAGCGCTAAAAAATAGGAAAATAGCACTGAAACATAGCATAGCATTGATTCATAGATAGATAGCATTAAAGTATGGTCAAATGGTGCTAAAGGAAATTATACCTATTTTACTTGTCTGGTAGTGAACTGTATGGTGCCATTCTGGAAAAGGATAGTGCTAAATCGTGGGAACTAAAGAATTGCACACACACACACAGGGAAAACTTGCACCAAAATGATGAAACAAAGTATACAACTAGATTTCAAGGTTAGTCCAAGGTGAATGAAATAGTTTTTTAATCAAAAGCCAATTAGTTTGCTCCTAAGTGGTGAAACAAAGACCTAACCTTAATGTTTTCAAAGTATTTAAAAAATGGGCATAGTAACCCCTTAAGACCTAAGAGACTCTGTTAAAAATTAGAGAGCAAACTTTTACCCTAGACAGTGAAAATCACAAAACAGACCTAAAATCTTTTTGGACCACAAATGTTAGCTACAAATCATAACAGAATAGCGCTAAGATAGTAAGAAATAGTGCTAAAATAATAAGAAATGATGCTAAAACAATAATAAATGGTAGAAAACCATGGAGTTATAGTGCGACTATAAGATGGTATAGTGCTACTACAACCTGTTCATCAATAACCTTCACAAAATACTCAAAAGAAGGTTAGATTGGGACCAGGGGGTGCCACTGCCAAATGAAGATGAAGAAACTTGCAAAGCATCAAAACAATGAAAATGAAAGAAAAACACAAAAATTATACCTTCTAAAACCCTTGAAGCCTCCTCACTCCTTGATAAAGTGGAAGGAGATGCACCCAAACTCCTTAGCTTTACCCAAATGTGATGAAGTAATGTGGATTACAATGCAAATTCACAACACAATTTTGGCATGGTAAGGGTATGATTGAGGGATTTCAAGGCTATTTTGGCATTATGGATTTGCTTGAAATGAAATGACAAAAATGGCTTGTGGAGGGTCTTATTTATAGGTACATTTGGAGGGATTTTGATCCAACGATTGAGATTAAAAGTTGAGATCAAGGGTAGAGATTGGATGAGAGATGGAGGGTTGAGATTTGATCAACAAAATTGGATGGTGGAGAATAAAATTGAATTTTTAATTCATTTTTTTGGGAAGGCTTTGCATTTAATATGATAATGATTTGTGAGGAAATAAAATATTATTTCCTTAGGAGGATGTGGAATATAAAATTCTATTTTATGGGAGGATGTGTGTCACATGTGACACATGGGCAATTTTAGCACTCACATGTGAGTTAAAGTTTGGAGAAGAGTTTAGCATGGAAATAGTAAGGTGAGGTGGAAGGTCATGTGGCCCATTTGAATTAAAATTTTATTTTTATTCAAATGGTGTGGGAGAAGTGTTAATGGAGGTTTGACCAAATTAATCAAGGTGATTACCTTAATTAATGTGGCTAGAGAAAATTAGTGAATGGGTTAATTAGGGTTTAGGATTAACTAAATAATGATTTATTTAATTAATTCAAGTCTAGGGGTTATGTAGGCTAGGGTAGCTAATTAAATAATGGCTATTTAATCAACTAGGCTAGGTGTAGGCGGATTAGTAGGGTAGATTAATTAAAAAGGTATGATTTATCTAATTAATTAGGTTTAGGAAAGTGAACAAATTAATCAAATAAATATTTAGCATATTTATTTAATTAATTGGGATGATGTTAGTAAGGTATAGTGCTGAATTAAATTAATTAATTCATGACTAAGGGTAAATTGATGAAGAATGGCTAAGGATGGATGATTAGGGATGATGTAGGTTAATTAATTAAATAATTATGAATTTATTTAATTAATTGGGTGAAAGGAGAAATTAGTGATATGGATGATGCAAAAATATGGTTAAACGGTTAAGACATTTTTAGGCGTCTATAATAGCATTTGCTTCCAAAAATTTTGAAATACTTGACAGATGTAGGTCTGCCTTTCCATAGCTCATATGGTGTCTTAGTGTTGTTCACTCTTAGTTGTCCTTTGTTATGAATATAGACAATAGTATGTACTTCTTGTTTCCAATATACATCAGGCAACTTGGCTTCATTCAACATTGTTCTTACCATCTCCTAGATTGTTTTGTTCTTCCTTTCAACAACTCCATTTTGCTAAGGAGTCCTTGCAGCAGAGTATTGTCTCCTTATTCGATGTTATTCACAATATTCCTCAAATTCATTTGATGTGAACTCACCACTTTTTTCTAATCTTAGGCACTTGATTCTAGCATTCATTTCATTCTCAACCATAGACTTGAAGATCTTAAATCTATTGAACCCTTCTGGTTTATCTTTCAAAAATGCAACCCAATTCATCCTAGAATAATCATCAATGAGAAACATAAAGTACCTTTCACCTTAGAGACTTCTTATTTTGGTAGGACTGCATAAGTCTGTATGAATCAGCTCCAACAACTCAGTAGAATAGTATTCCTTGGTCATGAACTTGGTCCTTGTTTGCTTCCCAATTTGACATTTCTTACAAAAGGTGCTAATAGGCTTGGCAATCTTTGGCATGTCTCTAATTGAAAGCTTAGAGCTGATCTTCTCAAGGTTATCAAAGATGATGTGCCCCATCCTTTTATGCCACAACCAACTCTCATCTGTTGGTCCTAGAAGGCAACTCCATCCTTTGACTTCACTAAGATTATACAAATTATTTTCTGTCCTAATTGCTTATGCCACAAGTATGCCTATGCTTTCTCTTCTAATTTCATATCCTTGTGCATTGAGAATGAGATTATATTCTTTGCTACACATCTGAATTACAGTAATTGCACAAAGATGAGGGACCAAAATGGGGTCTTAAGATGCCTCTTTTTTTTTTTCTGAAAATAGGAAACATTGATGTTGGATGAGAAATTTAAGATAGCTACACTCAAAATTTGAAGATGGAACAAAAACAAGAGTCATAGTGCTCTGAATCTAGTTTCTAAACTACTATTTTTTTCCAAAAATGGTTGAGATTAAGTGCTCTTGATGATGGATCATGGAGTGTGATCTGAAACGTTGAGGCAAAATAAAGCAACACACAATTTTTCTAGAAACAATTCAATTATCAACATGGACTGTGGAAAAATCATGTCTACGAGATTAAGGGGTTCAAAAAGGGGGACCACACAAATTGGTCATGTTTTTCTCAAAAAAAACATAACATAGCGTCTGGTGTGCTCCCCCTAAAATGTTAACTTTTTTTTTAGTATTTCAATAATCGCTCTAGTGAGAAATTAGCTAACACCATGTAGTTTATCCCTAATTTTTATGATAATTTTTTCATGAATAATTAATTTTTTAGTAATTTTTAAAGTGGACAAATCCTAAAAAATAGAAATTTGAGCGTGCTCCCCCCTAAAATGTTTGAAAACTAATCAAAAATATATTTTTTTAATATGTGTAGAATGAAGTCTAGTTTCTAAAAAATGTAACTTATTTCAAATTTTGATGAATGGTTAAAAAAAAAGTCAAAATACTAGACACTAGTTTTTGACAAAAAATGGACACGTTAACAAAAGAAATTCAAGACGAAACCCTTAATGTACTCAAAATGTGAAAAAAATATATGGTTAGATAGCTAACAGAGAGATTAAGATTATGGTGGTATTTTGTTGAGTTTTCATCAAAATAAGTGCAAACCTGATGGGGAGCATGAAAGGAAGCTAGGTGTGCAGAAATTGCTTCCTACACTAATCTAATGAGGGGAGAGCTATGTAAATTCAATTTAATCCTTACAATTATAGCAACATGAAACATACAACAGAGATATTGCAGCAATACACATGAACCAGAAAGAAGACAAAAGAAGACAAAAGAAGAGAGACAAAGATATAATGTGGGGAAAACCCTTATCGGGTGAAAAACCCAACACTTAGAAACTTGCACAATGTATTATCAAAACTGAATGTTGTTTTTACATTACACTTGCAATGCAAGCTTCAATAGTCTTCAACACTCATGTCTGGAGTCAATCCAGCAGCATAACTATACCTGTCAATCACATGCTACATCTCCTCTTCCAAGCACCTGTCTATATAGAATACAGAAGGCAAAATTAGCTCTATCTTGGAATGGGCATCCAACTTGGCCTCATGGCCCAAAACCCATGCCTATGGACACTTGGTCAACATTGTAGAATGTTCCTGACACTTGTCCATAACTCCAATCCCAAAGAGATCACCTATTTCCAAAATGGTCTATGAAAGATGCTCTTATGACTCTTACGACCATCATAGAATCTGTCATAGCAGTTACAACTTACAGTTGTAAGAGAATCTGTCATATACATGCTATAAATAGCATATTCTCTTACATGTCATAGTCCACCTTGGGGCACCCAAAGATGCCTTTTTCAAAGATGCTTCATGACACATGTCTTTACCTATCTTACAAGCTTCTATTTATGACTCTTACATGTCATAACTTCGTCATAGGAATCCGTCATAACCATTTCAGTCAACATTTCCTTACACAACATCCAAGATGCTGACACATGGCAAAATACTCCTACCACAAAGTGGGATGCCTATCTCCTCATGTGAGGACAAAATTACAAGTTGTCTTCTTCCATGTAGGATGACACATCATCATGCCACATCACACAAAATGACAATATGGAATTTACAACATAGGCAATGAATCAATAAATACAATCATAAATAATGCAAGGAATTACTGAGGTTGAGACACCTTAATTCCCAACATTCTCCCACTTGTTGAACACCTTGTAAGAGCCAATAGAATAACAAGATTTCACTGCTATAGGCTGAGAGGCTGATAAACTCTAAACACCATCTAAACTTCTTTGTTCCCACTGGCTTCATCAATGCATCTGCAACATTCTTGAAAGTATCTACCTTCTCCAAATTTACCTTCCCATCCTCTACCATGTCTCGTATGAAGTGAAACTAAACATCAATATGCTTTGTTCTGGCATGGAAAGTTGGATTCTTCACAAGGTAAATCACACTCTAACTATCACAACTAATCATAATCTAACCTGCATCAACACCAATATCTGAACACAATCTCTTAAGCCAAACGGCTTCCTTAAAAGCATGAGTTGCTGCCATATACTTAGCTTCTGTCATGGACAAAGCAACCACAGGTTATCACTTACTCATCCAACTAATAGCACCACCAAATAGTGTAAACACATAAGCACGAGTGGATCTCCTACTGTCAATGTCACCTACCCAATCTGAATCCACAAATCCATGAATATCAATAGAATGTGGAGGTCCTATAGCATTGCCATGATAGCAAATGGAATACTCAAAAGCACCCCTCAAATATCTGAACACTCGCTTAACTGCATCCCAATGTATCAGTCTGGGATTAGCCATAAATTGACTAAGGACTCCCACTGCTTGGGCAATGTCTAGTCTTGTGTAGACCATAGCATACATCAAACTGCCAACAACACTAGCATAAGGTACACTGCTCATGTCCTCCACCTCACTAGGAGATTTTGGACAATCCTCAACATACAACTTTGTTCCCAAAGAAATAGGAACACACAATGGTCTACAATCTGCCATGTTGAACCTGTCCAACACGGTCTTCACATACTTACTCTGGCTTAACCAAAGTGTTATGTTAGTTCTGTCTCTTCTGATTTCCATTCCTAGAATGTACCTGGCTATCCCTAAATCTTTCATTTCAAACTGTGTTGACAACTAAGATTTAAAATCAGAAATCATATTCTTACCCGTCCCAATGAGCAACATATCATCAACATATAATGCAACAATGAGAATACGATCACCATCAAACTTATAATACACATAGTGATCTGATTTCAATCTCACAAATCTAATTGACAACACAAATGCATCAAACTTCAAATACTACCTCCTAGGAGACTGCTTCAAACCATACAAAGACTTCTTTAACTTGAAAACCAAATTTTCTTTACCTTTCACCATGTAATGCTCTGGCTGTTACAAGTAGATTTCTTCCTCCAAATCACCATGAAGGAAAGTTGTCTTCACATCCATCTGTTCTACCTCTAAGTCATAAGTTGCTGCAAGAGATAACTGGAATCAAATGGATGTCATCTTTGCAATGGGAGAGAAGATCTCACCATAATCTATACCCTCCACTTGTGAATACCTCTTTGCAACCAATCTGCCCTTATACTTCTCAACACTGGCATCTGCACCAAATTTCTTCTTGAACACCCATTTGCATCCAACGGGTTTCCATCCAAGAGGCAAGGGCACCAAGTCCCAAGTTTGATTCTTTTCCAAAGAAGCCATTTCATCCTCCATGGCCTTCTTCCAGGAACTTGCATCTTTCATATCCATAGCCTTTGATATAGTTCTAGGTTCATCACTATTAGTCAGCAAAGCAAAAGCAAAACAAGAATCAAGCAATGTAAAACCAAACCTCTCAGGTTGCTTCCTGATTTGTGTGGACCTCCTCAAGAGCTGAGGTTGAGGTTTAGCTTCTTCATCTAAGCTTTCAGAGCTACTAGAGCTCTCCTCATCATTAGGTCCAACGTTGTCTTTCTGTTCAGTCTTCTCAGGGGTAGCAGGAAACTGAAGAATATCCTCTATCTTTTCTTTTTCTTCTAGCTGTAAAATAATGGAAGAAGGTATTAGCTCTCTAAAGATGACACTTCTTCTATACAACACTTTTTCATCATGGGGTCCCAAAGCTTGTATCCTTTCACACCAACACCATAGCCAATGAAGATACACTTAATAGCCTTGTTCTCCAATTTTGACCACTTCTCCCTAGGCACATGTGCATATGCCTCACAACCAAAAACATGAAGATGCCTTATTGAAGGATTTCTACCAGACCACACCTCCATGGGTGTCTTTCCAACAAAAGATGATGTAGGAGATCTATTTACAAGATAGCAAGCAGTGGGAATAGGTTCAGCCCAAAACTTTTATTCTAGGCTAGCTGCACTAAGCATACTCCTAGCCTTCTCCATTAGTGTCCTATTCGTCTTCTCTGTAACTCCATTTTGTTGTGGGGTGTAGTCGGTCATAATTGTAGTCGGTCGTAGTCGGCCAAGTAAATAATCATAAATTAATTAGTGTGTTATGTTAGGAGTGTTATCGGGAATTAACCCCGATGGTTGGATAGTTATAGAGTCATTGCCAACGGTTGGTATCTCAACCAACCTTGGCCAAGTTATATATTGGCTTAATACTTTGTAGTCGGGGCGACCCCACGGCATTGTAACATTGTAGTGTAATACTGATATATTCAATGAATGGGAACAATGCTTTATTCTATGCAATGCTGTTATAATTTCATGCTCTGTGTTATGCACTATACTACTTAATTCTGTTTACTTCATATTCTGTGAAACACACCTTACTGCGGTAAACATTTGGCGCCGTTGCCAGTTCGAAAACGGGTCGAGGGTGACAAGTCGATGACAAGTGGAGTCGTCCGATGCCATCGGGTGATAAGGAGATGACAAGTTGAGACGTCCGATACCATCAGACAAGTGACATCGTCTGAACAAGCCGTCGGGTGTATCTAGCATCAAGAAAATGGCAGCGTAATGGGGCAACCAATTGACACCGACGAGGAAGTACAAGACAGAAAGCACGTAGAAGAAATAATACAAGAAATTCAGCAAGAGCACGAGGGAAGCGATAGAGAAGAGAATGAACCCAGAAGTCGAGAAGATGAAGTAACTCAGGAATTAGTCAATCTGTGGTTATTATCAGTCGGACAATATGAGACGAATCTATTCACAGAGAGGTTCCAGAGGAGGTTATTTCAGAGAACCTGCGTGTCAATAGCGAAGTGGATAACCTTTTGAACCGCATTCCTCGACTTCTGGCAAGGAACCTGATAGCCTTTCAAGATCTTCGAGAAGAGAGAGATAGGGAAGTGCGACGACAACAAATTCTCAGAAGGTATGAAGAACGTCTGAAACAAGAGGAGGAACGTGACGCCGATCGCCGTCGCACGCCGTACAACTGAGAAAGGCATATGCCACATCGGAGAGTTATCCATATCGGACGACGAAGGGCCGAGAGTTGGAAGATCTGAGCCTAAGACCCCAGGGCAGAGGGAGTATCAGAACGAACCCGAGGAGACTCAAGGTGTAGAGGATGCTGACAGAGGACGCGGGGAAGACTCGAACGTGGTCGAGAGTGCAGGTGACGCACCGGGACGTTGCGAGAGAACCAGTCCAGTCAGGTCCAACGCATAGGGAGGGCATCGGGGAAGGATGGTGACTCTGCCAGCCGAGAGGCAGAAGCTGCCAAAATTTACGGGGGATGGGTTAGAAGATCTAGTACGACACTGTAAGACGTGCGAGACGATTTGGATAGCCAATGGGCAAGATGATGTGGACTACTGGCTGAAAGCATTTCCAGCGACACTGAGAGATAGTGCCATTGACTGGTACACAGAGTTGGCCCAAGCACACAGGGCATCATGGAGATTACTTAAGAAGGCATTCCAAGACGAATTCAAACTTTTGAGGGATGATAGTGAAATTGTAGCGGAGATCTACAGTACAAAGCAAGAGAAGCACGAGAACGTGCGAACCTACAACCGGAGACTGAAAGAATTGTTGGGAAAACTGGAGACTCAGCCGGCCGACGGGCTGAAGAAACGATGGTTCATCGAAGGGTTGCGTCCATCGCTGAGAAAGAAAATGAAAGTCGTGCCTCCATCATCATACGATGAAGCCTACAATCGAGCGATGGATATAGAGAGTGAAAATAAAATATCCTTCCGAGGGAAAAGGAAGACGGACGACGAGGAGAGTACGGATGACAACAGCGACAGTGAGTCCAAGACCGTGCAAGCACTCAGGAAGGACATGATGAGAATGATGAAAGAACTGAAGGCCGACAAGGAGAGTATGAGGGAAGCCAGAGAACTGTGGTGTACAGATTGCAAGGGGGAAGGTCATACAAAGACAAATTGTCTGAAAAAATTGTTTTGTGATATTTGCCAAGTGATGGGACATTCCATCAAGGAATGCCTATACAATCTGAAAGCAAGGGGTACGCAAGTACTGTTCACTCAAGGAGAACCGTCAACCCCACCGAACACACCACCAAAGCCCCAGTACAATAGCCATGCATCCCCTGGAGGTTACCAAAGCAATAGAAGTCCAAGAAACAGATTGCAGTATGACAGCAAGGGGCGACCTATGATACAGTGCCGGCAATGCAACGAGTGGGGACACTTTGCAAGAGAATGCCTGAACAACAATCAGAACACAATAAATGCATTATGCAAGTGGTGCGGGCCTGGAGATCACGAAGAAAAAGATTGCCTGAAGCAAAAAGGGGTGAATATGATCAGTTTCAAGGAGAAGGATGAAGAGATCCTAGCGGTTACCCGAGCACAAGGAAAAAAAGTGATGTATCCAGATCCCCGGACCGAGAAGGAGAGACTTCGGGAGGCTAGGAAGGAAGTAGAGATGGCAATGGAAACAGAAGAAAAGAACAGAAAAACAACTACCGTACGACCAAAGTCAGAAAAGAGCATCGTGAACCAGGTGCTACAAACCACTGTATCGGTTAAGATAGCAGATCTTTTACAGACTATGCCGCAATTAAGAATGGCAATCTCGAAGGTGATGGAAGGGGAACCAAACAGGCAAACAAAGGAGGAAGACATCATAGTGGAGCCACCGCTCGAGGGAGAACAAGTCATCGACCCAAGATTGTTGGCAGTAAACAGTGGCAAGAACCCAGCCATCATACACATGGAAATCGGTGGATATCATCTAACAAACACAATAATCGACGGGGGATCGGGAGTGAATGTTCTGACAGAAGATACGTGGAAGTGCTTGGGGAAACCTACACTATGGCCACAAAATTTCTAGTTAGTGGGAGCAGACCAGCACGGAATTAAAGTGCTGGGAGTGCTAATGGCTCAGAAAGTAAGGATTGGCACCCAACTTTTTCGATTAAACTTCGTAGTCATAACAGCACAAAATGCGTCGTACGACGCATTACTCGGCCGAGGGTGGCTGATAGCCGCCAAGGCCAACCATAACTGGAAAAGAAACACATTGTCAATAGAGAACAAAGGTAAGAAGATCGTCATAGATCTGAGAACACAGGTTGTAAGTGAAGAGTTGGCATCAGATTCTGATTCAGACGGAGGGGAGTCAGTTGGCAGAGGACCAATAGAACCTGATGAGGAAGGAGTATTAAAACTGCAAGAATGTTCTGAGGATGAAACTAATTCCTTTAGTGGGCTCTTCCACTGGCAAATGGAAGACTATGAGTTCTTCAAGCCAGAGTGTAACATGATTTCAATAAGAGAAAGTGGCGAATGCTCTCGGGCGACTAGTGAACCACTCGGCAATATCGGCAATATTGGGCCCAGTGAAACATTGTTGATAACTGAAGCATTGGATGGATTGACAAACACTCAACCACTTGGTAAGAGGGAACCGGTAATGAGTGACAAAGGGGAGGAAGGTAATAATCAGTCAGAAGTAACAGAGCAACTAGTGGCAGAGACATGTCGACCAAAACAGACAAATCGACCAGGGGAGGCACAGAAAGAATATATAGAGGGTAATGCCAAGATAGATGATACACTTGCACATACATTTGAACTAGATAAGGTGATTAGGTATGAAGAGTCATTGACAAGCAAGGTGATTAGGGATGATGAAACTAACGACGGGAAGACAACATTGAAAATATCAGCCAAAAAGAGACCATACAGAAGGAATAAGGACTATAGAGTATTTCCGGCGACTTGCAATGTTTTGGCGATCGGTGACAATCAACAGAGAAAAAATGATGTTCAAAAGTCAAATAGTTTAATTTTTTTGAAGACAACAGTTCCGGTCCCAATAAAGGCACCCGATCCTACCGACGATTACAAAATCAATAAAGGTATGAAGAATGAAGTTAAAATATTTAATTTGGAGGATATGGCTACTTGTCGTACTGGCAAATCACCCTCACAGCGAAATTCTAGAAAAGGGAAAAATGTTACGAGACAGATTACGCGACAAGAAAGTTCTAAAGTCGGAGTTATAGATCGAACGTGGACCCAGTCGGAGAAAAATAGAAAAATCTGGTTCAGGTTGACAGGGATGAAAAATTGGAAAAGACGGAAAAAAAAAATGTCGAAAAATTTTTGAAAAAATTGAAAAAAAAGAGTATGACGTACGGCCAGACCGTACGACGTACGACCAGGCCGTACGATGTATGTCGTACGGCTAAGTCATACGTCGTACGACCAGATCGTACATCGTATGACCAGGCCGTACGGCGTACGACCAAGGCCTGTCCCCACAATTTTTTACGAAAAAGAAAGGGACATTTCAAGATTTTTTTTCCATGCCTGAAGTGGATTCCGCTGTCCTAATTCCTGTTCTCAGCCGATTATATGAGTTTTTGGATGGCAGGTGAGTGTTCGATTTTGTCAGAAAAATGATGTGCGCAATGAAGGTCCGAATGGTTTTGAAGGTGTTATTTTGGGCTTGGCGGCGGGGGCGCTGCCCCCGGACCCCGCGAGGGGCGCTGCCCCTCGACCCCGCTGGGGGCGCTGCCCCCAAACCCCCGCGAGGGGCGCTGCCCCTCGACCCCGTTGGGGGTGTTGCCCCCAAACCCCCATCAAATTAGTACTATCTTGATCCAATGAGCAATGGGGTGCAACATTCACAGCATTCAGTGTGCTATCAGATTGGGTCCCTTGGTTGGTTG
This sequence comes from Cunninghamia lanceolata, assembly GCA_027924645.1. NCBI lineage: Eukaryota > Viridiplantae > Streptophyta > Pinopsida > Cupressales > Cupressaceae > Cunninghamia > Cunninghamia lanceolata. Next base: position 40,652,546 of record BSBN01000809.1, on the reverse strand, counting down.
GTCTACTGGCAGGTGTTCCAAATGTGTTGGTTCTACTTTTACACAGCTCCTACTTCAGCATTGTTGTCGGCAAAAGCTTACTTAATGTCACTTGATGGTTTTCTGTCGTCTGGAAGATGACTAATTTTGTGGGGGGGATGATGTAGTCGGTCATAATTGTAGTCGTTCGTAGTCGGCCAAGTAAATAATCATAAATTAATTAGTGTGTTATGTTAGGAGTGTTATCGGGAATTAACCCCGACGGTTGGATAGTTATAGAGTCGTTGCCAACGGTTGGTATCTCAACCAACCTTGGCCAAGTTATATATTGGCTTAATACTTTGTGGTCGGGGTGACCCCACGGCATTGTAACATTGTAGTGTAATACTGATATATTCAATGAATGGGAGCAATGCTTTATTCTGTGCAATGTTGTTATAATTTCATGCTCTGTGTTATGCACTATACTACTTAATTCTGTTTACTTCATATTCTGTGAAACACACCTTACTGCGGTAAACATGGGGTGTATGGAGTTGTCATATGTCTTTCAATCCCATGTTCCTTGCAATATTTATCCAATTCTGTAGAATAAAACTCACCACCGTTGTCAGTTCTCAAACACTTAATCTTTTTACGAGTCTAATTTTTAGCAAAGACCTTAAACTCCTTAAACTTATTATAGACTTCAAATTTTCTTTTGAGAAAATAAATCTATGTCCTTCTACTATAATCATCTATGAAAGATACAAAGTATATAGATTTTGATAACGAAGGAATATTAACAGGACCGAATACATCAGAATGAACAAGGTCCAACACACCAGAAGACTTATGAGAACTCGAATAAAACTGAACATGATTTTGTTTTCCATATATGCAATGTTCGCAAAAATCAAACTCAAGATTACAATCATCTAACTCCTCAACAAGGTTCTTATTTTTCAGGGTACGAAGACCCTTCTCACCAATGTGGCCAAATCTCTTATGCCATAACATTATCTTTTCAGCTAGAAGCTTAACTTCCAAGGCATGAATACAACCATCAGGACTAGAAACAATAGATTTCCCCACTACTCATTCAGATGGTGGGGATGAAGTGACTGCTTCCCTCTTCCTTGAGTCAGAAGAACTATTGCATTGTGAAAGGCATGCCTCTAGCTGAAACAAAGTTCCTCTCCTAGTACCCTTAGCAAACACCATAGCTCCTCTAGTCATCTTGCATCTTTCTTTCGAAAAGACAACCTGCACACCTACATCATTCAACATACTTATAGAAAGTAGGTTTCGTCCTAAGCCTAGGATGTGCATAACTCTAGAGATCCCCTTCACTCGTCCATCAGGGAATCGAATAGAGACTCTTCCATGACCAACAATCTTCATATGAGAGTCGTCACCCAGGTACACCTTTCCACCATCAAACTCCTCATACTTAGTAAACCAGTTTCGATGTGAGGTCATGTGGAATGATGCACCAGAATCAATCTTCTACACATCATTAGATGCATGGGTTGCCAAAACTATGATGAAGGCATCACCATCATCTTGTGACTTGTCAAAATCTAAATCTGGGTTCTTCTTCTTTTTCATTTCCTCTTTGCATTCCTTTCAAAAATGCCTAGATTTACCACAGTTCCAACAGAGAGTATTGGACTTTCCAGGAGATTTGGATCTCCCATGGGATTTGGATCTACCCTTCTCAACTTTCTTGTCCTTCTTTTTCCCTTTCTCCTTGGGTCTTCCATGAACCGCAAGAGCCTCTTTAGCTGCTTCAGAAGACTTTCTCTGCATCTCTTTAGATAACAGTGAAGAAACCACTTCATCCATTTTGAATGTGGATGTGATGCTTCCAATAGCCATGACAAGATGATGCCACGAGTTTGGCAAAGAACAAAGCAAGGTCATACACCGATCCTCCTCCTCCATCTTTACACCAATGGATGTCAATTGTTTAACCAACATGTTAAAAGCATTCATATGTTCTGCAATGGATCCTCTATCCTCCATTCAAAGGGAATACAACTTCTTTCTCAGAAAAAGTTTGTTAATCAGGGATTTGGCTTGATACACATCTCCTAACTTCTTCCAAAGCAAGTTTGTAGTAGTCTCCCCATGGACAGTTAACATGATAGAATTAGCAAGACCAAATCTTATGAGACCCTTACCCTTCTGATCCTTGAGATCCCAATCATCTTGTGACATTATAGCTAGTTTAGTTCCAATGATAGTTTCCCAGAGGTATTGATCAACAAACATGTCTTCCATCTTGAGCTTCCACACCTTGAAATTAGTGCCATTAAATTTCTCCACCTCTATCCTTCTAGATGTGCTTGCCATCTCCTTACTGCAATAAGATTCAGAATACTCTACACAGACTCCTACTCAACTTAAGATCATCTCAAAGAACCCCTACCCAACAACTAGGATCACAGGTGATCAAGCTCTGATACCAACTGAAAGCAAGCTAGGTGTGCAGAAATTGCTTACTACACTAATCTAATGAGGGGAGAGCTATGTAAATTCAATTTAATCCTTACAATTACAACTACATGAAACATAGAGCAGAGATATTGTAGCAATACACATGAACCGGAAAGAAGACAGAAGAAGAGAGACAAAGATACAACGCGGGGAAAACCCTTATTGGGTGAAAAACCCCACACTTAGAAACATGCACAATGTATTATCAAAATTAAATGTTGTTTTTACAATACACTTGCAATGAAAGCTTTAATAGTCTTCGACACTTGTGTCTAGAGTCAATCTGGAAGCATAATAGTACCTGTCAATCACATGCTACATCTCCTCCTAGAAGCACCTGTTTATATAAAATATACAAGGCAAAATTGGCTCTATCTTGGAATGGGCGTCCAACTTGGCCTCATGGCCCAAAACCCATGCCTATGGACACTTGGTCAACATTGTAGAATGTCCTTGACACTTGTCCACAACTCCCATCCCAAAGAGGTCACGTATTTCTAAAATGGGCTATGACAGATGCTCTTACGACTCTTACAATCGTCATAGAATCTGTCATAGCAATTACAACTTACAGCTGTAAGAGAATCTATCATACACAGGCTATAAATAGCATACTCTCTTACAACATGTCATAGTCCACCTTGGGGTACCCAAAGATGCCTTTTTAAAAGATGCTTCATGATACATGTCTTTACCTATCTTACAAGCTTCTATTTCTGACTCTTACATGTCGTAACTTCATCATAGGAATCCATCATAACCGTTTTGGTCAACATTCCTCTTGTGATGTTCACAACATGCCCCATTTTACCTTTGGGCAAATTGAGGACCCTTGTTGTGGCTGTTGCTTTTGGTTTATGTGTGGGTGTGCTTGGTGGTAAAGGGAAAAATAGGTAAGTTTTACAAACCATGTTGAAATTTCAAAATACCTAGCAATAGGTACAAACTGGAAGTATTGGTGAATTATGTGTAAAAAAAGAGTAAGGGTTGTTTTTTAAACCAGTAAGAAATTCCCAGTAATTTGAGAGATATGCTATTTTTTTGTGGTAAAATGTAGTATTTTGAGGTTTGTGTCATATACAAATTCATTTGTATGTGCAATCTTTGTTTTGGTCAGGTGGGGTTCAATTAGGTTTTTGTATCCTATGCTTGTATGCATGTGTTTTAACATTTAAGTCTTTTGTATACAAGCCAGACCCGATAGGAGTTCAAAAGTGGAATGAATAAAGTTTCAAGTTTGCGTTGTATGTGGGTTTGTATGTATGTTGGATCATAGGTGCAATCTAGATACAAACCGATATGCATGCATGGACCCAAAATTGATATACAATGTGGTTTATAATGGTACTTTTGTGGAATTGTATGTGCGTATGTTTTAACTTTGCATCCTTAGGATACATACAATTGTAGATTCCAAAAGTTATTGAAACCTGACATAATGAGACATTGTTTCTTAGTGCATTATGGATTTGTATGTAGTCACTCGATATACATGCACAGACTCAAAAAGATTATGCAAAGAGATTAATAAAAGTCAAAAGCCGAAAATGATTGTATCTAACATTTGCATGTATGAGTGATTGTATCTAAAAGCAAATACAATTATCGTTACAAAAGAGGGGAGGTTAAGTAAAATGGGACCCACGATAGTATCCCGTTGTATGTTGCACATACAAAAGAGGAAAACGTAAAACTTGATAGGGATTCTAGATGATGATAAAATTGGATTAATATTTTTGTATGTATCAAAGATTGTATACATACAAAAGGTAAAAGTACATTGTTAGGAAACGAAAGGAAACTAAAATAGAATTAATGTACTAATTGCATTTGTATGTAGTTTTGTATCTATTTCATGTACATTGCAATATGCAAACAAAAGATACAAAACTGTACATAAGGTAAAAAGTAACATTGTTTATAACACATTGCATATTTCGGTTTGTATATTAACGATATACAAAGAGACATACAAGAAACAATATACAAAGAAACATACAAAAAGTGATATGAATGCAAAGGGTGGATTAATGGATACAATGTTTAAAATAGAAGGTTAGAGTAGAGAGACGAAGCCATATGGTGCATTGAATGCAGCATTTAACGCAAAACTAACATTGAAAGGATGAATTTTAACATGTTAGGGTAAATAAAAGATTGTTTTTCTTTCAGAATTGCATCGTGAAAATAAAATTCTAGAGAAAGGAAACTATTACACAAATTGAACAAACAGTTCATGGCTGAATAGAATTTTGGAACAGGAATGGCTTGAAAAAATGATAAAGCGGGTCAATGCTTGTAGAGTTGAGCTATCACGAATACAGGTATTTATCTTGAACGTTATTACAGTTCAGTTAATCAAAAATGCAAAATGGATTCAGTAATTTCATTTAAAAATGCAAGAAAGTGATAAATTACTGTATTTGATTAAAGAAATTAGCTGATTTTTGTTAAATAATATGAAATTTGAAGTAGGAAAAGACATAAGGGGATTAGGTTAAATGTAAAATATAAGAAATTCATGGTAAAACCCTAGGAAAATGTAGTAAAACAAGCAGTTAAATATGTAAATTTTCACAGGATGGCCCCTAAATAGAAGAGAACTAATATGGTGGGTGAAGAGAAGGTAAAAGTGAAGAAAGAAAGAAAACCAAGGAAGGAAACAAAAAAAAAGAATTTCCTGTGCACAGATGATATCAATCCATGATTAGCATGAGCAGGGTTGCAAAAAATACAAGCATAGGATCGTATGATGCAGATGATGTTCTTCAGAAAATCATAGTAGCAGATGCTACCCCTAACATGGAATGCATTTGGAATAGTGGATTATACAAAGATGCAGGATTCCCATTGGCCTTGGAAGTTAAATATCTAGTTTTGGAGTGCATAAACAAATATGATCATCCATGGAGGGGATAGCAAGGACATTTGGTTTGGATATTCAAGAGAAAATGATGGACATAGATATGGACCAGTATAAAGAAGATTTTAACAGTAATGAAAGGGATTGCAAAAGCAAAATCTTCTACAGTTGGTATACTATAGAGAACAAACCCAAAGCTATAGTGAGAGTGCCTAAAAACCTTCATAGAATAGATTTCAAGGATGAAATACATTTAATGATCACCATGTTGAGTAGAATGGTAGGGTTAAGAGATGCCATCAAATGTGAACCATGGATGTTCACAGTAATTCAGTTTATAAGGGAAGCAAAAAAGGAGGATGAACAGATTCACTGGGCTAATGCCATTAGTATAGCCATATGGAAACATGCTATGTTCAGAAAATAGAAGATGATGCCATTTTATTTATCATCATATGTATTATATTCTTGTGCATCTATGAGTCAACCATATATATATCGGATTGATAGAGTTGGGACCATGGGGAATGGCCCAGATCAGAAATTAGTCTATGACCATTATCTAGATTTGCAGGAGGATAATGCATTGAGGAAATATGCTTTAGTGAATGATGTATTTTATACTTACATGGTAAGAGTTTTAAAGGGAGAAACAGACAAAAGGTTATTTTAGGATGCATATAACACTATTGGGTTACACAGTTCATGGTATATACAATTCCAAAAATTTACATATATTAGAATTGAGGGTTTCGAGGGGAAGCCATTCATGCTCCCTAGGTATCCATCAAATATATTGATTGTATTGGAATTTTCAAGACAAAACTTGAATGCTTCCAGGAGGTATAAGAAGCAGTGGAACAGAGGAAATATCAAGCTCCCTTGGGCTATTGGGAGATATTCTTGTTACAGTGAAGAGGTGGCTAGATACATAGAGAATGGGTTAAGGTATTATGGTTTTGAGGAGTTTGAGTTGGCAAGACGTTTTGATCCTTTCCATAGGATCCAAAGAACCATTGATTCTAAGTTCAAGCATCAAGTGCATATTGAAGACTACTAGTCAGATTGCAAAAATGACAAAGAAGTGAGGAAAAGAACTCATAAGAGACTGGCAGTAGAACATATGAGAGCTGTGTGGGAAATTTATGTGCCTCTAGAGGTTGAAGATGATGATAAGTTGTTACACCACAGTTATGAGAGTGCAAGGCTTGTTCCCATTGGTGAGTTTGATTGGACACAACCATGGAATACATCTATGGATGTACTATCCAAACCAGTCATATTATTTTCCAAGACATGGTTGAAAGATAAAATAGAAGAACTCAAGGCTAAGGGTACTGTGCTTACACTTCAGAAAAGGGGTAAGAAAAGGGGAAGGGAAGATCAAGATGATCTTCAATGCTTTTATGAAAAGAAGAGAAAAATTGTAGAGGCATAGATTAGTGAAAAAGACAAAAATGCAACATTAATAGATCCATATGCTTTGGGAGTAATAATAGTAGAGCCTTCAGGGACATTTATGGAAGTAGAGTCATCAAGACATAATGTTGATATAGATCAAGCTCAAAATATTGAGGGATCAGCAAGGAAAAATATTATGAGAGCCATAGTAGTTGAAACTCCAAAGGGACAAACACCAGTGCAAGGTGAAGTTATAGGTGCTCAATAGGTGGGTATTAAGCTGAGTGGTATACATAGTAAGTCCACATCAGAGGAGAAAAAGCAAACATATGTAAAGGTTAATAAAGAACTAGCTAGAGAAAAGCTGCAAGACTCAAAATTTCATGAAGCCAAAAGGGTAAGAGAGATTGTCAATGTAGAAAGTGATAGTAGTACCAGTGGAGTTAAGGATGTAGATCCCAGTGCAAGAGAAGAAACTGGAAAAGATGAAGAAGAAGTAAGTGAGTATTCTAGTGTAGGAGAAGAGCACGATACTCAAGGATATATGGAAATAGAACAAAGTCAGGAATCAACAAAAGAAAATGTACAGGATAGAGCAGAGGCAGTAGATCATTTTGGTACATTGGTGCCACCTGAAATCATTAAAGAAGTGCAGGATGTGGCACAACATATAGAAGAATTTGAAAAGGAAGAAACACCTGAAAAAGTTGTAAAGGAAACACCAGTCCAAACTAAAGGGAAAATGGAGATGAATGTTTCTGGTGTTGATGTTTTAAATATACTGAATATGTATAGTGAACAAAGTGAGCAAGAAGAAAATACAGAAGAGGGAAAGAATACAAAAAGCAAACTTGAGAACGAAAAAGATACAAGGGAACCTGATGAAATCACAAGTTCACCTTCATAGATGGAACAAACAAATAAACCGGAAAAAGTGCAAGAGTAAGTTGAACCAAAAAAAGAAATAGTGGGAACATCAGGTAATCTTGAAGAAGACTCAGGTAAAATAGAAAATGTTTCTAAGGATGATATTGACCATAAGGAGCAAAAAGAAAGTATGGATATAGAAAATGTGGAACAGGATAATAAAGAAGAAGAAGAACAAAAGGAGTCTTCAGAAAAAGAGAATATAGAAGATGAAGGAGGAGACACTGAAATAGAAGAAGATAATAATGAGGGAGAATCATAAAAGTAGGTTAATCCATTGATTCTAGAACAAGGCCTTCAACCTCAACCTCCTCAACAACAACAAGAACAACACATGGAACAAATAGAAATGGAAAAACCTCAAGAAGAGGTGATAGATGAAGAAAAAATAGAGAAGGTTACCAAAGAGGTTCTAGCTTGGTCGGGCTCTGAGGTCAGAAAAGAGAAGGTAGAGGTGAAATTAATACCTATTGATATAAAGAGTTTACTAGGTGGTTCTACACCATAGAAAGAGAAGAGAAAGGATAGAACTATGTCAGATATCAAGAGAGGTCCTTCTAGATCTAGAATGTTGTAGCTAGCCATACCACAAAAAGACAAGTCGAAAGGAGAAATGACTATGGAAGACTATAAGATAATTAATTTGGATCTAGGCCACATGACTAGAGAACAACACATAACTGAATGGGAGGATATGCATTAGGCCACTGCTGAAATATTGAAGAAGGATAAAGATAAATAGGAATAATTGAAAGGACACATCATCCAATTGCAACAATTCATTAGAGAGATATTTGATCCTAATGCCACAGTACCAGAGTCACCCATTGAAATAGCGGTATTATCAAAAGATGAAGTAAAAGAGATGGAAAATAAAAAACTTGAAGCTAATATTTTTGAGGAATGGTTCAGAGAATTCATGCAGAAAGGAGAAGTGACAAAGCAAGCAGTAACATGCTGGGAAATCGCTGTGACAAAGAAGAAAAAATGCAGTGTTCTTATGCATAATTGTCAATTTAGAAGGGAAGAATGCAAATCAGAATTAAAGTAGCTTGAAGAAATTGAGGAAAGAAGAATTGATAAATGATGGAGCCATTACTCCTCTAATGGCTAATCAATTGCCATAGGCTAGGTTAGAAATAAAATTTGAGGATGATATTCTCAAAAGATGTATCACAAGTACTCAAGACTTAGAGGAGATTGCTAATAAAATGATAAGGGTACATATGAAAATGATAGAGAAACTCATTGGGCATGAATGAATAGAAGTACCCGCATATGAATTAGAAAAGGCATTGAATGAGTTTAAAGCTATTTTTGCACCATGCTTGGGGAACCCTGCAACATATTTGAGTACATAGATGATTGATTCAATAATGGAAACAAGTGTTAAGATTATAAAACATAAGAAAAGAGTTGAAGGTCACCTATGTCTACATTTAGGAGAGCATGGAATGTCTAGTCTCCTTTGTGTATCTATGAAAACATTTGTAAGTTTTCTGGTAATTTGGATCAATGCAACAGAAGTCACTACTATATTGTAAATCTTGTGTGATTTTATACTTGAAATAAAGGTGAACTCAGGATTCTATGTCTATTACAGAGTGTGTTCTGAATTTAGCTTTTGTTTGATGTATTATTATTTAAAATATTGCAATCTCTCATGTATGTTCATGAAAATGCTTAGAACATTGTATGTGTAGATTTAATTGTGGTGAATTGTTCAAATTATTGTATTCTTCTAGTACGTGAGTGGCAGAACATTTAGATTTTAGAAGATTGTTTCTAACTTGAATCTTTTTGAAACTTTTCTCCAAACAATTGATAAATAATTAGCTTAAATGCAAAATCTGAAGGGAATCGTCATGCTTTTGAACAAAGAATAAGGAATTGTTATGATCTCTGATGATTTTCATATAAATTTGAAAGACAAAGTTTGTTTTATTGAAATACATGCAAAGATTTGAGATATAATAGTGAATTTATGCAAAAGAGTAAATACTTTTGTGATATTTTGAAATGATTTGCATAATTTGAGGTCCAGTGAGTCTTTAATTACTTTAATTTGTGTAAGGCCCCTTGAATATTATAGTTTCACATCAACCTGCTGAATTATCCACAAGGTCAAGACCTGACCATACAGAAACTTGAGATTAAGAATTTTGAGTTTATTCTTCATATCTTTCAAGACAGCTAAGGTTTTTTTGTGAATTTTAACTTTTGTTGAATGTGTAAAAACATTTGTCAACAGTTTTTGGTGCTAGAAGGAGGGCCTTATTTGAATTGAGGTAAGATTTGCGCAAAGTTGGCTCATAATAGCGATCGAGTGACCGGGTCTAGGTTTAGTTGAAGAGACATTTTTGTGCAATTGTCTGATAGGAGACATAATAAATGTCCTTTGATCTATAATCCTAAAATATCACACGTAGGAGGTTCATCAGGAACTCCTCGTGTATCACCTTTCAATATACATAATATCGTAAGTCCTGATAGTTCTTCATTCAGATCTCTGAATCTTGGTTCAAAACCTCCCAGAAGTCCTAGTCCTCCTAGAAGCTCGAGTCCATCCTTAAATACAAGTCCACCTAGAGGTCCTAGTCCACCTCAAGGTCCAGTAATGGCATATTTCAATGTCAATTCCCCTATAACGTTCAATGATTATCATGAGTTGCCAAAAAATCTTGAGAAGATCTATCCTAAATATCAATTGCATCAGGATCCAGAAGATTATATTAGGATATTCAAAGAAGCATGCTTCAGAGCTAGATTAGAACATGAAGATGTGGTGTGTAGGTTATTCCCTTACACCTTCAATGAGCAGGCTTCTAACTGGTATGTCAACTTGCCAAATGGTTATATTTCTTCTTGGGTGCTCATGGAAGAATCATTCTTGTCTAGGTTTAGGGGACCAGTCGATCCTTCTACCTTATATCATAAATTGGCAACAATTAAAAGAGGTGAAGGAGACCTCATTGACAATTTCAATGATAGGTTTTAGAAGGCTTTCTCTAGGTTAGTTGCTCCTTATAATGTAACTCTTGAAGCCCTATTAGCCATGTATTATGTCACCTTAGATCCATTGACTACTATGTTTGTCAAGAGAAAGGTCGATATAGATACTATATCAAAAGCTTATAAAGAAGAAGTTGCTATAAACCAAAAGATGAGACAAACAACATACAATCCTTTTCTAAATGTAGGAAATCCTGGGATGCAAAATCAAGCACAACCATGGAATGGAGTTCCAATGCATCATACTCCATTGTTAAATCTAGTTCCTACATATGCCCCAGTGTATAATCCTTCCCCCATCTAGGCTATAGTTCCTTATACTGGTAATAATGCTGGTAACAATCAAACTAATGGTCAGTCTTTCTTCCAACCTCCTCACGATACTTTTGTTGCTAAGGCACAAGATGATAGAGAGGAAATAAAAGAAATTACTACACACTTAAGAAGATTAACCACAGAGATGACACAATTGAGAAATAAAAATTTCTATGGTAGAAATACTCAAGGATATAGTCAAAACTAGAACTAGAATTATAGTCAAAGTCAAGGTTCAAACCAAAATCAAAACCACAATCAAGGACAGAGAATGCAAAACAAGGGACATAATGGAGATAACAAGGCCTGGGGTAATAATAATAGAAATCCGAATCAACCTAGGTCATCTAACACATGGAACACAGGACCAAATAATGATACTCTGGCATCTCCATTTAAGAATCTGGATAATCAGAAAATGAAACAGGCCACCAGAATTCAAATGGCCAATGTAGCATTGAAAAATTGGCACAAAATTCATAATACGAATGCACATACTGAGCTTGATTACCTTCAGTTTCATCTTATAGCTAGCATTTTCAATGTTGAAGTACAAGCTCCTACATCCGAATTTCTCATTCCCAAAGGGAACAAAATAGTACCTTTAGGATTTGAGTCCTCTTTAGTCTTAGAAAGTTTCACTTTCACAACTAGAGAAGAGGATAATCAAATAGCTGATGATGAGACTTATTGTTGTGAGAGTTTGTATCCCAAGTCAACCCTAGTATTAGATGCTTTTTAGTTTCCCTTTGAGATTGAAAATGAAGAATTAAATGAGCCAGAGGAGGTGTAGGTTTTTCAACAATCTAGCAAGAATCATACTTATAATATGAGAAGTAACATTAAGCCTGGAGGTCCTTTCACTACCTCTAGCCCTCCTAACAATTTCAATACTCCTCTAGATCAACATGCTAGTAATAATCCTACAATCTTAAAAGCTAATCATCAAGGAATTGGTGGGACAACATCAAAAGGTCCAAATAGGAAAACCAAAGTCTATGGAAACAGTGAAGTTAATGAACTATTTTTCTAAAGAAATAAGAAAAATCAAGGTGAGTGTGCCTCTATATGAGTTATTGAAAAGTCTAGGGGTACAGTCTGCCTTCATGAAATCTTTAGACACATCTGTAGCAAAAGAAACTTCTGTTGACAATGATGTTCATGGTAAGGATGCACAGTCCAAAGACAAAGGTAAGAAAGCTGAACAACCTTCCAAAACTAATGTTGTCATGTATGCAGAAAAGAAGGAATCTCCTCCTTTTTTGTTGACCATAAGAATGTTAGGAAAGAATATACACAATTGTATGGTAGATTTAGGGGCCTCTGCTAACGTTATGCCTCTAGGGATATGTAAAGCTTTAGAATTGACTCCTACCAAATCTGCCAAGGTTGTTACACAGTTGGACAAAACTGAGGTCAATGTGATAGGTGAATTGATGCACATTCAAATGCAGTTAGCCTTTGATCCTAGAGTGAGTCAGTTTATTGATATTCAGGTAGCTAATATACCTGTCAATTATGGTATGTTATTGAGTAGGGACTGGTCCAAGACATTGAATGGATATATGGCCACTAATTTCTCACACATGGTTACCTTGGAGAGGTGTCTCAAATTAGATTAGGATAGAAGCTGAGTCTATGATGAAATACATGATTACAGAGTATAACTGAACAAATGAGATATTGTATGCCTCTGTTGAACCAGGTGTTTATAGAGTCACAAACAAGGGAGTACAAATTGAGGAAATCCTGATGTTAGATTTTGAGACAAAGCCTGTTAGCAAAGAAATGGTTGTATTCATTGAGTTAGATTGTAACTCTTCTGAAAAAGAGGATAATACTGTAAATAGCTTTGGCCAAATTATAAGGTAGGAGATAGAAGAGTGCATTAAGTAGGAATCTCCCATTTAGTGTAAATTGTACAAAACTCTGTGCATAGTTCATAACACCCCCCATCATGGAGAGAATTGTGGAATGTGTAGTGATATCATAGAGTATCAATATGGAAAGTGCATAAAGAAAATGGAAGAACAAGGTGAAATATTTATTACTGATAAACCAGAGTTGTATTTTCTTGATGACATAAATGAACCAATCCAAGCTTTGGAAGGAGAAATAAAAATAAAAAATGTTGATTATTCTAGATTACAAGTTGAAAATGCTAATGTATAGGTGATGTAGGATGAGATACCCAGAAATAAACAAGATGTTCCAATATAGGTAATATGTAAGCGAAGTCATTCTAAAGTGAAAGGTCAAGGTCAAAATGATAAGAATGACATTTGGAAATTAAAGTGGGATGGATCTAAATCTAAGCAAGGAGCAGGAGTTGGGGTTGAGCTCATTAATCCAAGTGGTAAATCATTTTTGGCATCATCTAGGTTACAATTTCCTTGTACTAATAATGTAGCAGAGTATGAAGCTCTGATTTATGGACTTGCTATGGCTATTAAGAAGAGGACAAAGGTGATCTGAGTTTTTTCTGACTCTGAATTAGTGGTCAAACAGGTCAGGAAACTATATGCTTGTAATTACAAGAAAATGATCAGCTATAGGCATAGATTATGAGATTTAATTGAATCATTTGATGCTTTTCACATTGACCATGTGCCTAGGGAATTGAATCAAAGACCAGATGCATTATCAGTTGCTTCTAGTACATTAGATCCTTTAACATTGTCAGGTTTAAAGTGATTTGTTGTTGAATTAGTGAATGTCCTGAGTATACCAGATAATGTTACTAATTTTCAAGTATTTGAAGGAGATCAACAAATTGTATACTTTCTTACTTGCAATGAGGTATTTGAAGCTTAGATTATTGATGAGCAAGAGATACCTGATGTATCTTGGGATGAAGAAGACATAGTAAGACTGAAGAGTAATTTCTTTCCCAAGGGTGTAATAGAGTTAGAGAAGATTTTTGTCTTTGATGGAGTAGTTAGATAGAAAGATCTACCCAAAATTGAAGGGGATAAATGTGATCCCTATAACCTAGGAACAGAGTGAAGTCCACAAAATGTGTTGATTGGAAAAACTTGCTCTGAAGAATTAAGAAAAGAAATTGTTGATTTTAAAAAGAATATAAACATGTAATAGCATGGATATATGAAGATTTGAAGACTTATGATACATCCATCATAACTCATGTGATACCTTTAAGACCAGGAGTGAAACCATTTAGGCAAAAGATGAGCCCTGTGAATGCTATTTTAGAGCCTTTGATCTTTGAGGAAGTAAAAAAATTATTGTCTACAAGAATAATTTTCCCAGTAAGACATTCAACCTTGGTAGCAAACTTGGTACCCACGAGGAAGAAAAATGGAGACATTAGATTATGTGTAGACTATAGAAACCTAAACAAAGTTTCTAAAAAAGACAATTATCCATTACCACCAATAGATGAAGTACTACAAGCAGTAAATGGAGCCAGGATGATGTCTTTTTAAGATGGATTTTAGGATATAACGAGGTTTTGGTTGATAAGGAAGATAGGTTGAAAACTACATTTACTTGTAAATGGGGTAATTATGCATACAGAAGAATGCCTTTTGGTTTGATGAATGTAAGTGCTACTTTTCAGTGAGCCATGGACATTGCATTTCGAGGACTGTCAGGTAAGTGTATTGTCATTTATACGGATGATTTAACTGTATATTCTAAAGATGCATCAACTCATGTAGAGGATTTGAGAAAAGTGCTTAGAAGATGTGAAAGGTATGGGATTTCTCTCAACTCAAATAAGTGTTCATTTGGCATGATAGAGGGAAAATTGTTAGGGCATATCATTTCTGAAAATGGAATATCAATTGATCTAGATAGAGTAGAAGGGATTAAAAAGTTGCAATTGCCTAACACTAAGAAAGAGTTAAAATCTTTCTTTGGTAAAATTAACTTTGTCAAGAAATTTATTACAGGATTTGCAGAGATCATACATCCATTGAATGCAATGCTAAAAAAGGATGCAAAAATAGAATGGACACCAGTATCCAAGGATGCATTTGAAGATATTAAGGAGGCCATTTCTAATGCCCCGGTGCTAGCAAGTCTAGATTATACCAAACCATTCTACATTTATTATTTTACATCTACACACTCAGTTGCAGTTGCTTTGACACAAAAGGGAGAAGAAAATGAAGAAAAACCTATTGCTTTCATGAGTGCACCTTTGAAGGATGCACAGTTGAAATATTTAGACATAGAGAGGTAGGTGTTTGCATTGGTAAGGGTAGTAAAAAGGTTCAAGCATTACATATTACGAATCCAAGTTAAAGCCATAGTACCAGGTACAACGGTGAAAATGTTATTGATGCAAAATGAGCTTGGAGAGAAAAGAGCCAAATGGATCACCATATTGCAAGAATTTGATATGGATATCATTCCAATGAAGTTAGTTCAAGGTCAAGCATTAGTACAGACTATAGCCAACACATATCCAAATTTGGTGAAGCAACAGTATGTACTAAATTCTAATAATGCATCAGGTTGGTATGATGATTTAAACACATTTTTGATATCAAGAAAATATCCAATCAAGATGAAGTCTTCTCAAAGGAGAACCCTGAAGCTAAAAGCACAAAGATACATGTGAAGCAATAGTATGTACTAAATTCTAATGATGCATCAGGTTGGTATGATGATTTAAACACATTTTTGATATCAGGAAAATATCCAAACAAGATGAAGTCTTCTCAGAGGAGAGCCCTAAAGATAAAAGCACAAAGATACATGGTACAAGGAGGTCTTTTGTTCAAAAAGAATCATGAAGGTATATATTTGAGGTATTTGAACAGAGTGGAAGTAGACAAGGTGTTATCAGAATTGCATGATAAATATGGAACCGCTCATGGTTCTCATTTGGCTACTACTCATAAAATTTTGAGAGCTAGATATTATTGGCCAACAAAGTTTAAAGATACAAAAAATCACATTCAAAGTTGTCACACTTGTCAGACTACAGTAGACAAGGGAAGGAATCAGGCTAATCCATTACAGCTAGTTATTGAGTCTAGTCCGTTTGCACAGTGGGGCTTGGATTTCATTGGAGTCATCAATCCTCCATCATCTGTTGGGCATAAGTTTATATTGATAGTGATGGACTATTGTACAAGGTGGACAAAAGCCACATGCTGTAAGTTCTCTACTATTAAGGTTGTCATCAAATTTCTAGAAGAAAACATCATTACAAGGTTTGGGGATCCCTATGTTGATGCAAAGCCAAACACCCTAACCTGCATTTCCCTTTGTATGTCTACACTTTACTTGCCTATCGGCAAGACCATATGCTATTGACAACCCTTGAAGTTGTTATTCTGACATCACAACCCTCTCCGATGTATGTCTTCAACTTTGTATCTACCAAGAGATATATTCTTCAATGTACATTTAGGATATACATTGGGTGATATACAATCACCATATTCATTCAGTGTGACCTTCCTCATCAGTGAGCACTTTGTATGTGCTCCCGATACACTGATAGAACAACCTTCATATACCTCAGTTGACTTGCGACCATCGGTTTCCTTCACCATTACTGCTGGTCACCTTTTCCACCTAACGCAATATATATGCGCAATGTTCATTTCAATATACATTCACAAGATGCGTTCACAACATGCTTTATAGAACATGCATTTGACCGTTGACTCTTTTGTATGCCGATCGAAAGCTTATAACTTTCTCTCTCCTTTGTACCTTAACTCAATGTATCATCACAATGTACATCCACCACATACAACCGCGATAACCATTTGTGAGATACACATAAACATACAACTGCAATATATACACATAATGACTATCCAACATACAATTGTGATATACACACAAAATGCATACTCAGTGAAATAATGCGAATCTTCACCGATTTGAACCTCTACAAACTCTGTAACTTCACAACTGCACAGATCTATTCCTCCGCCAATCTAACACAGATCTTTCACCCTGCGAACCTAGCACATGACAATGCTAGGTTCTTTCAACGCATACTGTACGCAATCTTGTAAACATGAAAATGGACAAAATAGAAAACAAAACACAAATCAATATGTATAGCCATTCCACCAATTTTGAAGAAATCTAATCGGTGGAATGGATTAAGAATCCATCTCGACCACAAAATAGGAAAATCGATTGCAGAGAGAAACCCTAATGAATTTGAATGATAGAAAGATGCACAACACAAAATTTTATTATGCCTTTCAGAATGTGTATACAGATACTCTGTTTCTCAAATATAAATCACACTATTCTCTGATCCGATCTCAACTGAATTGAACTCAACTCAACTGATTACATTTGATGATCTCCTCTATTTATCTACTCGCCTGAGTAGTACCACCTGACTCCAAGCGGCTAGGAGACAAATCCAAGAAGCTGGGAGACAACTGTCTAACCACCTCCTAACTGTCTAACAACCCTTGTGATTACAGATTTTCCAAGTGTCCTTGGAACTTACAACACAAACCTAGATACAAACTACAATGACATGCATTGGTCAAACAGACCTTATTACATGAATGGTCAGCTTAGGACCTTATTGGAAACATCAAAATGAACTGTAAATAATTAATGCCTTATGGAGGCCACTGTGGATTGGGTGCTCCTGCACCATACACCCCACCTTGAAAAGAACTCATGCCACATGAGTTAAGTCTTTGTTTTTCTCTACCTATATCCTCTGCTATCTCATGTCTTCCCCATGATCTCTGGATGGCAACCTGCTACCATGGAATCAAAGAGTCATGCCCAGCATTGTAGGCTCTTCTCATACCTTGCCATGAGTGAGTGCTTGTAACTAGAGCTATCCTGGGCTTGCCATTCTGTCTTACTGTCATCTTTGTCTAAACACCTACATTGGAAACCTTGGGTAATGATTCTTGTACTATTGCTATGGCAGAATATGTTTGCCTTTCAACTCTTGTTGGTTCTAGAGGATAAACAATTGTCCCTACTATGATAGCATCCTTGTCATTCCAATCAACTTGTGGCTACTTGCAGACTTGCTCTTTGACCTTCTGATGATCCATCTGATCTCCATCAGTCAGAACTAAAATCATCTTCAAATTTTGATCTCCACTCCTTGAGACATCCTCAACTTTCTTTGTCTCTTCTTCATGCATCTTCACAAACTCTTTCTTTCCTACCAAAATAACCTTGGCTACCTTCTTTGCTTCAACATCCTCCTGCAATGGGGTCATCACAAAAGTTCTCCCATCCTTCTTGATGGTGTATGTGTTAGCATATCCATCATACAATGCTCTCCTATCAAATTGCCATGGCCTACCTAAAAGTAGGTGACAACATTCCATGGGCAAAATATCACATAAAACCCTATCCTGATATTCTCCAATCTGAAAATCAACATATGCTTGTTCATATACCAAAAGTGATTGACTATCACTTACCCAAGATGCTTTGTAAGGGGTTTGATGTAGAATCCTTTCCAATTTCAACTTATCCACTATTTCCTGAGATACCATATTATCTGTTGAACCAGAATCTATTACTACCTTGCATTTTTTACCTTTGCTTTTGCAATTGGTCCTGAAAAGTACTCTCCTTTGTATCATCTCCTTGGATATCTTCAAGAGTGTTCTCCTTAGCATCAATGATTCTCCATCTTCAGCTGGGCTACACTTCCCATTGGAGAGTTAACACTTTCATCTACCTTCTCTTCTTGCACATATTGAACCCTCTTGTCATTCATCCTATCACCTATTGATGATGAACCTTGCCTTTCTGGACATTTGAATGTTGGGTGACCAATTTCATTACAATGATAACATCTCCCAATGAAAACATTAGAACCTCTACCAACTCCAAATCTGCCTCTTGTTCCTTTCCATCCACCCTTGAAATCAGACTACTCTTGCCCTTTACTAGTCTCTTCTCGGTTCTCATTAGTTTGCCTTGTTGTAGGGGCTAATCCTCCCCCTCTTATATTTCTGCCTCTTCCCCTCATGGACTTATCTTGTCTCCTTTTTATCTTCTCTTCAACCCTTAAAGCCATTTGGAAACACTTATTCACTATTTCTAGTGCTAAGATGCTGAGCTCATCTTGGATGTTCATCCTTAGGCCATTCAAGTACCTGGTCACTTTCTTTGACTCTTCCTCTTATCTCTTTGATCTGAGACTAAGTTTATGAAACTCTTGTGTGTATGCATTCACATCAAGGTCTCCCTGTCTGAGGTTCTACAATTTCTTATATATCTACACATCATAGTCCAAGGGTAAGAACTGTGCCTTGAGTTTGGTCTTCATCCTTTCTTAGGAGGTTATCATATTCTTCCCCTCCTTGACTCTCTCTCCTTATTCATAATTCCACCATGCAAGGGCAGATCCCTTCAATCTTTCCTTTGCCAACTTAACCCTCTTATCATTAGGGATTTCTTTATATTTGAAATGATTGTTCAATGCCTCAATCCAATCAATCACCTCTTTAGCTTCCATACTTCCACTATACATAGGTAACCCATCTATGGTGTCCCTATTGACTAACTGTAATGCATTTAAAAATTCCTTCTGGTCTACTAGTATCTCTTCTACCTTTTTACTAGTTTCTGCAATTTCTGCATTGCCTTATCACTATCACTTTCATCCTCACAATCTTTGCCTTTGGACTTCTTGAACTCTCCCAACTTGGTTGCAAGCATCTCCTCGATCAGCTTCTTAACGGTGTCCTGCGACATACTTTTGGGAGGCATCCTCTTCGTCTCTATCTCGCTTTCTTTGTCTGACATAAACATTCACAGACAATACCCAAACACCAACACTCCTACAAATCCTCAATTCGATTTGCAGCCCAAATCTTTTTTAGGCTCTGATACCACTATGATGCAGAGCCTCTGTTGACTTGTGACCACCAGTTTCCTTCACTGTTGCTGCCGGTCACCTTTTACACCTAACACAATGTGAATGTGCAATGTTTATTTCAATATACATTCACAAGATGCATTCACAACATGCATTTGACCATTGAGTCCTTTGTATGCCGATCAGAAGCTTATAACTTTTTCTCTCCTTTGTACCTTAACTCAATGTATCATCACAATGTACATCCACCACATACAACTGCGATAAGCATTTGTGAGATACACACAAACATACAACTATGATATATACACAGAATGACTATCTGACATACAATTGCGATATACACACAAAATGCATACTCAGTGAAACAACACAAATCTTCACTGATTTGAACCTCTACAAACTTTGTAACTTCACAACTGCACAGATCTGTTCCTCTCCCAATCTAACACAGATCTTTCACCCTACCAACCTAGCACATGACAATGCTAGGATCTTTCAATGCATACTGTACGCGATCCTGCAAGCATGGACACGAACAAAATAGAAAACAAAACACAAATCAATATGTACAGCCATTCCATCGATTTTGAAGAAATCTAACTGGTGGAATGGATTAAGAATCCATCTCGACCACAAAATAGGAAAATCGATTGCATAGAGAAACCCTAATGAATTGAATGATAGAAAGATGGACAACATAGAATTTTATTATGCCTTTCAGAATGTGTATATAGATGCTCTATTTCTCAAATACAAATCACACTATTCTCTGATCTGATCTCAACTAAACTAAACTCAACTCAACTGATTACATTCGATGATCTCCTCTATTTATCTACTCACCTGAGTAGTACCACCCGACTCCAAGCGGTTGGGAGACAAATCCAAGTAGCTGGGAGACAACTATCTAACAACCTCGTAACTGTCTAACAACCCTTGTGATTATAGATTTGCCAAGTGTCCTTGGAACTTACAACACAAACCTAGATACAAACTACAATGACATGCATTGGTCAAACAGACCTTATTACATGAATGGTTAGCTTAGGACCTTATTGGAAACATAAAAATGAACTGTAAACAATTAATGCCTTATGGAGGCCACTATGGATTGGGTTCTCCTGCACCATATGCTTTGGTATGTGATAATGGCCCTGCCTTTTCTTCTCTGAAATTTTCTAAATAGGCATTTGAATACGGAATAATTTCAAAGTTTTCTTCAAATTATTACCCTCAAGGGAATGGTTTGGCAGAATCTACTAACAAGATATTGTTGGATATCATTAAGAAATTAATTGTAAAAAATTAAAAGAGTGGAACACATTGTTAAAATATGCATTATGGGTAGATAGGACGAAGGTTAAAATTGCTTTGGGTAATGCACCTTATCACCTGGTTTATGGGACTGACCCCATACTTCCAGCGAATCTAAGAATACCTACCTAGAAATTTGCTAATGAGTATAGGCTTTGATGATCATAGAGAAGCTAGATTGGTCCAGATGTTACAATTGGATGAGAAGAGAGATCAAGCCATAGATAAATTTGCTAAGCATCAAGCGGTAGTTAAAAGGTGGTTTGATAAAAGAGCAAGAGTTAAAACATTCAGAATATCAGACTTGGTGTTGTGTTGGGATAAGGTACATGAAAAGAAAGGAAATCACAGAAAATTTGACAAATTATGGTTAGGTCCATTACAGGTCATTGAGATAATAGGAGATAATACTTTTAGGCTCAAAATGTTAACTAGAGAAGATGTGCCATTACCTATTAATGGTCAACATCTAAAACATTATTTTCAAGCCTAGAAGAAAGGTATGTTCTATGTTGTATCATATTGTATGGTTTTTTGTTTTGTTTGTTTTGTTGTTTGGCTGGTTTGTTTGTTGTGTTTCCTTGGTAGGGATGTTTATTTTGATCTAAGGTATGTAGGAGCAAATTAGCAACCAACGAAAACAATAGAAGTTTGAGAATTTAGGTTAATCATTTGAAACTTAGGCATAACTTGTGACTTTCATGAATGTAAATAACTGTTTGGCTTGTGAAAATCTTTATTCAATAATTGTGAATTGAGTATTCAAGGGAAGTTTCTCACGATGACACACCTAAAATCCTTGGGTTTGTTGAACATACCAGTGTAGGTGTTAAGTGAAAAATTAGAGATCACCCTTGCTACCATTGTAATTCTTAGCTTCATTTTAGAAAGTGATCATACCTTGCATCATGAATGTACAATGACAATATCTTATTAAATTTTATGCTACACAAAGTTATAAATATAAAAGGGATTTTACTAAAAATCTAAATTAAGCCATCTGAGTAACTCTACCAGGGCTATAGACACTTGCTGGCAGTGGGGCTCTACTTAGAAGAATTGCAACGATAACCTTTCCAGAGCTATGAACACCTGCTAGCAGTAAGGCTCTATCTGGTTGGCTATGAGGGAATGACATCAACTATGTAGTTTAACACCAGTCACTAGTATTTTCAACTCATTTTCAAGATGAGGATTATTAATCACATGCACACATTTAAACTCTATTGAAAGGTTCATACACCTTATTGAATACATTTAGTCCAAAGTAAATAATGTTTTACGTACAAAAAGTTAGAAGTTATGGATTTATTTCATTTGGTTTTCTTTGACTGATTTTATTTTAGTTGTTTTATTTGGTTGCTAGTTGTTGTGATGTTCACAACACGCCCCATTTTACCTCTGGGCAAACTAAGGACCCTTGTTGGGGCTATTGGTTTTGGTTTGTGTGTGGGTGTGCTTGGTGGTAAAGGGAAAAATAGGTAAGTTTTACAAACCATGTTGAAAATTGAAAAAACCTAGCAGTAGGTACAGACTAGAAGTATTGGTGAATTATGTGTGAAAAAAGAGTAAGGGTTTTTTTTTAAACTAGCAAGAAATTCCCAGTATTTTGAGAGATATGTTGTTTTTGTGGTAAAATGCAGTATTTTGAGGTTTGTGTGTCATATACAAATTCATTTGTATGTGAAATCTTTGTTTTTCTTGGGCTGGGTACAATCAGGTTTTTGTATCCTATGCTTGTATTCATGTGTTTTAACGTTTAAGTCTTTTGTATACAAGCCAGACCCGATAGGAGTTTGAAAGTGGAATGGATAAAGTTTCAAGTTTGCGTTGTATGTGGATTTGTATGTATGTTGGATTATAAGTGCGGTCTAGATACAAAGCGATATGCATGCATGGAATCGAAATTGATATACAATGTGGTTTATAATGGTACTTTTGAAGAATTGTATGTGCATATGTTTTAACTTTGCATCCTTAGGATACATACAATTGCATATTCCAAAAGTTATTGAAGCCTGACATAATGAGACATTGTTTCTTAGTGCATTATGGATTTGTATGCAGTCACTTGATATACATGCATGAACTCGAAAAGATTATGCAAAGAGATTAATAAAAGTCAAAAGCCAAAAATGATTGTATCTAAAAGTAGATATAATTATCGTTACAAAAGAGGGGCGCTTAAGTAAAATGGGACCCATGATAGTATCCTGTTGTATGTTGCACATACAAAACACACATACAAAAGGCACATACAAAAAGGAGATACAAAAGAGGAAAAGGTAAAACTCGATACGGATTCCAGATGATGATAAAATTGGATTAATATTTTTGTATGTATGAAAGATTGTATACATACAATCCTGATATAGAAAAGGTAAAAGTGCATTGTCGGGAAACGAAAGGAAAGTAAAATAGAATTAATGTACCGATTGCATTTGTATGTAGTTTTGTATCTATTTCATGTACATTGCGATATGCAAACAAAAGATACAAAACTGGACATAAGGTAAAAAGTAACATTATTTATAACCCATTGCATATTTTGGTTTGTATATTAACGATATACAAAGAGACATACAAGAAACAATATACAAAGAAACATACAAAAAGTGATATGCATGCAAAGGGCAGATTAACAGATACAATGTTTAAAATAAAAGATTAGAGTAGAGAGCCGAAGCCATATGGTACATTGAATGTAGAATTTAAAGCAAAACTAACATTGAAAGGATGAATTTTAACATGTTAGGGTAAATAAAAGATTGTTTTTCTTTCAGAATTGCATCGTGAAACTAAAATTACAGAGAAAGGAAACTATTACACAAATTGAAAAAATAGTTCACGACTTAACAGAATTTCAAAACATGAACGGCTTGAAAAAATAGTAAAGTGGGTCAACACTTGTGGAGTTGAGTTGTCATGGATATAGGTATTTATCTTGAATGCCATAACGGTTTAATTAATTGAAAATGCAAAATGGATTATCAGTAATTTTGTTTAAAAATGCAAGAAAGTGACAAATTACTATATTTGATTAAAGAAATTAGCTGATTTGTGTCAAATAATATGAAATTTGAAGTAGGAAAAGATAGAAGGGGATTAGGGTAAATGTAAAATGTAAGAAATTCATGGTAAAACCCTAGGAAAATGAAGTAAATAAAGTAGTTAAATATGTAAATTTTCACAAGCCCCTAAACAGAAGAGAACTGATCCAGCAGGTGAAGAGAAGGTAAAAGTGAAGAAAGAAAGAAAACCAAGGAAGGAAATGGAAAAAGAAGAATTGCCTATGCATAGAGGATATCAATCCATGATTAGCATGAGCAGGGTCACAACATATACAAGCATAGGATCATATGATGCAGATGATGTTCTTCAAAAAATCACAATAGCAGATGCTACCCATGACATGAAATGCATTTGGGATAGTGGATTATACAAAGCTGTAGGATTCGCATTGGCCTTGGAAGCTAAAGATCTGGTTTTGGAGTGCATAAACAAATATGATCTGAATACCAGAAAAGTAATGCATGAGAACCAAGTTATTGCATATTTGTCCACGGAGGAGATAACAAGGACATTTGGTTTGGATATTCAAAAGAAAATGATGGACATAGATATGGACTAGTATATAGAAGATTTTAACAGTAATGAAAGGGATTGCAAAAGCAAAATCTTCTATAGTTGGTATACTACAAAGAACAAACCCAAAGCTGTAGTGAGAGTGCCTAAAAACCTTCACAGAATAGATTTCAAGGAGGAAATGTATTTAATGATCACCATGCTGAGTAGACTGGTAGGGTTAAGAGATGCCATCAAATATGAACAATGGATGTTTACAGTAATTCAATTTATAAGTGAAGCAAAAAAGGAGGATGAACAGATTCACTAGGCTAAGGCCATTAGTACAGCCATATGGAAACAGGCTATGTTGAGAAAATAGAAGATGATGCCATTTTATTTATCATCATATGTATTATACTCCTGTGCATCTATGATTCAACCATATATAATTGGGATTGATAGAGTTGGGACCATGGAGAATGGCCCAGATCAGAAATTAGTCTATGACCATTATCCAAATTTGTAGGAGGATAATGCATTGAGGAAATATGCTTTAGTGAATGATGTATTTTATACTTACATGGTAAGAGTTTTAAAGGGAGAAAAAGATAAAAAGGTTATCTGAGGATGCCAAGAACACTATTGGGTTACACAGTTCATGGTATATATAATTCCAAAAATTTACATATATTAGAACTGAGGGTTTCAAGGGGAAGCCATTCATGCTCCCTAGGTATCCATCAAATAAATTGATTGTATTAGAGTTTTCAAGACAAACCCTGAATGCTTTCAGGATGTATAAGAAGAAGTGGAATAGAGGAAATATAAAGCTTCCTTGGGCTATTGGGAGATATTCTTGCTATAGTGAAGAGGTGGTTGGATACTTAGAGAATGAATTAAGGTATTATGGTTTTGAGGAGTTTGAGTTGGCAAGATGTTTAGATCCTTTCCATAGGATCTAGAGAACCATTGATTCTAAGTTCAAGCATCAAGTGCATATTAAAGACTAGTAGTCAGATTCAAAAAATGACAAAGAAGTGAGGAAAAGAGCTCATAAGAGGCTGACAATAGAATAGATGAGAACTATGGGGGAAACTTATGTGCCTCCAGAGGTTGAAGATGATGATAAGTTGTTACACCACAGTTATGAGAGTGCAAGGTTTGTTCCCATTGGTGAGCCTGATTGGACACAACCATGGAATACGTCTTTGGATGTACTATCCAAACCAGTCATATCATTTTCCAAGACATGGTTGAAAGATAAAATAGAAGAACTCAAGGCTAAGGGTACTATGCTTACACTCCAGAAAATGGGTAAGAAAAGGGGAAGGGAAGATCAAGATGATCTTCAATGCTTTTATGAAAAGAAGAGAAAAATTGTAGAGGCAAAGATTACTGAAAAAGACAAAAAATGCAAACTTAATGGATCGATATGCTTTGGGAGTTACAATAGCAAAGCCTTTAGGGACATTTATGGAAGTAGAGTCATCAACACATAATGTTGATACAGAGAAAGCTCAAAATATTAAGGGATCAACAGGGCAAAAGATTATGAGAGCCATTGCAGTTGAAACTCCAAAAGGACAAACACCAGTGTAAGGTGAAGTTATAGCTGCTCAACAGGTGGGTACTAGGTTGAGTAGTATACATAGTCAGTCCACATCAGAGGAGAAAAGGCAAACATATGTAAAGGTTAAGAAACAACTGGCTGGAGAAAAGCTGCAAGAGTTAAAATTTCATGAAGCTAAAAGGGTAAGTGAGACTATCAATGTAGAAAGTGACAGTAGTGACAATGGAGTTAAGGAGGTAGATCCCAGTGCAAGAGAAGAAACTGGGAAAGATGAAGAAGAAGTAAGTGAGTATTCTAGTGTAAGAGAAGAGAAAGATACTCAAGGATATATGGAAATAGAACAAAGTCAGGAATCAATAGAAGAAAATGTATAGGATAGAGCAGAGGCAGTAGATCCTTTTGCTACATTGGTTCCACCTGAAATCATTAAAGAAGTGCAGGATGTGACACAACAGATAGAAGAATCTGAAAAGGAAGAAACACCTACAAAAGTTCTAAAGGAAACACCAGTCCAAACTAAAGGAAAAATAGAGATAAATGTTTCTGGTGTTGATGTTTTAAATATACTGAATATGTATAGTGAAGAGAGTGATCAAGAAGAAAATACAGAAGAGGGAGAGAATACAGAAAGCAAACCTGAGAATGAAAAAGATACAAGTGAACTTGATGAAATCATAGGTTCACCTTCACAGGTGGAACAATCAAATACACTTGAAAAAGTGCAAGAGAAAGTTGAACCAAAAAAAGAAATAGTGGGAACATTAGGTAATCTTGAAGAAGAATCAGGTAAAATGGAAAATAAGAGACATCAGATTTCCACAGTCCATGATGATTGTATTACATATTTCAGGGATTAACTGTGTGTGAGTTTTTAACCTCAAATATGTAATTACAAAAACCACACACAGTTAATTCCTGAAATATGTAATTACAATCAAAATGGAAAATGTTTCTAAGGATCATATTGAGCATAAGGAGAAAAAATAAAGTATGGATATAGAAAATGTGGAACTGGATAATAAAGAAGAAGAAGAACAAAAGGAGTCTTCAAAAAAAGAGAATATAGAAGATGAAGAAGGAGGAGACACTGAAATAGAAGAAGATAATAATGAGGGAGAATTAGAAAAGCAGGATAATCCACTGATTCCAGAACAAGGCCCTCAACCTCAACCTCCTCAATAACAATAAGAACAACACATGGAATAGACAAAAATGGAAAAACCTCAAGAAGAGGTGATAGATGAAGACAAAATAGAGAAGGTTACCAAAGAGGTTCTAGCGTGGTTGGACTCTGAGGTCAGAAAAGAGAAGGTAGAGGTGAAATTAATACCTATTGATATAAAGAGTTTACTAGGTGGTTCTACACCACAGAAAGAGAAGAGAAAGGCTAGAACTATGTCAGCTATCAAGAGAGGTCCTTCTGGATCTAGAATGCTGTAGCTATCCATACCACAAAAAGACAAGTCGAAAGGAGAAATGACTATGGAAGACTATAAGATAATTAATTTGGATCTAGGCCACATGACTAGAGAACAACACATAAATGAATGGGAGGATATACATCAGGCCACTGCTGAAATATTGAAGAAGGATAAAGATAAACATGAATACTTGAAAGGACACATCATCCAATTGCAATAATTCATTAGAGGTATATTTGATCCTAATGCCACATTACCATAGTTACCCACTGAAATAATAGTATTATCAAAAGATGAAGTAAAAGAGATGGAAAATAAAAAACTTGAAGCTAATATTTTTGAGGAATGGTTCAAAGAATTCTTGTAGAAATGAGAAGAAGTGACAAAGTAAGCAGAAACATGTTGGGAAATGGCTGCGATAGAGAAGAATAAATGTAGTGTTCTTATGCAGAATTGTCAATTTAGAAGGGAAGAATGCAAATTGAAATTAAAGAAGCTTGAAGAAATTAAGGAAAGAGCAGAAGAATTGATAAATGAAGGAGCTATTACTCTAATGGCTAATCAATTGCCATAGGCCAGGTTAGAATTTAAATTTGAGGATGATATTCTCAAAAGATGTATCACAAGTACTCAAGACTTAGAGGAGATTGCTGATAAAATGACAAGGGTACATATGGAGATGATAGAGAAACTCATTGGGCATGAATGCATAGAAGTACCTGCATATGAATTAGAAAAGGCATTGAAGGAGTTTAAAACTATTTTTGCACCATGCTCGGTGAACCCTGCAGCATATATGAGTACAGAGATGATTGATTCAATAATGGAAACAAGTGCTAAGATCAGAATGTATAAGAAACGAGTTGAAGGTTTGGTAAAAGAAGAAAAGAAGCTAAAGGAAGCAATTAGAATGCAAGAATACATATGGACGTCCAGGAGGAGATCATCCTTTTATAGGAGTAACAAGTAATTTTGTAATGTACCTCAAAGAATAGAAAAGGTATCAAAAGGAAGATAATGCTAAGTAAGAATGTAATTGGAGGGAATTATCAACCAAAGTCAACAAACAAGAAGAAGTCAACAGGTATCTTTTATTTTGAAAAGATTCCAAAGGCATCCTTTGAGCCGAGTAAAGATACCATTGGGATATTTTGAAAACAATTAGGAATTGATTCATACCATTGATCTGGAAAGTTTGAATGCTGGCCATTGGTGGGATTTTGTAACCATAGCAGTAGGAAGCTTCAAAGTCTATATAAGAAGCTCTACTACTTGTATTCTTCATACAGGGATTTTGAATTGTTAGCTGTAAGTTGTAATTTGCTAAGTGTTGTAATAGAGAAAGCCTTTCTTTAGTCCTAAAGGGAAGTCACTTGTGTCTACATTTAGGAGTGTGTGGAATGTCTAGTCTCCTCTGTGTATCTGTGAAAATGTTTGTAAGTTTTCTGGTAATTTGGATCAATGCAACAGAAGTCACTACTACATTGTAAATCTTGTGTGATTTTATACCTGAAATAAAGGTGAACTCAGGATTTTGCATCTATTACAGAGTGTGTTCTGAATTTAGCTTTTGTTTGATGTATTATTCTTTAAAAGATTGCAATCTCTCATGTATGTTCATGAAAATGCTCAGAACATTGTATGTGTAGATTTAATTGTTTTTAACTTTTCAAATTATTATATTCTTCTAGTACGTGAGTGGCAGAACATTTATATTTTAGAAGATTGTTTCTAACCTAGATCTTTTCTAAACTTTTCTCCAAACAATTGATAAATAATTAGCTTAAATGCAAAATCTGAAGGGAATCATCATGCTTTTGAACAAAGAATAAGGAATTGTTATGATCTCTGACAATTTTCATATAAATTTGAAAGACAAATTTTGTTTTACTAAAATTCATGCAAAGCTTTAAGATATAATAGTCAATTTATGCAAAAGAGTAAATACTTTGGTGATATTTTGAAATGATTTGCGTAATTTGAGGTCCAGCGAGTCTTTAATTACTTTAATTTGTGTAAGGCCCCTTGAATATTACAGTTTCACATCAACCTACTAAATTATCCCCAAGGTCAAGACCTAACCATATAGAAACTTGAGATTAAGAATTTTGAGTTTATTCTTCATATTTTTCAAGATAGCTAAGGTTCATTTGTGAAGTTTAACTTTTGTTGAATGTGTAAAAACACTCGTCAACAATTCATTTACACAACATCTAAGATGCTGACACATGGAAAAATACTCCTACCACAAAGTGGGACACCTATCTCCTCATGTGAGGACAAAATTACAAGTTGTCATCTTCCATGTAGGATGACACATCACCATGCCACATCCCACAAAATGACAATATGGAATTTACAATTAATTTACAACATAGGAAATGAATAATCAAATACAATCATAAAGAATGCAAGGAATTACCAAGGTTGAGACACCTTAATTCCCAACAGAGCACGCTCCAGATTATGTGGTTTTTGCTACAATCTGGAAAAACATGTCTTTGGATGTCTTAAACATAGTCCAAGACTTTGGGTTGTAAGCCCAAGACAAATCCAATCCTTAGGCTTGGAAATAACCAAGGCAACACATAATGTGATCGCATTATGTGAATGCACATAACGCGATCATGTTATGTGAATGCACATAACACAAGTTACATTGTAATTCGAGTCATGCTATGGTAAACTAAAACAACTCTCTCTACGTCCCTCTCTCTCTCTGGCTCTCCCTATCTCTTTGAGAGGTATGGAGATAGGGAGAAAGTGATATATAGGGAGAGAGAGATAGATAGAAAGAGAGTCATAGTTTTCTTTTTTCCATTTCCTTCATCGATAAGGGAGAGGGAGAGATAGAGAAATAGAGGAATGATAGGGGTGAAGGAGGTAAGAGATATGTAGATAGTGAGAGATAGATAGGTAGAGAGAGAGAGGAGATAGATAGGGAGAGGTAGAGGAGAAAGAGGGGAGAGATAGGGTGATAGAGAGTGAGTGAGATGTCTAGAGAGATAGAGAGATAAGGGAGATAGAAGTTTGGGGTTTCTCAAGTTTAGGGGTTAGTGGTTATGAATTAGGGGCATTATTTAGGGTTTAGAGGTTTAGAGAGAGAGATCTAGATTGCTTTTGACATGCAACCCTAAACCCTTAACCCAAGCAACCCTAAACTCCTAAACCAGGTAAATAATGCCCCTAAACCCTAAACCCAAGAAACCCTAAGCCTCTAAACCCTAAACCCAAGAAACCTTGAATCTCTATCTCTCTATCTTTATCATCCTTCTACCTCTCAATCTCTCTTCCTAAACTTGAGCAACCCTAAATAATGACCCAAAACCCTAAACCTAAGAAACCATAAACACCTCTCTCTCTCTAGATAGAGAGTGAACAACATGTCCAGAGACATAGAGAAAAAGACTGAGAGGTGGAGGGATGGACATGGCCAGAGCCATAGCTAGAGAGATTGAGAGGTAGTAGGATGATAGAGATGGGGAGATTAGGGAGAGATAGGGAGATAAAGGTTTAGGGTTTCTTGGGTTTTGGGGTTGAGAGAGAGAGAGGTGTTTAGGGTTTCTAACGGTTTAGGTTTATGCTCTCTCTCTCTCTCTCTCTCTTAGTTTTCCTTTTCCTTTCTAATTTCCCTTTATATCCCACCAATTTCCCCTATTTTACTATTTTCCACCTCTCCTCTCATTATTCTTTCCATCTAATCAACTTTCATTTTATCTTGGGGTAAATGCAAGAAGTTGTGTCTAGTTAAGGTGGAAGTTTCAGAGTTAGAAAAAGATCCAAAATCGGGTAACTAAAAATGGGATCCCATTTCTATAAAATGGGATCCCGTTTTGGGTCACAATCCTAAGCCTAAAATCCAAAACGAGATCCTGTTCCTTAGCAGGATCCCGAACCTAGAACCACAAAATGGGATCCCGTTTTGAAAAAGTATTAATTTTTTTTTAAAAGGGCAGAGACCCCATTTTTCCTAGCGACAAGCGACAGGCGACAGGTGACAGCTGAGAACAAGATCCCGAGTTGAGTCACCATCAAAACAACAGGTAAGTGGATTTTTCCACTTCTACAATTTAGCAATCAATCTTTTGAAGTTTCCCTTGTTTTTTTTGGTGTAAAATACAATCAAAATTTAAATTGTAAACTGTTATTTAGGGTTTCTATTTATGAAATCAATAGATGTTTTTTGACATTTTAGTTGTAAAATACAATTGAAATTTTGAAAGGCTATATCATATAAAAGGATAGAATTTGAACAAACTGTCAAAATTTTGTTTAAATTTAAGAATTGAATAGCTGTATTTAGACATTTTAGCTATAAAATACAATTGAAATTTTGAAAATTCTGTATCATATGAAAGGAGAGATTTTGAACAAACTGTCAAAATTTGATTTCAATTTGAGTGTTGAACAGCTGTATTTACACATTTTAGCTGTAAAATACAATTGAAATTTTGAAACGAATGTATCATATGAAAGGAGAGATTTTGAACAAACTGTCAAAAATTATATAGCATTGGGATGATATATATATATTTGGTTTTTATAAAATTTACTTATATCAATATATACATTATTGTATTTTAAAGGCATTATTGAATAGGTAACTATCATGTAAAACAATTACAACAAACCATAATAAAACCTTTATCACGTCCTTCATAATCAAACCTTTAGAGACAACCAACTAATCAAGAATTGAGAAGATTTTACAGTTTTTGTGATGGCCAACTAATCAAGAATGAAATCAAGCCAACAAATGTAACTTTAGAGACACTTGTAGCTGTCCTCACTAGCTAGGTTATGCCCCTAGGATGAACATCATGATGTTAATTGTGATACGAGCCTAACCTCATTGGTAATGCTTCCCCTAATCTTAATGACATTGATGTAGGCCCCACTCATGATCCTTACGAAGATCTTGCCACCACTAACCTCTTTCATGATAGGTCACTATCCTCACCATCTCCTTAGACCTATAATACCTTGAACTTATCGATTGGGACCAACACGACCCTTTATGATTTGATGTTTTCCAAAATGACGAAGCCATCATGAAACTTATGAAGTGTCAAGACCACATCCCCATTGTAATCATAAGAAAGACTTTTCCACCATACTTAACACCTATGCTTATTTTGGAGAGAAAGAAGAACCCTTTAGTCCTAAGGCACCCTAGTAGGCAGAATAGCAACAAGATATAAGAAGAAACTTGTGGTCGATTAAAATGATACAATAAAAATGGACACTTCCCAAGAGCTCCTCAATGACAAACTTCACCTTCCATTAGATACCACTCATATACAAGACATGACTCCCCTCTCCTTGTTGAGGATGCTATAGACATCAACCTGTGAATAGAAGAGGACCCTAAACTCTCTAAGATAGTAGCTCCACTGGACCTTGACATCAAAGAAGGCATAACCATCACCCTTAAAGATTACGGTGATTTCTTCGTGTGGTCTTATGGTGATATCCCTTGAGACTCCATCTTTAAAGTCATGCATCATCTTGTGGTTCACCTCAATGCCAAACCTATTCAATAAAAGCTACGCAAAATGTACCCCCAAGTAGCCCTCTTGGTCAAAGAAGAATTGTATAAACTCTTGGATGTGGGGTTCATTCAGACTATTACTTATCCTAAATGGGTCTCTAATGTGGTTTAGTTAGCAAGAAAACTAAGAGAATTCATGTTTGCACTAACTTTTGAGACATCAAAAAAGGATACCCTAAAGATAGCTTTTCTCTACCAAACATTGATATGATCGTGGATCTCATAGCCATATATATAAAATGTTATCATTAATCTAGATATAATATCCCTTGAAACATTTGAGTTAGACATGGAGACACCTAGATTATGGAGAGGTCTATGTAAGAAAACACCTCCTATAGACTCAACACAAACTTATCCCTCAACCCTCTAAATTGTGAATTAAACATCATTTGATTACCCTGGAACACACTATAGACAACTTTATACAAATTTGGGAAAAGATATTTTCTCCTAACAGAAACTTGTATATGTAGAAGTATCTACTACTACATTAGATTTGATATACTTCTTAAAAGGAAAGAGTTGGGACTAACAACTAAATAGAAAACAATAATTTTGCAAATAGGAAATAGGAAACAAAATCGAGCTAGAACCATCTTGACTAATTTATCTTTTTCTAGCTAGATTGAATCCCTACAATCACAAGTTAAAAACAAAGCATCAAATTCTTAATTAAATTTAAATCACAAATCATTAGAATATATTCATCTTCATACTCAGATTAGTCAGGTAGGCAACTAGTAACTTCAATCCTATCTCCATTATCAAATTTGGTTGCCATAGGAAACTTCACCAAATTTAGGTTTTCAGATCATGTGGCATGCACAAGATATCCACCTCAAGGTAGTTCTCCAAGTCTAGTTATAGTCTTGCAGATGTTCATTATGATTCTACCTAGGTGATATGATAGTCCATTGGTTTCTATGACATCATTCAATAGCATAGATGCATCTGTTCTAATTCATTTCTTTTGTCCAAAATGGTTGTGACAATAAAAAAGAAGCAAGTATTGAACTCATAATCAATAGGAAACCCCCGGTCATAATAGGAGGTCTTGAATTTGGTTCCAATGATTGTGAGTTCCTTGTAGAATATGATGAACCTTTTGAACAAGAGAACCTTGTAGACCATGATGCATATCTTGATTTAAACTTGAACATTATCGTCATGTGAATGCTTTTAGCCATCCTACAACCTCCTATCACCCTTCATCCTCTTATAGGGATATGGACCACACAACCTCTCCAAGTTGACCATGCCAAACCCAAAGTCACAATCCTAAGAGGTTCCTAATTTCCTCCCAATGATCATGAGAACCTTGTAGATCATGATGCATATATTTTGAACAAGACTACCAAGTTCCTTCACAACAAGAACGTGCAAGTCCAAGTTACCCTTTTCACCAAGATTGAAAGTGTCCTTAAATCCTTATGTTACCTTTGACAAGGGGAACACCACTCTAGATTATGCATCTTATATGGGTATCCTTCATCATCATCCAATTGAATGCCTATCCAAGAGCCTACTAGTCCTATCCCAACACCACCATGTAATCCCAATCCTAATTCATTGGTCCATCCACCTTCTAATCCATCAATCCCTTCATTACCCTCACCACCACCTAATCCTAGACATTCACCCTTCATTGATATATATGTCTCTTTGATTATCTAGATAATGCGATTGAATCTCTAGAGGAGTCTTACATCTTAACAACAATTTCATTGTCCCTTTGTAGTTCATTGTCCCTCATGACAAGTCTGTTATTGGTTTAAGGCTATCTTAAAGGTCCATATAACAATCTACAGGAATTTAATAACAATTAATGTTCAGTCCTTAATGGTCATGACAACATTATACAAGATACTAAAGTTCACATTCAATGATTTCCTCTTTCCTATAGAAAAATTAACAAAATTGGAAAATTGGACCTAACTCCATAGAAAAATTAACAAAATTGAAACCTTGGACCTAACATATGATAACAAACCTTGAGAACAAATTTGAATTATGGTAGTCCTAATAGCCCTAGACTATTAAAGTGATCTATATATAATATTAAATTGATATTTCTTGTCTCCCTCACTATAAGAATCAAAATTTATCTCTCAAATGAAAATCCCTTGATTTCAATTTGAAAATTGCATGTATTTGTATGTTTAATTTAAATTTATTTTTGAAAGTGTAATTTCTTGAAATAGATGTATATAATTTATAATTTTTGAACATGTACATTATATGTTTATTTATAATTTACATATATATATATATATATATATATATATATATATATATATATTCTTGATTTAATTTTAAATTTGTATGTTTATATGTATATATGCAGGTTCATATCTATTTTTATATATATCATGAATCTAGATGATATTCACTTTGATGTTGATGACTTCCTCAATGCACAAGATGATCCGGCCCCACCCCCACCCCCAGCGCCAGATGCCCCACCTCCAACCCCACCTCCACCTGGAACTGACCAGGCTCGCTTACGAGCCATAATTAATGAAAATGTGGATTCCATACAAGAAAAATTGAATTCCATTCGCAATGAATAATTTATGCCTACTCACGTGGTACATTTTGCATCTTTGATACAAAACATTGTAGATTATGTGAGGTCTATTGACTCAGACTTTGATGGATTCCAGAAATGGAGAGAGGAGAGGCGCCAATTTTATGCTGATGGCCTCTCCTATAAGACTATTTTGGATCTTAAAATCACAAAAGCTCAATTAGCACAATATTTTAGACATCCCATTACAAATGAACCTATTCCTGTAAATAAGAAGAGAATATCAATCAGGTGGTGTAGGCATGAAGGAATGTCTACCAATTTTTGGGACAGATGGTGGATGGTGTTTGATTATCCACCTCATGCTAATTGTGAGGTTCCTTTATATTTTTTGAGAAAATTATATGCAGAGTTTGTTCTGAATAAAAAAACCCAACTACTTTGATTTTAGATCATTCCAGGGTATTGGTGGTGGCATGCCACAACAGAGGTTGGGGGCACAGGTTGATCCCCAACGACCCGTGCCTATTCAACCTCTTATTGACCCTCCTATTTTTGCCATTCCTTCACCCTTCCAGCATCATGCAATGGTATCCACACTAGGCACATTGAGTACACTCTCAGGTAGCCTACATGAGCAGACTTCTATGATGGTAGCTTGGGTTAGAGAACATGGAGGAGTTGATGATGGAAGTGGTCCTAGTACCACTCCACATGTGTCAATGCCTCATACATGCATGAGTTGCAATCATTTGTGTTATAGACCTTATTAGCCAGCTGCACCCACTTTAGCTACACATGCATCATCTGATAATGTGGGTGAATCATTTGTTGATTATCTATTTGTTGAGGATCATCCCACTGATCATTCGACACAGGTATATATAGGTTATGTACACATGTTGAATTTATAACAATTTTTTAAGCACGTGTTTTTAATCAATATATAGATCAATTAAATTGTAATATTTTAACAATCGAATTGTTTGGTGTAGATGATGGCAACAGGGACCATTGATCGAATTAATTTTTCATCGACACCTGTTCATCTCGGGCACCCATTTGGGGTACATTTTGAATGATTTATATTTTAAATATTAATTTTATTTGTCTTGATATTAATTTGTAATTCAGTCTTGAATGTGTGTACATTAAATATTTATGAACTGGTTCAGGCTTCTTCCACATTGAATCCTCCATCTCAGGGTGTCTCGAGTGCTCCTCCATCATTGGGCATCTCACAGGACACTTCTACAGTATGTATATTATTTTAAAAAACTATATATACTTAGATTTTTCTATTTTGATATATCAATGTATCTAAAAACATGCATGTACTATTTAATATATATTAAAAATATGTCTATGCAGGTTGACACAACAATGAGGATGGGCATTGCAGCACACTTGGATAATCCAAGTTTATATCAGGAGTCGACTGCATTTCAGGTTGTTCAAAAATGTATAACATGTACACAAGTCAATTATATATATGTTTTAAAACCTAATTTGTACACACATGTGCTAACTAAGAAATGACCTTGTACAGGAGCTTGTTAGTGACGCGTTTCATCAACACACAACACATGTAAAGCAGGAGGATAGAGGAGATGGGCAGCCTGATACGGTATAATTTAAAATTTAGATTATATTTAAATTAAATTAAATTAAATTTCTTGATAGATATATATGTTGACATGTGTTCAAAATTATTTTTCTTTTATAGCTTGAGACATGTCATGTAGCTAAGCCTGTAGAGACAGGTCCTAGAATAGAGGATGCACAACAAGTTCCTCTTACAGTATAATAATTTAAATATGATATATAAATTATAAATCAAATTGAATTAAATCATTTTTAAAATTGTCTTGTACATCTAATTTCAACTTGAACTTTCTCTTGTATTAAATAGATTGATTCAGAGCATGTAGAGACAGGTCCAGGTGCACTAGAGCATGCCTCTCAGCCTCACATGGTAATTTAATTATAATATGATAAAAAATATAAATTTAAAAATTGTCATTAAATAATTTTTAATCATCTTACATCTAATTTCATCTAAATCTTTCTCTTCTACAGAGTGATTTAGGTCATCTGAGTAGTTCACATCATGGTGTGAAGAGGACTCTTGATTATAGAGATAGTATGTGATAGTTATTGAACATGGGCTACATAATTTGACTATTTCATGGACTATGTTATATACTATTTTTCATCCAGACTTTATATATATTGTTGAACATGGACTTTATATTTTGAATGTATGGGACTTTGTATATCTTTTGAGTTCATGGACCTGGAGTTTATACAACCTGACCTTCCTTTATTTGTTCTTGTGTGGGTTATTTGGATAGACAATAAGTAGGCATTGTTTTCTTCTTGTGGATATTGTTGTTTTATTTAAGTAGTTTATAATTATGGAAATCTTTTTTAAGGTTATATATTTGTTTAATCTTCCCCTTATGACTTTATATAAAGGAAGTTGTAAATGACTTTGTATATTTGTACTCTTTTGTTTGGTTGAAAAGTATTTCATTTTAACAAATTTATGAGTAGTTCTTTCCAAAACTTGTATATGCAAAAAAAACCACTTGAAAAAACATGTTTTGAACCTGTCTTATTTGATTTGAATCCTAGGAGGATTAAATGATGTCCAAACTTGTAATTTAGTGTGTTATGTTATAGAATTTGTAGTTCATATCCATAAAGAACTCTAGATTAGTATGCAAATACACATTCAAGATGAGCATAAGACTTTTGTAATATAATTGTATTGGATGAAAGAAGAATTGTATAGTATTATACATGCCACAATTTAATCGTATGAACTTCTCTATCTATACAAATGATCCAAACATATAAACATATAAACCCTAACAAGATATCCAAACATGATAAACTAATTAGAAGAATAATGTTGATGATGTGCAAAATTGATTCAACACTTGTTGATGCATATTTTGAAAGGGAACTTCTTCCCCCAAGGAATTTTAATAATTTCAAACATGGTAAAAATTTAACATCTTAGACTAGATACTAATCTACAATACTTTAAGTTTTTAATCCCAATCTAATAGATTT
This sequence comes from Cunninghamia lanceolata, assembly GCA_027924645.1. Classification (NCBI taxonomy): domain Eukaryota; kingdom Viridiplantae; phylum Streptophyta; class Pinopsida; order Cupressales; family Cupressaceae; genus Cunninghamia; species Cunninghamia lanceolata. The sequence goes on along the minus strand of BSBN01000809.1, from coordinate 40,613,716 downwards.
TATAAGAAAATTGCAAAATAAAGGTGAGAAGGAGAAGCTACGCTCTTCAATTGCTTAAATGTCTTGGTAAGATTTATTAGTGGAGCTTTGGCTACCCTTGTGCCCCATTTCTTGATATCCTTCACTAGGGCTTCTAAGATTTGTCAGGTCTTTTCTTCACTCTAGAAAATATCAACAAATTAACACATCACTATTTCAAAATTTTCCAATACAAAAAATAAATAGTATCGATGTAACAATGTCTTACTATTTTATGGAACTAACTAAATAGTATCGACCTAAGCCCACACTAATATATCACATCATCTAAATAGTAAAAGATCATGGCTCATTTAAGAATTTGATACACAAAATAGAACTTGCTCATAACTTTAGTCATAGTGATCTATAAGTTATATTTGTTTAATTTAAAAAAAATCTATTTTTTTTCTAGTCTAGGATTGTGTAGGAAAATAAACATAGGCTATAGTTATTTAGGTCTAATAGCATGCTTTTTAAATTTTATTAATTAGTTAAAATAAAATAAATGAGTTGAGACTCATAAATGCAAATATAAACAAGAGGCTTAGAATAGCTTATCTCTCTTTGTAGATTTTATATGGTTGATGCTAGAGATTATTTCTTCTAAATTTGCTTGATAATCAAGATCTAGATTATGCTATTGGATTAGAATTTATTTGACAATCATGGATTTTCTCATTACTTTTTGTTTACATTGGGAAGAGGACATATACATTTAGTGACATATGTTAATTTCATATCATTGCTAACATAGAGAGGACATTTACATGCATGATTCACATCATGGACATATAATAGTTCATCTTCATTATTGACCATGTCAAATATAAAGAAGAAATTTTAAGGATAGAATAAAGATGATAGTGTAATCCAGTTGGATTGAGAGATATATGGTTATTGAAACATAGAAGTAACATAACTGCACGTAGGATGTACTGTGGTCCATTAACAACTTCAAATTGGCCATGTTAATTAACCTATAAAGATGCTAACTTTTTGGATGTCTTAAGGGGTCCTAATTTACGATGTCTTAAGGGGACGTCTTAAGTTCTCAAAATTTGGTGAAGTTGCCCAAAGCAACTCAATTTAACAATATAATAAAATCAAATTTAAAGTAAATTCAAAGTAGAAAAACATGCGTATAATTTAACAAATAAAATATATAGAATAATAATTTTTACAAAACTTGTAGGGGAATGTAGAAGGTCTTCACGCCAACTCAAAATAATGTTTACAAAACTTGTGGGGAATGTAGTAGGTCTTCACACCACCTGATATAAAAATAATACAAGCAATTTATCAATATATCATCAAAACATGTATTTTAATAATTTATATAAAACTATCTAGATATACACAATTTGTACCTGTATTTACAAGTGCCTCTCAAGTTTTTGTTTCAAAGTATGTGATCAATTTGTGATGATGACCTAAGGATATAAAAGGATAATTTAAATCAATTTCAGCTAATAACACACAAGAAATATCAAAACATGTATTTAATGTATTTAAAAGAACAATATAAATCTATTTAACTATATTTACCTGTATTTACTTATTCCATTGTACCATCTCCATCCTCTCTTTTTTCCAACGCATCGATGATTGTCTCATGGTCTTCCATAGAAATGTTCCATAACTCTTTATTTGTAGGTTTTCCACTATACCTCTCCAGTTTTATATTTGTTGCCAACACCAAATGTGAGTAGGGTATAATCTTCTTATATGTTTCATAATCTTCGAATGCAGGCAAACCATTCTTCCTTATTAGGTATTTCCGTAGCCAAATGTCAACAACCACCACCAAACCTATTAGATAATGATAGCCACCATCAAAGAAATTATTAAAATTTGCTTAAGGGGATCAAAGAAGTTCTTAAAATTTGCTTAAGGGGATCAAAGACTTGTTATCAAAATTTGCTTAAGGGGATGTCTTAAGGGGATCACCAAACCTGTTGGATAAAGGAAAGCAATCATCATCTTCTTGAGGTGCTGTTAACTTATGTTTAGTCTCCACACAATGAGCCAACCAATATTCTATTTCCTCTTCATTCTTCTTTGGTGCAATAACAGCATACACATGTCCTACAAACAAATTTTGATTCAATAACTTGCACATGTCCATAAAATTTGACCAATCAACATACATGCATTCATATGTACACATATAAATATAAATAAAAGCATTACAAATTAGTAATGAAGTGAAATAAAATAAAATATAATTTGAATTAAATTACCTTCTTGTACAAGGTCTGAAACACAGTCATAATCGTCTGATGCAAACAGTTGATCATTGTCTTCAATTGTTGTTTCATTTTGATCGTGTGCTTGTGCAAGTGTCAATGGTCTTTGCTTCCACTCTTCAACCCATTCTGTATTCTCACATGCTTCCCAATCTCCTGAAATATAAAACTGAAAAAAACATGCAAGCTCCCTTGTCTAGATAGTCCATGTACTTGCATTCAAACTCCTAAATGAATGCCATTTAGTAGATCCACTGATTGTCTGACAATCAAGTCTAGGTAGAATGTTTTCTTCTTCAACCAACCAAAAGAATTGACGAACTGTAGAGTACTCGCTTGATCCAGGTGTACATAATCTTGTATTGAACCAATCTACAATCCCACGTGCATCTTTAAATTTTATTGCATCCTTAAATTTTAATTGTTGTCTAGCAAGAATTCTTTTAACACATGCACCAGCTCCATCATGTTCTCCTTTACCATGTCCAGCTTTAAAAAAATTCCACATATGTTGGACATTATTCTCCTTGTGAACCCTACTTAACCAACAGAACATTTGAGCATTCTTGAACTACCCCATACAATTATTTGACTATATAAGATGTTCAGTCATCTAGATTCTTTTTTCTCTTAAATTTGTATAAAATATATTGAAACAAAATTGAACAAACTCTGATGAGTGTAACCGGTTGTCACTCAAATAGAAATGATACTCCCTCAAAACTTTTCTATCATTCTCTGTACTATCATCTGCATGTCTATAAACAATATGAACAAACATAGCAACCAGCACTGAATTGTAATATTGTGATTGAATTTCCTCTTTCGGAGCTAAAGTATAGTTTTCCGTAAAATCAACCACTGATAGTATAGTACCAACTGGAAATATGTTTCTACATTCACGAAATTGTCCATCAAGCCATCGAGCTTGTTGAGAGTGCTTGACATATTTTGGTACAATTTTACTCTTAAATTCTAATATGAATGCATGCACACTAACCTTTTCTGTAATTAAATCACAACACTTTCCAAATTTTCCATCTTTTAAAGAATATTCAACATTCTTAAATCTTTTAACATCTACTAATTGTTGTCCAAAATCATTTTCAACACTTTCATGCATACAAACTCTTAACAAAGAAAGATTGCCACAACTAGTGCATTGTCCAGAAATACATGAACATAAATAAAATGATTTTTCATTAGATCTTTCATAAAACAAACTTGATATAAACTCTTTTATTACTTCAGTTGGCATATTAATATCACATTCCTGTATAATCATGTTACTATGTAAAGTACAACATATATATTGAAACACATCATAATAATAATGAAATTGAACATGTGTTTTACAACAACAAGATATTCTTTGCTTATTAATCTCTACATTCCATGGTTTGCATTTTTCAAAAGATCTTTGACTTATTTTAATATTACTAGGTAACACTAATTCACCACAAAATTTTCTGTAAAATTCAGTTTGCATTGTATCTAATAGGTATTTTGGATGAGGATCGCGAACTTTGGACCCCACTCTTAATTTTAAAACATCTCTAGCATTAGATGATACCCTAGTATTATCATGCCAATAATTTTTGATCAAAGATCTGATTTCAACATTTAGTTTCATGTCAGATCTCAGGAGTTGACCACTAAAATTCCAACATTGGTTAATTGGATCATTTTCTATACTTTCTCTTCTTTTTGCCGCTCTTACCAATGTTTTAGGATGTATTTTTAGAATTCCACTAATATTGCTTACCATTCTTCTATTCAAAGTTGTTTTATTCACTATAGTAGTTGTTATAGCTCGTCTTGCTGCATTCTTATCTTTGGATCGACTATTACTTCCAATAGCCTCAATGGCACTAGCAACAGTAGACATAGCATGTTTTAGTGATTGATCTTTTCTTCTTGGTTTAACAAAAATGCCTAACATTTTCATTACTTTTCTCATTTCCCACATTCTCATTAATTGCATCATTAGTTGACATTGAAACGATAGTTTTTTACAATAAAAAAATTCCTTGTATAATCTATTGGCATGTGTTCTTATTTGTCTCCAAGAAATTTTACCAGGAAGATTATCCAAAACATCTCTTTCAATTTTAAAAAAAAAATTGTCATTTTCAACATCACATCCTAGATTTTCATTTTCAACTTCAAAACGATTTTCATTTTCAACAACAAAATAGTTTTCATTTTCATTTTTAACAAAAGGATTTTCGTTTTCATTTTTAACAACAAAATGGTTTTCATTTTCATTTTCAACAAAAGGTTTTTCGTTTTCATTTTCAACAACAAAATAGTTTTCATTTTCATTTTCAACAACAAAATGGTTTTAGTTTTCATTTTCATTTTCAACAAAAGGATTTTCATTTTCATTTTCAACAACAATTTGTTTCAAATTTTGATCTCTACGAATATTATCAATCTCAACATTGTTATATCTAGCTTGTTTTAAATCTCCTATCAACACTATTTCCATTTCATTCAAAGGTGGATTTGAAGAAGTACCTAGATTTGTGCCTATTGAAACATTCTCCATAGCATTGATAGAGGGATTTGAAGACATACCAGGAGTAGTTTGTATAATCGTATTAGTTTCCACATTCACCTCTTGCAAATTTGCATTGTCTACATCCATGGTCTCCTCAATGTTTTTATCTTCAATAGTTGTGGAATTGGATGCTTCAGCATTATTCATTGATTGAATCTTTATTCTTCTATCTCTTTGTCTTTTTGCCTCCTTCTCTCTCTTTGCTTCAATTTCTTCAGGGGTTAATACCTTCCTATCTTTCCTCTTATTACGACTTTGTGATCCCATGATTAAAAAATTTATGCAACATGTACAAATGAATGTAAAAAACTTGAAAGCCTTTCTTCTTTGTTCAAGTCCTTCAAACAAGTACCAATTCAACAAAATTTCACTCAAATAGTGTCTCAATGATGGCTTCTATCAAAATTCAAACAATATTCCAAGTTGATGGACCTGCAAAAGAAAAAAAGATGGTAGAGATTGCTGCAAATGTTGCTGTCAGCCGTACTGTAGAGAAAGTTGCAGGGCTGACAGCCATAGTACAGTCTTATTAAAAAAAATAGACAAATAATAAATGGGATCATGTTTACTAAATGGGATCCCATTTTGTTTTGCACCGGTGGAGTAAGAAACGGGATCCTGTTATTTAAAATTTGAATTTTAAGCTTAGGTTTTGCTTTGTAACCCAGTTCAAAAAATGCTTTGGGGACCCAAACCTGACCTCTGAACCTGGTTTGACCTACAACTTGAAGGTTCTTGAAGGCCCTCTCAATGTCACAACAAAATATTGACTTTGGGCATATATCTGAAGGTCTATTTTACAGAATATTTTAACGAAATTAAAACCCATTATAGATCAAATAGTGTAGATTCCAAATATGTAATTTTTTTTACAATTGGATTAATTATTCTATTTTTTAATCAATTTCTGATGAAATAGGTCCATAAACTTTAATTATCAGAGGTTTTGAGTATTTTAATAACTTTTTATTAAAATATTTTTTTGTAAAAAAAATTGTAGGAAAATGTACTTTAGACAATTCTTTTCAATTTAAAAAAAAAATTCAAAAAATGTTAAGTTTAGGCCATCTTATGTGTGACGTACATGATGATTTTTTAAAAGACAAAAAATGGCCAATAAAAAATTAATAAAAAAATATTCAATAAAAAATTACAAAAAAAATATAGAAAATGTGCTTTAGTGAGTTACAAATCTTTTCCCAAAAGGATTTTCAAAAATATGATTATTTAGGTCAAAATATGGATGACGTACATGTACATGGTATAGTAAAAAAAAATGACTTTTAAACAGTGGTTTTTAGAAACACCTATTCAAAATCAGTTTCTGTCATCTGGGTAATAAAAAAAATTACATATTTGGAAACTAGACTCCGAGTACTACATTTCATATTTAGTGACTTTTTTCAAGATTCCACCTTTAAGTGCTTCAAAGTTTTAGGTCAAATGTGACAAATTCTGAAAATCAGGGAAAACACTCCACTTTTTGGCCAATAAGTGGACACAACTTCTTGCACACACCCCTTGTTTCCATTTCATTCTCTCAATTTATATCCTCATCCTTCTTTGCATGTCCTAGTTTTCTTGTTTCCATTTTCTTTGTTGTTAAGGGAGAGAGGGAGAGAGAGAGAGAGAGAGAGAGAGAGAGAGAGAGAGAGAGAGAGTCCTAGTTTTCTTGTTTCAATTTCCTTCGTCGATAAGGGAGTGGGAGAGATAAAGGGGAGAGATAGGGAGATAGAGGAATGATAAGGGGGGGAGAGAGAGAGAGGCAAGAGATAGGGAGATATGGAGAGATAGATAGGTAGAGAGAGAGGATATAGATAGGGAGAGATAGAGGAGTTAGAGGGGAGAAATAGGGAGATAGAAAGTGAGCAAGATGTCCAGAGAGATAGGGAGAGAGATTAAGAGGTAGACTAATGAGAGAGATAGGGAGATAAGGGAGTGATAGGGAGATAGATGTTTAGCATTCCTTAGGTTTAGGGTTTAGGGGTTAGGGGTTATTGTTTAGGGGCATTATTTAAGGTTTAGGAGAGAGAGACTGCTTTTGACATGCAACCTTAAACCTCTAAACCCTAAATAATGCCCCTCAACCCTAACCCCTAACCCTTGAACCCTAAACCTCTATCTCTCTATCTCTATCATCCCTCTAACTCTCAATCTCTCTTCCTATGTCTCTAGCCATGTCCCTCACTCTCTATCTCCCTATCTACCCCCTGAGTCTCCTCTATATCTTCCAATCGATCCTCTCTCTCCAAACCCTAAACCCTATACCTCTAAACCTTAACCCCTAAATCCATAAATCCTAGACCCTAAATAATTTCCCTAAACCTTGACCCCTAACCACTAAACCCTAAAATCTAGCAACCCTAAATTGCTAAACCCTAAACCCAAGCAACCTAAACCTATATCTCCCTATCTCTCCCCTATCTACCTATCTTTATCATCCCTCTCCCTATGTCTAGCCATGTCCCTCACTCTCTATCTCCCTATCCCTCCCCTTGGTCTCCTCTATATCTCTATATTGATCCTCTCTCTCTCGCTAAACCCTAAACCCTGAACCTCTAAAACTTAACCCCTAACCTCTAAACCATAACCCCTAAACCCTAAACCTAAGCAACCCTATAAGAGAGAGAGATATAGGAGATGTGGTAAAGAGGGGAGGGAGAGAGATAAATATAGAGAGATTATTTTTGACATGCAACCCTAAACTCGAGCAACCCTAAACCCTAAATAATTGAACCCTAAACCCCAACCTCTAACCCATAAACACTAAACCCTAAACTTGAGCAACCTTAAACTCATAAACCCTAAATAATTCCCCTAAATCCTAACCCCTAAACCCTAAACCCTAAACCCCTCTCTATATCCCTAAACCCCTAAACCCTAAATAATGCCTCTAAACCCTAACCCCTAAACCCCAAACCTCTATCTCCCTATCTCTCCCTAATCTCCCTATCTCTATCATCCCTCTACCTCTCAATCTCTCTCCCTATGTCTTTGGCCATGTCCCTCACTCTATCTCTATATCTCTCCCCTTGGTCTCCTCTATATCTCCCTATCGATCCTCTCTTTCTCTCCCTATCCCTTAAACCCTAAACCTCTAAACCTTAACAATAACCCCTAAACCATAAACCCTAAATAATGCCACTAAACCCTAACCCCTAACCCTAAACCCTAAGCCCCTAAACCCCCAAACCCCTAATCCCTAAACCCTAAACATAAGAAACCATAAACCTCTATCTATGTATCTCTCCCCTATCTTCCTATCTCTATCATCCCTCTACCTCTCAATCTCTCTCCGTATGTCTTTGGACATGTCCCTCACTCTCTATCTCCCTATCTCTCCCCTATGTCTCCTCTATCTCTCCCAATCTCTATTGGTATCCTCTCTCTATCTCTTTCTAAACCCTACACCCTAACCCCTAACCCCTAATCCCTAAACCTAAGAAACCCAAAACCCCTAAACCCTAAATAATTCTGTTAAACCCTAAACTTGAGTAACCCTAAACTCATAAAGCCTAAATAAGGCCCCTAAACCCTAACCCCTAAACCCTAAACACACACACACACACACTCTCTCTCTCTCTCTCTCTATGTCATTTCTGAGAGAGAGAGTTTTGCTTTTGTAAAATGCGATCGTGTTATAATGCACTCGTGTTATAACGCGATCGCGTTATAACATACTTGTGTTATAACGTGCTCACGTTATGACTTGTATGGGACCAAAAAGTCATGTGGCAACTTTTTGGTCCCTCATCTTTGTGCACTTACCCCTTACACTAAATAGATTGTGGTTGAGACTTTCTACATATAGACCATCTTCTGTCCTATTCTTTCCATCAATACTCACTGTGCCTTTGCCATATATTTTTATAGAGATGTTATCTCCAAACTTGATTGATTCACCATTCCATTTATCAAGAATGATCAACTTGCTCTTGTCTTCTATCATGTGACTTGAGAAACCACTATCTATAACCCATGGATTTGATTGTCCTTGGGCATGAAATGTAGCTTGGATAATCATTGAGTTTTCATCTTCATGATTGTTCTTCTTGATTTTCCATTCCTTATTTTGATCTTTCTTCTAATTTTCAGGAATGTCTATCTTTTTATATTGGTTGTCAAGATCAGTCATTTGAGATTTTGACTTTGCCAAGCTACACCTGCAAACCCTTGCTACATGCCCAAAATTGTTGCAAATATGACATTATATTATAATAAAATAAAGGGGCAAAAGAATTTATACTTGCATAATTTCTTCTCTTCATTCATGATCTATACTCATTCGCTTTGTGACCATACTAATTATAGCTGAAATAATAACCAGAGAAAGCATAATTGAACCTTTTCATGAATGTTTGTCTTGCAGGAGTTGATCTTTTGAATTTTCTTCTTTGAGTCATGATAGGGATGAAATCAACTTCTTCAATTTTCTTACTCTCTTTATTCATTGGGATTTCTTCATTTTGCATTGTCTTCTTTGAGTCAATTTTCTTTGTAGAAGTGAAGGATTGTGTGACTTCTTCATCACAACCCAAACCTAACTTTATGAATAGAGGTCTCTAAATGTTTATTATATCATCTAAGATTTCAGAGCTCTTTCCAAACTTGATATTCTTAATCAACTGAGCATGAACTTTTTAAACTTCTTTTCTCAATGAAACAACTTCTTCAAGTTTTAAACACATTTGATTTGGCTTTGAATGCATTGTTCATGATATCTATAATTTTTTTCCTTCTTCATTTTGAATCTTCAAGATAACAATCATTTCCTCTGATTCTTTGTGTCTTGTCTTTTGTTCTTCATTTTCTTTCCTTGCTAATTCCAAGTCTTCAAGTGCAGAGATTAGTTCATCTTCAAAATCAACTTCACATTCTTCTTCATCAATAGTAGTGCTATCTGAGTTGTCCAAGACTTCCATAGCCATGAATAGAGCTTCTTATCTTTCATCTTCTAATGGGTAGTTGTCTGCTTCTTCTGCTGAACTATAGTCATCCTTAGTGTAAAGACTTTTCTTGTTCTTGTTGAATTTAGATCTTTTGAAACCCTTGTTGCTATCTTTATTCTTTCTAAGAGGATATTTAGATGCATAATGCCCAATTTTACCATAGTTGAAACACTTGAAAGGTAGCTTACCTTTGTACTTACCTGAACCCTTCTTTAACTCTCTTACAAAGTGTGCCTCTTCTTCCTCAGATCCACTACTTGGATTAGATGCTTCTTCCTTCTTTGTTGCTTTGAATACAGTTTCCCTTTCTGATGTGTCTTTTCTTGCATTTTTCATCTCATAGGTAGTGAGGGTACCAAATAATTCATCCATTGTAAATTTATCCAAATATCTTACTTCTTCAATGGCGGAAACTTTTGTATCATACCTTTAAGGGAGTAATCTCAGTACTTTCTTAAAAACCACTGAATTTACTACCTCTTCACCTATTGAAACTATTGTCATTGATGTCAAAAGGAAGTTGATTAGATGTCAAAGAAGAAGAAACATTTCTAAGGAAAAGAAGAAGAAAAAATCTCTAAGGAATGAGTTCTATCTTAAATAGTTAGCAATCCACTCAGTTTGTGAACTCACAGGTCCACCAACAACCAGTTTTACCAACATCCAGTTGGCCAATTAAAAGTTGACAAAGAAAATTCTAAGCCATGAATGATTTTTTCCTTAAATCAGCAAATGTTTTAGTTGGCGAACTCTTAAGTTCACCGATAGGAAAGTCAAATGATGAATGCATGAAGAAGAAAGGTTTAAGTGCAAAGTAAAGTTTAGTTCATAAGTTTCAAGGTTCACAGATAAAGGAAAAGGTAAAGTTGAGCCGAAGAAAATTCAAGTTTAAAAACTCATCAAAGGGAAAGTTGTTTGGTTCGTGAGTTTTGAAGTTTGTCGATTTGTCGATTTGCCGATAAAGGAAAAAGTAAAGTTGAGCTAGCAAAAAATCAAGTTTAAGAACTCATCAAAGGGAAAGTTGTTTGCTTTGTGAGTTTGAAAGTTCACTGATTTGCCAATTTTTCAACAAAAGAAAAAGTGAATGTAAAGCAGAAAAATATTAAGTTCATGAACTTATTAATAGAAGAGCTAGTTAGTTCATAGGTATTGAAGCCGATTTGCTAACTAGCCAACAAAGGCTTGTGAGGACAATTTTGTGAAAGTCATATTTAGAGAAGTGAAAACAAGGTTCATGAGAATGAGAATTTGCCAATAGTGAAGAAGTAGAGTTCAAAGTTCACAGAAAGGTATTTTTGCCAATAAAAGGTTTAAGCGATGGTTCGTGAAAAGCAACTTTTGTCAATAAAGGTATGTGTGCCTAAGGTTCTTGAAAATAAGTTTTTTCCAACAAAGGGCAAGTTTGTGGATATCGTATATTTAAATTAAAGATTTATATATATAGTTAGAGGTCAACTTGGTGACATAGAACAGAGAGTTAAATGTTGGTGCCATTACAGTAGTGTGCGAGAATTTTTGTTTAGGGTCAACTCCCATGAATTAATGCAATAATATTTGTTATGGCCAACTTAGTTGTGTTAATTTAGGTCCAGACCTATAATGTGGATTGGGTAGACCTAAGATTGTGCAATTGGGGCCCAGTTTCAAAGCACAAAATTTCTGGATGAGTCACTCCTTTTTGAATTGTATACATTGAAATTAAAAATGCAAAAGCTGAGTTTGGAGATTGTAGTGCAGCTGACAATGAAGATTTATTTTGTATAGATCGATATGAAATGGAGATTAGTTTGTGCATTTGTGGGTGTCTGACATGCGAGTATTAACAACAAATCTAAATTTACATGCAAATGTGAATGAAGTGCATATGAATTTTTATAGAAGATAACTAGAGAATGGCACCTGTAGAAGAGTTGAGGAATTGAAGTAAAGACAACAACATGCCAATAGTATAATAGACTTATAATTTGATTGTAGTTAGAAAATAGTGTATGAGGTAAATTGTTTCATTTGTATTATAGAGGTTGATGCCTCATCTGGGATGTTTTCTAGCACATTAGGGGATTGATGTCTCCATTGGGTTGATGCCTATAGAGCTATGTAGCAAAGTTTGGTGACTCATCTAGTATGTGTAGTAGCACATTAGGGTATTAGTGATTCTATTGGGTTGGTGCCCATAGGCCAGTGCTGCAAGGAGTTGGAGCTTCCTTTGAGTTGGTGCTCATAAAGATTATTGTAAAACTCATTTAATTTTTGTGAGACTAGATTTGGATAGTAGATCTAAGAAGCTTTCTCACCATGGTTTTCCCATCCTAGGTTTCCATGTAAACTATGGTGTTATGGTCTCTTATGTGGATGTGTGAAATTGTTTATGGTTGCATAGTTCTTACATAATTTGATTAATGCAAAAAGATTCTATTGCTCCAAGTAAAAAATGGAATATACTAATTCATCCCCCTCTCAATATATCTATGTGTTCTAACATCACCAAGACCTTTGATTGCATTCACAACTTCATCTATTTGGAGTAGATAGTTAGCTATGTTCTCTTCTTCTTTCATTTTTAGATTTTCAATTTTACATTTGGAGGTTTGCAATTTTGCTTGCTTTACCTTATCATCTCCTTCATAAAGACTTTTGATTATATCCCATATGTCCTTAGCTATCTTGCACTGCATTACTTTGACAAACTCTATGTTAGTTAGACCACTTAGAATAGCATTCTAAGCTTTAGCATTGTTCTTACAAGCCTTCTTGTAAAGTACACATTCCAAAACAATAATTACTGAAGTAGATAATCTACTTATTTACATTAACTCAAATAAAAAGATAGATCTTCTATATATATCAATAATAATGTCATTACATCTTACAAATCTAGGTGCCATAACCAGGTGTTAGCACTATAAAAGAATATACAAAGTACATCTTCGGCTCTCATGCCATAAGTCATCTCAAAGAATAATAAGGTATAGTAATCAAGTACAAAAAAAGTATGAATAATAAACTGAATCACTGTCATCGGCTGCAACTAACCCACATGGTCATCCACAAGCTGAGAGATGGGAACATGGCCCAGGTGCTTTTTCACCCAACCACAAAGCAATTACACTTCCCTAGAATTCTTCATGACATGAAGGATACCTGACCCTACACAAAACTTGTAGCAACCTAGAAACAATTGGCAGGAGGGAACACCTAATGCAACCTGATGTCTAAATGCAAATCTAACTAGAGTGTGCAATATCTCAGAATAAGGATGTGGCAGAGAAACATATTAATATAGTTTTTCTATACATTCATTCATCTATTTCAATGAAGACATGGCTTGGCCCAAGGACTTATAAAGTAATAGTTAAATCCTAAAAAAGAGGAAAAGCCTTCTCTATTTACCCACATTTGACATCCTAGCTCGAAAGTAACCCAACACACACTCACACACATAGAAAAAGTAACTACTCTCTATGCATATTCATCTATAATATCAATGTGATGTACTAGTTGATTTCTTTCAGGAATTCAAATGATTATGTATTTCTAATGAAAATTATTTAATGAAGTGATATTACCACTATAAAGCATATCACATTTATACAATGAAGGGATGCATATAAAAGATCAATGAGAGCTTTCATATGAAGAGATATGCATATATATAGGCATACATACACAAATGTAAAGTATGCATTCCAACTCTCATCAATAGGGTAGTCCCAATAATCATAGCCAAAGAAAAAACATATATCATCAATCATACATATTTTAATCCATCATAATAACTATGCATAATTGTATGCATTCATAAAATAACCATGACAATTACTTGTTATGCATGTGATACCCATTAGTAAAATAATCACACAAAATATCCAATAGTTTGAATTACAAAATGAATCAAAAAGGTTGAGATGTGACACTTCTTATTATTCAGATCTGTGAGAGGATTTGTAGGAATAGTATAAACATCGATCATAGATCTCCAAACATCATACCATAGAGAGGTAAAATAAACTTCCATCCTTATACTCTAGAAAGCATAGTTGGATCCATCAAATTTAGGTTCTCTATTAGAAGTGGATCCTTCCTCTCCAGCCATGTGTTCTTATCCAAGATCTACCTTCAACTATTAGCCTGCACCAAGTAATTTAGCTCTTATACCAATTGTTAGAACACACAGATATATTGAGAGGGAGAGGTGAATCAATATATACCACTTTTTACTTGCATAAATATAATCTTTTCACATTAATCAAATTATGTAAGAACTATGCAACCATAAACAAATTCACACATCCACACAAGAGACCATACACCAGATTTTACGTGGAAACCCAAGATGAGAAAAACCATGATTAAGAAGCTTCTTGGATCTATTGTCTAAATCTAGCCTCACAAAGATAAAATCAGTTTTACAATAATCTTTATGAGTACCAACTCAAAGGAATATCCAACTCCCTACAACACTGATCTATGGGCACCAAGTCAATAGAATCACCAATCCCCTAATGTGCTACTAAACATACCAGATGAGGGACCAGCCCCTATTACACTACTTTATGGGCATCAATCCAATGGAGACATCAATCCCATAATGTGCTACAACACATCCCAAATGAGGCACCAACCTCTACAATACAAATGAAACAATTTACCTCATACACTATTTTTTTCTGAATTAGATGATAAGTCTATTATATTGTTGTCATGTTGTTGTTTTCACCTCAATTCCTCAACTCTTGTATAGGTGCAATTCTCCAATTATCTTCTATAAAAATTCCTTCGCATTTTATTCACATTCGTATGTATATTCAATTTTTTTGCTAAATAATCACATGTTAGACAAACACAAATGCACAAATTGATCTCTCTTTTATATCAATTTGTACAGAATAAATATTCATTATCGATTGCACTACAATCTCCAAAGTCGGCCTCTATGTTTTTAATTTCAACCTATATAGGGCGACCCATCCTGAAATTCTGTTCTTTTAAAATTTGGCCCAATTGACACAATCTTAGGTCAACCCAATCCTATTATAGGTTTGGACCCAAATTAAAACAACTGAGTCAACCATAACAAATAATATTTCTTTAATTCTAGGGAGTCGACCCTAAACTGAGATTCTTGCATGCTACTGTAATGACGCCAATTTTAAGTCTATGTTCTATGTCAACAAGTTGGCCTCTAACTATATATTTAAATCTTTAACTTAAATATATTATATCCATGAACTTAACCTTTGTAAGAAAAACCTTTTCTTATGAACCTTAGGCACACATGCATTTATCAACAAAAGTTGCTTTTCATGAACCATTGCTTAAACCCTTCATCGAAAAAAAAATCTTTTTGTGAAATTTGAACTCTACTTCTTCACTATTGGAAAATTCTCATTCTCATGAACCTTGTATTCTCTTCTCCAAAGATGACTTTTACAAACTTGACCTTACAAGCCTTTGTTGGCTAGTCGATGAATTGGCGAACTTCAAAACCTGCAAACTAACCAACTCTTCCTTTGATAAGTTCATGAACGTAATATTTAGCCGCCTTACCTTCACTTTTTTATTTTGTTAGAAAATCAGCAAATTGGTGAACTTCAAAACTCATGAACCAAACAACTTTCCCTTTGATGAGTTCTTAAAATTGATTTTTCATCATCTTAACTTTACCTTCTCCTTTATCAACAAATCAATAAATTGGTGAACTTTGAAACTCATGAACCAAACAACTTTCCCTTTGATGAGTTGTTAAACTTGATTTTTTGTTGGCTCAACATTACTTTCTCCTTTATTAGAAAGTCAGCAAATTGGCAAACTTTGAAACTTACGAAATAAGTTTTACTTTGCACTTCAAACTTTATTCTTCTTGCCTTCATCACCTGACTTTCATATCAGTGAACATAAGAGTTTGCAAACTGAACAATTTGCCAACTAAAGGCAGAAATCATTCATGCCTTAGAATTTTCTTTGTCAACTTTTCATTGGCCAACTGGATGTTAGTAAAACTAGTCATCGGTGAACATGTAAGTTTGTAAACCAAGCAAATTGCTGACTAAAGGCATAACTCATGCCTTAGAAACTTTTTCTTCTTATTTGCCTTAGAAACTTTTCTTCTTTTCTATCATCTGATTCCCTTCATAACTTCCTTTTGACCTCAATGACAATATACACCTTTGACATCAATGAAAACAATTCCAAGATATCTTCCTCCTTTGATTAAATGTTCAAGCACCTTGGATATTTCTCCTTTGTTGGCACGTTCAAACCCCTTGGACATCACTAAAGATACCATAATCAAAAAAATTCTTAATAAAACTTTACCCTCCCTTCATTCCAATGCCCTCACTTCAAAAGATGAAGCATTAGTAGATGAAGAGTGGTCTCTCACATTAAAACCCTTGGGGTTGGATGTTGAGCTTACTCAAAATGAAAACAATGTCAATTCAATCATCCTTAATAGACTTATTCCGCTCACTAAAGGGATAATGAATAAGTGCAATTTGCCTCTTTTCTCTAAACTAGTGATTACAGTTCAGGGTGATCCAACACCACCTTGACCCCTGGGTTACTTTCTCAAAATTATGAAACAAATTACTCAAAAGAATCAAGTTGTTCAAAATGTGTTGCAGAATCACATGATTGCTCACACATATAACACCTACAATAAAAGTAAGCATGCATCAAGTGTGCCCATCTCTCTTCCACCTTTTCAACCTATCCTATCTCAAGCACCTTGTCTTCCTCCACATATTGGTAAAGAATATGATCTTGTTGAGTAGCTTCATGATACTCTTGCTAAGATCTCTCTATGGGATTTAATACAAACATCACCTACATATGACAAAATTTTCCACAAGGCTCTACAAAAGGTAGTTGTTCCACCTTCTATTAGATCGAATGACATGGCATATTTATTTAGTTGTATGCATGCCACAACATCAGATATATCATTTCAACAATATGAGTTACCACCCATAGAATTTCAAAACCAAAATAAGCCTCTTATGATATTTGTCATGATTGGTAACATGAGGGTAGGATGCACTATGATTGATGGTGGATTAGGTCTTAATGTTTGTGGAATAGATTTGTTAAATAAACTCAATGTTGATACATCTTTAATTCAACTACACAAACTCAACATTTGTGGCTTTGATAACGTTGGTATGATATCACTTGGTACAATCACCTTATATATTAAGACTGGACCTATGACATTGCCTACCCTTATCCATGTCACACCTAATTCTCTTTCATACAATCTTCTTCTTTGTAGACCGTGGATCCATGCCATGGGGGAAGTTCCATCTACCCTTCATCATTCAATAAAGTTCATCTTTGAAAATGAATTAAATACAATTGAAGTCATTTTGATTCCAGAAAGATGATTACAAACAAAAGCGTGACATCAAATTCCTTTAAGTGATTTGATCCTTATTTAAAAAAAGTAGAATCACTATCCTCCACTACTAACAATAGTGCTAATTATGATAGTTTTGGTCCTTTGAATGCATTTTTCAGTGTGATGACTGGGATTTGTTAGATTTTACACCATCATTTGCAGGTGAATTCATATAAAATCTCACCCTCACACCCAAAGACCCTGAAGGTAAATGAAATGTCTTCAACACAACCTCTTACTGCTTCAAATTTTAAACTCAAGATTAATGATGATGGAACCTTTAGAATAGATGAATATCTACCTTCTTCTACATAAATGGCGGCCATTTGTGATAAAGTACCATCTAATTTTAATGCATGTCTTGGTAGTGACAAGGTCTCTTTAGATTTCAACCCCCATGAGAATTGTAGAAACAAAGATTGACCCTCCTCACCATGATCAAATGTATGATACTTCTACTTCTTTCAACAAAGAGAGTTATATGACCTCTCCTCTTACTTTAGATTTGAAGAAGCATTATGTG
The DNA here is from genome assembly GCA_027924645.1 of Cunninghamia lanceolata. Lineage (NCBI taxonomy): Eukaryota > Viridiplantae > Streptophyta > Pinopsida > Cupressales > Cupressaceae > Cunninghamia > Cunninghamia lanceolata. The sequence continues at coordinate 40,596,018 of BSBN01000809.1, read as the reverse complement.
CGTGGATTTAAAATTCTTTCTAAATAAGGATACAATGGAAATGGGTTAGGATGTAAAGAACAAATAATTAAGGAACCCGTGGAACTAACACTACACTTGTCTAAAGTAGGTTTAGGTTTCCAACCTTCTCCTATGTTCTCTCCACCATGTCCGCAACAAAAGGGATTTCTTCCTACCCCACCTAAATATTCTCATTTATCAAGCAACATGAGTGTATTTTGTCAAGTCTACTCAAAGACCACTTAATCACTCTTCCTACTCCAAAACATAAAAAGATTCAACAAAATAATTATTCATTACCACATTATTGTGCATATCATCAAGCACTTGGCCATTCCACTAAGGAATGTTGAGTATTATATGATACAATCCAACAACTTCAAACAAGGTTTGGCTCTAGCACTTCTCACCATGCTTGATGTATTCACTAGAGCACCTTGTCTTCCGTCCATTTTATAATCAAGTTGGGGGAGGATAAATTTTTATAGGTCGACTTGCAAGAGTGGTCCCTCTCTCTCTCATTGTGTTATTTATACTTGTAATGTGATGATTTGTTCTCCCTTGGCACCTTTGTTCGCATGAAGGTACAAGGAGTAAGAACACGTATCATTCATCTATATGTATCTCCATTATTCTATATGTTGTGATGTGCAATTGTGTTGTCTTTTCTTGGATTATTTAGCATCCTTTCCTGTTGATTCAATTTATGTGTATGTGATATTTCTTCCATCTATGTGACACCTTGTTGTTACATGCTCGACGTCATGCCATGACTACATAAGCCATTGTGTATCATGTCTATAAGCATCACCTTGGTTTGGTCATCTCAGGGATAACCCCTTGTCATGATGTAGCTTTTGAAAACACATTTCATTTTGGCACGTGCCTTTAAAAGCTTTTGTGCATGTTTTATATTTCTTCATCACTCTGCCTTAAAGGCAATTGCTCCCTAATGGAGTTATAAATCACTTTAAGGTGGGGGCATACATCATGCTATGAAGCCTTACTCTCATATTTCTATCAAAACACTTTTCTTGATGTGGATTATGTGTATTATGTGTTTGTACTCCTCTTTTCTCCTTATTTCTAACTAATTATTGCATCTTGGGGAATAATGCATGATGATTGAGAGAACATTTAGATCAAGGTCTCCTTTGTCATGCTGACTCAAGGTCTTCCATGTTATGTTTCTTATCATTGATGTATGATGCATGTCCATTCTCTTCATATATCCTTATTCTCTATATATTCTTCACGCCTCGTGCATTCCTTGCATGTTATTTCTCTATATATTCCTTATGTATTCTCCTTGAGTGTTTTGTGTGTATTCCATGTGTGTGTTTTGTGTCAAGTGTGTATAATTTGTGTATGAAATGCATGCTTTGTGTATCACATGTATACATTGTGATTTCTCAAGTGTATTCATTATCTTATCTCATGTTTGCTAAGTGATTCATGTATAAGTGAATTGTGTCATGTGTCTTATGTGTATGAAATTCATCATAGACTCCTAGAATCCTAAACTTGAGGGCTTGATCATCCCTCAATTTTGGTGACATTCTATGGCTTTCATGATCCTATGGGTTTGCAACCTTAGAATCCTAAGCTTGGGGGCTACTATTGGTCACAACTTGGAGGAATTCTTTGGCTTTTATGTTTTTTGTGATCAAAATTTGTCTTCTCCATCCTTTAGTGTGAGTTCAAACATAAGTTCATAGTCATGCTAAAGTGGGGGCTAAATGTAGCATCTTTAAATGTGTACACTACCATTTTACACTTAGTTTAGCACCCGGGTAGACCTAAATTGTTTACATTTGTTAATTAGGACCTATTATAACACTATTTTTAGCATTAAACATGTGATTATTGATCCCAATGCACAAAACCTAGAAAATCTAATTATAAAGTGGGGCTAATAACACTTAAAGTGCCTTATGCCAGGGAGTTTGGGGCTAAAGGACTAGGGCGCCCAAGCACCCTTGTCCCCTATTTATCCCTTTCCTATTTAGTGGCTTGTTAGCTTGGGACATCTTGAATTATTCCTTAGAATGTCAACCTCATTTGGTTTAATTCTCTACATATCAATAAGAATGGATATAAAAGGAAGTTAAGTCATTCATTTGAACATTTCTAAGCTATCTCTAACTTCTTGAAGGATTCTTCTTCTCTCATGCTCTGTACTCTTCTCTAAAGCTCTCTATTGTGGATTATTGTTGCAGCACTAACATATTGTAGGTCTTGTGAAGATCTTTCTACTTCTTTAGGCTACACCAACTTCTTGAGTCAAGTTGTGACATTGTATGAAGCATGCTAGGGTTTCCATGCCCATGGTGACTTATTTCCTTCATGCTTTGTTCCAGCATTCCATTCTACAGATTTTCCTCTACCCTCCTAGGGCATGCACTTTTTATCTATCATCTTTACTATTGTGGAGGTGGAAACACCATTCATAGAGCTTGATTGAGGCAAGCTCCTAAATACCCAATCATCTTCCTTCTTACGTGTGTACAGGTTAGATCTGGAGGAATTTGTAGAAGATAAGTTGTAGAGAGAAGGAACACAAGAAGGTGAAGGCACTAGAATTAACATAATTTGCAAACCCTAATCAGGGTCTAGGGCACCCAAGAACCCTTGTCCTAGGTATTTCTATCCCTAGATCTGGGTTTTGATCTAATCTTTGATCTCTATTGTTCATTTGGTTTTTGGGTTTCCACTTCTGACAGTTTGTTGTGTTCTGATCTTTATCAATTAGTGTCTCTTGTCTTGCCCTAGTTTGATTGGTTGGATTTTGACAGGAGAAGCACAAGCGGTGGAGATTTATTCCTACGTGATAGATTGGTGTCATGGTTAAGAAAGAAACAATATTCAATCTCTTTGTCAATAGCAGAAGAAGAATACATAGTTATAGTATCTTGTTGCACTCAAGTATTGTGGATGAAGTAGACATTGAAGGATATCAAGGTAACATATGATGAGCCCATTCCTATGAAGCCAAAAATTTATACTAGATGCATGCATAATGGTATAATGTACAATGATGAAACCTTGTTATAAAGACAAGGTTTAAATTCTACGTCATACTAATATCATGAAAAGTGTCTTAATTCTATGTCTTGAGACAAAAATATAAGAGACCTAAGTAAGATTTAGTATGCAACTGTGAATAGGACCTAATCTGAACTAGTTAGGTAAAACACATTTTTTACACTAACAATCCCCCTAACTACAACTTAGGGAGAAGTAAAGATGCAATGAACATCTCGACTATAAGGCCATGCTAGGTACCCATGTAAAAATATCTCTCACAAATAGACTAAAGGAAAAAAACTCATAGAAAAAAATTGCTTTCCAAAAGAAAGAAAACAATAAAGTGAAAGAAGGAAGGAGGAATCAACATGACCCCTTAAGGACTACTTCTATCACCAATATGCAATCAATTTAATCCCCCATAGGGGAGAAAGAATGAGATGATAGATCCCCCCACAAATAAGTATCTCTTGTGCCAATTGTAAATGCCTAGTGATAGAACACAATCTACTACTTGCAAACAATATTTCTCCACTTGGGAAGAAACAAATCGAATGGTGGATATAGAAGAAGCTACCACAACCTAGATGAAAATGGAATCCAAATCCAAATGTGTGTCTGAGAATACAACTCGAGTGTCCCCATGCTAGAAAAATATGTCTTTTCAAAAATAAAAATTGTTTGTAGAGAAGTAGAACAAGGAGAGGAAAGATACTAAACTACATCTAAAAACACTAAATATGGGATGACATCACTGTCATCCAAGAGGTAAGATAAACCCTCAAATGTATCCTCCAAATCTAAAATGTGAGACTCCAAAAATATGGATGATATGTCTGATAAGTAGGAATCCTAATGACGTGTATCTAGAAGACTAAAATAATCCTGGTGCAAAGAATCACTATAAGCTCTCAAGGAAGCAAGACTAAGCTCTAAAGTAGCAATAGGTGAGGGAGATATGATATTGATAGGAGAAGAAGAAGCAAGAGTAGTCTTTGGGTCATCACAATGATCAAGACCTGCTAGATATTCAAGCTCCTCTTTTGTATCATCATCAAAGGGTATATATCTACATCATCAATGGGTAGAAAACTATCTGAAATAGGATCACCAGGGAATGGAAATGTTCCACAAATCACCCAAATTTTAGTCCAAAAAGCATGTGGGTACTCAATATGTGAGATGGAATAGATAGTGTCAAAATTAACACTACAACCAAACAATCCTACAACATGATCATTTTTTATATCCCATGGTTTCTTTTAATATAGTGTACATGGTTTTGGAACAAGTCCATAGAGACGTGGCAAGTTATGAAGCCACCTTAGATGTTTCAAGATGTCATTTTGCCAAGACTTGTAATTATCATTATTTAGGGTGATTGTGGAAGGATGGGTAGAAAAACCCATGATTTTGTAATGATACACTCCTCATATACAAATTATAGATTAGACCATGTGAAACTTGAACCATCATAGCATAACAAAGGCTCCAATTTTTCAAAATATCCAAAGTACAAGTAAAAGTTATTTAAAACTAAAATAATAGGTACTTGGGAGAAAATATGGAAAAACTAAATAGATGTCTGCATAGTGCTTAGAAGTAGATTTTGAACAGGTCTTTTTTTTTCCAAGAATCTAAAGCCATATGCCCAAGCTATGCTTGTTTCTATAAAATAGCTCCTTTAGGGTGAAAAAAGGGGCACTTAAGTCCACCCAATTGGGTACTAGTCACCCACATGACTAGGCGCTAAAGGGCAAGGTAATACCAACAACAATGAGGTGACATTTGAGTGGAGGGTGGTGCTATGGGTAGTGTTTGGGAAATGGTCCCACTAAGGATGGAAGTAGCCTATTTGTCCATGGGTGAGCTTCATTTTGGGCCTGATGGGCTTGGAATGGGTCAGTTTTGGCCCAAAGGTCCTAACCAACTTAACCAATTAAGCCCAAATTTGGTCTCCAAATGGGCATACACAATTCCTTATTTAATTTTTTATTTTTTGAAAAATCATATGATATAGGTCATACAAGGGTTGTAAAACCTTGATATAAAAAACATCTTAGATGCTCTTGAACTTCATTTTAGAAAGTTGATAGTTGATCATAGGGTTTTTGGGCCTTTTGAGCATAATGGAAAGGTCTATTTTGACCCAAAATGCTCTAAAATTGTGGCTACCTATTAGATTTAAAAAGAAAAACCTATTTCAAACTATTGTAATTTGGCCTCTAATATCAAAATTTGATAAAAACAAAAATCAAATCTAACTTTCTCTACTACTTCAAATTTAGTTGTGATATCAATTTTGAACCATGATGCATGACATGAAATATCTTGACTAAAACTCTTTTTATAGAAGGAAGGGAATTTTAGATTAGGAAGCTCTGATACCATATAAGAGTTTATGAGAAACCTCATATGAACCAAGAATCACTTGCAATCAAAATAACCTTCCACTAGAGAGAAGCAATAGAAATATTATGAAGCCAAGAAATTGTATTAGATGTATACACAAAGGTATAATGTAGAATGATGAAACCTTGTTATAAAGATAAGGTTGAAACCCTAAGTCATACTAAATTCATGACAAGTGTCTCAATTATATGTCTTGAGACAAAACTACAAGTGACCTAAGTAAGTTTACGTATGCAAGTGTGAATAGGACCTAATATGAACTAGTGAGGTAAAACCCCTTTTTCACAGTAACATGAATAAAATAGAGTTGAATATATAGGAATGTGTGTAATTGAAAATGGATGAAGGATTGGAAAATGAGCCCAATTGTACACAAGTTTACACCATTTATCATAATTGCCCCAAAACTAAATGAGAATCAATACCAATATACAAATTTTATCATTACAATTACATATCTTTAATTTTCTTTTCTTTCTAAACATAATTAGATCAAAATTTATATGTTAATATAAAATAATAATCTAAAAATAAATAATTTAAAAATAAAATAAAATAAATTCCATAACTAAAGTACTAAGAATAATTAAATATATAAATAGCATTGGCACATGAAAGGGTCACTAAAATCTATAGAATACTCCATTTGCAAAAAGAAATTTCTTTTAGAAAGGAAGGCTTAGGCTTAAATGGTCAATTAACTACCTAGGTAGGGAAAATATTTATTAGTGGTAGTTTAAAATTTTAATTAATATATTATTTTTTACTCTTAGTTACTGTTATGACTATATTGGAATTTACATAAATATTTGACCACATTTTAATAATAGGTTATAAGGTATCATTGTTATAGGTACATTTTGTATGGAGAATAGCAGTCTTGTGAAAATAAATCATCCACTCATTATATTTACATACACCAATAACATATTATTGTACACATCATAAAATATGCAAATTTAGAAGATTATACCTCTATATATGTGCAAGCTTTTAAAGACATCTCTACTATTATATAAATATCAATGACACATGAAAGGGTCACTAAAATCTATAGAATACTCCATGTGCAATAAAAATTTTCTTTTAGAAAGGAGGGCTTAGGCTTAAATGGTCAATTAACTACCTAGGTAAGGAAAATATTTATTAGTGGTAGTTTGAAATTTTATTTAATATATTATTTTTTACTCTTAGTTATTGTTATGACCATATTGGAATTTACGTAAATATTTGACTACATTTTTAGTAATAGGTTATACCATATCATTGTTATAGGTGTATTTTTTATGGAGAATAGTAGTCTTGTGAAAATAATTCATCCTTGCATTATATTTACCTACACCAATAACATGTTATTATTGTACACATCATAAAACATGCTATGATTTTGAAGATTATACCTCTATATATGTGCAACCTTTTATAGACATCTCTACTATCATATAAATAGCAATGACACATGAAAGGGTCACTAAAATCTATAGAATACTCCATGTACAGAAAGAAATTTCTTTTAGAAAGGAAGGCTTAGGCTTAAATGGTCAATTAACTACCTAGGTAAAGAAAATATTTATTAGTGAGTAGTTTAAAATTTTAATTAATATATTATTTTTACTCTTAGTTACTTTTATGACCATATTGGAATTTACATAAATATTTGACAACATTTTAGTAATAGGTTATAAGGTATCATTGTTATAGACACATTTTCTATGGAGAATAGTAGTCTTGTGAAAATAAATCATCCACGCATTATATTTACCTACACAATAACATATTATTGTACACATCATAAAATATGCTATGATTTTAAAGATTATACCTCTATATATGTGCAACCTGTTATAGACATCTCTACTATTATATAAATAGCAATGACACATGAAAGGGTCACTAAAATCTATAGAATACTCCATGTGCAATAAAAATTTTCTTTTAGAAAGGAGAGCTTAGGCTTAAATGGTCAATTAACTACCTAGGTAAGGAAAATATTTATTAGTGGTAGTTTAAAATTTTAGTTAATATATTATTTTTTACTCTTAGTTATTGTTATGACCATAATGGAATTCACATAAATATTTGACTACATTTTAAGTAATAGGTTATACGTATTAATTGTTATAGGTGCATTTTGTATGGAGAATAGTAGTCTTGTAAAAATAAATCATCCATGCATTATATTTACCTACACCAAAACATATTATTGTACACATCATAAAATATGCTATGATTTTGAAGATTATACCTCTATATATGTGTAACCTTTTATAGACATCTCTACTATTATATAAATAGCAATGACATATGAAAAGGTCACTAAAATCTATAGAATACTCCATGTGCAATAAAAATTTTCTTTTAGAAAGGAGGGCTTAGGCTTAAATGGTCAATTAACTGCCTAGGTAAGGAAAATATTTATTAGTGGTAGTAAATTTTAGTTAATATATTGTTTTTTACTCTTAGTTACTGTTATGACCATATTGGAATTTACATAAATATTTGATTACATTTATAGTAATAGGTTATACAGTATCATTGTTATAGGTGCATTTTGTATGGAGAATAGTAGTCTTGTGAAAATAAAATAGTAGTCTTGTGAAAATAAATCATCAACGCATTATATTTACCTACACCAATAACATGTTATTATTGTACACATCATAATTTAAATGCTATGATTTTGAAGATTATACCTCTATGTATGTGCAGCCTTTTATAGACATCTCTACTATTATATAAATAGAAAGGTCACTAAAATCTATAGAATACTCCATGTGCAATAAAAATTTTCTTTTAGAAAGGAAGGCTTAGGCTTAGGCTTAACTACCTAGGTAAGGAAAATATTTATTAGTGGTAGTTTGAAATTTTAATTAATATATTATTTTTTACTCTTAGTTACTGTTATGACCATATTGGAATTTACATAAATATTTGACTACATTTTTAGTAATAGGTTATACCGTATCATTGTTATAGGTGCATTTTGTATGGAGAATAGTAGTGTTGTGAAAATAAATCATCTACCCCTTATATTTACCTATACCAATAACATATTATTATTGTACACATCCTAAAGTATGCTATGATTTTGAAGATTATACCTCTATATATGTGCAACCTTTTATAGACATCTCTACTATTATATAAATAGCCATGACAGATGAAAGGGTCACTAAAATCTAAGGATACTCCATGTGCAATAAAAAAAGAATTAGAAAGGAAGGCTTAGGCTTAAATGGTCAATTAACTACCTAGGTAAGGAAAATATTTATTAGTGGTAGTGTGAAATTTTAATTAATATATATTTTTTACTCTTACTTACTGTTATGACTATATTGGAATTTACATAAATATTTGACTACATTTTTAGTAATAGGTTATAAGGTATCATTGTGATAGGTGCATGTTGTATGGAGAATAGTAGTCTTGTGAAAATAAATCATCCACACAAAAGACATTCCATATTGATTTCTTTGAAGAGATGAAGAGAAAAGGTTAGACATGTTTCTAATAAGGCTGATTAATCTAGATCTGATAGGTATAAAAATTGAATATTTTTTTTCTGAAGAGTTGCAGTGAAGCATTATTACTTTGTAACGTACTAAATCTTCAAACCTTAAAAATGGTCTTTTAAAGTATGGTTTCAGTCATGTGACTGGATTCCCTTATATCTAGTATCTCACTAGATTTAGTTTTAGATCTCTCTAAGATTTGATAGGGATCTGAATTGAATGTTTTTTCTGAACAGTTGTAGTGAAACATTATTACTTTGAAAGGTACTAAATCTTCAAACCTTAAAAATGGTCTTTTAAATATGGTTTCAGTCATGTGATTGGTTTCTCTTATATCTAGTATCTCACTAGATTTAGTTTTAGATCTCTCTCAGATCTGATAGGGATCAGAATTGAAAGTTTTTTTTCTGAACAGTTGCAGTGAAACATTATTACTTTGAAAGGTACTAAATCTTCAAACCTTAAAAACTGTCTTTTAAGTATGGTTTCAGTCATGTGATTGGATTCTCTTATATTTAGTATCTCACTAGATTTAGTTTTAGATCTCTCTCAGAACTATCTGATTTATATAGTTCCATCAATTTTCTTGGATCTAAACTTAATGATTTTATCTTACTGACTTCACTAAATCTTTTCTTGTTATTTGAGATATTAAACTCCATTTTTATTCATTATTATTTTTTCTTAGATTATGGTTTTCCTATTTTCACATGCTGACGTTAGATTATTGATCTAATATATATCATTTATTTGTCATGGTCTTAATTTTCTTTATTAGATACTTCAAATATCATTTATATATTTTTTCAATATTATTTCTATTTTCAGATATTGATGAGGGACTATGCTAGATTTCAAATGTTAATATTATTTCTACTTTGAAACATTACTCCAAAGTTGAAACTCTTCTATCTATTTGTATTTTTGGAACCACCGAAGTTTAAGACCCTGTAAACTTACACATCAAAAAATTTCTTTTAACATTTCTCATATCATGAGGCCTAAGCGATGCTGTGCAGCAGAAACTGTTGGTACTTCTTATAACCTGTACAATATTATGATAAAATAATAATAATTCAGTTTTTTCCACGATGCTCTTGTATTCTGACTTTGTTTTCTTTACTTTATAATAAAATAATTATTATAGTGATGGAAATGGAAGATATAATCTCAGTAATATATTTACAGTTGTATTTACTGAACTTATTGACAGTCACTAAGCTATGGATCATAATGTTAAATTCATATCTGTGCCCTCCATTTGGTTTGACCGAAGAAGTTCAGTCTACCGTGGGGTTACTAAGTGTGTTCATACATATATTTTCTTTCTTTCTATATATATATCCCAAATAAAGGGCTAGTTTTAAGTAATATTATGTGGGTCTCAATGTAGGCATAGATGGACAGGGAAATATGAAGCCCATATTTGGAACAAGGACAAAATCACAGAGACTAAGAACCGCAAGAGTAAACGAGGTTAGTTTTATGAATTTATCCTGTAATTCGTTATAAATTGAACACCTTTCCTTTTACAGGCCAAAATGGGCTCTAGTACCTATCAAAATCTGGTATGTTTAGGAGGTTGTTTGAAACAAAATCTCTCAGATTTCTTTTATGGTCATATTTTAAGGATGTGTATGAATTTCATGACCAAGTGTTATGTATGGAAAAAGGGTCTCAAATATATTATTTTTTATTGCCTTTATTTAATGTTAGAAACAAATTCTTTTTCAGTAGCTATTGAACAAATAGGTTTATTTCATTTGGATACTAATTAGAGCAATTTAACTGTCTTCTTGTGATCTCTGAACTCTGGATTATGACTGGATTCTCCAGTATATCTCGGTAAGAAGATACTCCTATTGGTTTATTATACAAGTAATAAGTGATTTGAGTTCATAGTCTCTTTGAAGTTCTAGATTTATAATTGAACTGTTTATTGATGTATTAAAAGCGGCCATTCATCTGTTTATTGGTTTATTATACAGGCCGCTATGATAAGGAAGAGAAAGCAGCCAGAGCTTACGATCTGGTATCTCTCAAGTATTGGGGTCCATCAGCTGCAACAAACTTTCCTGTATAATTTTATATAGAGTTTCATAGCTATTCTAGAACGCGTTGTGTGTCTACCTTAAGAAATATTTGTTTTCCAAATGCCTTTGGCAATCATTCTATTTTCTGAGATACTACTTCCTCTCTCATAAAATCCTTAGCATGCTATTGTATAACATTTGGTTTCCCTATATCGAATGCAGGTTAAAAACTACGAGAAAGAGTTAAAAGACATGAAAAACATGTCGAGGCAAGAATATATTCGTTTTATAAGGAGGTATTTGGGTTTCCTATGCATCCATAGAGGTTAGGCACATATGTAGGTGGATAATTTCAGTGACTGTGAGCATAATAATTGTTTATCATTCTAAGTTACTTCATTTTGAAATAAAATTTATAATAGATCACAAACAACTACATATGAACCTATCCCAGAGTTCAATTCTTAATTAAGATTTTATCGGATTTATAATTACACACTCCTACAGTTCTTAATAGGTGTTAATTTTGCAGGGGTAGTACTAGTTTTTCTAGGGGCAAATCAATCTACCGAGGAGTGACAAGGTTTGGATTTAATTTACATAGATCAACTTATAGTCTTATCTTAAAGATTAGTATGTAAAGGTGAAATTAATTTATATTTCACTACGATAAGTTGATGGATAGACATGCCAGCATTGACATAATGTAGCTCTACAATATCGAAGATATAACTTGGCAGGCAGAGTGATGATGGAAGGTGGCGGGCAAGGGTTACGAGAGCTTCAGCGCTCAAGGATTTGTATCTGGGAACATTCGGTGAGTACACCACTGTCAGTTTGTAGTATAATGTTTCCAATAAATACAGTGCATTGAGCCATAGATCATTAGAAATGCATCCAATAATCAAACCAGATGAAAAGGCTAATAGTTCTCATTCAATTCACAGACACAGAGGAAAGGGCAGCCGAAGCTTATGACATTGCCACCATCAAATTCAAAGGAATTAAAGCCGTTACAAACTTTGACATAAGCAGATATGATGTGAAAAACATTATGAGCAGCACACTACTCCCAATAGGGAAACAAAAGCTCATTAGTATTGCAGCACAAGATGTGGAAATCGCTGAACACATTGCGAAGTTTCAGAAAGATTCAGAAGAAGCTCGGGCTGAGAATGTTGTAAACGAAACTATCATCGCTAGTGGTAGCACGCACAGTTCACTGACAGACACAGTCGGCCATTCTAGTGCTGCTGCTACATCATCCAATGCTGCTCATGAGCAGCCTGTTCTATGTTCTCCAGTAATGGTATCCTATCAGAAACTGCACCCTGCAACCCACCCATTTATGCCAACTACGAGCAACAATGTTTTTCTATACAATCTCATGGGTTTGGAACCTACAGACATTAATGAACATGGAATCTCAAAAGCTGTGGCACCTACTCAAGGACTAGCAATGGGAGATTCCTCTATTCCATCTCACACTTCTCTGGCAGCTCGATTCATTGATACTCAAGAAGGATTAGTTGCTTCAAAGACACCAGCCTCTGAAAACATCATGTCTCTTGGTACCTGCAAAAGAAGCATAGTCTACTCTCCCGGGCAGCCCTCAGGTATTGTTAGAGCTGGTTATGACAATGTAATGCTTGACAGCAACTGGATCACATCTTCTCTTGGGGATCCAGAAATTGAGCGTAATGCACAACCAGCATGTCAAGGTCCTCTTATCTTCAATATCTGGAGTGATATAAGGATGTGAAGATCTTAGTATTTTGAAATAGGATTTTAGCATTTTCTTCCCATGCTACTTGTTTCGTTCCATAACACAGTAGTCTCTGTGCCTTTCGGACTATTGATAGTCCTAAGACTGTAATAGGATCTTTTGCATTTTCAAGACTAAGGCCTTGTTCTTGTGAATATATCCAGTCTTGGAGGAGCTTTCTCTCCACTTTATGGAATATGTTTGACATTCAAGTCATGCAAAGTTTTTTTCAACTACCAAGCTATTTTTGTGACTTCCATACTGACTGCCTTATTCTAAGCAACCAAGATCATACTGAGTGCCTTATTCTAAGCAACCAAGATACATGAGTGCCTTATTCTAAGCAACCAAGATACATGTTTGAGTACGAAATTAATGAAACATGTTTGAGAATAGAGTGATAAAAAGACAAGGTTTTTTTGGAACAATACAGCATCTTTATATGTAACGTTTACAGAACATTTTTTAATTTAAATTAATAAATTATTAATTTCTCAAGTGGAAATGGATCCTTTTATAGTTTATGATGTGGGGCGGTCTGATTTTGGGTCTACAGGGGGCTTATAACATATGAGACTACCTTATACTCCCAGTATGTAGGAGGCACAATAGGAGGCACCTAACTGTATTTCTAATATGAGGCATACATATCCTACCCCTGCAGGATTTAAACTTGTAACCTCTCTCTACAGGATTTAAACTTGTAACCTCTCTTGCCCAAATCAACTGATATAAAAAATAAAGTGTAAACCTAATAAAAACAGTAAAACCTTTTAAACTAGAAGCAAGAGGCTCCAGTGGGTCCCTTAGCTTCCGTCCTATCCAGTCCAAACCGTTACAGTTTAAATGTTTTTATTAACCGCAGCCGTGCAGAAATTAGGGCTTTGTAGTTTTTGTTTTAGAAATACAGTTTATTAACTGTATTAGAAATCTTCTGTCTTGTTTTCGGGCCTTCACCTTGGTTGGTTTCAGTAAACACTACTTTAAAACATAAATCTAATATCTAAAAACAATATGACACCGAAGTATATGTTATTTTCAAATTGCAATGATATTAACAATTCAATTTTGATTCTAAATCCATCATAAAAACTAAATCAAATGCTAATATGTCCAATGTTCAAGTAAGATCTTAGCACGGAAGTGGAAATTAACTAAAGATGATAAATGCAAGTCCAAAATTATCAATCCTTGTCTAGATGTCTTTAACCTCGAATCAATCCAAAATTTATATTTCAAACTTTTAAATTATACTAAAATTCAACTGATATAATTAAATGAAATTGTTTACAATGGTGGACAATGGTTGATTTGGAAAGCTTGTGAAATTTATAGTGTGAGGTTAGTTTGGTAATTACAAAATCATGAGTTCCAAAGTGATGTTCAAATTATCTCCAATCAAAGATGTTTGTGATATGCCAAATCACACACCAATATGTGTAACTCTCCCCTTTATAGCTCTTTTAAGTGTCCAATACATTTTCACATTTCCCAAAATGGGAGGCCCATCTTTCAGAAGCCATACTTTTGATCTGTGTGTCTGATTGACGAACCATTTGATGCGTCAGAAAGATCATGAAGAGATCTATCACATTACAATTGGATTTGTTGGTTATGACAACTTTTGGGGTATTTCGGGACCTCTGAGTACCTCAAATTTAAGTGCAAAACTTTTCTAAAAATTTCAAAAAATAGAAACTTTAATATCTTGCAATCCAAGTATGATTTTGAGTTGAAACTCAACTAAGATATTTACATGGCAGTTCTGCACCTTTTGAAAAAAATTTGGGTCCATCTATGCTCAAATATAGAGTTACTAAAAATAGTAAGCCCTGCCATTTTTAGTCCATTTTGGAAACTTTGAAAGTTCTAAACCGATCTTCAAGATAAAGAGTAATTGAAAAGATCAAAATTGGGAAGAATCGAAACCTTTTGTAGATGCATGGTTGGAACACCTTTCCTAACATTCTCCCACTTGTCGAACACCTTGCAAGACAAAAAGGAGTATTAAAACCATGATGTAATTGCTAAGGGCCAAGAGGCCCATAGATTCTGAACACCATCTAAACTTCTCTATGCTCATAGGCTTAGTTAATGAATCTACAACATTCATCAAAGTCTCTACCTTAACTAGCTTCACCCTACCATTCTCGACCATATCTCTAACAAAATGATATTGTACATCAATGTGCTTGGTCTTAACATGAAATGTTGGGTTTAAGTAGCTAGGTAGATCACACTTTAACTATCACAATAAACTATCACTACACTTTGTTTTATTTTGATATATGAACATAGTCTCTTAACTGAAATGGCTAGAAATGATA
The DNA here is from genome assembly GCA_027924645.1 of Cunninghamia lanceolata. Lineage (NCBI taxonomy): Eukaryota > Viridiplantae > Streptophyta > Pinopsida > Cupressales > Cupressaceae > Cunninghamia > Cunninghamia lanceolata. The sequence goes on along the minus strand of BSBN01000809.1, from coordinate 40,580,942 downwards.
GAGAGACTGAGTTAAATACCTCTAATTGCTCTCCCTTTCACTTCACCTCAAATCTCACAACATGGTATGCTTGCCTAGGTATGTTGGTCACCCTTTGCTCACCTCAGATCATGCAATTTGATATTCCTTCTTTAGTCAGTCCCTCCCTCTCCTTTCTTTGTGTGGTCTCTTTTTGTTTCTAAGTTTCTCAACACAGAGAGTGCCCTCCTTCCTTTCTCCACGATGGACTACTTCCTTCTTTCAAATCTTACGCTACCCAAGAGATGACCTACCCAAAGATATTTTCTTCCTCTCTTTAATGAACTCACCCACTCATATCATTCCTATGCTTCTTTTCCAGAGATCGCATTTCACCCACTACCAAAGATATTTTCTGCAATTACATTCTCACCTGTCTTCTCCAAGGGTCATCAACCAAGGCGTGGTATGAGTTTTTAAATAAAATAAAATCTGACTTAGCTTCTTTTTTTTTCTCCAACATTAAACTCATACCAACTTCTCATAGGCCATCGAATATGGCATGAGGAGGAAAATGAAATTAAAAAAATCAGACTTATCTAAAAGCCCCACGTCCCACCAAGACAGTGACCTCCCTTTTCTTCATTAAACCACTCACCAACTCTCATCACCAACGCAGCAAGGAGGATTGTTACAATATTTTTTTGTTTTCTTCTCCATAGCCCCTTTTTTGTTTTCTTGTTTTTCCCATTCATTTGTAAAGAATTCATAGATGGTTTTATTTGTACTCCACATCTAGAGTTTCTCCATTTCCATCTCTTTTCATTATTTTCCTTTTTTTTTTTTTTCATTTTTTACTTTATAGTTAAAAGTGCCAAAAAATCCAAAAACTCATCATATAAAGGAGTTTCCACTCCTAAATGTAGAGAATAATTGTCTATTTAATGTCTATTTATCCAACTATTGAAAATACCTACTACTTCCCATTGGGTGAGTCACATTGATTTCAATGAAACACCATACTAAGAAGTTTTTTGCTAACATGTATATGAAATAATAAAATGTTTTCTAAAAAATCTTGGTGTTTCACTTTGGCGACATTATCATTTATGCAATGATAAGTGCATAATTGGTATAATTTGTACTAAAAATTGGCATATAACTCAAAACATATCTATTTCCATCTATACACAATCCTAGGGACTAGTCTTCATACTTAGTTCCATTCATTTCCCACCTAAGGTTAGATCTACAATTTTTTTAGTTAACCCAAGCTAGATGCATGCTTTGTAAAAAATGCTCAAGAATTTTAATTAAAATTCATAACTTGAGGTCAATGTACTCTTTCCATTTGACCATGTGTGTTGACTTGACATGTGAAGTCTTTCATTTACATCAGTTGGAATTGTATTCAAAGGAATAACCCTAGTTCATTTTGGATGGTCTATTTTTTTATAGAATTTGATAAGAACATTAAAAAATAAATTCATTAACATTATCAAAGCTTATTAGATTATCTACTTACATAAATATCTAGGGAATCTCTTTCATGCTTGTATATTATCTTTTATTATTTTTAAAATCCAATGACTACATATCCTAAAGGCTTGTCACAAGGAGAAGATCCTCACATAACAAGCTCCCTATAGGTTTTTTCTAAACATCGTGAATTAGATAGTTATGTCACAAGAATCTAGATTAACTAAAGAACAAGTATTAAACTTTTTCAAAGATCATATCCATGCACTAAAGATCATATATCTATATGTTGGTTGGATTCACGATTCACACAGATCACTTCTATAGTTGTAGTCGAGTGACGTTGATAGATAAATAATAAATTTATAGATTCATTCATATGAGCATCCATGAATTTTTATACATTAATGATCCACTTTCAGATACTTGTCACAAAATGTCTACGTTATATTTCTAACTATCAATATTTATTTACTTCAATTTTTGAACACTTTTTTTAGTGCATTTATTATCCACATCACTCTTATTAAAAGTAGGATCTAGATTCTTTTGTTATTTATTTATTTACATTAGGTAATTTGTAAAATGCATTTTATTATCCCTCTCATTATATGATAGGTTTAAATTGTCCTCTTACATTTGGTGACACCTTCCACTCTTATAGTCCAATAGGGTTTCCATAGGGCCTTATCCTCCATCATTCTAGAGTTTTTAATGCAATGAGGTACTCAAAGCCCTAACTTACCTTTGTGAAGAAGTGCTAATTTAAGACCTCAAATGGTCTAATCCAACACAAATATTATTTATTATGGTATTCACATGAGTACTACTATTGTTACTATTCTTGAGCATGAGAAAAAAAAAATATTATTACAAGGAAAATGTGAATCAATAGAAATTTGCACATGATCTTACTAGTTTGTCCAATGTTTATAGTCCTAGACATTTGTTTGAGGTCTTTCCTGATTTGATAATTACTAGGACATGTAGGTTTGATGTGCTTCAAGGCACTGGTTCTATGGTTAATTCTTCCAATTCTCTAAATGACACATCTTCCTCTTGCCATCCTACATAAGCCACTTCCAATTTTTAGCTTCCTCTTAGTTTTGTCCCTTAGTTTGGTATGCCTTTTGTTGCACCTCCCATTTCCATGTTGGATATTTTTGTTATGCCTACTTCTCTCTTACACTATATAGTTCTCTACACCTAGATCCCTTATTACTTTCATCCCACTATTTCTTCACCCATGCTCCATGTTATCCCCACTAGTCCAATGACTACCCATGTTCTTAGTGTTCGCTCTACTACTTCCACTCCTACCACTAGTTTTGCACCTTTTTTCTCCCATTAATAGTGTTATTTCTACCTCTACCATTAAATCATGTACCTCATTCCATACCTTATCTCATTCCTCCTACCATTCCCATGACCATACATCACCCTACCTTTTACCCACCAATCTTATTATACATATAAATTTCTTACCATGCTACCTTTACTACAACTAGATCCCAAATCTCTACCATAGATACACTACTACAAAAGCTAGATTCAGTTGACAAGAAAATTGATTCTATGCCAAGCACCCAAGATGCTATTACATATGCTCCACACATTGTGCACCTCTTGTGTTTGAGGCCGTGACATAACCATTACCCATGAGTTTTGTGGTAGATCATTTTGAGTTGTATCATGGAAAATGTGATCCAATTACTCACTTACAATCTTTTAATGCATTATGCCTAGATTATGCTTATGATGAGAAAAAAATTGGCTATTATTTCCTTGCACACATTGTGACTATTATTTAATGGTTCTACTCATTGTCTCTTCTCTCTATTCGTTGTTTTGATCAACTAGCTATGAATTTATTTAGACATTTTGATGTGACTATGCATTTAAAACTATAGTTTCTAATATATTTTAGTGTGATCAAGGTTTTAATGAACATATTAATGAATATTTAAGTCAATTTTAATCTTTTTGTGCTTCTAATGGTTTGATATATTTGTCCTCCCAAGCATCCTTTGCTTATTATTATCCTTCAAAGTTTCAAAAGAAAATTATTTAACACATTTGTACATTTGTCCTTTACATTTACATAAGTTTTATAATAAAATATTAGTTTTATTTCTCAAAACAATGGATTAATAGAATAACCACTACTCTTTGTGTTTCACTAAAATTTTACGTAGCTCCCCTTTGAAATATTTGATTTTCACCAAAATAAATTGAAATTATTCAAAAAATAAATCAGTAGCTTATAAAATACATTCAAAATCATACTCTATTACTAACTTTTTTATATATTTTATGGAAAATACAATTTATTTACTACGTGATGTTACCTTATGTCAAATTTTTAAAGTTTTCAATACCACTTAAAGGCATTGATTGACATATCATTAGCTTACTTTGACTTGGAAGTTATTGCTAAATCCAAGAGCATGAATCATGGGAATAATGTAAGGTTGTTCAATCCTATCATGCAACACTTCAAAGTCAATTTTAATAAAAAATGTCCATTGGTTTGAGTTTATAGTCCATTCTGTAGTATTGCAAGTAATAATTATGTCTAATATGAATTTTCATTTGATGAAATTGGTTTTCTCAAGACAAAACACATTTAAAAGAAAGTGGAAAATGTGCAACATAAGGGATTTTGAAATAATCTTGTGGGAGTCATTAAGCAGGGTAATTGATATCAATTTGCAAATCAACTTAAATCACTAGCCGTAGGTATGAATTTGACATTTCTTTTGTTAATAATTTTTTGAAGGAATTGTTTGATTGATATCTTCCAATAAAGTCTATATGAAAATCACAACCAATAGCATCTCTAATGGTTTTATAGATCTCACAAGGAAAACCATCACATCTAGGAGTCTTTTCCTTGGCCATATTATTCATGGCTTCTTGGAGATCCTCAAAAGATAGAATTTTATAAAATACACCCTTTGAGCTAAGAAAAGGTGACATGGAACCACATCAAGAAACTACTTAAGAGCTTCATAATGAGATTGAAAGAGATCTTGGGTAGTAAAAAGATTCTTATATTGTTGAGTAAAGGCAAATTCGACACTTCACAAACCTCTGAGAGATTCTTATCCACTTATCAGATGACTTTAATGGTTTGAACAACATTGCAAGATCATAAAGATTGAAACATTTCCTTGCAAACCTTATTGCCTATACCTTCAATGAATGAATTTTGATTTTGATTTGGGCCCTTCTAGAATATATGCATCAACAATTTGTAATTGATTATGAAGCTTGGTCACTTGTAGTTGCATTGGCCTATGAAATAACATAGCTTTGATTTTAGTGAAGGCATGAATGAGTTTCAATGACATGACCACGTATGACTTTTGATAGATGTGGGCTAGTTGGTCACCATATATTTATAAAATGTGGGTAGTGTGAGTAGTGGCATTAGTTCACTATGCATGTAGGAATACACACAACACTGAGAGGGGGGGTGAGTCAGTGTTGTTTACAATTTTAACACTTTTTACTCCTTTTAATTAATTTATTTTCACAATTATAAAATTCTTCAGATAGAACAAAGAAAATATGCAGAGTATCAACACAAAACTTGACACAAGAAATTTCCCGAGTGGAAAACCCTCCTGGGGTATAAAAACCACTCAACTGCCTCACTGGCTTAACACAAATTTTAGATTACAACTGTCTCACTGACATTACAACTCTGCCTCACTGGCATATTGTACTTCTCTGCATGTCTCACTGACATTACAACATCTAAAAATCAATGAACAGTACAACTCAGGGGGTTTCCCTGTTTCAATAAGATCAATACCTTATTTCTCCTTTTCAAAAACAAACAAATGTATATTTTCTGTAATCAACCTTCAACAGTTATCATCATATTAAACATCATCTTCACAACAATCAATCAAATTTGATTTTTAAGATATTTCATACCTCTATCTCTGCAAATCAATCTCAAAACAACTCAATTCATACTTTTCAATTTCATAGACTCTTTCACTGCAATATTGAAAAATTTAACCTTCTCCAAAAATTATTTTTTCAAAGCTTTATCCTTCTCTGAGAAAATATTGTTCTACTCTGATAAAAAAATCTCCATCCTTGATTGCACAATCACACCTCCAAAAACTGAACAAATCTCACTATTCAAAAATGTCTCTTCATGTCAAAATATATCTGCAATTAATAACAAAAATATCTTGCCACTAATCATCCCATTCTTCCTTAAAAAAACTTTCTCACACTACCTAGGATCTTATCACACCTCCTTGAAACATATCTGCACACAAAAAAAATTATAAACATTCATCTTCCCATTCTCTCTTGTAACCGGTTCAGCTTCATACCTCTATTTTCTTCTTTAAAAATCCCATTCTTTTTCAACCAAAACAAAAAAACAAAAAACAACTCTTCGAAATTCTCTTCACATTCTTCAAACAAATAAACTTTCCAAAATTCAAAGACTAACTTGAGTATCTCTTTAACTTCTATGAAGGATAAGGAATAAAATCTATTTTATTGCCTTTTTCCCACTGTGAATGTCAAATTTGTTGGAGATAACTGACCGTTGAAGTTAATGTGCCAATTTGAACTCAACCTTTTGATCTTTGCAGCCCACCAAATGTGGATTCAACAGTGATCATTGATTAGAAACTTTCCCGCAGAGCATAAAGCGCATCAACCTGGTGATCGGGCACCCTAGCCAACGGGGCCGGTAAACACAACAACCCAACACCCTTTAAATTGTCAGTTAAGTGACTTTGACTGCTTCAGCCGGTCAATGAACAATTAAAAGAAAAGTGCACTGACGGCTAAAATAAGCTTTTAAGGAAGTTTTATTTAGGTCTTGTGAAACAATGAAGAACATCATAAACCACTATATGTGTCATTTGTCACTATAAACCACTTGTAAGAGTTTTACAACTTGAATACTAAAATAATTCCAAACTTCTAAACCACTGTGATTACACTGAATACTGAGATGATACCAAACCATTGTGATTACAACAAGCCACAATCAAGAGTGTGCCATAATTGCATGAAGACTACTCATAATGCCAACCTTTGCCACTTTCACTGAAAGATCAAAACTGAGAGATCTGAAAGATCTAAAAATCATGTCACTGATATAGATCAAAACTGAGAGATCTAAAAACCATGTCACTGATGTAGATCAAAACTGAGAAATCTGAAAAACCATGTCACTGATGTCACTACCATGAAAACCATGTCACTGATGTCACTACCATCATTTTGACATCAATGAAAAGACAATATGCTCAACTGTGAAATGTGCTACAAAACTCCCCCTTTGTCTTTAACATTGATGGCAAAACCATAACTCATTTCTCCCCCTTTTTGACATAAAATTGTCAAAGGCAAAAAAAATACCACAACCAATAGAGTCCTGTTCTTGTAAATGCAATCCTCAAAAAAATTGTCAAAAAACAACACTCTACATCACACTGATCAAATGCACAATACTGTAATACTACCAACCAAAAAAAAATATGTACAAAAACTATATACAGACTTTGTACAAATGAGATTCAGGACATCAATATTGATCTAGAAGACAACTCCCCCTGAATCTAATATCTCTGTAACTTACTGAAGAGAGACAAGAGACAGAACTCCCAGTCTCTGTCTCAGAGTTTCAAATGTCTCCTTTGGCAAAGGCTTTGTGAAGATGTCAGCCAATTGATCACTTGTATGCACATATTCCAAAGCAACTTCATTTTCAATCACCTTTTCCCTTAGAAAATGATATCTGATAGCAATGTGCTTAGTTCTTGAATACATTATGGGATTCTTTGACATATTGATAGAACTTGTGTTATCACAAAGAATAGACACAGGCTTTTTAACCTCAACCTTAATATCAAGAAGTGATTGTACCATCCAAAGTACCTGTGTACAACATGATGAAACAGCAATGTACTCAGCTTCAGTTGTAGATAGAGAAACACAATCTTGTTTCTTACTATGCCATGCAACCAATCTGCCACCCAGAAAGAAAGCTGCCCCACTTGTGCTTTTTCTGTCATCAGGACACCCTGCCCAATCTGCATATGTATAGGCAAGAAGTGTAAAATCATTGTGTCTAGGATACCATAAACCAAAATCAAGTGTACCCTTAATATATCTAAAGATTCTCTTAACAGCATTCAAATGTGATTGTTTAGGACAAGCTTGAAATCTTGCAACCAAACAAACAGCCTGATTGTTTAGGACAAGCTTGAAATCTTGCAACCAAACAAATAGCCTGCATAATATCAGGCCTAGAAGCAGTGAGATATAAAAGACTCCCAATTATAGATCTATACAGAGATTGTTCTACTTCAGGTGATTCATCATTTTTACTTAGCTTATGCCCTATCTCCATAGGGGTACCCAAAGGTTTGCAATCATCCATTTGAAATCTCTTTAACATCTCTTTGGCATATTTATTTTGTGAGATAAATATTCCCTTTTCAAGCTGAGATACCTGAAGACCAAGAAAGAAAGACAATTCTCCCAACATAGACATTTCAAATTCTAATTTCATGATGTTAGGAAATGAATGACTCATATCATCATTGTTACTACCAAAAATGATATCATCTACATAAATTTCAACAACCAGAATATCCTCACCTTTGATTAGATAGTACAGATTACTGTCCACACCTCCTTTTGTAAACCCCTGTTCTTACAGAAACTTATCTAGTCTATAATACCAAGCCCTTGGAGCTTGCTTTAAACCATATAAAGCCTTTTTCAACCTATAAACATAATCTGAATTATCTTTATTCACAAATCCTTCTGGTTGTTCCATGTAAACTTCTTCTTCAAGATCTCCATTTAGAAATGCTGATTTTACATCCATTTGGTAAACTTTGAAATTTTTATAAACTGAAAAAGCTAAAATCATTCTTATAGCTTCTAATCTAGCAACAGGAGCAAATGTTTCTTCAAAGTCAATACCTTCAATTTGTGAATACCCTTTGCAAACCAATCTAGCTTTGTTTCTAACAACTTTACCTTTATCATCAAGCTTATTCCTAAAAACCCATTTTGATCCAATGACATTCTTACCTTCTGGTCTTGGAACAAGTTCCCATGTTTTGTTCTTTTCTATTTGGCTTAACTCCTCTTCCATGGCATTAACCCATGCTTCATCTTTGCTGGCCTCAACATAATTCTTTGGTTCCATTTCAGATATCAAACACACATGTGCTTGATTATGTGCAGCAGCAAGCTTTCCTCTTGTTAACACACCACTGTCCTTATCCCCAATGATCAACTCATGAGGATGATCTCTTTGATATGCCTTTGAAGAAGTCTTTGTCTTATCATCAACTGATTTTTTAGAATCTTCTTCCTCTTCCTGAATTTCTTCTTCCTTCTGTGAATGATGATCATCTTCTTTGTCATGAATCAATTGCATACAGGTCTGCAAATCCTCATCCACCTTAACATTAGCACTTTCAATTATTCTTTTGAGCCTATTATTAAAGCACTTATATGCTTTACTATGTGTAGAATAACCAAGAAATATGCCTTCATCACATCTAGACTCAAAACCACATAAGCTATCATTATCTTTCTTGATGTAACACTTACTTCCAAAAATTTTAAAATACCCAACATTAGTTGACTTACCATACCAAAGTTCATAAGGAGTATAATTTGACTTTACCCTTAATTGAACTTTGTTCAAAGTATATACAGCTATATGAACAGCTTCTCTCCAATAGACATTAAGCAGATTTGCATCATGTAGTAAGGTTCTTGCCAGTTCTTTTACAGTCCTATTTTTCCTTTCAGCTACTCCATTTTGCTATGGAGTTCTAGGAGTGGAGAATTGCCTTCTTATCCCATGTTTTTCACAATACTCCTCAAATTCCTTTGAAGTGTACTCTCCTCCATTGTCTGACCTTAAACATTTTAGCTTGAAATCAGATTCCTTTTCAACCATCTTCTTGAAGATTTTGAATCTATCAAATGCCTCTGATTTATGCCTTAAGAATGTTACCCATGTCATTCTTGAAAAATCATCAATGAAAAGCATAAAATATTTTTCTCCTCCCAGAGCTTTAGTCCTTGTAGGACCACACAAATCTAAATGTACCAGCTGCAGAGGTTTTGAAGTAAAATACTCCTTAGATTTGAAACTAACTTTGGTTTGCTTACCCAGCTGACACTCTTTGCATATAGTATTACTTGGTTTTGAAATATGAGGCATATTTCTGACATTGTGATTCCTGCTGATTCTCACAAGATTGTCAAAATTCACATGACCAAGTCTTCTATGCCACAACCAGCTTTCCTCAATTTGACCCATGAAATAGATATGGCTATCAACACTTTTAGTTTCTGAGTTATGAAGATTGTAGATGTTACCACTAGTCCTTAGACCTGATGCAATAACTTTACCTGATTTATTTTTGATCTCACATCCATGTGCATCAAAAACCACATTAAAACCATTGTCACATATTTGACTGACACTTAACAAGTTGTGCTTCAGTCCTTCTACAAAATACACATCATGTAGTGGTGTTTCATCATCAAGAAGAATTGTACCTTTGCCTTTGATCATAATACAATCATTATTTCCAAACATAACAGAGCCTTCATTAATGTCTTCAAACTTAACAAATTTTTCTTTGTCTCCTGTCATGTGGTTGGAACAGCCACTGTCAATCACCCACTGTTCCTTCTTTTTGGCATGAAAAGCAGCTTGTGCAATCATAACATCAAGGCTCTTATTGATTACCTTAGGTTTCCAAACAAGCAACTTCTTTTCAGAACTTGAAGAAGACAAACCTGTAATAGTATTTCTTATAGTTTGCTGCATTTGCAAAGAAGGTCTACAAAATTTGGCAATATGCCCAAAATTTTTACAATTGTGACACTTCAAACTTCTTAAAAACATGAATGGATTCCTTGGAAATAAATGCATTTCTCTTCTGACTCCAAATCTGCATTCACTGGCTTTATGTCCAAACCTGTTGCAACAAAAACAATATCCAGTAAAGTGAGCATTATACCTGAAAGTATTACTCCTATTGTAGTTTGTTGTCCTTATGATTGATTTGTCATTTATACTAGCCTTTTGAGAACATTGTCCTTCTTCAAATCCAAGACCTAATTTATCTTTGAATCCTTTTTGTCTATCAAGAAGATCATCAAGTTTATCACTACTTCTGCACATATCAAGTCTTCTTCTCAGATCAACAATTTCAGCTTCAAGTGTATGACATTCCTTGTCCTTATTATTCAACTCTTTGTTTTTATCATCAATGATTCTCTTACTTTCTTCAAGAGAAAGAATTAGATCAGTAATCTGCTTCTCATAACAAGTTAATTTATCATTCATGATATCATTTTCCTTTTGAAACTGACTTCTTTGTGCAATGATTTCCTTTTTAAGTTTCTTGACTTGACTTAATGCACACATCAATTCTCCTTTAAAGTCAATAATAGCTTCACAACTGTTTGATTATTCCTCACATTTTTCATTTTGAACTTCATTTAGAATAACCATAAATAAAGTCTGTGCATTTTCATCAAGAAAATCATTTGAATCACTTTCAGTCATATCAACATTTTTTATGAACAAACTTCTTTTCTTTCTGAAATTATTTTTCCTTCTAGAAACAAACTATTTCTTTTTAAATTGCTTCTTGTTTTCATCTTCATCACTGTCTAGGTCTTTGTAAGGACACTGAGCTGCATAGTGTCCAATCTTTCCACACTCAAAACATTTGAATGGAAGCTTACCTTTGTACTTACCAATAGATCCCTTCTTCAACTTGCTTGCAAGAGATATTTCTTGATCATCATCCAATTCTTCTGAATCAGAAATCTCCTTTTCTTTTCTGACTGATTTGAAAGCAGCTTCTTTGCTTGAAGGTATGTCATTACTAATTCTCATCTCATAAGCTGTGAAAGTGCCATGAAGTTTATCAAAGGTAACTTTGCTTAAGTCTCTTTCTCCAACTGCAGACACTTTGGATTCATATTTTGGATTTAAAGTCCTTAAGACTTTTGTAACAACTGTCTTCTCTTCCAGTGTATCACCAAGTCCTCTAATAGCATTTACAATTTCTTGGACCCTTAGAAGATATTCTGCCACTTTCTCATCATCACTCATTCTGAGACTTTCAAATTTGGCTCTGTAGGATTGTAGTTTTGCTTCTTTGATTTTATCATCTCCTTGATAAATATTAGACAGTTTGTCCCATATTTCCTTGGCTGTTTTACACTCCATGATTTTGACAAGTATGTCATTGGTAAGACCACAACATAATGCATTTTTAGCCTTAGAATTATTTTCATATGCCCTTTTCTCATCAGCTGTGCTAGGAGGATTTGTCGCAGTATATGCAGTAACAATGGCAGTATACACATCATACCCCAGAGATGACAAATATGACTCCATCCTGAATTTCCAAAAAGCATAGTTAGAACCATCAAACACAGGTGCTTTATAATTTGAGTAACCTTCTTGACTTGCCATGATAGGTATTCCAAAAATATGATCTACCCAAGCTGATTAAGCTTTAAAAGGGTACCAGGCTCTGATACCAATTGTAGGAATACACACAACATTGAGAGGGGGGGTGAATCAATGTTGTTTACAATTTTAACACTTTTTACTCCTTTTAATTAATTTAATTTCACAATTATAAAATTCTTCAGATAGAACAAAGAAAATATGCAGAGTATCAACACAAAACTTGACACAAGAAATTTCCCGAGTGGAAAACCCTCCTGGGGTATAAAAACCACTCAACTGCCTCACTGGCTTAACACAAATTTTAGATTACACCTGTCTCACTGACATTACAACTCTGCCTCACTGGCATATTGTACTTCTCTGCATGTCTCACTGACATTACAACATCTAAAAATCAATGAACAGTACAACTCAGGGGGTTTCCCTGTTTCAATAAGATCAATACCTTATTTCTCCTTTTCAAAAACAAACAAATGTATATTTTCTGTAATCAACCTTCAACAGTTATCATCATATTAAACGTCATCTTCACAACAATCAATCAAATTTGATTTTTAAGATATTTCATACCTCTATCTCTGTAAATCAATCTCAAAACAACTCAATTCATACTTTTCAATTTCATAGACTCTTTCACTGCAATATTGAAAAATTTAACCTTCTCCAAAAATTATTTTTTTCAAAGCTTTATCCTTCTCTGAGAAAATATTGTTTTGCTCTGATCAAAAAGTCTCCATCCTTGATTGCACAATCACACCTCCAAAAACTGAACAAATCTCACTATTCAAAAATGTCTCTTCATGTCAAAATATATCTGCAATTAATAACAAAAATATCTTGCAACTAATCATCCCATTCTTCCTTAAAAAAACTTTCTCACACTACCTAGGATCTTATCACACCTCCTTGAAACATATCTGCACACAAAAAAAATTATAAACATTCATCTTCCCATTCTCTCTTGTAACCGGTTCAGCTTCATACCTCTATTTTCTTCTTTAAAAATCCCATTCTTTTTCAACCAAAACAAAAAAACAAAAAACAACTCTTCAAAATTCTCTTCACATTCTTCAAACAAATAAACTTTCCAAAACTCAAAGACTAACTTCAGTATCTCTTTAACTTCTATGAAGGATAAGGAATAAAATCTGTTTTATTGCCTTTTTCCCACTGTGAATGTCAAATTTGTCGGAGATAACTGACCGTTGAAGTTAATGTGCCAATTTGAACTCAACCTTTCGATCTTTGCAGCCCGCCAAATGTGGATTCAACAGTGATCGTTGATTAGAAACTTTCCCGTGGAGCATAAAGCGCATCAACCTGGTGACCGAGTACCCTAGCCAATGGGGCTGGTAAACACAACGACCCAACACCCTTTAAATTGTCACTTAAGTGACTTTGACTACTTCAGCTGGTCAATAAATAATTAAAAGAAAAGTGCACTGACGGCTAAAATAGGCTTTTAAGGAAGTTTTATTTAGGTCTTGTGAAACAATGAAGAACATCATAAACCACTATATGTGTCATTTGTCACTATAAACCACTTGTAAGAGTTTTACAACCTGAATACTGAAATAATTCCAAACCTCTAAACCACTGTGATTACACTGAATACTGAGATGATACCAAACCACTGTGATTACAACAAGCCACAATCAAGAGTGTGCCATAATTGCATGAAGACTACTCATAATGCCAACCTTTGCCACTTTCACTGAAAGATCAAAACTGAGAGATCTGAAAGATCTGAAAACCATGTCACTAATATAGATCAAAACTGAGAGATCTAAAAACCATGTCACTGATGTAGATCAAAACTGAGAAATCTAAAAAATCATGTCACTGATGTCACTACCATGAAAACCATGTCACTGATGAAGACCATGTCACTGATGTCACTACCATCATTTTGACATCAATGAAAAGACAATATGCTCAACTGTGAAATGTGCTACAATGCAAACCAACAAGTGTTGCCTCCCAAGCATGCCACATAGCTCCATACCTATCAAATATGGGTAAGGGTGGGCCCATGCTAAAAGAGTGGTTTGTTCACGTAAAATTATTTTTATCTATTTTGGGATACTTAAGACCCCACTCAATGTAAAAATAGATTGGAGATTGGTTCGAAAGCACAATATTTGATAGGGATTCCACCAGAAGAGGAAAATAGCTAGCTATGGAAAATGAGGTTGTGTAAAAAACATTACATGATCAATCCTCTCAATGAACCTTTTTTTATCTACTATAAAGGTTAGATCACATGTACCACACAACTATATTAATTTGGCTAATAATATTGGTATCAAAAAGGCCAAATTTATTAAGCATGTAGAAACCATGCCTCATTCTCTCCAATCATTTGTCTTATGGAAAGATGGCCTTTCTTCTAATATTTCACCTAAACCATATTGAAGTCTCCATTAAAAATCATTGAACATCTAGAATCTCATCAACAAGCCAACACTGAATATAGTTTCTTTCAATCACATCATTTAGGGCATAAATATTCACAAATCCCTAAGCCCCATTCTCAATATTGAAGATGACCCACAAAGCATAAAAGGGTTACACTGTGGGAAATATATTGAGGTTGGCACTTGGTAGCCACAAAAGTGAGAAATATGCGACCTCCTTGCTAAGGATTACTACTAAACAACTATTTTCCACTATGACACAAAATATTACAAAAAGAAAAAAATCTAACAATTTTAATTTCATACAAATAGAGAATGTCTAGATTTTTAAATCTTTGTTGAACATCCTACATAGTATACTTATGGTGTGGGTCGACTAGACCCCTAACATTCAATTAGAAATAATTCATGAAAATAAGCATCTTAGGACATGTCCTTGGATTGCAACTACTCAAGTACAAAATAACTATTTTGTAAAAACTTACTTTGGTTATCCAGAGTGAACTCTCCAAACTACATGTGTTGTTTGTCAAGAATATATTCCCCTTCTTCCTCTAGATAAAGAGGTCTACGAGAGCATATGGAACTCTTGAGTGGAGATGAGGTATGACCCTATGATATAGTACTTAACTCTTTAGAAGAAAAAATAATTGTTGCTAATAATGTCCTTAAATAATGTGCCTTGCAAGCCTCGTTAAAGCATTTTCCCATAGAAAAACTAGTTTTCTTGTTAAACTCCAATCACATTCTTGGTCTTATCATTGAAGTGAACACTAGATTCTACCATAATCATTGAAATTTTACATTGTACTCAATTATTGGCTCAAAAAATTGGACCATTTGTTGGGAGCATTGAAAACATTTTTATGGGTAAGAACTTTGACCTACATGTCATTATTCTTTACATGAGGAAAATTACTCACTAGTTTGGAGGATGGCTTAGCTATGGGTAAAAGTAAGGAATAATCTATGATTTTTGTTTAGAAGATTGACACTAGAAATGTGTTTAGCAAAATATTGTAAAGAACACACATGGTGCATGTTACGAGTCTAGATTTTTTCTTTAAGGGTGAGAAAAACAAATTTTATTTGATACAATGCAAACAACCATCCTTAGAAAGAACACAATACAATCCACAAAAGCTTAGTATGGTAAGGGTAAATTAGGGAACTCAATCAAAACTAGTACCTTTAAAGCCTTCTAGTTAAACACAGTAAAGTCCTTAGTCCATTGAGAAAAACAAGCTAGGATCTATAAACATACCATAGACCATGTGCTTGTGAATAGTGTCTACATGGTTAGTTTCCACAAAGTGGAAGAGGAAAAAATGATTTGTGAATTCTCCATTGCATCTAGCTTAACAACATGAGGGGACCCATGCATTATTAGTGTATCTTATAAGTATTCTTTCAAATGGGATTCTTCTTACAAAATATCCTATAATAATAAATTGCATCTAACCATTTGCATACGTTATTAAAATTTGGAACAAGAAGAACTATATCTAATTAAGAATTAGAATGACTTAGCTTGTTAAACACCTTACAAAAACTTTTCTTTAATTTCTTTAATGGTAAGATCAATTGTTAAATGCTCAAAAACTAATAACTTTAACATTGACAATTGAAATGCTTATTTTAAAAGCCATTAAATAGGCAAAACTAAAAAAAATAGACTACCCTTAAAAAAGAAAACTAAAAAATATTCCCAAAAAAAAAAAGATATGAAAAATCTCAAACATTAAAAGTAAGAAAACTTGAAAATATTTTACAATTAAATAGGCAAAACCAAAAATATTAGACTACCCTAAAGAAAGAAAACTAAAAAATATTCTACAATAAAAATAAAAGATATGAAAAATGTCAAACACAAAACTTGAAAATATTTTACAATAAATATATAAATAATCTAGTTACACTTAAAAAATAAAAACCTACAAACAAAATAAAACATAAAAACAAACTAACCACACCATAAATTTTCACAAGCTTTCCTAATCAACCATTATCCAGCATTTTAAATCTAATTAATTTTTAAGTATATTTTAAAAGTTAGAAATATAAATTTTGAACTCATTTGAAGTTAGATACATCTATAAACAAGGATTGATTATTTTGGACTCTTACATTTATCATATTTAGTCAACTTCCTATTCAGTGGAAACAGCATACTTCGAACACTGGACATATTAACTTCGGTGTAAAATTATTCTTTAGCATTTGGTTTAATTTTTATTATGGATTTGGATTGAAAATGGAATTGTGAACCGTAAACAAGTGGCATCATCTATCCTTGGGGGAAAATGGACGTGTAACTTCGTTGTCATTCGTTGTCATAGCGCTTTTAAATATTAGTATATTTATATTTTAAAAAAATATCTTCCAATTTGTTGGTATTTATATATTATTTGCAATCAGAATATTTGATATAATCACGAGTTAATTTAAAGAGACTATGCTGCGAGACTTTTCATATTCTTCAAACATAATAAAAATTTCACTCCATAACTGCCCAAGTTCTTCTATTTTTCTATCCATTTGGCTTCCACAAATTTATTTATTTACACAATTTATGAGTTTTGTTTATTTGGGAATCTGAATCTTAATTGTTTACAGGAATCTGAATCTTTCAGCCCTTGCTGTGAGTGTAGAATGCCTCTTAGCGTAATTAGTTTTAGGTTTTTAAGTGGTGATGGGTTTGACTTACTGAAACCGGTAAACACAACGTACACAGTCCAACCAACGTGATTATTAGTTCCTGCCATGGAACTATAGCGCCAAACTTGTTTTTAACTTCTGTAGTTTTAGGTTTTTAAGTGGTGATGGGTTTGACTTACTGAAACCAGTAAACACAATGTACACAGTCCAACCAACGTGATTATTAGTTCCTGCCATGGAACTATAGCGCCAAACTTGTTTTTAACTTCTGGTTTATTTTTTGTTGTCTCGGTATATTTAGATCTCTTTGCCAATTAAATTTTGATTGAGCTGATATTACCTTATTTAATAAGGTTTAGAGTAATTTTAGTTTCTCATTGATAAATTTTCATTGTGGGGTCTCTCTTCTGTCGAAGCGACCCTAACATCTTGAATATTTCCAATTTGAACTCTTCTAATGCCTCCATAGGATTTAAACCCAGCATTGTGTTATGATATCTCCAATGATTTATATCTCAAACACAATGCATTCGACTTGATTTGCCAATTCATTTATACCCATGAAAACCAGAGTAATTTGTCCCCTAATTTCAAGATATATGTAAGCCTAAGAAATTGTTGTGCCCTCGTTATTAGATTTACCCAAACTAGTGAAATTGTCTTTTGTTTCTGTAGTCTACTTTTGTTTTTTTAACCAAAAGGTGGTAAACCACCCGTACCATTAAGATAAAAGGTTTATACAGAAAGAGTTCAACATTGAAAACAACGAAAATATACAGAGCAAGGCCCTATGATGGCCAGATATAATCAACATAAAATGAACAAAAAACTAAACCTCCAACCAGAGCGACAAGGGCCACAGTCAACAGTAGAACAAAACATCGGCATCGCCGGTAAGAAAGTAAACCGACACCAAAAAAGGAACAGCATTAACCCAAAAAACTGTACCAACACCGCCAACCTAAGAAAGCCGAAAGGAAGAGAGCAGAAAACATAAAACATTAACCCTGCCACCGCCACCTCAGCAACACAGAGCCCCTCACACGACGCCAACACTCGAGCAGATCTAAGCCGCAAGGCTAGCAGAGGGGAGCGCCGCCGGGTCTAAGATCGCATTGAGGTTTCCCACCTCGCCTTGAGCATCGTCATCCCCATCATCCGGATCATCAAAGGTATCATTTGGAATACGAGGAGCCAAATCAAGGGCATGAATTCTAACAAATCTGATACCTGTCAAAGTGTCCTAGATGCGTTTTGCGTCCATCTTGGTGAAAATGAAGCTAAAGGCCGCAAGCTCTCTATCCAACGCCTCACTACTCAGAGATTTGGAGGAGGATTACAAGGCTCTGTAGATAGCTTGATGAGGAGCTGAAACTCTTAAAGACTGAAGCTGAAACAGACCCCCAATGAGCGCATCACCCTGCTCCATTTCGTACCCTTTCACAGCCATCGCCCATCTATCAACAATGTAGATGTTGTTTTAAAAAGTCAAGAGGCGAATTTATGCACATATTCCGGGTCTTGGACGAGGTCCATCACATTGGAGAGAATGTGGGAAACAATATCTAAGTAATTAAGGATTCTCCCTGGATAACCTTTGAACCACCTATGCCCTGCAATACATCTCACAGCGAACTGCAGGAGTGTGCAATCTCTCAATGAGCGTCATAAGATCAGACACTATTATCTTGCCCCTCCCCTCCGGCTCCCAATCCAACGGAAGGAAGAACAATCTAAGGTTAAGTCATGTCCCTGCCATCGCGAGGGAGAAGAATCGCAGGTTGCAATTCAAGCTGGTCTCTCAGGAAATGCATACAAAGAGAAAAGAGTGCCAGCGTGACAAGAGCCTTATGAAGCATCATCATAAGGTAAACTTTGGAAGGAAGAAACTGGAAGTGTACGCACTGTCCTTGCCCAATCTCAAGGCAAGATATTGCCAGGCTGGGCAGACTTCATATTACCAGAGTTTGAGCACGTATCAGAGGCAAGTACATCTCCTGTCACCATCAAGGCCAAGGCAGCTCCAAAAAATAGTTAAAAAACCCCCGCAGACCTTGCACGATATCTTTGAATCGTGTGAAGGGACTTCCCATTTATGGGACTGAGCTTATAACATTGCAAAATCATGATGACAGGAGTACTAAAAGCCAAGTGGTCTTCACTAACCAAGGAGATTATAAATAATGCCACGCCGCTCCCCACGAGCCAATCAAGCGGGCATATCTTCACACTAACCAGAAATTAATACTGCGAGAACAAGAATACGAAATGTGGAGAATCGCTTTTTTACTTCAGCCAAGGTGACGATCCCAAGGCCTCAGACCTTTGAAACTTGCCAGTTGTACCCACCCGATCACCAATTGGGAAAGGCCATAAAGAACCGTTGCTGAGGAAAAAATAACTTTTTAAAGTCAATCAAATTGACCTAGCATAAGTCTCGACGAAGCTGAAATCTTGCCACTTATCGTGTAGGCAAGTCTTCTTCAAATAGGTTGACGAACCCGCCACCCAACCGTGGCACTTACCGCACACCAGCTGTTCATTGCTTAAACAAAAACTTGCTATTCTCATGCAGCTGAGAATCTGTTGAAAAAAGGCAGCATGTTTCCCCTGGGAAGGGATGAGTCCTTATCGAAATCCACCAAGGCCTGCAAACTTGGGGGCAGACATCCTGTGAGGCTGAAATAAGGAAGGTCTGAGCATCTTGATCAATTGCTCTATTAGCCAGGCAATCTGCCACTTTATTAGCTTCTCAATAACAATGTGAGATCTTGAAAGAGTTGAATTTCTCCAATAAAAACCAGACTTGGTTTAGAATATAAGACAAATGCCAACACCCTACCTTTCTGGTTTGAACCTCTGAGACAATAATTTGAGAGTCACTCTCAATCCAAATATGACGCACCCCAAAATCTAAAGCTAACTGAACACCATGAAACACTGCAAAGGCTTTTGCTGTATTATTAGAACCATGGGGGAGTTTTGTGCTCTTAGCTCCTAACAAGTTTCCTGCAGAATCTCTAAGGACACAACCTATCCCCGATGGACCAGGGTTACCTCGGCTTGCACCATCCACGTTGATATTGCTATACTGGCCATTTAGTGGGCACCATTTAACACTATTTCTATCGACTTTAGGTCCATCCTTTTGAACAAACGAACTCGGAGCTGGTCTTTCTAACTCCCGCTAATTTTGAAGAGTAAGGCTATCCCAGGAGGTCCAAGAAGTTTTTTTGTTATTATCCTTTCTAAACTTCACATTCATCACTTCCACAATAGATCCTTCTAAATCCTCCAAGAAAAATTGTACCGGCTTTGATTTGTGTCTAAAAATCCTGAAATTTCTCTCTTTCCAAAGATGCCAGATTAAAAGAGAAGGTGAAATTAACCAGATATTGTGAAAGGTGGAATCTTGGAAGAGATGGGGCCATGCTTTGAAAAGATGTAACAGTGTATTTGGTAAGGCTGAAGACCAATTTAGCTTTTTAACCAGCCACATCCAAGTGTCACTGAAAGAGAAGATGATCAACAGTTTCCTCCTTTTCTCCACACAGGACACATTTAAAGCTCTTACCTATATCCAATCTTTGAATCCTATCGCCAGTTAGAATTCTTTTATTTAGAACAAGCCAAGCAAAGGCTCCCACCTTAGGGAGGAGGGCATATGATCAGCATAATTGAACTGGCTAGTCCATAACACCTTTTAAAGAGAGCCATTTATATCCTTGCCTGACCTTGTAGTTACCAGAGTTGTCACCCAACCAAATGAGCTCATCTTCCTTGGACGAGGGGTCAATGATTCTAGCATCTAGAATGGATTTAAGAATAACTTTTTAATTTTTAGAAATATCATAACCGAAGAAGTCTCTCCAACGGGCTCTTGGAGGAAAGCAAGTCTCATCAATCTGAAAATACTTTGAAACTTTCTCACCCCATTTGCTCATAAGAAATACTTTAGCCTCTTTTAGATCATCTCTTTTTGTAGGTATGGGACAACCATTCCATGAGTCGTTCCAAAAATTAGCTTTGCTTCCATTATGAATTGCCCATGAGAGCTTGGGTAATATAACCTCTCTACTTTTCACAATAACATTCCAAATGGAAGAGCCCTTCGGAGGATTTGCAATTGTGAAAATTCTTTCTAGCAAATCGTTATCTAGATATTTTCCTTGCAAAATCTTGGCTCATTTAGAATGAGGTTTTTTATACATTTTCCAAGCTAGCTTGGCACCTAATGCCATGTTTCGCAGTACCTGATTGATGATGCCTGCACCTCCCATGTGGATAGGTTTGCATACTTTTTCCCACGCAATCAGATGAATCTTTCTCTCCTCTGTTGACCCTTGTTAGAGGAAGCATCTACAAATTTTACCTATCTGAAAAGAGATACCTTTAGGCATTTGCAAGGCTGACATCATACAAACTAGAATAGTCGATGACACAGATTTGATCAGAGTAATCCTGCCTACCAGTGAAATCCATCTTCCTTTCCAAGAACCAATTCTACGCTCCAAACTATTCACCACCTCTTTCCAAAGAGCTTTGTTTATTTTCTTTCTCGAATTTTGTATGTTTTGTTGTTTCCAATTTATAGCCATGTCTTAGTTTGTTCCCTCTGCAACACACAGTTTCTCCCATCAACAGTTGCAGGAAATTTTTATAGTTATTGGCACTAAAACTTTCACGTGGAACATCTGAATTGAAACAATATCTATAGTTTTCTGGATTTTTTCTTCAAGGCTCTTGGTATCATTTTCCTTGTAAAGATTTATGCAGACAGTGGCTACCTTTCCCAAAATGCCAAAAGTTGAACAAAGTTTTTGACATGGTACCATAAACTTTTTGTCCTTAGTTTTGGAATCTTTTGTTATTAGAAGTCTCATTTCATTTATGTAGATCATGATATTCTAGCACAAAATAATTGATCTGAAGGTAAATATAACCAAAGAAATTAGAACTTTTCTATCCAATCATGGGTTTGCAAGTTTGCAAGAACAAATACAGAGAATTTCAAAGACTAGGGATCAATTTCAGAAGTTGCCATTTATTTAGTTTGATTAGAATTTAGGGCAACCTTTACAAAGAGCTTTCATTATAATAATGCATAATGTTTTTTTCTCTCCCTCACTAAAAAAATTAAAAGAATTAATTTGGCTAAACTCTACTCCGTTTGAAGATGAAAAGGATAAAACACAATATGTCAAGCTAGAGTAACAGTAATAAGAAGTTTAAGGTTGTCTTGTTAATTAGAGGCACTCTTGCATAAGGTGTTAATCACTCAAAGTACTCAAAATAAAGGCATCCAACCCTGTCTCTATCACGTAATTGCCATGAATTTTTAGGATCGACCCTGCATCTTCTTAACTAGCATCCTCAGTTCCTTCTGATCTATTACTTTTATTGTTTATCGAAAATCTAGATAAAAAAATACAACCATCTTTAAAATCATGAATCAGTAAATTTGCATTAAAATTTACTCTAAGAAAGAGGCAAATTTTCCACTTAAGGTCCCCCAAAAAAGCCAAATGTTGAATTAAAAGTACCTAGAAAAAGCTATATTAACTTATAATTTTGCAAAACTTTCACAGTGCTAGGTAAAAGTTGCAATAAAGTCTATCCTCATGCAAACATAAAGGCAAATTTATTTTGGAAAAGAAAACACAAAATATTTAAGCTTAAAAAATTCTATCAATTATTAAAAAATGGTATTGAAGTTAATGCTAGTGTTTTGTAGAATTTCATAATGAAACAAAAATTTCAGCAAATTTCTTCCTATAGGAGAGACAAATCTGCATTAATTTAGCTAATGAACTGAGATAGTTTGGACTAAAACTTCTATCAGTAATGGGAAAATGAAACAAGAAATTTGGGTTAAACACACTTCATATCCTAAAAAAATACAAGAAAACTTACTTGTCAATGGAACCTAACTTCTGGAAAAGTAATATAACTATGGAAAGACACATCTTCCATCAAGCCATAATCAATAATCAATAATTGATGCGGATTCTGGCTACAATTGTATTTTCTTGTAAGTTATTACCTGCCATGAACTATTGCCAAGGACAAAACCATTCTACCATTCTGCCAGCATTTGGCATGAATTTCGCTGCAGTGCAGCCTTGTTACAAACAAAATGTTTAATTTTATAAACTTATTAAATTAAATCATCTGGTTTAAAGAGAGAACTAGGATTACTACAAATTGAACGTATGATTTGATAAGTTTTGTCTTGAAATTCCATCTTCAACTTCAACTAGAAAGAACTAAGGTTTGATGGAAAGGGCAGAGGAAAATAAAAAAACATAGAGCTACTACCTTTACATTTTACAAAAATCTTTTACACCAAAAAAAAAACTAGAGATTATATATATTAGAACTGCAGGAAATTCTCATAGAGAAAAAAAAAGTTATCTTTTAATAAAAGAGAGCTGCTGCTCTTACATTACAAAAACCTAGAAAACAAAGCATTACAGAACTACTTCTCTTAGCATAGGAAATAGTACATGCTTCTCTTTTATAAAAATAGAGAAAACACATTCTCATCTTTCTAGGCTCAGTACAAAAGTAAAACAACAAACAAAAAATTGGTCTAAGCTAGACTTGATAGAAAATTCAAATATGGACAAAAGTATGCCTTTATCTATACGCTGGAGGAGAAGGCCATACCCATGACAGCATTCCTTGTAGAAATTTATGAGAACATGACACAAGCAGAGGAAAGAGAGAAGAAGCCAAGAAAACAAGTTAAGTTTATTAAATGCGATGGTTGGGATTACATTTTCAACACTCCCCCTTAATCACAACTATTGTCATGTATGATATCCAAACAACCTTTTTGAAACACAAAACTTTCTTTCCCTAATGTCTTTGTGAAAATATTTGCACACTGATATTCAGACCTACAAAATTCAAAAAAATCTCTTCATTGTTGATCAACTTTCTAATGAAACGATATCTTGTGTCAATATGCTTACTTCTATTGTGAAAAACACGATTTTTGGACAAATCTATCACTGAGTTGTTGTCACAATAAATCTTAGTTGCCTCTTCTTGTTCATGCCTTAAATCTTTCAACACTCTTCTCATCCAAACTATTGGAAATGATGCTCTATGTTGATTTCCCAAGATGCATCTTTCACGTACTCTTTCTGGTTTTTCAATTAGTGGCAAACCCTTTACCATGTTTTTCCTATGTAGTAGGTTTAGAACTCCAAAATTGAGGTGTCCAAATTGTAGATGCAAAAGCTAAATCTCATCTTTTATTTCTGCCTATAAGATTTCTTGAGTGACTTATGCAACTTTGTCTTGATCCACTTGTGGGTTCATTGCAGGGTGTGCTTGAGCAAATTCCACCCTCAAATCTAGTTTCAACCTTAGGGGAAACATTCTATTGTTGGTCATTTGGACTTTTGCAATGAGTTGATTGCTTGGAAATTTGTCTAAAACTATGCATTCTCTATTTTTGAAAAATACTGTACAGCCCTTTTGAACAAGCTGCCCAATGCTCATTAAATTGTGTTTTAAACTTGGAACAAAATAGACATAAAAAAATTAACATCATTCTCTATGTTGCTTTCCCAAGATGCAACCTTGACATACACTTTTGGGTTTTTCTATTAGTGGCAAACCCTTTACCATATTTTTCCTATGTAGTAGGTTTAGACCTCCAAAATTGAGGCGTCCAAATTGTAGATGCCAAAGGCAATTCTCATCTTTTATTTTTGCCTGAAAGATTATTTGAGTGACTGCTACAACTTTTTCTTGATCCACTTGTCATTGTGGTGTTTTCTTGAGCAAATTCCAACCTCAAACCAGTTTGAACCTTAGGGGAAACATTCTATTGTTGGTCATTTGGACTTTTGTAATGAGCTGATTGCTTAGAAATTTACCTATAACTGTGCATTCTCTATTTTTGAAAAATACACTATACCCTTTTTGAACAAGTTGCCCAATGCTCATTAAATTGTGTTTTAAACCTAGAAAAAAATAGACATCTGAAATAAATTTTTTCTCCCCCTACTTGGTTAGAATATTGATGTTTCATTTTCCCATAACTGGCACTTTGTTGTCATTGCCCAATGTGAAATCTGATTTTACATTTTCATCCAAACTTGAAAACATTTCTAAGTTCTATGTCATGTGGTTGCTGCAACCCAAGTCTAGAAACTATACATCCGTTTGATTTTTTTGTGCAACATTACATGCTAAAAACATACTACTCTGGTTTTGGTTTTTCTTATAAAGTTTGCATTTTGTCTGCTAAAATCAAATATATTTTTTTACATTCATTTGAATAATAGCCATACTTTTTTTGCAATAATAACATTGGACTTGATATTTGTCATATATTTGGCCTTGAGATTGATTTTGGATTGGATTTTGACTTGGATTTTTGCTACTACCTCTTTCACCTGAGTTTGATGGGCTAGTTCTTCCACCTCTATATGAATTTCTTCCTCTACCTCTGAAATTGGATCTTCTCCTACCTCTACCATGACTGATTGAAACTTGTGTTTTGAAAGCACGCTCCAAGGATGAGTTTGTTGACCTGCTTAGCCTATAAGGCTCATTAATTGAAAAATTGTGAGAGATTCTTTATCTCCTCTATAACCATGTAGGTAAATTTCTTAAAATATTTTCAATTATTCTCCTATCTTCAAGAGTCTCACCATAAGATCTGATTTGATTAACCAATCCAATAATTTGGATGAAAAATGAATCTACTGATTCAGAATCCTTTATGTATATTGTTTCAAAATTCCTTCTTAACATTTGTAAATTAGCTGTTTTCACCTTTGTCATTCCTTGGTATGCTGTTTGGAGGATATCCCATGCTTGTTTTGACTTTGTTGCTGCTGCAACCCTTAGAAAAATACTCTCATGCATTGTTTGGAAGATGTAGAAGAGAATTTGTGAGTCATTTTTTCTATTATGTGGGAGTAAATATTTCTCTGCTTGAAATAGAGCATTGTATGCTGTTGCATCAGCTGATTCTGGAAAACCATTCTCGACAAAATCCCATAAAACCTCTATTATGATTGCCCAATAATCATAGTTTTTCCATTGAACTGAGGGATTTGAAGATTTCTTAAAGGCTGCCATTGTTGACTGTAAATACCTTGACTCCTTGAAAAACTTTGCTTAAAAACCTTTAGCTTGATAATTTGACTCTGATACTAGATAAAGGAAACGGCAGAGAAAAATAAAAAACACAGAGCTACTGCTCTTTACATTTTAGAGAAATCTTTTACTTCAAAAACACAAAAAAAACAGAGATTTAATAAATTAGAGCTGCAATCAATTTTCACAGAGAAAAAAAAGAAATATCTTTTCAATAAAAGAGAGCTGCTGCTCTTACATTAAAAAACCCAGAAAAACTGAGCATTACAGAGCTGCTGCTCTTAGCATAGGAAATATTGCATGCTTCTCTTTTATAAAAACAGAGCATAAACATTCTCATCTTTCTACACCCAGCACACAAGTAAAACAGCAAACAAAAAACTGGTCTGAGCTAGACTTGACCCCAAATTAAAATATGGACAAAAGTCTGCCTTTTTCCATACGCTGGAGAAGGCTATACCCGTGACAGCATTCCCTGCAGAAATTTATGAGAACAGGACGGAAGCAAAGGAAAGAGAGAAGAAGTCCAAGAAAAACATGATATGTTCATTAAATGCTGTAGTTGGATTTACATTTCCAACCAGGCAAAGGATATCGAACATAACATGTCATTATAAACATAAAATTTACATTCATTGTTCAAATTCACATACATAATACCAAAACAAAATATGAGTTGTACCACATATGTATTAGACTATTAGTTATTTTAAGCAAGGTTATCCAGTTCAATTTCCTATCGCCCTAAAACTGTCTATGAATGAACAAAAGTAGCAGCTGAAGGCACAAAATGACAACAGGCTCCCTTTTAGAATTCAGTTGAATTTGCTGCAAGTCTGCAACCATGGCCTCCATTGCTGAAGAGAGCAGAAATAACATAGGAAACAAGCACAGTAGTAATGAGAAGCAACTTGACAAGTTTGACTATACTTGTAAGGCTGTTGTCTGCAGCTTTTTGTTTGGCACTTACTCTTTGGCGGCTCTCCTTAAACATCAATCTCCACTTCCTTCACCGGCATTTCCCCGTGTTTTTCTTTCTATTTTATTTGTTTCAATATCCAATGGTGAACAAACCTGTCAGGATATGGGAATAGTTGCAAAGAGAAAATAATAGACTCCTGTGCTAAATAGGAAAAACCTCTCTGAGTCTACGTAGCTGCCTGCAAAATAAAGGGTGCCCAATATTTCTTGGTATGCAAAATGCCACGCCTTGATGTGAAGGCCCAAAAAATAAAAGTTAGCAGTGTTTCTAAAATAAAATAACTACAAAGCCCTAATTTCTGCACCATTGGAATCTTGGATCGGTGATAAATCTTTTAGGACAGCTGCGTTTAATAAAAACATTAAACTGTTTACAGTTTGGATTGGATGGGACGGAAGCTAAGGGACACACTGGTGCGTTCTCCTGAAGAAAAAGCTTACATAAAAGAATACATATATGTAACAGAATACATATAGAGATGTCATTTGTTCAAGGTTTGTTTTACTTCAAAAGTTAATTTTTTAATTTAAAATTAAAAAATGTTCTGCACAGGTTACATATAGAGATGGCATATTGTTCAAGAAAAAGCTTCTTGGGTGTTATCAATTCTATTCTCAAACATGTTTCCTCTGATGGCTTATTGCAAGCGTGGCTTGATTGCCATCAAGGTCGTTCTCAATCATGTTTCTTGGTTGCTTAGAATAAGGCAGTCAGTATAGAAGTCACAAAAATATTTTGATGGTTGAAAAAACATTGCATTAGTTGAATGTTCAACATATTATATAAAGTGGAGAGAGCTCCTCCAAGACTGGATATATTCCCAAGGACAAGGCCTTAGTCTTGAAAATATAAAAGATATGATAATGTAAGTTCCTATTACACTGTCTGAGGACTATCCATAGTCTGAAAGGCACAGAGATTATTGTGTTAAACAAGTAGCATGGAGAGAAAGTGCTAAAATCCTATTTCAAAATACCAAGATCTTCACATCCTTATATCACTCCAGATATTGAATATCAGAGGAGCTTGACATGCTGGTTGTGCATTACACTTACTTTCTGGATCCCGAAGAGAGGATGCCATCCAGTTGCTGTCAGGCATTACATTCTCACAACCAACTCTCACAATACCTGAGGGCTGCTCGGGAGAGCAGACTATGCTTCTCGTGCAGGTACCAAGACACATCATGTTTTCAGAGGCTGGTGTCTTTGAAGCCATTAATCCTTCTTGACTATCAATGAATGGAGTAGAGGAATCTCCCATTACTAGTCCATGAGTAGGTGCCATAGGTGCCTTGTTCCGTGAAACTCTACAAATACTTGCCTGCCACCTTCCATCATCTTTGTTCCTGCCAAGTTATATCATCGGGATTATAGAGCTACATTGTGTCAATGCTGGCATTTCTATACATCAACTTATCGCAGTGAAGCATACTAATCTTTAAGATAAGTCTATAAGTTCATCTAAGTAAATTAAATTCAAACCTTGTGTCTCCTCGGTAGACTGATTTGCTCCTAGAAAATCTAGAACTACTCCTGCAAAATTAAATTCAATAAAATCTTAATTAAGAATTAAACTCTGGCACAGGTCCACAAGTACTTGTCTGTGATCTATTATAATTTAAAAAAAAAATTAACCTCTATGGATTCATATATGGTAGGAAACCCAAATACCTCCTTATAAATTGAACATATTCTTGCCTTGACATGTTTTTCATGTCTTTTAACTCTCTCTCATAGTTTTTAACCTGCATTTGATAAAGGAAAACCAAATGTTATACAATAGCATGCTAAGCATTTTATGAGAGAGGAAGTGGGATCTCAGAAAATAGAATGATCGCCAAAGATATTTGTAAAACAAACATTTCTTGAGGTAGACACACAATACATTCTAGAATAGCTATGAAACTCTATATAAAATTATACCGGAAAGTTTGTTTCAGCTAATGGACCCCAATACTTGAGAGATGCCAGATCGTAAGCTCTGGCTGCTTTCTCTTCCTCATCATATACGCCTACAGTACATCAATAAACAGTTCGATTATAAATCTAGAACTTCAAAGAGACTATGAATTCGAATCACTTAATAGATGTATAATAAGCCAATAGATGTATCTGCTTACCGAGATATACTGGAGAATCAATCATAATCCAGAATTCAGATATCATAAGGAGACAGTTAAATTACTCTAATTAGTATCCAAATGAAATAAACCTATTTGTTCAATAGATACATAAAAAAGGAACTTGTTTCTAGCCTCAAATAAAGACAATAAAAACTAAAATATTTGAGACCTTGTTTCTATACATCAAAGAAATCTCAGAGATATTGTTTCAAACCATTGAACCTATAAAAACAACCTTCTAAGCACACTAGATTTTGATAGGTACTAGAGCCCATTTTGGCCTGTAAAAAGAAAGGTGTTCAATTTATAACTAATTACAGTATAAATTCATAAAAGCTGACCTTGTTTACCCTTGAGGCTCTTAGTCTCTTTGCTTTTGTCCCAAAGTTGGGCTTGATATCTCCCTGTCCACTTATGCCTGCATTGAGTCACACATAATGTTACTTAAAACTAGCCCTTTATTTGGAATATATTATATGGGAAACAAAATATACGTATGAACACACTTAGTAACCCCACGGTAGGCTGAACTTCTTCGGTCAAACCAAATGGAGGGCATTTTTGTGGGATCCATCATCTGATAGTATTCTGCAATGGAGGGCACAGATATGAATTTAACATTAGAATCCATAGCTTAGTGACTGTCAATAAGTTGGGTATATACAATTTGTAAATATGATATCGAGATTATATCTTACATTTCCATCACTATTATCATTGTTTTATTATAAAGTAAAGAAAACAAAATCAGAATACTAGAGCAGGTGGATAGCGTGGACAAAAACTGAATTATTATTATTTTATTATAATATTGTACAGGTTATTGGACAAAAACTGAATTATTATTATTTTATTATAATATTGTACAGGATATAAGAAGTACCACCAGTTTCTCCTGTAGACCATCGCTTATGCCTCATGATATGAGAAATGTTAAATATTTTTTTGATTGGTAAGTTTACAGGGCCTTGAACTTTGGTGGTTCCAAAATAAATACAAATAAATAGAAGAGTCTCAACCTTGGAGTAATGTTTCAAAGGGGTTAAAAATGTTAAAAAATGAAATGTTAAGGAAAATTAGATCATCTCATCTATTATGAGGTATTGTAGAAATTTGGTTTAACAATTACTCAACTCTAAATAATTGGTATTACTATTTAGTGATTACCATCTATTGCAATACATATATTTGAATAAAATTATAAAATAATCTATCAATATATTTTGATACTGTTCAATATCCTAAAAAAACATATTATGGTATTACTTAGTGATTACCATCTATTCCAATATATTTATTTGAATAAAATTATAGAATAATCTATCAACACATTTTGATATTGTTCAATATCCTAAAAAACCATATTATGGTATTACTTATAAGAGTTTTTCTCAGATATAATATAAATATTATCTTCAATATATGAAATTAGGGAAACACTAAAATATATAAGCATCAATATGTGAAATGGGTCAATCTTTAATTTTTAAATGTAAAAACATGGTGACATTAACATCTGAAATCTAGCCTAATCCCTCATCAATATCTGAAAATAGAATATCCAGTAAAGAAAATTAAGACCATGATAAATAAATAATATATATGAGATGACACAATGCCTCAGGATTTAATATTAGTATGTGAAAATAGGAAAACCATAATCTATGAATATGTCTAGACAATAAAAAAGGGAAGGATAAAATACAAAGAACAAATAATGATGAATTAAAATGGAGTTTAACATTTGACATAACAAGCAAAAGACGTTCGACTGTTGGTGGCCTATTGGCCTATTTTTGTGGCTTTTTGTAATAGGGATTTGCACCCTCTTTGCATCTTACCATAATAAAAAGCAAGCAAAATATTGAATCAGTTTAGATTCAAGAAAATTGATGGAATTATGCAAATCAAATGGGTCAATTTTTAAATGATAAAATACAAAGAAAAAATAATAATGACTAAAAATGGAGTTTAACATTTGACATAACAAGCCGATGACGGCGTGGTTTGGTGGTTCCCCCGCTGGGCCAACGCAAGTCTTTACGCCTTCGCTGGGCCCGTGGAGCTTGATGACATTAACATTTGAGATAACGCAATGCCCCCAGTGGGAGGATTTAATATTACTATCCGAAAATAGGAAAACCCTAATTTATGAATATGTGCAGACAATGAAAAGGGAAGGATAAAACACATAGAAAAAATAATAATGAATAAAAATGGAGTTTAACATTTGACATAACAAGCAAAAGATTGAGTGAAGCTAGCAAGATGTCAATAAGTTTAGATCCAAGAAAATTGATGGAATTTTACAAATCAGATAGATCTAAAACTAAATAAGTTTAGATCCAAGAAAATTGATGGAATTACACAAATCAAGTTCTGAGAGAGATCTAAAACTAAATACAGTGAAATATTAGATATAGGAAAATTGAATCGCCTAATTGAAACCATACTTAATAAACTCTTTTTTTCAAGTTTGAAGATTTAGTACCTCTCAAACTAATAATGTTTCACTGGAACTCTTCAGAAGAAAGCATTCAATTCCAATCACTATGAGATCTACGCTAATCAACCTTATTAGAAAGGTATGTTCAGCTTCGTCTCTTCATCTCTTTAAAGCAATCAATATGCATTGTCCTCTTTAAGGATATATTAGGGTTACAATTTTTTATAATAGTAGAGATGTCTATAAGAGGTTGCACATATATAGAGGTACAATTTTCATGATCATAGTATATTTTTCGGATGTGTACAATAATGACATGTTATTGGTATAGGATTTATTTTCATGAGACTATTATTCCTAATACAAAATACAGCTATAATAATAATACATTATAACCTATGCAAATTCTAATATGGTCATAATAGTAAAAAATATTTAAAAATAATATATTAATTAAAGTTTCAAACTACCCCTAATGAATATTTTCCTTACCTAGGTAGTTACTTGACCATTTAAGCCTTCCTTTTTAAAATATTTTTTTTTTATTGTACATGGAGTATTCTATAGATGTTCATAACCCTTTCATGTGCCATCGCTAATTATATATTTAATTAATCTTATTACTTTAGTTATATAATTTATTTTATTTAATTTTAAAATTATTTATTTTTATGATTAATATTATTTTTTGATAATAAAACCCTAGTTAAGGGACCAGGGACCCATTCAAAAAAAAGGGCGCAGTCTTTGAAACATCCAACCATTAACCGCAACATCCTAAACTACTACAACCAAAAACCAAAAATGTCCATCGAACAGAAGGAGTGGGAAAAATTACAATAGCCCACTCTTAATAGTCTGAAACAAATTAAAATATAAATGCACAAACTGATAGAACCCTGACATCTACGTATCTTCCTTTCTGAATAGATCCACACCATCACAGGTGCAAGAAAAAGCCAACCGAGTTGGTTCCAGTACATGAACTCCAAGCTTCTCTGCAATGCCATCCACCATCCTTCTAGTTTCCAAAATCCCCAACAAAATATCATGCAAATGCCCAAGCACCACTTCTTGATTCTCCGCAGCCTGATTAAAAGAACCAATCATATCTTCGTGGGTAAGAACTGAAGCTGCTACAATAGATAACATTGTAGCCAACATTAAGGACTGAGAAACTCCAAACACATTCCACCACCCCCTAAACATTTCTGGATCAAGCAGCAGATGAGCCATAGCCTCTTGCACATTAACACCCTCCTTCCCGTCAACTTCTTTAGCCATATTCAGTAATCTACATAGCCATTCCCTCAATATGGGATTCTTGATCTCCCCTTCTATGTCTTTGACAAAACCAACCATCACCTCATCAGCAGAAAGATTCTTCAAGCGCTTCCTCGCAACATATTTCTATTTCATCCTGCCGCCTACAAACACACTGCTTATCTTCCACCTAATTTGCCTCTGAGGTGGCTCTCCCCCCACCTTCTTGCCTTTGTGACTGTTCTGTGCACCTCCACCAGCACCCTCAGTAGCCAAGCCACCACCTGCACCAGACAAAGCTATGAGGGAGCCCAGGAGCCAGAGGAGAACACAACAATGACCTACTGCTGAGAACACCAACCTACATGAGAACACAACAATGACCTACTGCTAAGAACACCAACCTACATCATACGAAATAATTCCTAATTACTTTACCTCATGCCACCAGACTATGAAATGAAAACCAACTTGCCACTTGTCCTCTTTGCACGAAATAGATCTCGGGACATGCCACCTTATGATTACCTGCTTAATGTACTGGCCCTTTATTGGGTGTTTATGATTATTATTTTAAATTAACATGTAAAATTTAATCTACTTATTTTTAGAAATAAAAGAAAATTAAATATATGTACATATTCATATTATATCTCATTTAATCTTTGAGCTATTTTGATAGATGGTGTACACTTGTGTTAAGTTGCTTTCATTCCCTAATTGTTCACCAAGTCTCATTTACACACATTCTTATATAATCAACCTTATTTTATTCACATCCATAGATATATCCATACATTTGACGTTTATTATAGTTAGTATTGCCTTCCATGTAGTAACATTCATTCCCCACCTCAATACTAGTGTTTCATTGTCTTGGATCAATCTTTTAGAATGAAATTCAATAGTCATCACATGGAAATAACCCTTAAATTTCAAAATCGAAAACTTAAAATTTTCTTGACTCTTGTCCATTTATTTCCCACCATGAGCTAACTTGGTACACATTTTGTGTGATTTATTGCTATGTTATAGTATGTAAGGGCATTTAATGTGCACTTGTTTATCACAGAAGAACATCCAAAGCCCATACATTAAAGAGGATTTTTTTTAGGAATGATTCAATTTAGAGAAATTAAATGAACCTAATTGTGCATCATCATTGTAGAACATTTGCATGATGAAGAGTGTCATCTTTGATAGTTTAGATGATCATAGATTTAGTCCAATCAATGTGGTTAGCCAAGGAATACGTGACTCTTGCAATCTAGTGACTTGCCAAGGGTAATTTTAAACACCACTAGTCTTTAATAGTAAACAAGGAATAAAGAATCTAATTAACTACATAGAATAATTGTACAATTCATTAGATTAGATATGTCGGTTATAAGACAAATTAACACCTATAGAAGTGACCAAAAGTTGTAAGATTCACCTAGGAAAAAGTCATAGACTATCATACTACCAAGACATTTTCAAAACAAAAAATATCCATTTCTATTACTAAGGACAGTCAGTTTTACAAATTATTAGCCATTACATTCCCTCTTTGGTTCTAGAGCTCAGAAAACTCTTCATTATTAATTTTATAAATTATCATTTATCTCTAAGTTAGTCTCAATTGTCACTTTTATTAATCTAGGTTAATTTATGTTGAGATGTATGCATTTGAATGGATTAGCCTAGATTAAGCTTAAGGGAAATGTTATTTTCATTTACATTTTTTATGAACTTATCTTACCCTACACCCCCTATGGTTTGACCCTTAGGTGTACTATCATCACTTTTAGGGTTTTAGATATGTCATTTCTAATGACATTATCATTGTTTAGATCTTTCTAGGATTTGTATTCTTACTTATTGTTATTCCATTAAATTACATCTTTTCTTTTAAAGTTTTGAGTTTTCCTAAGATCTATGCTTTAGCCACCCTTGCCTATCCCATTAGGGTTCCATTTTCATATCTAATATACCATTAATATTTTTGAATTCTAAATCTAAGAATGGTCTATTGTGCCTTATTCTCCCATATTTCACAAGCTACTTGCATTCCTAATATTCCACAAGGAATGCTCATCTAAACCCTACCACAACCTCCTACTCTAATGAAATTAAGGTTTTCTCTAATGCTAATGTTGAGAATAATATGGAGAATTATGATCATGATACCCATGTAGTGCAACAAGAATTTATGAATGAGCTTACTAGTTAATATAATTTAAAACTCCTACACAACTAGTTGATACAATTCATAATGTGGTCATCGTTAGGAATTATAAGGTTGATCAAACCAATTTCACATAACCCAAAAATAGATAATAATGCATACAAGCATAAAAAATTACCATAATGCGAAGATCAATAGACAAATACAAGATAACACAAGATATACCCTGGAAAAACCCTCAAGAGGCAAAAACCTAGCCTCAAAAAGCATTCACATTCAAATGTATTATTCAACAATACGATATTACAATACACTCACATGAGAATCCATGAACATCTCTGAAACATCAAGCTCCTCCAACGCATCCTCCATGTGTCAAGCATGTAACAACACATCCCATGCCATGCTTCACAAAATTCACTCAACAGAGAAACTCAATACAATGATAGCCTCTCACACAACCTATGCCAAAACAATCAACAACCAACTAGGCAACCCCAACTACGAACCATGTGCTTGCTTTTAAAGAATGAATCTCACACAAATATAAGATGTAGTATGGAGAAAACTATGTGTTCCAAAACCATGGATACACAAAACCATTGACGCTTCATTTAATATTTGCAACTATTTTTTCACTTTATGTCCAGTATTAAATAATTTCCCAATTAGTTATTCTATGTGTCCCACACACATAAAATAACTAACCCAATGTTACATACAATGTTTGCAAGTGGCACCCAAATAAATATCTAATGTGGTTAAACACATCAATTAAGATGCACCACAAATAAATATTTATTTTACATAGATAAAATAATTAATGTTATGCAAGATGTACAATACACCTATTTCCCAACATTCTCCCATTTGTTGTATACATTGCATAAGGGTCAATCAATGAAATACATCATCATAGGCAAAAATGAAACCACATGAATCTCTAACATGCTCTCATGCTCCATCAAAATACCTGCAATAAAATCAAAGTAACCACTATCTCAAGAAAGAACTCCTCTCATCCTCCAAAATGCCACCTATAGAAGAAAAGGAACATGCCAAGGTGAAGATACACCAATCCAAAGAACACAAGCATCAAATCCAAGTAATAACAAAGGTTCCAAGCTGCTGTCAACGGTAAAAACCCACATGTTTAGAAATAGAACCAAAAGCATATGATAATACATCCAACCATCCATACCTCCTAGGTATCAACAACATCAGTAAACTCATGCCAACAACATATCTAACCCATATACCACAATCACAAGCTCCATGTATAAATCTTGTCAAATAATAACATACACATCTTAGGAACCCCCACTGCAATGGGTAATGTCAAATATGATAATAGATGGCATACCAAGTCTGCCAATCAACACTCAAACCAAGGTGTGGCTACTATAGTGCCAAGAACAATCACAATGATCCACACATGCAAGATAAATCACTGCATACTCTCACAAAATGTCACTATAACTCTCCCAAGTACTACCATATCAACTTGAGCCTCCAAGAAGTAGCCATGAAACAAAGGGAGAAAACCTGTAAATCATAATGTCCTACCAACAACTTAAAGTGCTAAGTTGTGTCAATTATGATCTCCTTTACAACCCCAAATGAAAAGCCCCAACAACACCCAACCATTCAATCCCATAGATCAAATGATCATATGTATCATATAACCAACATGGATGTAAGCCTCTCTAACCAAGGTAGATCAAACTCAACCATTCCATAACCACGAATAAGCCCAATCACATCTCCTAAACTCCTCGTAATGGACATCATAAATCAAATCATATGAACAAGGAGATAATCATGCCAACATCCCTCAAACAAACCCTCTAGAACCAATAACCATAGCTCAAGATCCATATCCATGAGGAGATAAAATATAAAGCAAAATGCATCTAAAAGGATGATAAATACCTCATAGATGATAAATTGTTGAGTAAACCAAGAGTGGGAATGAAAATTCTCCTCCAGGATACACAAAGCCACAATGACTCTCTCCAAGAACAATCTCCTCTAGGTCCATAATGAACTCACATCCATATCTAGGTGTAGGATCCTTGACCTTTCTTTTGAAACCTCCAAAGAGTAACTGTCTCAACAAATGCCTCTAATTCCAAGAGAACTCCAACCTCACTCAAGTCTACATGTATCCATGAGCACCTCCATGATCAATCCATGCTAAATTCCAAATGTAATGCTACACTATCATGAAGCTCTTAAGAAAATGAACAATGTACCCAATACCAAGAGAACCCCCAAGATAATTGTCAATGCTCCAACTACATAACCAGGAACCCAAACATGATATTGGTAATGTCATAAAATGTGTACACTAACATTATACATTTAGTTTAGCTCCTAGGTTGGACCTATGTTGTTTCTTTTGTTAATCAAGACCTATTTTAATGCCTCTTTGAGCTTATAATGATGTAATATTGTTCTTGATGAATAAATCCAACATAATCAATTTAGGACCAGACTAAGCTTGCTATGTTTGACACTTTCTAGAGTTTTTGGGCTAAAGGTCGTGGGTGACCAAGTGCCCTGTTCCCACTGGGACCTTTAGCCCCACAAATGTGGTGTCGGCTTAGGACACTTCCCTAGTTTGCATTTGTCAACCTAATTGTGTTTTATTTGTCATGAGTGAGCGAGAATACATATTTAAGTGTGTGTTGTAGTTTATTTTATAACTAGAAAATGAATGCTAAGTTTTTTCTCCTATTGTGTTCTATGCTAAGTGTTCTTCATGCTTGGATTTTTATCTACTTGTGGATGCCATTGAAGTTGTTTGCAGGCTTTGAAATAAGTTTGAAGCCCTCTTCATCACTCTCGTTTGTTGGTGTAGGATCTTGAGTCATCTTCATCAACCAAGGTTACATCTCTTGTGGTTATCATCATCATTATCATTCATTATCTATCATATTATTTCTGATCTAGCCT
Organism: Cunninghamia lanceolata; assembly: GCA_027924645.1. Lineage (NCBI taxonomy): Eukaryota > Viridiplantae > Streptophyta > Pinopsida > Cupressales > Cupressaceae > Cunninghamia > Cunninghamia lanceolata. Next base: position 40,542,847 of record BSBN01000809.1, on the reverse strand, counting down.
CTACCCTCCTACACCATGTACTCTTTGATATAACCATTTGGTGTAGTGGATGTGGAAACACCAACATGGGGTTTGAGTGAGGCAAACCGTTATACACAACACAACCTTTTCCTCTTTCCATGTGTCCAGGTGGGAGAAATAGGTTTCTGGAGCTAATTTATGGGAAGAAATAAGTGCAAGAAGGTACAAGTTCGATGACACCTGAAGTTCTAGTAAACCCTAGAAAAGGCCTAGGGCACTTGAGTGTCCTAGTCTTAGGCATTTTTCCTACAATTTCTAAGTTTTGAATCCTCCTCTGACCTTTGCTACATTTTTTGTTTCCTTAGATCTATCTCTGATAGTTAGTTGTAGTCTAATCTTCATCATCTAGGGTTAAATCATGTCTTAGCTTACTTTCTTGACTTTGGTTGAACTTTGTTGATCCATAAATACAACAAAAGGGTAGATAAAACTAGGTATTTTAGTGCCATAACATTGTTTCACTCAAGGTTGATGGTATCCATAACGCTGGTGAATCCAGGTTGTCCATAAGCAACCGTGGATATTGCCAAAGCCCAAAATAAAATGTAGAATAGTGCCATGATATATACTCCTTTCACTACCATAGTCGACTACCCAACTCTGTAGCATAGCCCTCTTCTATGGGATTCTTTTAATGCGATGCCTTCCCACTATATAATTTGGTTGTGCAACCCCCCTTGTATCTTCTTCCTTACATGGTTTCAATGTTTAGTCTTTCCTCAACAGAAAATGCAGGCATGTTTTAAATGTAGTCATGGGGTTTCAGTTTCTCTATGCTTAATGAAATAGCAGTAAACTTATTCTATTTGTTATGAAGGTAGAAATGGGGTTTTGGTTTTCTTGTGCCTAATGAAATAGTAGCAGACATACTTTAGATTTTTGAAGGCAATAATGAGGTTTCAGTTTTTCTCTATGCTTAAAGAAACAACAACAACCATATTTTAGATTTTTACAAAAGTAGTACAATGGGGTTTCGATATTTCTGTGCTTAATGAAATTGCAGCAAACTTATTCTAGTTTTTGTGCTAGAAAAGAATGACCAGAGTTAAATACCTCTACACAAAATCACACCAGATGGTATTCTTTGTTCTTGGAAAACAAAGACTGATGATCGTACTCCCCTTTAGTGCACCTCAATCTTGCGGTTTGATATGCTTTCCTAGGACTGGTTCGCACTCCCCTCATCTCGCCTCAGCTCTTGCAATTTGGTCGCTTCCTAGGATTAAATCCTTCCCCTATCTTTTTTTTTCTCCCGTTCTCTCTGTTTCTCTTTTGTTTTTAAACCCTCTCTTTTTCCTCAACAAAACGCGTTGACTCCCCCTCAAAGAGATATTTTCCTCCCTTATCTTCTCTGTAGTCATACTCTACAAGGGCATTCAATTTCCCACCTAGAAACTAGATATTTTCTTTCTGTCTTCAATGAATCACCCACTCCTCATTGCCATGACTCCCTTCTCTATCAGATTTTCTTGTCACTTAAATGTTTCACCATCTTCCTCCTACCACAGCAAGGAGGACCAATAGGGAGGCTCGTTACACCCTACCCCCTAGGACTAGGCTTACTCCTAGAAGCTTGCAAACACTAAGATGTAGCCAAAGGACACACTAGTCCATGAAACTCGATACAATCAATGGAAGCCAAGGAGAAAAGCCTCAACCATAACACTGGCAATCTACACATGACCATAAGGTGCAATCTGGACATTACTGTTAGGTAACTGAATGATAAGACAACACGGGAACACTGCACTAGTAGGGTACAATGGCTAGGGTAGGGAACATGGCCTATGACTATCTCCAGTAACCACCATCGGGGATAATAAGAGTACACTCAAGACTGTGAATCCAGGCAGAGTCAATACTCAGTACCTATTGTAGACACCCAAAATTGACCTAATCATCATTAGTATCAAAATATTGCATTAGCTATCATCTGCATTTGTCTAACACACTTGAGCAATTTCCCTATCACTTATTTCTTATATTAATTAAATAAATTTATATTAATTAATTAATTCATTATCTATTTCTTCTATTCCTCTAATCTATAATTAAATAATCTTTAATTATTTATTTATCTCTTATTTCTATCTATTTAATTAAATAAATCTTATTTAATTAATTAAAAATCCCTTCATAAGCCCACTTTCCAATTAATTTTATAAATCTTATTTATTTAATTAATTTCTCTTATCATTTATCTTCATGAGCTAACACGTGTGCCTCTTTTATTTAAAAAAAATGTGTGGCTAAATGCAAGAAGTTGTGTCCACTTAAGGTGGAAGTTTCAAAGTTAGAAAAAAATACGAAATCGGGTAACTAAAAACGGGATCCCATTATAGATTGGGATCCCAAGCCTAAAATCTAGAACGAGATCTTGTTTCTTGGTGGGATCCTGAACCTAGGAGCAAAAAATGGGATCCCGTTTCACAAAACGGGATCCTGAGTTTAGGAAGAGGATTTTCTTCCATCAAAAGATCAGGTAAGTGGATTTTTCCACTTTTTGAATTTGCCAATGAATTTTTTGAAGTTTTTCTTTCTTTTTTTTGGTGTAAAATACAATCAAAATTTAAAACGTAGACTGTTATTTATGGTTTCAATTTATGAGTTCAATAGCTATATTTAGACATTTTAGTTGTAAAATACAATCAAAATTTTGAAACACTGTATCATATAAAAGGATAGAATTTGAACAAACTGTCTAAATTTTGTTTAAATTTGAGAATTGAATGGCTATATTTAGACATTTTAACTATAAAATACAATTGAAAATTTGAAAATACTGTATCATATGAAAGGAGAGATTTTGAACAAACTGTCAAAATTTGATTGTAATTTGAGAGTTGAATAGTTGTATTTAGACATTTTAGTTGTAAAATACAATTGAAAATTTGAAGTGACTGTATCATATGAAAGGATAGATTTTGAACAAACTATCAAAATTTATATAGCATTGGGATGATATATATATATATATATTTGGTTTTTATAAAATTTACTTATATTAATGTATGTCATTGTATTTTAAAGGCATTATTGAATAGATAACTATCATGTAAAAAAATTACAACAAACCATAATAAAACCTTTATCAATTCCTTCATAATCAAACCTTTAGAGACAACCAAGTAATCAAGAATTGAGAAGATTTCACAGTTTTTGTGATAGCCAACTAATCAAGAATGAAATCAAGCCAACAAATGTAACTTAGAGACACATATAATATCCCTTGAAACATTTAAGTTAGACATGGAGACACCTAGATTATGGAGAGGTCTATGTAAGAAAACACCTCGTATAGACTCAACACAAACTTATCCCTCAACACTCTAAATTGTGACTTACATCATTTGATTACCCTGGAACACACTATAGACAACACTATACAAATTGGGCAAAAGATATTTTCTCCTAACATGAACTTGTATATATAGAAGTAGACTACTACATAAGATCCTCTAGGACAATAACACTTGTTGTGATCTTCAACACTATGATCCATATGTACTCTTGAATTTGTTGATACAACTCTTGATGAACATGCTTTGAATTAACTTCAAAATTTTGTGCATATAATTAGATTTGATATACTTCTTAAGGAAAGAAGAAAATCCACCTTGGATAAAAGTTTGTGTGGGAACATGTAAAGAAGCATTTTCAATCATGCATGCAAGCTTCTAGTAACTAACCCAATCTTATTAGTTCTTGGAGCCAAATAAATGCTAGAATAGTATTGAAAGAAAAAAAAATATGCTTATTAGTGCTAATTATTTCTCTAAGTGAGTGTTAAGATAGTGCAAATTAAGATTATTTAGACTAATTAAATGGGCTTAGTCTGAAGCTAAATAAAACACATAAGAGTTGGGACTAACAACTAAATAGAAAACAACAATTGCAAATAGGAAATAGGAAACAAAATCAAGCTAGAACCATCAACTAATATCTTTTTCTAGCTAGATCATGCCTACAATCACAAGTTAAACAAAGCATCAAATTCTTCATTTTTTAAATCATAAATCATCAGAATATATTCATCTTCAGAATCAGATTAGTCCTAGGCAACTAGTAGTCAATCCTATCTCCATTATCAAATTTGGTTGCCATAGGCAACTTCACCAAATTTAGGATTTTAGATCATGTTGCCATGCATAAGATATCCACCTCAAGGTAGTTTTCCAAGTCTAGTTATAGTCTTGCAGATGTTCATTATGATTCTATCTAGGTGGTATGATAGTTCATTGGTTTCTATGACATCATTCAATAGCATAGATGCATCTGAACATTTACCTTTCATTGATATATATTGATAGTAAAGTAGAGTTTTAAATTCTTCTTTTAAGGTTTGGGACAATCATAGTGTTAAGATAGTGCAAATTAAGACTATTTAGACTCATTAAATGGGCTTGGTCTGAAGCTAAATAACACACATAAGAGTTGGGACTAACAACTAAATAGAAAACAACAATTGCAAATAGGAAATAGGAAACAAAATCAAGCTAGAATCATCAACTAATATCTTTTTCTAGTTAGATCATCCCTACAATCGCAAGTTAAACAAAGAATCAAATTCTTCATTTTTTAAATCACAAATCATCAGAATATATTCATCTTCACACTCATATTAGTCCTAGGCAACTAGTAAGCAATCCTGTCTCCATTATCAAATTTGGTTGCCATAGGCAACTTCACCAAATTTAGGATTTCAGATCATGTTGCCATGCACCTCAAGGTAGTTTTCCAAGTCTAGTTATAGTCTTGCATATGTTCATTATGATTCTACCTAGGTGGTATGATAGTCCATTGGTTTCTATGACATCATTCAATATCACAGATGCATCTGAACATTCACCCTTCATTGATATATATTGATAGTAAAATAGAGTTTTAAATTATTCTTAAGGTTTGGGACAATCATAGTGATCAATAGTCTATGTGATTTGTCATTTTCATTCATGACTAGACCTTCCATCTTATTATAGTATCCTAACCTTCTTACCTCATCATCTATCTTAAAAGTGGAAGATTTAATCATTACCACATGGTTATGTCTCTTTGATTATGAAGATAATGAAATTGAATCTCTAGAGGAGTCTTACATCTTAATAATAATTTCATTGTCCCTTTGTAGTTCATCATGTGAATGTGACAGGACTCTTCACATGTTTCCTTGATGGACTTTTGATAACAAGGGAAGATGACAATCTTATGATTAATGACTAATCTTAGAGAAATCATGATGTAACAACCCAATTGAACTCCTCATGACAAGTCTGTTATTGGTTTAAGGCTATCTTAAAGGTCAATAACAATCTAGGAATTTAATAACAATTAACAGTCCTTAATGGGCATGACAACATTATACAAGATACTAAAGTTCGTTCTAAGATGATGATTTCCTCTTTCCTATCAAATGGTAAGGATTCACTCAAATCTTCACATACTCAAACACATATCCAACTTATGAATTCATGACTGATCCAATGCTCAAACCAATGCAAGCATGACTATTGTTTGTTGACCAAGCTTATTGATAGTCAGAAAGTTAGAGAAATTCATCCAAAACCATTACAAACTATTTGTAGCTTTGCCATAGGAAATGTTGGATCTTCTAGAATGAGTACTTAACATCAAACCAATAGCCAACTCCATAGAAAAATTAATAAAATTGAAACCTTGGACCTAACATATGATGACAAACCTTGACAACAAATTCATTATGGTAGTCCTAATAGCCCTACTGCTATATTCTAACTACTATGACAATACAATGCTTGGCTAATGATATCTCTCTGAGTCCTTAAGAGGCATCTTTTGATATGACAGTCCTGCATATTGACATTTAATCTTGATACCAAACACCCTATGCTCAAACACCATAATGATAGTCGTAGATAACAAAATCAATTATAGGGTCCAATCCTATTGAGAAGGTTGTGACAAGATGAATGAGAGGATAACTCATGAGCATAACATGACTTTGATTATATATATGCATGCAAATCCTTTTTTACAAACCTCTAGTCTTGAAACAAAGATGCCTAAGTTTATGCCCATGACTATCCTAGTATTTGAATGAACCTAACATGATTGTCTATATAGTCTTAAATTGATCTTTCTTGTCTCCCTCACTACAAGAATTAAAATTTAGGTCTCGAATGAAATTCCCAACTTTAATATGAAAATTACATAGTTCACTATAGTAGCTCTTACAATTTGAAATTTGTATGCACATGTATCTATACATTTAATTTAAATATTTCAAGTGTAATTTCTTTCAAAACATGTATAATTTATCTAGTTTATTTATTTAAATTATAATTTTTGAACATGTACATATGTTTATTTATAATTTATATATATAGATTCTTGAAAATTAATTTTGTACTCAAGTTTGTATGTTTATATGTATGTATGCAGGTTCATAGTTTTTATATATATCATGAATCTAGATGATATTCACTTTGATACTGAGGACATCCTCAATGCACAAGATGATCGGGCACCATCTCCACCCCCAACCCCACCTCTAGATGCCCCAACTCCAAATGCCGCACCTCCACCCCCACCTCCAGGCATCCCACCTCCACCCACACCTAGACCCCCACCTGGAACTGACCAGGTTCGTTTGCGAGCCATAATTAATGAAAATGTGGATTCCATACAAGAAAAATTGAATTTCATTTGCAATGAACAATTCATGGCACCTCACATGGTACGTTTTGCAACTTTGATGCAAAACATTGTAGATTTTGTGAGGTCTATTGACTCAGACTTTGATGGATTCTAGAAATGGAGAGAGGAGAGGCGCCAATTTTGTGTTGATGACCTCTCCTCTAAGGATATTTTGGATCTTAAAATCACAAAAGGTCATTTAGCACAATATTTTAGACATCCCATTACAAATGAACCTATTCCTGCAAATAAGAAAATAATATCAATCAGGTGGTGTAGGTATGAAGGAATGTCTACCAATTTTTGGGATAGATGGTGGATGGTGTTTGATTATCCACCTCATGCTAATTGTGAGATTCCTTTATATTTTTTGAGAAAACTATATGTAGAGTTTGTTATGAATCAAAAACCCAACTACTTTAATTTTAGATCATTCCAGGGTATTGGTGGCGGCATGCCACAACAGAGGTTGGGGGCACGGGTTAATCCCCAATGACCCATGCCTATTCAACCTCTTATTGACCCTCCTATTGCTGCCATTCCTGCGCCCTTCCAGCATCATGCAGTGGTATCCACACTACGCACATTGAGTGCACTCTCAGGTAGCCTAGATGAATAGACTTCTATGATGGTAGCTCAGGTTAGAGACCATGGAGGAGTTGATGATGGAAGTGGTTCTAGTACCACTCCACATGTGTTGATTCCTCATACATGTATGAGTTGAAATCAGTTGTGTTATGAACCTTATCAAGTAGCTGCACCCACTTCAGCTACACATGTATCATTTGTTAATATGGGTGAATCATTTGTTGATTATCTATTTAATGAGGATCATCCCACTGATCATTTGACACAGATATATATAGGTTACACACATGTTGAATTTATAACAATTTTAATCATTTGTTTTTAATGAACATATAGATCAATTAAATTGTAATATTTTAACAATCGAATTGTTTGGCGTAGATGATGGCAACATGGACCATTGATCAATTTAATTTTTTATCGACACCTATTCATCTCGGCACCCATTTGGGGTATTTTGAATGATTTATATTTTAAATAATTTTATTTACTTGATTTTAATTTATAATTCAGTCTTGAACATGTACATTAAATATTTATGCTGGTTGAGGGTTCTTCCACAATGAATCCTCCATATAAGGGTGTCTCGAGCGCTCCTCCATCATTGGACATCTCACATGACACTTTTACAGTATATATATTGTTTTAAAAAATTATATATACTTAGATTTTTCTATTTTGATTTCACTATATCTGAAAACGTGCATGTACTATTTAATATATATTAAAAATATATGTCTATGTAGGTTTACACAACAATGAGGATGGGCATTGCAGCACACTTGGATGATCCAAGTTTATATCAGGAGTCGACTGCATTTCAGGTTGTTAAAAAACATATCTATGTCTACGTGTAATATATGCACAAGTCTTTTAAATAGGTTAAAACAAAATTGAGTACCTATGTACACAAGTGAATATATATGTTTTAACCTAATTTGTACACATATGTGCTAAGTTATAAATGACCTTGTAGGAGCTTGTCAGTGACACATTTCATCAACACACAACACATGCAGAGCAGGAGGACAAAGGAGATGGGCAGCCTAATACGATATAATTTAAAATTTAGATTATATTTAAAGTCAATTAAAATATACATTGTGAACTTAAAGTAAATTTCAATAGATATATATGTTGACATGTGTTAAAAATTCTTTTTCATTTATATATTGAGACATGTCATGTAGCTAAGCCTGTAGAGACATGTCCTAGAATAGAGGATACACAACAACCTCTTATGGTATAATAATTTAAATATGATAAATTATAAATTAAATTGAATTAAATTATTTTTAAAATCGTCTTACATCTAATTTCAACTTTCTTTCTCTTGTATTAAATAGATTGATTCAGAGCATGTAGAGACAGGTCTAGGTGCACCAAAGCATGCCTCTCAGCCTCACACGGTAATTTAATTTTATGATAAATTATAAATTTAAAAATTATCATTAAATCATTTTTAATCATCTTACATCTGATTTCATCTAAATCTTTCTCTTCTACAGAGTGATTTAGGCCATCTAAGTATTTCACATGGTGTGAAGAGGACTCTTGATTACATAGATAGTATGAGTTAGGTTATTTCATGGGCTACATAATTTGACTATTTCATGGACTATGTTATAAACTGTTTGTCATGGACTTTATATATATTGTTGAACATGGACTTTATATATTTTTTGAACATCCAGACTTTATTTCATTTCAGTATTTTATGATCTAGATACAAAACTTTATTTCATTTCATTATTTTATAATATTTTATTTCAAGTATTAAATAGTAATATGTCTCATCAAGGTTATGGGAAATTTAATTTAGAAATTAAATAATGAACATTAGATCAAAATTTTGTATTAATAGAATGAGCTAACTAATGTATAGATAAAAACATAAGTTGTCTTTTATATTAATATCATGTTGTTTTGGTTATGGAAATGTACCACATTTTTTATATTAAAAAGTAATGGTCAATATGAAAGACTTCCACTATTTTAACTAGTAATTAAATAAATACAATTATTGAAGTAATAATTAACTTCAATAATAAAGTTGAGGTTTTCTATATAAATCATTAGTAAATATGACTTTATGACTTTGAGAAAAGATTGGAAGGTAAAAAACAAGAGTAAAAACTTAAGATGACATTATGTCTTTGAGAGAAGATTGGAAGGTGGAAAACAAGAGTAAAAGTAGACATAAAATGATGTGCTCTAATAATTTATCTGATAATATGATGCTTTAGAATAAATTTTTCTATTAATAAAAATCTAGCATCCTTCTCCTGATAACCCCTAGATGATCCATGACACACTTAGGGCTATTTGTTAAATACAACATACTAATGAATAATTTCACACAATTCACACTTTAGTTAGCTCATAATGGCTATTAAAGGGGTGGGAAAGTTTGAATTTGAATTAAATCTTCAAACTTCAGGGTTTAGATCCATAGTCACAGACCTAATCGAGATTAGGTCCACACTTGTGTGTTTGACCTGAAGAGGGAAAATAAACTATTTATGGAATGGAGTAAAATCTTGAGATGTGTGATGATGTTTTTTTAGGAATGTTTTTTAGACTTGATCACACTATATAAATTATAGTCCTTTTGAGCTCTCCTTCATAATAGAGTTGCATTAAAGACTTGATCTATTCATCCTAGGCCCAAAACATAAGGTAAAATGACATAGGTATACAATTTTCCCTATTACAATGTTATAATTAAAATATATTGTATTATTATGAAAGCATTCCCCTTCCACAAGAAAGAGTGAACTTGGAGAGTGTTAATTTCCATCACTATATCATTAGGCAAGCACTTAATATCCTAAAGGGATGCCTCACTAAACAACAAAGACTCATGAAGTGTAGGGTAGATGGGTCAAAGGATCTAGACCTAGTAGTGATAGTAATACCCTCAACATCATGTTGAACCCTAGCATAAATTATAGATCTACCCAAAGCTTCAACCAATATAATGAAACTTTGGAATATATTACCTAAACATCTAGACCAATCATTTATTCTTAATCTATATGAAACCATTGTTATATCCTAGATTTGTAGCTAGGTCCATGATCATTATCCAAATAAAAACCAAATTTCATTGTAATTTGAATCACAACAATTGTATGTCAAGGTGCACTTAGGTCTCAACATAAATAATGTATATTTACCAAGCAATGTGGGAAAAGTGCATGGTAGGGTATGTGATAGAGACAGATATCATCATCAAAAGGATGATATTTTCCTCAACCTAGTTTTTTTTTTGGTGAAAGGATGCATACATTTACCCCAAGTTTTAAGTATATTGGTGACATTGTGGTTATTTCTTACCAAAGGAAAGCAATTGAGGACCTTGTTAAGGTTTCCATTTAGGCCTAGGCCATCTCTTCAAAGGAGGTGGGTGAGTACTTGTTGAGGCATCCACACAACTCCTCTACATCACATTGAGAATCTTCATTGCAACATGATGCATATTATATTTTTGCCTTTCCTGCCTTAAGAGGACACTTTAGGAGGAGCTTGATCATATCATCGATACTAATCAATTACATCATTCTATATGATGTATATTATTAGACTTGATGAAGGTATATTAGGTGATATCCATGTAGTTTTGAGTCCCTCTCTTAGATGTAATGACATATGTTAATCATATCATTTTTAACATAGAGAGATCCTATATATCACCTCATCAATGCACACCCAATCTACAAACATTGAAATATCCTCAACATTTGGTGGATAAGGCCTCAATTTAACATAGATTTTGTCTTCAAGTTCCATTCCCTCTCACATTCATAGTCCATTGAGGTCATTATTAATGGCCCAAGTGTTGGATTTGAGATCAGAGTCAGTAGTGGAGACTTCTATTTGTGATGTTATTAACACATATCTACCAAAATATGGTAATTTACATTGACATAAAGATCCTTTTGCAAGTACATAAGAATAATTTATAATTAATCTTACATATATAGTAAAATTTGCGTGCAAACTTGTGGATGTCTAGAAGTTAATTTTAAATTATTTTTCTTTTTTCCACACATAGGCTAGGTCAACCCTAGATATTCTTAGTCTGAGCTTAGGGAACATATACATGCATTATTCACATCATGGTAGTGATCAGGTGATAATTTATGTATATTGTTACATTAGATTAACTATGTGTTCTAATTTTATTATAATGCTCATGTTCTAATGTATGTGTATATTTTTGTAGGGATCCATTCATCATTCTTAGCACAATAGTTGTCACTTTGAGGGTCACTTAGCAAGGAGATAGGATTCACCCATATTATGATGTATTTTGAGTAGTTCATGTACTTTGATAGATAGGACATTTGTATACATATTTTAGATCCATGGTATTTATATACTTTAATCTACCTCACATTTGCATACTTTGATCTAGGACACATGTACTTTTATCTACAACATTAATAATGTATACTTTGAGATCTATAGCATTTACATACTCAAATTTAGAACATTTACATATTTTGATCATGTATTTGAGTATTTGTGTATGTAGGACATGTTAGAATATATTTTGATCACTTTAAAACTTTCATATATACCTATGTATATCTATTGTTTAGTTGTGTCTATATATAGGTTCAAATCAATATGTACACTACTTTATAATTTATAATTATCAATAATAAACAATATATGTGCTAAAGTTAAATATGCCTTTTGCATTCCTTTCATGTCATTAATCCTAATTAAAACTCCCAAAAATGATTACCTTTCTTATTACTAATTCACTATACCATCTTAAAACTGAGTGGAAAATTGATTACAAAGTTTGGTGTAGTTTAATCCATCAATTACAAAGGTGTCATTAGAATAATGTTATCCATTTTTTACTAGTTCTAAGTGTAAACATCCAAAATTGACCATATCCTAACATCATAACACTAATACCACTTTTGACACTTTCAACAATATCCCAAGCCCATCCTAACCATATTTGTATCATCCCGACGCTAATTAATTAGATACATTATATTTATTTAATTAATTAGGATTAGCCTTTTACATGCCTTCCATCATCAAATTAATTAAATAAATCATATTTATTTAATTAAACTAATTTCCTACACCTTCCTCACTAATTAATTGAATAATCTTACTATTTGATTAATTAGTCTAATCTCCACTAATAAAATAAATCAAATCTTAAATCATGTCTCACTCACAAATAAATAAATTCAAAAACTCACATGACTAGCTAAAAGAAAAAATTCAAACTAATCTGTCGTAATATGATGTCTTAAGGGGTCCTAATAGGACTTCTTAAAGGGATCAAAGAATTCAAACTACATGTCTCATATTTAATCACAATTAATCTAATTTAGGATGACTCAACATAACAATCTGATGTCTTAAGGGGTCCTAATACGATGTCTTAAGGGGACATCTTAAGTTCTCAAAATTTGGTGAAGTTTCCTAAAACTAGCATCTTTGTAGGTTATTTAGATAGTGTGAAAGGTCATTGCCCACTCCACCTATCACACTATCTAAATAACCTACAAAGATGCTAGTTTTGGATGTCTTAAGGGGACGTCTTAAGTTCTCAAATTTTGGTGAAGTTGCCCAAGGCAATCAAATTTAACAATATAATAAAATCAAATTTAAAGTAAATTCAAAGTAGAAAAACATGTGCATTTAACAAATAAAATATATAGAATAATAATTTTGCTATATAAAAGTGTAGAGTATAATTGTGTACATACACATGTATATAAATTTGTGTACATTTAATGTGTAATAATGTAATTGTGTATGTACATATATGCCAACTCAAAATAATGTTTAAAAAATGTGGCTATGCCATCTCAAGAAAATCTGAAACTTGTGGGGAATGTAGCAGGTCTTCACACTACCTGATATAAAAATAATACAAGCAATTTATCAATATATCATCAAAACATGTATTTTAATTTATATAAAACTATCTAGATATACACAACTTGTACCTATATTTACAAGTGCCTCACACGTGTAGATATAGGTTTAATCTGTATCCTCTCAAGTTTTTGTTTCAAAGTATGTATTAAATTTATGATGATGGCCTAAGGATATAAAAGGACAATTTAAACCAATTTCAACTAATAACGCACAAGAAATATCAAAACATGTATTTAATGTATTTAAAAGAACAATATAAAACTATTTAGCTATATTTAGCTATATTTACTTATTCCATTGTACCATCTCCATCTTTTCTTTTCCAACGCATCAATAATTGTCTCATGGTCTTCCATAGAAATTTTTCATAGCTCTTTATTTCTAGGTTTTCCACGATACCTCTCTAGTTTTATATTTGTTGCCAACACCAAATGTGAGTAGTGCATAATCTTCTTATGTGTTTCATAATCTTCAAATGCAAAAAAACTATTTTTCATTATTCGGTATTTCTGTAGCCAAGTGTCTACAACCACCACCGAACCTATTGGATAATGATAGCCATCATCAAAGAAATTCTTAAAATCTGCTTAAGGGGATCAAAAAAGTTCTTAAAATTTGCTTAAGGGGATCAAAGACTTGTTATCAAAATTTGTTTAAGGGGATGTCTTAAGGGGATCACTAAAACTGTTGGATAAGGAAAGCCATCACCATCTTCTTGAGGTATTGTTAACTTATGTTTAGTCTCCACACAACGAGCCAACCGATATTTTGTTTCCTCTTCATTCTCCTTAGGTGCAAAAATAACATACACATGTCCTACAAACAAATTTTGATTCAATAACTTGCACATGTGTATAAAAGAACTACCAAACATACATACATGCATTCATATGTGCACATATAAATAAATAAAAGAACTACAAATTAGTAATGAAGTAAAATAAAATGAAATAATTTGAATTAAATTACCTTCTTGTACAAGGTCTAAAACACGGTCATAATCGTATGATGCAAATAGTTTATCATTGTCTTCAATTGTTGTTTCATATTGATCGTGTGCTTGTGTAGGTGTCAATGGTCTTTTCTTCCACTCTTCAACCCATTCTGTATCCTCACATGCTTCCAATCTCCTGAAATACAAAACTGACAAAAACATGCAAGCTCCCTTGTCCATCTATAGTCCATGTACTTTCATTCAAACTCCTAAATGAATGCCATTTAGTAGATCCACTGATTGTCTCATAATTAAGTCTAGGTAGAATGTTTTCTTCTTCAACCAACCAAAAGAATTGACAAACTATAGAGTACTCGCTCGAACCAGGGGTACATAATCTTGTATTGCACCAATCCACAATCCCATGTGCATCTTAAATTTTACTGCATCCTCAAATTTTAATTATTGTCTAGCAAAAATTCTTTTAACACACGCACTAGCTCCATCATGTTCTCCTTTACCATGTCTAGCTTCAAAAACATTCCACATATGTTGGACATTATTCTCCTTGTGAACCCTACTTAACCAACAGAACATTCGAGCATTCTTGAACTACCTCGTATAATTATCTGACCATATAAGATGTTCTATCATCTGGATTCCTCTTTCTCTTAAATTTGTATAAAATATATTGAAACAATATTGAACAAACTCTATTGAGAATAACTTGTTGTCACTCAAATAGAAATGATACTCCCTCAAAAATTTTCTATCATTCTCTGTGCTATCATCTGCATGTCTTTAAATAATATGAACAAACATAGCAACTTGCACTGAATTGTAATAGTGTGGTTGAATTTCCTCTTGCAGAGATAAAGTATAGTTTTCTGCAAAATCAACCACTGATAGTATAGTACCAACTGAAAATGTGTTTCTACATTTACGAAGCTACCCATGAAACCATCGAGCTTGTTGAGAGTGCTTGACATATTTTGGTACAATCTTACTCTTAGATTCTAATATGAATGCACGCACACTAACCTTTTCTGTAATTAAATCACAACACTTTCCAATTTTTCCATCTTTTAAAGAATATTCAACATTCTTAAATCTTTTAACATCCACTAATTGTTGTCCAAAATTATTTTCAACACTTTCATGCATACAAACTCTTAACAAAGAAAGACTGCCACAATGGGTGCATTGTCCAGAAATACATGAACTTAAATAAAATGTTTATTCATTAGATCAATCACAGAACAAACTTGATATAAACTCTTTTATTGTTTCAGGTGGCATATTAGTATCACATTCCAATATAATCATTTTACTATGTAAAGTACAATGTATATATCGAAACACATCATAATAGTAATGAAATTGAACATGCGTTTTACAACAACAAGATATTCGTTACTTATTAATCTTTACATACCATGGTTTGCATTTTTTAAAAGATCTTTGACTTATTCTAATATTACCAGGTAACACTAATTCACCACAAAATTTTCTATAAAATTTAGTTTGTGTTGTATCTAATAGGTGCTTTGGATGAGGATCGCGAACTTTGGACCCCACTCTTAATTTTAAAACATCTCTAGCATTAGGTGATACCCTAGTATTATCATGCCAATATTTTTTGATCAAAGATTTGATTTCAATATTTAGTTTCATGTCAGATCGGGGGAGTCGACCACTAAAACTCCAACATTAGTTGATTGGATCATTTTCTATACTTTCTCTTCTTTTTGCCGCTCTTACCAATGTTTTAGATTGTATTTTTAGAATTCCACTAATATTGCTTAACATTTTTCTATTCAAAGTTGCTTTATTAACTATAGCAGTTGTTATAGCTCATCTTGCTGCATTCTTATATTTGGATCGACTATTCTTTCCAATAGACTCAATGGCACTAGCAACAGTAGACATAGCATGTTTTAGTGATTGATCTTTTCTTCTTGGTTTAACAAAAATACCTAACATTTTCATTACTTTTCTCATTTTCCACATTCTCATTAATTGCATCATTAGTTGACATTGAAAATGATAGTTTTTTACGATAAAAAATTTCCTTGTATAATCTATTGACATGTGTTCTTATTTGTCTCCAAGAAATTTTACCAGGAAGATTATCCAAAACATCTCTTTCAATTTTGAAAAAAAAATTCTCATTTTCAACATCACATCTTGGATTTTCATTTTCATTTTCAATTTCAAAACGATTTTCATTTTCAATAACAAAATGGTTTTTGTTTTTATTTTCATTTTCAACAAAAAGATTTTCGTTTTCATTTTCAACAGCAAAACGGTTTTCATTTTCATTTTCAACAAAAGAATTTTTGTTTTCATTTTCAACAACAAAATGGTTTTCATTTTCATTTTCAACAAAAAGATTTTCATTTTTATTTTCAACAACAATTTGTTGCAAATCTTGATCTCTACAAAAATTATCAATCTCAACATTGTTATATCTAGCTTGTTTTAATGCTGCAAGTGTCGCTGTCGGCCGTACTGTAGAGCAAGTTGCAGGGCTGATAGTCATAGTACAGTCTTATTATAAAAAATGGACAAATAATAAATGGGATCCCATTTAATAAACGAGATCCCATTTTATTTTACACCGATGAAGTAAGAAAAGGGATCCCATTATTGAAAATTTGAATTTTAACCTTGGGTTTTGCTTTGTAACCTGGTTTGGGAAATGTTTTGGGGACCCGACCCTGACGTCTGGACCTAGTTTGTTCTACAACTTGAAGGTCCTATCAATGTCACAACAAAACAGTGACTTTGGGCATATATTTGAAGGTCTATTTTGTAGAATATTTTGATGAAATTAAAACCCATTATAGATGAGACAGTGTAGATTCTAAATATGTAACTTTTTTCACAATTAGATTATTTTTTCTATTTTTTAATCAATTTATGACAAAATAGGTCCATAAAATTAAATTAGTAGAGTTTTTTAGTATTTTAATAACTTTTTATTGAAATATTTTTTTGTAAAAAACATTGTACGAAAACGTACTTTAGACAATTCTTTTCAATTTTAAAAAAAATTCAAAAAATGTTAAGTTTAGGTCATCTTATGCGTGATGTACACAATAATTTTTTAAAAGACCAAAAATGGCCAATAAAAAATTAATAAAAAAATATTCAATAAAAAATTACAAAAAAATATGGAAAACGTGTTTCAATGAGTTACAAATCTTTTCCCAAAAGGATTTAGAAAAATATGATTATTTAGGTCAAAATATGGATGACATACACGTACATGGTATAGTAAAAAAAAGTGACTTTTAAACAATGGTTTTTAGAAACGCCTATTCAAAATCAATTTCTATCATCTAGGCATTGAAAAAAATTACATATTTGGAAACTAGACTCTGAGTACTACATTTCATATTTACTGACATTTTCCAAGATTCCACCTTTAAGTGCTTCAAAAGTTTAGGTCAAATGTGACAAATTCTAAAAATTAGGGAAAACACTTCCACCTTTTGGCCAAAAAGTGGACTCAACTTCTTGCACACACCCGTGTGGTACTACATTTTTTATTTAATATCTTTCACATATAGTAATTTTTATGTACACAGTCACACATAAGCCTTATCTTCCCTCCACTTGTCATCTACACATTCACCCATGATTATCATTTAATCTTAGCCATTCACATAGCCACCAAATCTCCATCGTTGATTGATTTTGGTTGAAGTCTATATAAACACCCTCTCATTTCATACTATCTCTATCCATCATTTTCATATAGTGTCTAAACTATCATCTTGAACATATTAAGTATTTTTAGCATCCATATAGCATATTATCACTATCATCCATCAATCATGGCATCTTTTATCCTCATAATTGTTCATTGTTGAGCAACAATCCACATCATAAATAAGGAATCATACAATCTAGGTGATATTGTTCTTGAATTGCATGTTTTTAATTTCACTTGGATTCGATTCTTTTATGGTGGTAGGATTAGGTTTTCAATTATATGCTTGATCTTATTAACCTGATTTTTACCTATCACATTTTGGCATGCCCAGTGGGACTCACGTCCTTGATTAACTTTGTTGTTTGAATTTTTTTGTGAAGATCAATTTTTCAAGAGCTTACGACAAGTTTTAGTCACTTCTAAGTGAAAAGAAATTGCTTTTAGAACATCTGCATCACTTTTAAGCTGAAATCTGCCACTTTTAGCATTTTCTGAATCACTTTTAGGTCAACAGTGGCCACTTCCAATCTTTTTCGTGTCACTTCTGAGAAAACAATGGTCGCATCTGTCATAATTGGCGTCACTTTTAATCCAAAAATAATCACTTCTAGCTATCTGGATTGCTTCATGTAGATTAGGGTTTTTTGTTTACATCTAACTTTTTTGTAGGGATTTTTTACGCATTTAACATATTTGGGTCACTTACAAGCCTTAACAATTCGCACCTTGATCTTTTGCATCACTTTTGAGTCTAATCTGCTTCCATCTACATCAGTCTGTGTCACTTCTGATTAGTAACATTTGACCTTCAGCTAAATATAGATCACTTTTGATCAACAATTGATCAGCTCTGGTAACTAAGCCGCTTTCAGTTTTATAATTTACAGTTTAGTTTTCTTGGTTACTAATCAGTTATTTGTGCAGCATCTTATTGATTGTCCAAGAAAAGGAGGTTGTGAAACTACTAACATATCTATTGCAGCTCCGATCGGTCCAAGATATTATATTTTATCACTAATTTAGGAACATTTGGACTTGGTGCTTAAAAAAAATCATTGTTTGCTTCGTGCTTGATTTATCCTTTTTGGATTGCTTGTTGTGCATGTTTGTAACCCAAATTTAACAACAAAAGTATCCTCTCCCCTTGCCTATCAAATGGATCTTGGGTGTATGAGAACTTATTATTATCTTTAGAGGGCATGCCTTCCCGGTGTGAGAAGGGGTACGACCGAAGTGGTAAGGGGCTAAAGCCAAGTCCTTCCAAATCACTATATAAAAAAAGTGTTTGTGTTGAAAGCCACAAACAACGGGTGTTGTTGTGTTATACCAACAACCAACCTCCCCCAAAACCCTCCAAGGCATAACCCTTAAAGGCTAGGAGACTCCATAACGAAGAGTAGCATTGCCATATGTATAGCCACCTGAATGGATGCCCTTGCTAGCAACCTTGTATAGTAGCCAAAAACCCTCTATTTGTTGATGTAAAATGTGGGACCTTTGAAGCTGCCCCCATTCTCATGGTTCTTAGTAGAGATAGCAGGGACAATCCTAAGGTTTGGTGGGGGGACAAGCCTTGGGAAACCTAGATCTTGGTATGCGTGAGAAGTGAGTGACGTGGAGCAGAGCCGGTGCTACCAAGATCATGAGCTATTCGCTTTGAATAGGCATGGCAAGGGGACTCAACAAATACAATCCTTTCCTAGCCTTGGTTGTACAAGATTGTGTGTGTTGTGAGTGTGAGTGACTGAAATTACTATTTTCTTTTCAAAAACATCATTCAAACATATTCCATATCAGACATAGATCACCTTTGAACTTTAACTGCTCACCTTCAAACATCCAGATCACTTTTAAACAATAGTTGTTTACTTTTTGCAAAAGATATATAATTTCTAATCAACAGTTGCTCGCTTCTGGCATAATCACGTCACTTTTAAACAACAGTAAATCACTTTTAGCCTAAAACTGATCGCCTCTGGTAAAACTAGTTGCCACTGGTCAACACTATAGTCTATCATCTGAGACAAAACTAGAATTCTTTTCAGCCATTATCCATCACTTTTGGCCTCATTTGAGTCACTTCTGAGCTATTACCAGTCACCTTTGGTCAAATATAAGAAATCAGTATCCATCTAGCCCAATCAGTAGCACCCTCATACATTCTTAGCTCTATCATCAGCTTTCAGACAATCTTCTGATTAGTTACAACAATCTGAGAATTTTCTTCTATCTTGAGCTTATCAATCCATTGGACTTTTTTGAGCTTTCATCCTTTTGAGACCCCAAAACAACAATCAACCAGCAAAACCAGCAACCAAATATTATCCTTTTGGCTTTACTTAGCCCTAGAAAAACTAGCAAACAACACCAGCAACCAGCTTTTCCTTTGAATGTGTGAGCTATCCTCTAGGGAAGTTTATCAACAAACAACCTAGCAACTAAACAAGAAACAACCAAGCAACCAACAAACTGGCAAAACAAACCAACACCAAACAATCAACAAACCATCACCTTTTGGGTCTCAATCTTGACAAGCCAAGTCCAACTTTCAACATCAACCATTATGCCTCAAACTAGGAGCCAATATAGAGCTGAAATGGAAGCAAAATTGTGAGCTAAGATGGAAGCCAAAATGCAACAATCTCGATCAACGTCCCTTAGAGATACAACTCAATTCACAACTGGCATGCCTTCTCACATGTTTGGGCCCAAAGGATACACCGTTGGACCGTCATCTTCACAACAAGTGCAATCTCAAACATTTTCATAGACCTATGAAGAGCAATCCCAAGATAATTTATCAGAATTTAGACACACACGTATGGGATCAAGTTGAGAAGCTTGTTTTATCTGATCCTAATCACTACTTCTTGCAATTAGCATGTATGGGAGCCAAATTACCAAGTGACTTTGACATATCCACTATTTGAGAACATGACCCAAACACTCCCGATGTTGTTGCAAAGGGACCATCCATTGTAGCTACACCATCTCATACCATGTCCATGCTACAAAATCTACCTTCCAACCCATCTCTTTCATTGCCTATTGCTACCTCATCACACACACCACACTCAGAGTACACTCTAGAACCTTTGATAACTCCAACCAATGTACTTCATTTCCTTTCACAAAATCTAAGCGTTCCACCTTTTCATGTTCCACAACATATGCCTTCTCCTACCATGACTATATCTCGAACTCAAGTAACACAAGCTGTCCATGTTACACAAGTACAAATTCCTCAAACATCACAAGCCATCTAAATATTGCAAAGTCCACAAGTTTTGCAAGCTATCCAAACACCACAAACCATACAAGTGTCACAGCCATTCCAATCCGCTACTCCTATTGCATCACATGTGGAAACCACATCCCACACTCATATTCCTATCACTGCTAATATGGTCTGCATGATTTCCATGAATTCATCCAACACACCATATAACCCCAATGTTAGTCTCACTAACATGAGTGACCCGCATATTGTATCACAAGCTAATGCTAGCTCCACTGCCTCTTATGTTGATCAACTTACATCACTTTTGCCACCTCATATAGTCCTTCACAAACCATCAGTCTATCTTATGCAACCCAAGGATTACCTATCGTCGTCCAACACATGACATATACTAATCCTCATGTTGTCCAAAACACAAACCCAAATGTCCATCCTTCTTTTGCATCCACCAATCCTTTCATCACTTACCATATTACAAATCAAACTCCAAATTCACAACCATTGTCCAATATCAATCCATCCTCTACTTCCCATGTGATGCAAACCCTTGGTGCTAATCCATTGCAATATACCCAACCACCACTCATGTCTCAAGGACATAAATCCTCAAACACATATGTGTCACATACTAATCCTTTGACATATACTGTGAGCACACAACCTCAACAAACAGTCATGCCCTCATACATTCTACAACAACAACCACAATATACACCATATTACACTTCACCTCTAAACCATCAACCCCCTTTGCAACAACATCACCTTTCTTAAGTGGATGTTGAACAAATGATTAACAAGGTAGTAGGACAAATCAAGAAGACATTTTCCTTAGGAGACATATGCACTTATCCATTTCACAAGTCACTTCATATGACACCTTTTCCACTACACTTTGAAATTCCACAATTTGACAAATACAAAGGGAAAGGAAATCTGAATGACCATCTTAGAGCATTTTTTGTTGCATGTCTCAATGTTGCTCAAGATGATACATATCTTTTAAGACTATTCCCCCAAAGCTTAGCGGGACAAGCTCTTGAATGGTTCTCTCATTTACCTCCAGGAATTAAGACTTTTGTGGAACTAGCAAACAAATTTTGATCAGATTTTGCTTTTAACATTGAACATGAAGTGAACATGAACAACCTTGTCAACAACAAAAAACTCAATGGCAAATCTATCTCCTCATTTACTCAACGATGGTTTAAAATGGCTAGCAAACTATCATGGGAAATACCTGATGGTACAGGGGCACTCATAGGTCTAAAAGGCCTATTCAAATTGTTTTATTGTCATGTTTTTTCAATAAGGTCTTTAAGACCATCTTGTTGCATTGTAATAAGGTTGAAGACCATTTCAAGTTGATGTCAAGTTGTTCTCATGTTGATGTATGGTATGGTGCCAAAGGTTGTAAGCATACATAAGCAAACAAGTCTACTTAGGGAAAGTCATAGAGGAGTCTTGTGATTTGATAGCCAATCATGGCATGTAGGAAACATATCAAGGAGTTTGAATTCCTTTTCAAAGGGTCATCAATCTTGTAAAAGGAGTTTGAACACTTTGTAAACATTCCTTAATCATATAAACAAAGATGTAGTTGCAAAAAGAGACAAAATAAGGCAGTTCAGTGGTTGCAGGATAGTTTGTGACCTCCCACTGTCCTCAAACTACCTCCCAATCATTTGATGATCAACCAGAGGCTTGAAAAAGGTCAATGCTCATGTTCATTGAAATGTATGAAGTGATTTGAAGGAGAATAAAATAGGAAGATCTAGTTTTCTGCTCATTTTTGTGTATTTGCTCCTGTTTCTGCCCATACCCTGTACCTGTGCAGTCGAGTTGTAACCCACCATGATGCTTGTATGAGAGATGGGTGAGTTAAGTTTCTTTTGCATTTTGTTTGGTGTCTTCAAACCTTTCTATTGTAGAGTTATAAACATTTTTCTGAGATTTGGTAGTTAAACCCTACCTTAGGGTTTCTGACAGAAATCATGTGTTTTCACACCATTCCACTGATTTGCATCCTTCTTGATTGGTGGAATGGGTTTGTTCATGTTTTTTTTAATGTGTCATGAGAACTTTGTGGGTAGTAAACTGATTTTGAGGGATATTGCTTGAAGTAACCTAACAAAACCATGTGTTAGGTGTCAAGAAGAGGAACAACATAGTCTATATTTTCCATAGTCGACTATGAGGCCTTAAATCCCTTGAAATCCATAGTTTTACCATGTATGTGAGATGTCTAATTGGTTTAGAAAGTTATGTGACCCCATTGAAAGGTACTTGCTTTGTTAATTAGGGCTAATTGGGCTCTTTGAACTAGGTTTGTCCTATTGAAAGCACCGCATGTTCCAAAACAACCCATAGAAAGTTCCTAGTATGTTTTTAGGCTTCCAAAAGCCTACCTCAAGCAATGTTGATCTGGTTTTGAAAGTGTTTGGATTGCAAGTAATCTTCTGACAGAGCTAAAAATAGGCCTACAAGGAGATAGGATAGTTGTGAAGGAACTGCCATGTGTGCAGACCTAAGACATCATTGAATGGGTTGTATAGAGTTTGTAGGGTATCAAAAGGCCCTCCATGTGTCTGCCTCCAAGAAAGTAAGTGCTTGATGTCATATCACAAGTGATCATTGGTTTAGGACTATCAAACTTGATCAAAACTGCATTGCTCTCCCTTGTCCTCTACATCACCTGAGAAACAACTACTTGATATATTCGTCCAAAATCTTCATCCCAAAATTTCATTCCAACTACAATTACAAAGTGCTAGTACCTCTGATGAACATGTTTCCAAAGGAACCATCATTGAATGCACTTTAATTGCTAAGGGCACTATCAAGATTTTCAGAGATAACAAAGACAATCCCCAAAATTCCAATGATAAATCCCACTTTTGGAACAAGAACAAGAATGTCATTAATGACGGTATTGTGGATGCAAAGAACATACAAATAGTGAAATCTCCAATTAACACCCAAGCTGCATCTACAACAAATCAACCTTTTCAATGAAATCGACTGAGAACAAATCCAACACCTCGACAACAATTTACTCCTTTAGCAGAACCTATGGAGATAGTCTTTCAAAAACTTGTCGAAATGGGAGATATCACATTACCGGATGCACCACCCAATGGCAAACTGGTCTTCAAAGCTCCTTGGTATAAAGAGAACGAGTATTGTGAATACCATAGAGTCAAGGGACATAAAACAAATGGTTGTATGCACTTAAATCATGTTGTTCAAGATTGCATCGATCAAGGTTTAATTAAAATCACACCTCCAACATCACAATCTACATAGCAACTGACATCAAACTATGATCTAGATGCTTTCAAGAATCCACTTCTATCTCATGACAAACCAAGTAACCCTCATATTAGGAATGCTATCCATTACAATTATGAGTCATCCATGATTGGCCGCATTGACCAAGCCTTCATTTCTACCTTTACTATCCAAGGCAAAGCACCCGATTGTGCTGTAACTACTAGAAGAGGCCGTGTTACCATTCAAGGAGTGCCTATCAATCCTCCTTGACTGTCCTCTAGCTTTAATATCCTTGATTACCCTGGCAAAACACCTACACATATTTCCATCCTTGAATTGCTTTGCATATCTCCCATCCACAAAGCTATCCTTGATAAAGTATTGCAAGAATCCTCGGTGCCTAATGATATTTATATTACACAATTCCAGTCTATGGTAGCTAGCATTGCAGCCCCTTGTCTTCTAACTTTCTCTGATAAAAATCTTTGACCATCCATTAACCCATCACATAACGAAGCCCTCCACATAGAAGTATTTGTAAACCAACGTCGTATCAAACAAATCTTAGTGGATGGTGGAGCTGGTCTTAATATATGTTCTTTAAAACTAATAAAACAATTGGGATATTCTGAGAAAGATGTTGACACTTCCAAAGTTATTACTATCAAAGTATATGATGATGCTGAGCGAGATACTAAACGAATTATTCATTTTCCTATTCAAGTTGGTCCGGTTACTACTAACACCCATTGTCAAGTCCTTGATATTGAGCTTCCTTATAACATCATCCTTGGTCATCCATGGATCCATGCCCTCAAAGAAGTTCCTTCTACATACCATCAATGTCTTAAATTTCCACATAACGGTGTTGAAATTACTATCCATGCCAATCCTAATCCATTTGAGTTTTGTCATGCCTTTCAAGATAAATATAAAAGCCCTAACCACATTCCTATCAACACTGAAGCATATCCATCTTCATCCTATGTAGATCCATCCACCCTACTCAAACCATCATCTAACAAAGCCACTCCAAATCTCTGTATCAAGTACACTAAACATGGTCTGGGTGAGTATACATTGCAAGAATCTTGTTGTGTTGGAACTCTTCCCTTATCTCCCAAATCTCATGGCAAGCCTTCTACATCCAAGGCATCTTCATCCATAGCTATCATAAAAGTTCTACCAATAGTATTCATTAAAGGTGGATTCCTTGATGATGAAGACATTGATGACATTAACTCCTGGATATTCTATGATGTGAATGACCAAGTACAACTTGAAGTGGAGAGATATAACAATGGGTTCTGCATCATTAAGAACATGGGATACAAAGGACATGGCGGATTGGGATCACAAGAACAAGGACCTATTGAACCCATTGTTGTGTCTAAGAAGTTTAATAAGCAAGGCCTTGGATTTCAGCTGGAGGTACCGCCTTCCAAAGACATTAAGTGCATTTCTAATGTGGAAGCTAGACCTTCTTCGGTAGGAGAGACTTCTAATTTGTATACCATCAATGACTCTTCCCTCCCTATCACTAACCTTTTTCAAGAAACCTCCATCTTCATAATCTCTACCACTTCCTCTAGCCAAAACCCTTCGTCCATTAGCCTTTCACTTGTATATCCTGACCTTGTCGATTGGGACCAATAGGGGGCACCTATATTGGACACATTTGAAAATGACGAAGCTATTATTGAATTCATTGGATTACGACAAGGCATTCCATTGGGTGATCATAAAGCAGGTTTCATGATGGATCTTCCTAAACTAGCATATTTTGGCAGAAGCATCAAATCCTTCAGTCGCAAAAGTGAAATAAATAGAATAAAAAAAGATAGGTCACTAGGTGAAAACTGAAATGCACCTTTTGACCATGAAAAAGTAAAAATAATGGACGTATCCAAGGGTGAAAACCTTTTTGAGGCACCCAAGGATGGGGGATTTGATCTTTCGATAACCACTGATTATCATGAAAAATCAACAGTGCTAGTTGAAAAATCTCAAGACATGAACTTGGGCACAGAGCAAAATTTGAAGATCACATATTTGGTAGCATAACTATCAGAGCAGGAAAGAAGAAATTTCATAGCCTTCTTCATAGAAAGAGCTATCAATTTTACATGGACTTATGCCGACATGCCTCGTCTAGATCCATCACTTGTGGTACATCACCTAGTAGTATCTCCTAATGCAAAACCATAAAAAAAAACTGCACAAAATGCATCCGCAAATAGCCCTTTTGGTCAAGGCAAAGATTTAGAAGCTATTAGAAGCAAAGTTCATAAAGCCTATTGATTATCTAGAATGGGTTTCAAACTTGGTACCTATAGCAAAACCTGATGGATGAGTTCACTGTTGTACAGATTTCAGAGATCTTAATAAAGCATGCCCCAATGATGACTTTCCACTACCAAGCATAGACAACATTGTAGATCTCACAAATGGACATGAAATGCTATCTTTAATGACGAATTCTCAGGATATAACCAAATTAGAATAGCAGATGAAGATCAAGACAAAACATCATTCATTTGTCCATGGGGTACATATTACTGGGTTGTAATGCCTTTTGGTCTCAAGAATGCTGGAGCTACTTATCAATGAGCCATGACAGTCATTTTCCCTGATCTTTTCCACACTTTCATGGAAGACTATGTTGACGATATTCTAGGAAAATCCAAAACAAGAGAATAACATTTACAGGTACTAGCATAGATCTTTGGTCGATTAGAGAAGTATCAACTCAGGATGAACCCAAAGAAATGTGTATTTGGTGTAACATCTGGTAAATTGTTGGGATACATTGTGTCTTGATGAGGAATAGAAGTGGACCCTGACAAAGTAAAAGCTATCATGGAAATGTCTCCACCATCAAATCTGAAGTAGCTTCATAGTCTACAAGGAAGGTTACAATCCATTCACAGGTTTATCTCACAACTAGAAGAAAAGTGTCATCCTTTTCAATATCTCCCTCACAAGGGTGAACCTTTTAAGTGGGATGAAAAATATCAACAGGCCTTTGACAAAATAAAATAATATCTAGCAACACATCCTATGTTAGTATCTCCTGTACTGGATCGACCACTTCTACTCTACATATCTTCAACAACAATAGCATTAGGTGCCCTTCTAGCTCAGCATGATGATTTGGGAAAAGAACAAGCCATTTACTATATCAACAGAACTGTTGTGGGATATGAACTTAACTATTCACCTATGGAAAAAACATGTTTAGCATTGGTGTTTACTTCTCAAAAGTTGTGACATTATATGTTGAACCAAACAACAAAGCTCATATCTAATGTTGATCCACTCAAATATCTTCTATCCAAAGCAATCCTTACAGGAAGATTAGCAAAATGGGTTATGATCTTAAGTGAATTTGACATAGAATATGTGGATCACAAGGCCATAAAAGGACAATTTATCACTAATCAGTTACCCACAACACCTGTCACAGATATTCATCCAATACATCCAGTGTTCCCTGATGAGGAATTGTTCAATCTAACTTCACCAACATTGTGGCAACTATATTTTGATGGATCTTACACACAGCATGGATCAGGAGTAGGGATATTGTTTGTTACCCCTCAAGGAGATTGTATCCTAAAGTCATACAGAATTCCATTTCCATGTACCAACAACATAGTAGAATATGAATCTTTAATCATAGGATTACGCATGGCAGTACAATGGGCTATTAAATAGTTACATGTCTTTGGTGATTCCCAATTAGTCATCAAACAGATCTTAGATGAGTATCAAATAAAAGATTAGAATCTTCTTCCATACAAGGTAATGGTTGATGATTTCAAGAAGTACTTTGACAATATCACCTTTGAACAGATCCCAAGGATACAAAACAAATCAATAGATGCCATGGCTATGATTGGATCTCTTCTAGACATGCTGTCCAATACACATAAGTGTGAATTTTTGGTTGAACAACTTCTGATTCTAGCATTTGAAGTACCACAGTCTGAGCTTATATGTGAGATTGTTGGTCCCAATTTGCCTTGGTACAAGGATATATACAAGTATCTCCGCAATCAAACCTTTCCATTTCAACTATGTAATACCCAACAAAAAACCTTTATTCATCGAGCCTCTCACTACACTATCCTAGGAGACACCTTATATCACTGGAGTCTTGATGGTATCCTTCTTGGATGTCTTGATTCCGAGGAAGCAAAGGTTTCCTTATGTGAAATACATGAAGGTTTTTGTGGATCTCATTCTGTTGGCCCTAGTCTTGTTAAGAAACTCCTACGAGCTAGATACTATTGGCCAACTATGGAGAAATATGCAAAGCAATTTGCAAAGAGATATCTACAATGTCAGAAACATGGGGATATAATACATACACCAGCACATGAACTTTAGCCTATCACTACTCTTTGGCCCTTCTCGTAGTGGGGACTTGATCTCATAGGTAAAATCCATCCTACTTCATCAAATGGTCATAAGTTCATTATAACCGCCATGGTTTGGTTAGCCGTGGTTTGGGAAGTTGTAGGAACATTTTGTGATTTTGGGATTTGTGGTGGA
The DNA here is from genome assembly GCA_027924645.1 of Cunninghamia lanceolata. NCBI lineage: Eukaryota > Viridiplantae > Streptophyta > Pinopsida > Cupressales > Cupressaceae > Cunninghamia > Cunninghamia lanceolata. Next base: position 40,513,918 of record BSBN01000809.1, on the reverse strand, counting down.
ATATTCTGCTATACATAATTTGTGTTCTTTAGATTTCCTATTGCATTGTGAGGTGTTTTTGAAACCTTTGGACCACTTATATTCATGTGTGACCCCTATGAATTACTTGTATTGGCAGGCCTGCCTTGCTTGTGGGGTGGTATATATTTTGAGGTACTTGTTGTACATCAAGATTTTATCTATTGTAACTCTTGTTTCATTCATTCTTCCTCTTCCTTTAGTTTGGCTAACCTGAGCTCTTCTTATGCATTTTGAAGATTTTTTTGTAACTCCTCAGCAGTTCATGTGTCTTCTGGTGTACTAACATGAGTCTCTGTGGATGCCATCTGATCCATGGACCCATATTGAACTTCTTCACTCTGTTGAAGTGTCATTCTATAATCATACTCTCTTTGGATTTGTATCCTTTCTTGTTCAAGTCGTGCCTCAAATTCACTCTGATTTTGAGGGTCGGCTTGAAAATGGTGAACAATGTTACTTAAGTTGTTTTGTTTAGGCTGGGTGGAGTAGCCCCTTGATGGAAATCCTTCATGAAATTCTAATCCATGTAGAGGATCAAAATTGTTTTGTGTTGTGAGAGGTTGTTCTGATGTATTTTCTTCAGCACTATGGTTATTGTTTTGTGTGCCCTCTGGCTGATTTGATGTTCCTCCATTCTTCTCAACACTGGCCTTTGAAGGTGGGGGAGATTGCTTATTTTTCCACATCTTACCATCTTTCTTTGGACTTCTCTTTTGTAAGGACCTTCTACCCTCCATGTTATGAGAGACTGTAATACTTTGGTGCCTTAAAATCTAATCTTTCTAATTTGATACTCAATTTATCATTCATACATAATGTGTCTCAAATTTTTGTTTAGAGTCGCCACTTCTCTTAGAGAGGAATGATTTTATGTTTTAGGTTTTTCTCCACAAGCAGAGCTATGATTCATAATTTCTTGAGTCTATTATGATGGTCTTCTACTAGGTTTTCTTAGGTTTATCCCTAGAAGAGTCACCAAATCTGTTGGTTCCCAAAATTGTAGATTGTAAATCCTAAGAGTATGACAGGTTCTATGGTCAGGTTTGACAATGTTTTGGCCAACAAATGGAGTTAACCAATGTGGTTTAGAACTCCTTGCTCTTCAAGCTCTGTTAGACCTAGGTGGGTGCACCATGATAATGAAGCAGATTTAAGGGTTGTATATACTTTGACTATAGAAATCTATTTATTAATGGCATGTGAGTTTGAAATAGATATAAAACTAATAGCTAATCCTACTGCTAATGTTTGAAATTTAAATATGTGAATAAGTAGAGTATTGTTTTGAAGTGAGTGAGATCAGTTCCTATTCCTATTGGGTAAATGGAGTCAAGATGTGCATAATATGTGGATCCTCTCTCTTAGCTTAACTCTAACTACTTGACACTTTTGGATGTCTAAACTTTGTATAAACATGCAAGTTTGTCAATTATCGGGCTATTCTTACAAATCCCAGTGATATCTTCCTAAGTTATTGTGATGTTTGAAATGACTTTTAATTCTTATTTGAAGGAAACTAGTTAAGATGATTGATTTAAAAGGATTTTAATTCTAGGTAGAAACCAATTAAAATGAATCTCTTAAGAGGATGTTAATTCACTTCTCACAAAAACCAATCAAGAAAATAACATAGAGGCAACAAGTGTGTCTTGACAAATTAAATATATTTTTGATACACTTAATTTGAATAATAGAGAAAGACCACTTTGGAGATAGCAAGATAACATATATGAATTAATATCGACAGAACAGTTGAACACCAGAAATTGGGCCACCAATCTAAACTTTCTTCTCCATTAGATTGCTTCAAAATTCATATCAAAAGTTCTATTTGCATTCTATTCTATGAGTATGGCTAGATGCTAATGATTATGATGATATCTTTTAAAACTTGGCCTTGGTTTCCTTTATATACGGGAAGCAACAAGCTTTAGGCCGTTATGTCTAATGTGGTGACTTTTCATTTCCATTTTGATGAACATGACTAAAACCTTAACAACTGTAATTAACAAAGACAAAAATGAAATCCACAACAATCGTAATACCACAATCTGTTAGTCTCCATAAGGCACCCATGACCACTTAAGATCTATTCAAAGTCCCTTCTCCATGATGGAGTATCCGATTGTAAATGATTTCAATAAATCTTCTAACTCCAATGCTACTTGAGAAATGAACATGTTGATCCTAGAATGATGATCAATATATTCCTGGCTAGCACAAGTATCTGCAGTAGTGATTATATGTTTCATAATGAACTCCAAAGTGAAAATTTTCTCTAACTGCACATGTGTATTTTCCAGCACCATTGATTCATCATTACCTTTGTCAAGGGCCATCGCTTTATTGAAGGGACAAATTTCCTTGTCCCGCTGATGTATATTTTTTTCTTTGATGAACTTTACTACTTACGTGACATCGAAGGGACTCGTGAATCAGTCATTCCAATAATCTATAATCTCTTTGATTCTTCAAGTGTGTAAGTCAGGCTTTGTCCCTTTGACCTTTTATTGTCAATTCGATACCTTGATGAGTCATGTCCAAGAGATGATTTTTTTTCTTGAGTGCTGAGGTGTATTTTCTACAAACGTTGAGTCATAGTTATTAAAATATTTATGTCCCTCGGTGGTCTAGTTCTCAGGTTATTGAAGAGACCCCAAAACATTATCGTCTGATATGCCACAGTGTCTTCGATAAGACTTCAGTCGAATTATCGAAGGGACACTAAAATGAGTTCCTTTGATATGATATTCTCTCCTCAATATTTTCCATACTACTTCTTCGAAGGGACCTTAAAATGAATTATGCCGATATAGTGTAGTCTCTTTGACATGACCTTTTTCATTTGCGGGTAGGGTGACGAATGTGAATTTGTTAGGGTGATGACTTATAGGGTGGATAAATGGAGTATTTCAAATGAGATTTTTTTTTAAAATGACATGTTAGGTGATAGGATCTTGGTGAAGAAATGGATTTTTTTGTGGGAAAGTTTAGGCTAATTTTTAGTTCTAACAGGTTGTACAAAGGTTTTACAACCTTGATATCAAAAAAATCTCAGATGTTCTTGAGCTTCATTTTAGAATGTTGATAGTTGACCTTAGGCTTTTTGGGCCTTTTGAGCATAATTGCAAGGTCTGTTTTGACCCAAAATGCTCTAAAATTGTGGCTACCTATTAGATTTGAAAACAAAAACCTATTTCAAACTATTATAGATTTGGCCTTTGATATCAAAATTTGATAAAACAGAAATCAAATCTAACTTTCTCTACTACTTCAAATTCAATCGTGATATCAATTTTGAATCATGACGCACTGCATTAAATATATTGACTAAAACTCTCTTTATAGAACAAAGGGAATTGTAGATTTGGAAGCTTTGATACCATATAAGAGTTGATGAGAAACCCTTATAGGAGCCAAGAATCACTTGCAATCAAAATAACATTCCACTAGAGAGAAGCAATAGAAATACTATGAAGCCAAGAAATTGTATTAGATGTATACACAATGGTACAATGTAGAATGATGAAACCTTGTTATAAAGACAAGGTTAAAAACCTAAGTCATACTAAGTTCATGACAAGTGTCTCAATTATCTATCTTGAGACGAAGATACAAGTGACCTAAGTAGTTTAATTATGCAAGTGTGAATAGGACCTAATATGAACTAGTGAGGTAAAACCCCTTTTTCACGCTAACATGAATAAATTAGAGTTGAATATATATAAGAATGTTTGTAATTGAAAAAGCATGAAGGATTAGGGAATGAACCCAATTGTACACAAGTTTACACCATTTATCATAATAGCCCAAAAACTAAATGAGAATAAATATCAGTATACAAATTTTATCATTACAATTACATATCTTTAATTTTCTTTTCTTTCTAAAAATAATTAGATCAAAATTTATATGTTAATATAAAATTATTTAAAAATAAAATAAAATAAATGGTATAACCAAAGTACTAAGAATAATTAAATATATAAATAGTAATGGCACATGAAAGGGTCACTAAAATCTATAGAATACTCCATGTGCAATAAATTTTTTTTTAGAAAGGAAGGCTTAGGCTTAAATGGTCAATCAACTACCTAGGTAAGGAAAATATTTAATAGTGGTAGTTTGAAATTTTAATTAATATATTATTTTTTAACAATAAAATAAAATAAAATAAATGCTATAACCAAAATACTAAGCACAAATAAATATATAAAGTGCAATGGCAATGAAAGGGCCACTATAATCTATAGAATACTCCATGTGCAATAAAATTTTTCTTTTAGAAAGGAAGACTTAGGCTTAAATGGTCAATTAACTACCTAGGCAAGGAAAATATTTATTAGCCGTATTTGAAATTTTAATTAATATATTAGTTTTTAACAATAAAATAAAATAAATGCTATAACCAAAATACTAAGAATAATTAAATATATAAATACCAATGGCACATGAAAGGGTCACTAAAATCTATAGGATACTCCATGTGCAATAAAATTTTTCAATAAAATTTTTCTTTTAGAAAGGAAGGCTTAGGCTTAAATGGTCAATTAACTACCTAGGTAAGGAAAATATTTATTAGTGGTAGTTTGAAATTCTAATTAATATATTATTTTTAACTCTTAGCTACTGTTATGACCATATTGGAATTTACATAAATATTTGACTACATTTTTAATAATAGGTTATAAGGTATCATTGTTATAGGTGCATTTTGTATGGAGAATAGTAGTCTCGTGAAAATAAATCTTCCATGCGTTATATCTACCTACACCAATAACATGTTATTATTGTACACATCATAAAATATGCTATGATTTTGAAGATTATACCTCTATATATGTGCAACCTTTTATAGACATCTCTACTATTATAAAAAATTGTATACCTCTAATCTATGCTTCAAAAGACATTGCATATTGATTGCTTTGAAGAGATGAAGAGAAAAGGCTAGACATATGTTTCTAATAAGGCTGATTAACTTAGATCTGATAGGGATCAGAATTGAATGTTTTTTTTCGGATAGTTGCAGTAACAAATTATTACTTTGAAACATCATTTTTCATTATCTTCTTTTCTTCCTGATGATGGATCACAAAGTGTGATCCAAAATGTCGATGCAAAAAAAGCAACACAATTTTTCCAAAAGCTCTACAATCAGGTACTAAATCTTCAAATCTTAAAAAAGGTCTTTTAAGTATGGTTTCAATCATGTGATTGGATTCTCTTATATCTAGTATCTCACTACATTTAGTTTTAGATCTCTCAGAATGATCTGATTTACATAATTCCATCAATTTTCTTGGATCTACACTTAATGGTTCTATCCTGCTGACTTCACTAAATCTTTTGTTTGTTATTTCAGATATTAAACTCCATTTTTATTTATTATTATTTTTTCTTGTAATTTATCCTTCCATTTTCATTGTCTCTACATATTAGATCATTGCCACTAGGGGCATTGCATTATCACATATATATTATTTATTTATCATGGTATTAATTTTCTTTACTAGATTTGTCTGAAAAAAGCTCTTATGAGTTATACCATAATATGTTTTTTAAGGATATTGAACAATATCAAAATATTTTGATAGATAATTTTATTGTAAGATAGCTCTCTTTCTATATTTTGATAATGATCACAGAGTGTGATCTGAAATGTTAATGAAAAATTACTACACAGTTTAATCTAAAAGAATTATCTTACAATATTATAGATGTGGAAATCTAATGTCTTTAAAAGATTCTTTTATAATTTTGTTCTTTTATGATTTTTTTCATGCTGTTCTTGTATTCTGACTCTGTTTTCTTTACTTTATAATAAAATCATTATTATAGTAATGGAAATGGAAGATATAATCTCAGTATTATATTTACATTTGTATTTACCGAACTTATTGACAGTCACTAAGCTATGGATTCTAATGTTAAATTCATATATGTGCCCTCCATTTGCAGAATACTATCAGAAGATGGATCACACAAACATGCCCTCCATTTGGTTTGACCGAAGAAGTTCAGTCTACCGTGGGGTTACTAAGTGTGTTCATACATATATTTTCTTTCTTTCTATATATATATCCCAAATAAAGGGCTAGTTTTAAGTAATATTATGTGGGTCTCAATGTAGGCATAGATGGACAGGGAGATATGAAGCCCATATTTGGAACAAGGACAAAATCACAGAGACTAAGAACCGCAAGAGTAAACGAGGTTAGTTTTATGAATTTATCCTGTAATTCGTTATAAATTGAACACCTTTCCTTTTACAGGCTAAAATGGGCTCTAGTACCTATCAAAATCTGGTATGTTTAGGAGGTTGTTTGAAACAAAATCTCTCAAATTTCTTTGATGGTCTTCTTTTAAAGATGTGCATGAATTTTATGACCAAGTGCTATGTATAGAAACAAGGTCTCAAATATATTAATTTGAAACAAGTTCTTTTTCAGTAGCTATTGAACAAATAAGTTAATTTCATTTGTATACTAATTAGCGTAATTTAACTGTCTTCTTGTGATCTCTGAACTCTGAATTATGACTTTATTCTCCAGTATATCTCAGTAAGAAGATACTTCTATTGGTTTATTATACACGTAATAAGTGATTTGAGTTCATTGTCTCTTTGAAGTTATAGATTTATAATTGAACTGTTTATTGATGAATTAAAAGCAGCCATTCATCTGTTTATTGGTTTATTAAACAGGCCTCTATGATAAGGAAGACAAAGCAGCCAGAGCTTACGATCTATCTCTTAAGTATTGGGGTCCATCAGCTGCAACAAACTTTCCGGTATAATTTTTATACAGAGTTTCATAGCTATTCTAGAACGCGTTGTGTGTCTACCTTAAGAAATATTTGTTTTACAAATGCCTTTGGCAATCATTCTATTTTCTGAGATTCTACTTCCTCTCTCATAAAATGCTTAGCATGCTATTGTATAATATTTGGTTTTCCTATATCAAATGCAGGTTAAAAACTACGAGAAAGAGTTAAAAGAGAGTTAAAAGACATGAAAAACATGTCGAGGCAAGAATATATTCATTTTATAAGGAGGTATTTGGGTTTCCTACCATATATGCATCCATAGAGGTTAGGCACATATGTAGGTGGATAATTTCAGTAACTGCGAGCATAATAATTGTTTATCATTCAAAGTTACTTCATTTTGAAACAAAATTTATAATAGATCACTAACAGGTACATATAATTACACACTCCTACAGCCCTTAATAGGTGTTAATTTTGCAGAGGTAGTAATAGCTTTTTTAGGGGCAAATCAATCTACCGAGGAGTGACAAGGTTTGGATTTAATTTACTTAGATGAACTTATAGTCTTATCTTAAAGATTAGTATGTAAGGTGAAATTAATTTATATTTCACTGCGATAAGTTAATGGATAAAAATGCCAGCATTGACATAATGTAGCTCTACAATATCGATGATATAACTTGGCAGGCAGAGTGATGATAGAAGGTGGCGGGCAAGGGTTACGAGAGCTTCATCGCTCAAGGATTTGTATCTGGGAACATTCGGTGGGTACACCACCCTCAGTTTGTAGTATAATGTTTCCAATAAATGCAGTGCATTGAGCCATAGATCATTAGAAATGCATCCAATAATCAAACCACATGGAAAGGCTAATGATTCTAATTGAATTCACAGACACAGAGGAAGCGGCAGCATAAAGCTTATGACATTGCCACCATCAAATTCAAAGGAATTAAAGCCGTTACAAACTTTGACATAAGCAGATATGATGTGAAAACCATTATGAGCAGTACACTACTCCCAATAGGGAAACAAAAGCTCATTAGTATTGCAGCACAAGATTTGGAAAGCGCTGAACGCATTGCGAAGTTTCAGAAAGATGCAGAAGAAGCTCGAGCTGAGAATGTTGTAAATGAAACTATCATCACTAGTAGTATGACGGAAAGTTCAATGACTGACACAATCGGCCATTCTAGTGCTGCTGCTACATCATCCAATGCTGCTCATGTTCTAGGTTCTCCAGTAATGGTATCCTATCAGAAACTGCACCCTGCAACCTACCCATTTATGCCAACTACGAGCAACAATGTTTTTCTATACGATCTCACGGGTTTGGAACCTACAGCCATTAATGAGCATGGAATCTCAAAAGCTGTGGCACCTACTCATGGACTAGCAAGGGGAGATTCCTCTATTCCATCACTCACTTCGCTGGCAGCTCGATTCATTGATAGTCAAGAAGGATTAGTTGCTTCAAAGACACCAGCCTCTGAAAACATGTTGTCTCTTGGTACCTGCACAAGAAGCATAGTCTACTCTCCCTGGCAGCCCTCAGGTATTGTTAGAGTTGGTTATGACAATGTAATGCTTGACAGCAATTGGATGGCATCTTCTCTTGGGTGATCCAGAAATTGAGCGTAATGCACAACTAGCATGTCAAGGTCCACTTATCTTCAATATCTGGAGTGATATAAGGATATGAAGATCTTAGTATTTTGAAATAGGATTTTAGCACTTTCCTCCCATGCTACTTGTTTCATAACACAGTAGTTTCCGTGCGTTTCGGACTATTGATAGTCCTAAGACTGTAATAGGATCTTTTGCATTTTCAAGACTAAGGCCTTGTTCTTGTGAATATATCCAGTCTTGGAGGAGCTTTCTCTCCACTATATGGAATATGTTGGACATTTAAGTCATGCAAAGTTTTTTCAACTATCAAAATATTTTTGTGACTTTCATGTTAGAAAAATAACCAGTGCAGATTTGAAATAACAGTGAATTAGCAATAAAAGCACAAAATAGACAACATAGATTTACATGGAAAACCTGGTAATGTACCAGAAAAAACCACAAGCAAAGATCTCTCAATTTTATTCTCAGAAGAAAATTCGCACTCACAGAACTTTTTCTCATCTCTTGGGATTCAAGCTCGACAACCTTAAGTAATCATGAAAAAGCACATGCAAAAACTAATCAAATCTAAAGACAGATCTCCATACATAAAAGCACGAGTGGTACTTCCACATGCAATTTTGCATGGTGTACACATGGAACATGGCCAAAAAAAAATTCCATCTCAGCCTAGCGGCCTCGCAGGAAAACACCTTCGGCGTGCAAGGGGGCTATGCCCAACGCCCCTACAACCCCTTATCAAACAACCTTTTAGGTTTCCATTCCTTGGATTTTGGCCCCATCAGGGTGTGAGAACAGACCCAATAAACACCAAAAGACAGGGCAAAACATAGCAGCAATGAACATAGCAAACGCAGGGCAAAACAAAGTTAGATAACTCAGAAATATATATTCATCTAACTTGCATTACATCTAAATGCAGTGTCTAGCAGCAATCCAAATGCTGTATCTAACAGCTATCCGGATGCTATATCTAACAACCATCTAAAGGCTGTATATACAACAACTCTCTCCAATCACATATATATAGTTATAGACCCTTTGAAGCCTGGAAGCTTCTAGCTTTCTAGAAAACTCTTAAACTTGGAATGTTCTTTTCTAGAACATATCTTACAATATTCTTTTCTAGAACAGCTCCAAGAATGTTCTAGTTGTGGAAGGCTCTAGAATCATTCTATAACTTTCTAGACAATCTTAATCCTTAACATCCCCCCTTAAGATTGGCTAGAATAATACAGAAAAAATACAAATGAGAGGGGAACATTATATTACTATCCCCCCTTAATGTTCACCTCTAGCATACCTAGCATTCTTCGATCATAATCCTCTTTCATGGCTTGCTCTCATTCTTTCTTTCCTCTAACTTGCTCATATGAGATTGAAACTTTAAGCCTTCAACACTCATTATCTTTTGTCTAGCTGAAAAGTCATCTTCTCCATCATCACTACCAACAATACCTCTAGCTTGTTCCAACTTGCATTTCCAGCAATAGCCCTGCAAACAAAAATCACTCTAACAATATATCATCTCTGCAAACAAATCACTCCAGCAATATCTCAGCCCTGCAAACAAATCACTCCAGCAATATCTCTTCCCTGCAAACAAATCACTCCAGCAATACACTTCTAATTGAACCTCTAGCTGAACCAAAAAATATTCTAGCTGAACCTCTTGATGGTCCTCTAGCTGAACCTGGAAAACATTCTAGCTAAACCAGGAAAACATTCTACCTGAACCTGGTTGAAACTCTAGCTGAACTTGGGCTGATCCTCTAGCTGAATCTTTTTTTTTTCCAACAATCCCCTCAGCATTACCCAAGGGGATTCAAACCCATAACCCCGCTCTAATACCATGTGAGAATAGGCCCAATAAACACCAAAAGACAGGGCAAAACATAATAGCAATGAACATAGCAAACACAGGGCAAAACAGAGTTAGATAATTCAGAAATATATATTCATCTGACTTGCATTACATCCAAATGCCATGTCTAGTAGCAATCCAGATGCTGTATCTAATAGCTATCCGGATGCTATATCCAGCAACCATCCAAAGGCTGTATATACAACAACTCTCTCCAATCACATATATATAGTTATAGAACCTTTGAAGCCTGGAAGCTTCTAACTTTTTAGAAAACTCTTAAACCTAGAATGTTCTTTTCTAGAACATATCTTACAATAGGAATGTTCTAGTTGTGGAAGGCTTTAGAATCATTCTACAATTTTCTAGACAATCTTAATCCTTAACACAGGCGGGTGCTAGATGAGATCTCATGTCGACTGCTTGTCACTGATGGAATAAGTCAAACTGACTTCACATTTCAACATTCTATATTGTGTGTCTTATTCTAGGCAACCAAGATACATGTTTGAGAATAGAGTGATAAAAGACAAGCTTTTTCTTGAACAATACAGCATCTTTATATGTAATGTTTACAGAACATTTTTTAATTTAAATTAATAAATTATTAGTTTCTCAAGTGGAAATGGATCCTTTTATAGTTTATGATGTGGGGTGGTTTGATTTTGGGTCTACAGGAGGCTTATAACATATGAGACTACCTCATACTCCCAGTATGCAGTAGGAGGCACCTAATTGTGCTTCTAATATGAGGCATACATACCCTACCCCTACAAGATTTGAACTTGTGACCTCTCTTGCCCAAATCAACTGATATAGAAAATAAATTGTAAACCTAATAAAATCAATAAAACCTTTTAAATTAGAAGTAACATAAGGAAAAAATACCTAAATCCAAGACGCACCAGTGGGTCCGTTACCTTTCGTCCTATCCAGTCCAAACCGTTTACTGTTTAAATGTTTTTATTAACCGCAGCCGTGCAGAAATTAGGGCTTTCTAGTTTTTGTTTTTAGAAATACAGTTTATTAACTGTATTAGAAATCTTGAGTCCTGTTGTCGGGCTTCACCTTGGTTGGTTTCAGTAAACACCACTTAAAATCTTAAATTTAATATTTAAAAAGAATATGACACCGAAGTATATGTTATTTTCAAATTGCAATGATATTCACAATTCAATTTCATTCTAAATCCATCATAAAAACTAAATCAAATGCTAAAAGAATACATTACACCAAAGTTAATATGTCCAATGTTCAAGAAGATCTTAGCACGGAAGTGGAAATTAACTAAAGCTGATAAATGTAAGAGTCCAAAATAATCAATTCTTGTCTGGATTTCTTTAACTTCAAATCAATCCAAGTTTTTTTTTTTAAAAAAAAGAGGGGAAGCCCTCAGACCAATATATTAATATATAATAAAAGCAAAGATGCAGAGGTTAAAGTTTAAGCCCAGCAGGTGTCTGCATAAAACATTATAAACAAAACAGCCCGACATCTGGGCAATACGGCGAACGAGGAGCAGGCAGGCTTCCGACATCTGGGCAATTCGATATCTGCCTCCAAACGCTTTGGCAATGAATAACCCTTAGTTTTAGTCATATCAATGCAAAAAGCCTCGAGCACCTCACTTTCAAACAGCTTCAGCAATTAATAAATGACAGATGGAAGCACCCCGAGCAGAAGGGCATAGAACATACATCTAGCAATCATCAATACCCTAGTCAGTGTTAAAATCCTGAGATCGACAGAGATAAGTTTATCAAGCACAGATAAAATAGAGATGCATCAAATCGATTTCATTGTTCATAATTCTATCAACTGCAAATTTACATGTATATAACGGCTGAGCAGAAGAGAAATCCCGGAGGGACAGGCGTAGAAAACGAATAAAACTGCTGTTTGCTGTAGTTTGCATGAAAATCAACTAACTGTGGTTTCTTTGTTAGCTTAGCACAAAGACGGGAGAAATTGACGCTAACACCCCCATTTAAGTCTAATTAAGGAGACAAAATCCTAAAGAGAGGAAAGAGGAAAAACCCAATGGGAACAAAACCCCCCCTAAAATCTGAGTAAGGAGACAAAAGCCAATATAGCCAACAAAGATGGGTCTTGGCATCAAGGCCATTTTAGGTACCCATGTACATATAAAATTTCCCCACAAATATAGAGAGAATATAAGAAAAGAAGATATGAATCCCCCCATAATGAAAGAGCTCCCATGCCAATGATGAATGCCTGAAGATAGAATATGATCCATTGCCTACAAATGACATTTCTCCCGTTAGGAAGAAAACGATCCACTGGTGATTGGAGAAGCCAATCTAAAAAGAAGGGTGATGCTGGAATCCAAATCTAGATGATGTGTGCCTCTAAAAACTACTCTAATGTCCACATGTCGAAAAGTGATGGCGATCCAAGATCCTGTGAAGACTGATATAGAGCAAGCTGCAAAGGCAATGAAGATGGTGGGCCAACAGCGTTGATGTGGCTGTCAACAAAGAGGAGAGATAACTCCTCAAATGTGTCCTCTAAATCTAAAATTTGAGTCTCCATAAACAAGTTTGAAACTCCTGTCAAGAGATCATCCCAGAAAGTTAAATTAGGAAGACTACAGATGCCCTGCTGCAAGAAGCCATTCGAAGCTTTTGAAGAAGCAACACAGAGCTCAGAAGTAGCAATAGATGTAAGGACAAAAGAGTGGTCCTCAAAGAGAAGACATATGTCCTCAATCGTGTCATCTAGATCAGAAATGAGGGATTCTACAAACAAAAAGGAAATGTCCAGTAGAAATTGGTCCCAATAGACTGAATCCAAAAGACATAGATGATCTTGCTACAAAGAATCACTGGAATCTAGATCTGCAACAAGTGTTGTTGATGGGGAATCACTAAACTGATCATCCATATAAGATGTGTCCACATTAGACGAGGCAACATAAGTCTCAATATCATCAATAGCCTGGTTTTCCAAGAAAACATCACTTTCATATGGAGATTCCATGTCTCCATACAATTGTTGGATGATGACCCAAGAAGAAGAAGGGCACTCAATGTGCTCTATGTGATGTAGAGTATCCTCAGAAATAGTAAGACATATTAGTCCATAGACTATGTCATTGTTATTAAACCATACATTCTTTTCATTATAGTTACTTGGCTCAAGAATGAGTCCGAGGAGATAGGGTAGTAGATCTTGCTCAAGGCAGTGATTCTTTATACCTTGTTTCCAAGACAAGAAATTCTCTGAATCTAGCCTAGCAACAGAATGATGAAATTGATATTTAAAAGACATAATTAAGCTGCAAATGAAACAAATCACCAGATATTGGATAGGGTTGTGAGATTGTGGACTAATTTGGTGACTTTGCATGAGATTTTGGTGCTTTTGCCTCTATAGAACGACCCTTCTTAAGCCTGTTAAAGGCCTCAAACAACCCTTACCACGTGATCTATACAAAATGAGCAGTCTCCTGCATGTGTTGGCCTTCCTTCTGCCTACATCGGCCTTCAACATAAACAGGAAGTCAACATACAATCCCAAAATGGGTTGAGTTTGCAACAAGAAACTAAAGTCGATGGCTGGTGGTAAATGCATCCAATGACCCTCTCTTTAATGTGTGGCAGCGCTTCAACAGAGACATTTTTGCTTCCCTATTGGCAACTAAGGGATCGCCCTTGCTGGGCATCCAGATCTATGCCTTTGGAGTTGAGAGACATACTCCTCTTTTGCATAGCGACAGTTTCCTTGCATAGAGAATGATGGTTTCCTTCAACAGAGACGACCTTCTGTGTGGACAATATGCCCTTCTTCACATGCCTGCATTTTTAGTGTCCCAGATTAGAGCAAAAAAATTCCTGCATAAAATCAAAAAGCAAGACAGAGGGCATTGGAAGAGGGCAGTCGAGCCAGCCTCTTGTGGGTCGAATGCAAGGCAGAGAGTCTTTCAGCCTGCCTTCTCCCGAATCCCAGCTTCCCGTGTCTACAAAATGCCACTAGATTGTGGGTTTCTACCTTCCAATCTTCAAACACCTCCCAAAGTTGAATGGCTGAATTTGCATCGATCCTATTTCCCAACGATTGTGGAAAAGAACAAAAACTGTTTAACTATTGGCTTGAAATTACCTCCTCTTACTCTAATACCATGTTAAAATCCTGAGATCGACAGAGATAAGTTTATCAAGCATAGATAAAATAGAGATGCATCAAATCAATTTCATTGTTCATAATTCTATCAACTGTAAATTTACCTGTATATAACGATTGAGCAGAAGAGAAATCCCAGAGGGACAGGCCTAGAAAACAAAGCAAACTGTTGTTTGCTGTAGTTTGCATGAAAATCAACTAACTGTGGTTTCTTAGTTAGCTTAGCACAAAGACGGGAGAAATTGACGCTAATAGTCAGATCCCTCAAAGAAAATAATGTTTCTTCTGACGTCATGCACCCTTTCAAAATCTTATAAATAAAACCAGACATGGCAAAAAGATTGGCCGGTGTACTCCGCAATCTCTGTAAGGGACTAGGAATGAGAGTCCCTTTAATGAGGACGTATAGCTGCGTTAAAATTGTGAAAAGGAGACCATCGGTCCTACCAGTATGACATGGCATCCACGCTGTACATATACTCCAATTTCAAAACTTCGTCAGCTAAGAGAATAGCTGACTCCTCCACCTCACTTCTTGAGAAACGAACCTTGCATATCTTGTTCGAGCTAGAAGGATAGTCATTGAGGAAACACCCCTTCAGCATGCCTAACTACCCATTCATATGATGTTTGCTCAATGGCCTTGTTTGCTAACCAATTAGCCACTTGATTGGCTTCCGTGTAGCAATGAGATATCCTATAGCTATGAAAACACTTGATCAACTCCCTGGCTTGGGATAAAATGTACTCCACCTTCCACGAGACGGAGTGCCCCAGTTTTAGAGAATTAATAATTATAAGGGAATCACCTTCTATCTAGATATCTTTAACACTTCATTGATATAGATAAGTGCTTTTTGGATTAAACCTTCATTGATACAAAGAAATATACACAGTTTAATCCAAAAACACTTATCTATATTCTATGGACTGTGGAAAACTCATGCCTACCTTCATTGATAGACAACTAAAGACCATGCACTGAGGCCCAAGCTTTTGTCATGTTATTTGACCCAAAAGGGATCTTGCTAGCCTTGGTTGCCAATAATTTCCCATCCTAATTTCTGAGAATGCATCTTGTCCCTGATGTGCCTGGATTTCCTTTGCTCGACCCAAAAAAATTGAACTTAACAAGATGTCTGCTCGGGAGTTGCCATCTGACTTGTGATCTATCTATCTTGCCAGTACTTGTGGCTATCGAACCATTTGACCATATGGGTTCCAAAAATTTCCAAACCTTAGTCATCTTGCTATCCCACGATGTCCACATAGAATTCTGATTTAAGGATCTTTTCACTTTTGCCATTGCTACCTCTGATATAGCCTTTTCAATGTTTTGACAAACTCTAGCCAAGGATAGGGAAGTTTTCCTAAAAATTCTGAAATTCCTTTATTTCCATATATGTCAAACGATCATCGCTGGGGAGATGTCCCAAAGACAAGAAAAAGTAGCCTCTGAATTAAGTCTTGGCCAACTCTTAAAGGCAGAGAAGAGTATTGGGAAATGGCGATGACCAATTGAATTTTCTCATGATCCACAACCAACATTCTTTACTAAATGGACATTGGAGTAGGAGATAATCAACACTTTATCCCAACATAACACACACTTAAAATTTGCACCCAAGGCTAGTTTTTGTAGCCGATCACCAGTCAATATACGTCCATGCAAAGCCAGCCATTTAAAGGCTCCAGCCTTGGGAAGGACAACATCATTCCAACATATCATTGAAGGCCAATCTAAGAAAGTACCTACCATTAGGCTTATATATCCCTGATGTGCTGAATACTAGCCCAGTGGACATTCTACACACACAAGCTCATCTTCTTTTGACGAAGGGCAAACTACCTTTCTCTCAAGATATTATGAAGAATTATTTTTTGTTGGCTAGGAAAATTACAATCCTTAAAGCTTCTCTAGCTGACCTTCAAAGGCAATGAGTTTGCTTGGATGATGAAATAGTCCTTGACTTTGTGCCCTTAGTATTGTTCCAAATATTCTCTAGCCTCCCTTAGATTTGCTGTGAATGACATTTTATGCCAGCCATTCCACGAATCAGTCCAGAAATTGGCCTTGTTGCCTTTATTTATTTTCCACAAAAGTTTAGGCATGATGACATCTCTCCATCTGGCAATGAATTGCCACATAGAAGAGCCCTTAGGGGGCTCTTTCACTATAAAAATTATCTCTTTGTCAGGTACATCTAGATATTTATGTTTTAGCAATCTGGCCCATTTAGAATCCAAAATTTATATTTCAAACTATTAAATTATACTAAAATTCAACAGATAAATTATACTAAAATTCAACAGATATAATTAAATGAAATTGTTTACAATGGTGGACAATGTTTGATTTGGAAAGCTTGTGAAATTTGTAGTGTGAGATTACTTTGGTAAGAGCCAAAGCCACCCAAAAGTGGCGTCCAAATTATCTCCAATCAAAGATGTCTTATGATATGCCAAATCACACACCAATATGTGTAACTCATCCCTTCACAACTCTTTTAAGTGTCTAACACATATTCACATTTCCCAAAATAGGAGGCCCAACTTTCGGAAGCCATAACTTTTGATCCAGGTGCTTGATTGATGTACCGTTTGATGCCTTGAAAAGCTCTATAATATTACAATTGGACTTTCCAGTTATGACAACTTTCGGGCGATTTAGGGACCTCTAAGTGCCTCAAATCTGAGTTCAAATCTTTCTAGGGAGTTTAAAAAAATAGAAACTTTAATATCTTGCAATCCAGGTATGATCTTGAGTCAAAACTCACCCAAGATATTTACTTGGCAGTTCCACACCTTTTGAAAAATGTTTAGATCCATCTGTGCTCAAATCTAGAGTTACTAAAAATAGTAAGCCTATCATTTTTAGTCCACTTTGAAAACTTTGAAAGTTTTAAACCATTCTTCAAGATAAAGGGTATTTGAAAAGATTAAAATTGGGAAGAATAGAAACCTTTTGTAGTTGCAAGGTTGAGACACCTTTCCTAACATTCTCCCACTTGTCAAACACCTTTCAAGAGAAAAATGAGTATCAACATCATGATTTAATTGCTAAGGGCTGAGAGGCCCATAGACTTTGAACACCATCTAAACTCTTTGTACTTACAAACTTAGTTAATAGTCTACAACATTCATCAAAGTCTCTACCTTTACTAGCTTCACTCTACCATCCTTGACCATATCTCTAACAAAATGATATTGTACATCAATGTGCTTGGTCCTCTGCATGAAATGTTGGGTTCAAGTAGCTAGGTAGATCACACTTTCACTATCACAATAAACTATCATTGCACCTTGTTTTATTCTAATATTTGAACATAGTCTCTTAAGCGAAATGGCTTCTTTACAAGCATGAGTAGCTTCCATACGCTCAGCTTCAATAGTGAACAAAGCAACAACAGTCTGTCACTTACTCATCACCACCATATAAAGTAAACACATAAGCACTAGTGGATCATCTACTATCAAAATCCCCTACCCAGTTTGAATCCATATAACCATGAATATTAATGGAATGCATGTCTGCTATCAAATTACTATGATAACACAAGGAATACTCTGAGGTACCCTACAAATATTTGAAGTTCTTTTAACTACTTCCCAATGAACTCTACCAGGATTAGACATATATCTGAGATGAAATTGTTTACAGTGGTGGACAATGGATGATTTGGAAAGGTTGTGAGATTTATAGTGTGAGGTTAGTTTGGTTTCAATTATGTTTTGTGTTTTTTGTGTATTTGATTATATAATTTTCTAGCATATTTATTTTGTATATTATATTTGATCTAATATTTTTTCTCGTGTAGGTTTGTATGTTGTTCTGACATTGTTCCTTGTGTAAATTTTTAATGTCTAACATATTTATTTTGTAGGTTTTCAGTCTAGGGGAAAGATTCCTCCACTTGAATAACCCTCTTCATCCTCTACAAAATTCCTTTGGGTATTCTTTTGTGCTGTTATTTTTTTTGTACTTTAGCATAGCATATCACCTAGTGTCATAAGCTTGCTAGAGTGGGGGAAAATGTAACATACAAAATTGCATACACTTGTAATTTCATGCTACATTATTAACCTACTTTCATGTCCATTCCATTAGTATGTTTTAGGCTCATTTAATCCCTTGTCATATCCTATTTGACCCATAGTTCCAAGTTTGTGATTTTGTTTTGTCTATTGTGTTCATTTTTGAGTAAATTTGTTTTAAGTCCTTCTTGTCCTTCCTGTCATGAGGTACTTGGAGACTTTTGAAGATAAATTTACCCAGACATGAGTGTGATAAATGAATGCCGATATGGTGTGCTAGCAACCTGTGACTATCTATCATGTAGTGATCATTTTTTATTATTTTCCACCACCTTCACTTTCATGTTTGCCTTTTTAGTGCCTCTGTCATGTGCATGAATGCCTCCATTGACCCTTGGTCTTCCTTATTTTCCCTGTAAGTTGCATCTTTGAATCTATCTTTCATTATGTTGTGCTTGTCTTTCTTTGAGATCTAGTTATCATTTTCTTGGTAATCTCTAGCACTCTCTTTAAATCTTTGTCATATCAAAGTATTGTCTTGATCTTCAAGCTCTCTATTTGGATAGTTATGATAATCTTTTTACATCTTCATGAGGATTGTAACCATTGCATCTAGATAGGTCTTCCATTAGACCTTGCTCATGGTTAAATGTAGTCTTCATCTCTTCCATTAGAGGCGATAGAGTTATTTCACTCTCTTTTGTCATTGCTTTCTTAGTGTATAATCTAGTTTGTGTTGCAAGCACTTGTGGGGTGTCACCTTCCTTATGGAACCACATCAATAAACTACTTAAGAGCTTCATCGTGAGATTGAGAGAAATCTTGGGTAGTAAAAAGATTCATATATTGTTGAGTAAAGGAAAATTCAACACTTTACAAACCTTTGAGGGATTCTTATCCACTTATCAGATGACTTTAATGGTTTGAACAACATTGCAAGATCATAAAGATTGAAACATTTCCTTGCAAACCTTATTGCCTACCTTCAATCAATGAATTTTAACTTTGATTTGGGCCCCTCTAGAATTATATGCATCAACAATTGTAATTGATTATGAAGCTTGGTCACTTGTAGTTGCATTGGCTTATGAAATAACATAGCTTTGATTTTAGTGAAGGCAAGAACGAGTCCCAATGACATGACCATGTATGAATTTTGGTAGATGTGGGCTAGCTGGTGACCATATATTTGTAAAATGTGGGTATTGTGAGTAGTGGCATTAGTTCACTATGTAAACCAACAAGTGTTGCCTCCCAGGCATGCCACATAGCTCCATACCTATCAAATATGGGTAAGGGTGGGCCCATGCTAAAAGAGTGGTTTGTTCACGTAAAATTATTTTTATCTATTTTAGGATTCTTGAGACCCTGCTCAATGTAAAAATAGATTGGAGATTGGTTCAAAAGCACAATATTTGATAGGGATTCTATTGTGATGTTCACAACATGCCCCATTTTACTCCTTAGCAAAATGAGGACCCCTGCTATTGCTTTGCTTTTTTCACTTTTGGTTTGTTGTTTTGCTTGGTGGTAAGGGAAAAGGGAGTCAAAAATTGCAAACTTCATTAAAAATAGACAAGAATGCATTTTTAGTACCAATGCATGATATTGTTGGATTGCTTGTGAAAAATGAGCTAGGGTTGCTTTTTGAACCATCTTAAAATTTGCCATATTTTACAAGTTATGATCATTTTGGTAAAAATGCATCAGTTGGTATGTATATGCTTAACGTTAGGATATTTGTGATCTTGAAACCTGAACCAAATCTTAAGGTTTGAATCTATCCTCCAAAAGCTTACCATGTGAAAGAGGATGAAATTCCATGAAAATTTGCCTTTTACATCACCCTAAAATTTGACCAAATGAGAAAGTTAGGGCAAGTCAAATTCTGGTCAAACCTGATATCCTGGCGGGGGGGGGGGGGGGGGGTCATATTTCAAAATATCCATCACTTTACCAAAGATCACCCGATATCGGTTTATCACCCGATAAGCCATTGTGTTCGCAAAACTATCCGTCAAGAAACTGCATATGTCTGGCGGGGACTGATATTTGAAAATCACCCGATATTTCAAATATTGGGTCATATTTCCAATATCACCCCGATCTTTCTACATGACGATGACATCATAGTATAGCAGCAATAAAACTAAGACTTTGAGATGATGATATCAACCCGATCTCCTGAGGGAAGATCACTTTTGAAGGGGGGGATCATATTCCTTAGCATCAGGATCGTAAAGTTCAAAGTTATAATGCATGACCTGATATTCCGATATCACCCTGATATTATAAAATCCCCCGATCTTCCGGATATGATGGTGACATCATTTTTTGCATTTTTTAATGAGGTCCAGATATGATGGTGACGTCACCATCATACCCCATTCGATGGGGGGGTCATGTTTGTTAATATCCCGCATATTGATCGTGTATACATACAGGGTGGATTTCAGGTTAAAATAAATTGAATATTGTTTTGGTTTCCACTTTGTATCTCACATTTGTATGTTCGGTAGGTTAGAACATACAAAACAAATGAACAAGGCATAGTATACAAATAGCATCCATCGGCATAACAAGTGGTAATCGGAACAACATTTTAGGCTTTTGCCGATGGGTAGACTTACGCTGATGGTTCTATTTGTAAACAATATAACATACGAAGGTGAAGGATAGAGGTTTGTCGGTAAGAGTCACACCGACGAAGGGCTCGCATCAGCCAGAGATAATGATCGGCGGAGGTAATTTTGGCCACGCCAATAGTCCAGTGTCAGCCCGATAGATGGGAAGAGAGTAAAAATGCAATCGGCCAGAGTATAATGATCGGCGGAGGTAATTTTTGCCTCGTCGATAATCTTGTGATACACTGATAGAAGGAAACAAAAGGGGATATCGGCGAAGCAATAGTGATCGGAGTAGCATTTCAGGCCCTCGCCGATAAGGAGTCTCACGCTAATGCAAAGGCGATCGGCGTAGGGAATGACGATCGGAGCAACATTTTAAACCTTCACCGATGGAAGAGCTCACGCCGATACGATGGCGATCAGCGAAACAACAATGATCGGAATGGAATTTGAAGCCTTCACCGATGGTCCATTCTTATGCCGATGAATGAAAAGGAGCATGTTGAATAACAAAGAAGAGCATCGGCCAGAGAATATTGATCGGAAGAAAAGTAAATGGCCTCGCCGATAAGGAGTCTCACGCCGATGGGAGGTATAAGGGAATGTAAAGGGTATAATCCAAATAGTGTGCATCGGCCAATCAATTTTTGCACTCACCGATAGGAGATATCATGCCGATAGGAAGGAAAGGCAAGCCGCTAGGGCTATTTTCGGTGAAGCTCACGCCGATATAAGACATCGGCCAAACACACACCGATGATAGAAAAAAAGGAACATACAAGCTAAATCAAAGGGATTTATTGGTGTAATGAAGGTGATCGGCCATTTTTTTTTTTGGACTCGCCGACAGCATATCTCACGCCAATGGGTGGGAAATGGCAAAACAGAGGAAATTTAAAGGAGATTTTTGGCGCCCGTAGCATTTTCCAGTCAACGATGGTTGGCCTGTGGTGTTTTGGACATTGTATATACGTTTTGAGCTCATTTTTGGGGCATTTTTGGGCCCGATTTCTACATCTTGCACAGTCATGCCTTGATTTAATCAGATGTTTTAATTTCCTGCTGTTCATTTGATGGAATAACACTTATTGTCTATTTGTTTTTGCAGGTTTGCAGTTGAGCGGGGAGCTGAAACTTAATGGCAATGACATCATGGAAGAGGAAATCTGATTTTAGGAGCAAAGGGAGATAAGGACGAAGGGCAAGGAAGTCAAAGGCCATTCATTGATGAGGACATTACTGCAGCAGACCACACAAGTTATTACTGAGCTGCTAGGGTTTCAAAAAGGCATATCTCGCCCATATTCGATGTATGTTCAGAGGTATTTTGGGAAGCTAGTTCACCTGCATTTATTGTTGTAACCAGGGGTTTGAACTAGGGTTTAAATTAGGGTTTTTTGGGCTGTATTGAGGACAATCAGAAAGTCTATAAATGGTGCCTTGATACACTGTAATACTTTACACAGGGATTTTTAAGAACACAGGGATTTTAGCATTTTAGCTTAGTATAGTTTAGAAGTAGAGGAAGGTCGCCTGTTGTCTGCAATAAGGAATGCATGGAACATCTGGCTTCCTTACTGTATCTATAAAGCTTGTAAGTTCTCTGTAGTTTGATCAATGAAACTAAGAGTCATTCTGACATTGTAAATCATGCATGGCTGTCTGTTTCTAATACAATTGAATCTGGAATTCAACATCTATCTTCTGAGTGTTCTCCTGCTCTTCATTGTGTTTGGAAACATTTTCTCTGAGAGCTTGCAATTTTAAGTGTATGTTTGTGAAAATGCTCAAAACTTACATTTAAGGTTTTTTATCTGTGGATTTGATCAAATTGCTGTATGATTTATATAGTGCATAACAGAACAATTAGATCCTTAGGAAGATTTGAATGAAGTTTAGATTAGACCTCTCTAACTTTTCCCAACCCATCTGAAAATACTTAGCTTAAAACGCAGAAATTTGAAGGAAATTTGTCTCACATTTGAAGAAGCATGAACAACAGAGTGGAAAGTATACAAGTTTTCATAAATACTTAAGAGAAGAAAGCTGCAATAATTCAAGAATACCTTTTAAAGTTTTGCAGCACAATAACACTTTTATGCAAAAGGAATGATCAACACATCGATATTTCATGATCTTTTTGCATAGTTTGAGTCTAGTAAACCAACAAGAAACCCTAAATCACGTAAGCCCCCTTGAACATTACAGCGTCACATTGACCAACTGAATTTGCCCAACAAGTCAAGACCTAACCATAGTAAACTTGGGATTAAGTGAATCTTAAATGATTCCTTCATATCTTTCAAGTCAGTTTTAGTTCATTTATGTGAATTTTAACTATTGTTATGACCGTCTCAAAACAATCATCAACAGATTCCACCAGAAGAGGAAAATAGCTAGCTATGGAAAATGAGGTTGTGTAAGAAATATTTCATGATCAATCCTCTAAATGAACCTTTTTTATCTACTATAAAGGTTAGATCACATGTACCACACAACTATATTAATTTGGCTAATAATATTGGTATCAAAAAGGCCAAATTTATTAAGCATGTAGAAACCATGCCTCATGCTCTCCAATCATTTGTCTTATGGAAATATGGCTTTTCTTCTAATATTTCACCTCAACCATATTGAAGTCTCCATTAAAAATTCATTGAACATCTAGAATCTCATCAACAAGCCAATACCGAATATAGTTTCTTTCAATCACATCATTTATGGCATAAATATTCACAAATCCCAAAGCCCCATTCTCAATATTGAAGATGACCCACAAAGTATAAAAGGGTTACACTATGGGAAATATTCTGAGGTTGGCACTTGGCAGCCACAAAACTGAGAAGTATACCACCTCCTTGCTACGGATTACTACTAAACAACTATTTGGCACTATGACACAAATATTACAAAAAGAAAAAATCTAACAATTTTAATTTCATACAAATAGAGAATGTCTAGATTTGTAAATCTTTGTTGATCATCCTATATAGTATACTTATGGTGTGGGTCGACTAGACCCCTAACATTCCATTAGAAATAATTCATGAAAATGAGCATCTTAGGACATTTCCTTGGATTCCAACTACTCAAATACAAAATAACTATTTTTTAAAAACTTACTTTTGTTATCTAGAGTGAACTCTCCAAACTACATGTGTTGTTTGTCAAGAATATATTCCCCTTCTTCCACTAGATAAAGAGGGCTACGAGAGCATATGGAACTCTTGAGTGGACATGAGGTATGACCCTATGATATTGTACTTAACTCTTTAGAAGAAAAAATAATTGTTGCTAATAATGTCCTTAGATAATGTGCCTTGCAAGCATTGTTAAAGCATTTTCCCATAGAAAAACTAGTTTTCTTGTTCAACTCCAACCACATTCTTGGTCTTATCATTGAATTGAACACTAGATTCTACCATAAGCATTGAAATTTTACATTGTACTCCATTATTGTCTCCAAAAATTGGACCATTTGTTGGCAGCATTGAAAACATTTTTATGGGTGTGAACTTTGATCTACATGTCATTATTCTTTAGATGAGGAAAATTACTCACTAGTTTGGAGGATGGCTCAGCTTTGGGTAAAACTAAGGAATAATCTATGATTTTTGTTTAGAAGATTGACATCAGAAATATGTGTTTGGAAAAATATTGTAAAGAACACCCAAGGTGCATGTTGTGAGTCTAAATTTTTTCTTTAAAGGTGAGCCAAACAAATTTTATTTGATACAATGCAAACAACCATCCCTAGAAAGAACACAATGCAATCCACAAAAGGTTAGTATGGTAAGGGTAAATTAGGGAACTCAATCAAAACTAGTACCTTTAAAGCCTTCTAGTTAAACACAGAAATGTCCTTAGTCCATGGAGAAAAACAAGCTAGGATCTATAAACATACCATAGACCATGTGCTTGTGAATAGTGTCTACATGGTTAGTTTCCACAAAGTTGAAGAGGAAAAAATGATTTGTGAATTCTCCATTGCATCTAGCTTAACAACATGAGGGGACCCATGCATTATTAGTGTATCTTATAAGTATTCTTTCAAATGGGATTCTTCTTACAAAATATCCTATAATAATAAATTGCATCTAACCATTTGCATACATCATTAAAATTTGGAACGAGAAGAACTATATCTAATTAAGAATCAAAATGACTTAGCTTATTAAACACCTTACAAAAAAATTCCTTTAGTTCCTTTAATGGTAGGATCAATTTTTAAATGCTTAAAAAGTAATAACTTTAACATTGACAATTGAAATGCTTATTTTAGAAGCCACTAAATAGGCAAAACTAAAAACTTAGACTACCCTAAAAAAAGAAAACTAAAATATATTTTACAATAAAAATAAAAGATATGAAAATTTTCAAACAATAAAATATTTTACAATAAATATATGAAAAATCTAGTTACACTTAAAAAATAAAAACCTACAAACAAAAGAAAATATAAAAATAGACTAACCTCACATGATAAAGAGGAGAGGGCAAAAACCATGAGAAGATTAAAATTTGTACATCCTCTCCTACATTGGCCAAAACAATTAAGAGAAAATAAAAAGATAAATGAGATAGAATTTTTTTTATGCTATGTTTTATGCTTTATTTTATGCAAGTTTAAAATAGTAATAATAAATTGCTTTATTAACTCCTAAAATGTAGCCAACTTGGGCTTTTAGTGGAATTAAGATGTTTTATTATTATTATTTTTAAATTTTAACTGTTGCCTTTTAATAAGTTGTATATGATTGTCCAGTGGGTGTGGTCTAGTGGTTAAGACCACTTGGTCCTTATTGTTGAGAACAAGGTTCAAATTGTTGCCTTTTAATAAGTTGTATATGATTAAGTTTAGAAATAATTTTTTTTTTAAATTTTAATCTTCATTATTATTATTTCCATGATTTATTTTAGTTTAAAATTTTTATTATATTTTAATGTAAGTGAGGTTTTGATTTTATTTAAGGAGTAATAATTGTATTAAATACATTTGTTTATCATCTTAAAATACCATAGAGGAAATATGATTAAGTTTAGAAATAATTAATTGTTGCCTTTTAATAAGTTGTATATGATTAAGTTTAGAAATAATTTTTTTTTAAATTTTAATCTTCATTATTATTATTTCCATGATTAATTTTAATTTAAAATTGTTATTATATTTTAATGTAAGTGAGGTTTTGATTTTATTTAAGGAGTAATAATGGATTTAATAATTGTATTAAATGGGTTTGTTTATCATCTTAAAATACCATAGAGGAATGTATTTAATTACAGTTACAATTTTGGTTAAATTAGAGGTTAGGGTTCATATCAGTGTTAGAATTAAATTTATGAATAGAATTAGGGTTAGAATTATGAATCAAATCAGTGTTAGAATCAAGTTTATGGCTAGGGTTAGAATTATGAATAGAATTAGGGTTAGAATTATGAATAGAATTATGGTTAAGTAGATCTAGGGGTGGAATTAGGGTTAGGGTTAGAATTAAACTATCAGGATTAACCTTAGGGTTAGGGTTATAGTTATAATTTTTGTTTAAATTAGAGGTTAGGGCTACAATTAGGGATAGAGTTAAGGTTCAAATTAGAATTAGAATTAGAAATAAGGTTAGTTTTAGGCTTGGGATAAAATTAGGCTTAGCATTAGAATTAGGGTTATCATTAGGGTTAGAATTATGGTTAGAACTAGAATAAGGATTAGAATGAGAGTTAAGGTTAACATTACTATTGCGATTAAGGTTAGGGTTAGGATATGGTTAGAATTAGGGTTAGGGTTAGGGTTTAGGTTAGAATTAGGGTTAGGGTTATAATTAGAGATAAGGTTAGCATTATTGTTAGGATTAAGGTTAGGGTTATCATTACAATTTGAATTGAATTACAACTTAACGATACAATTAGGGTTAGAGTTATTATTAGGGTTAGAATTATGGTTAGAATTATGATTACAGTTAGAATTAGTGTTAGAATTGGGGCTAGGGTTAGGGTTTAGGTTAGAATTAGGGTTACGGTTGGGGTTAGAATTAGGGTTAGTATTGCCCTGAATGTTCAGGTTAGGTTTAGGGTTAGGTGAGAATTATGTTTTTGGTTAGAATAAGGTTAGAATTATACATAGAATTTTGGTTAGTATTAGGGATACAATTAAGGTTAGGGTTACAGTTACATTTAGGGATAGCGTTAGATTTATGGTTACAAATATAATTAACAAAAATTAGAGTTAGGGTTAACAATAAAATTAAGATTATCAATACAATTATAGTTAGAGATAGAATTAGGGTTAAGTAGATCTAGGGGTAGAAATAGGGCTAGGGGTACAATTAGGGTTAGGGTTATAATTAGGGTTAGAATTATGATTATAATTAGGGTTATAACCTTGACCTTAACTATATTCATAAACAAAACCCTAATTCTAATCTAACCTTTCTAACCCCAACCCAAATCCTAATTGTAATCACATAACCCTCAATCTAACCATAATTCTAAATCTAACCATAATCAGATGATTACACTTAGCATTGATTTATAATCCTAAACCTATATCTAACCCTATTTATAAGCCTTATATCATAAACCAATCCCTAAACAAAACCATTATTCTAAATCTAACCTTCATTCAAACCTTAACAAATAATATAATTAAGGTTAAGACCTTTACGGTTAGGGTTAGTTTAGTATAAAATATGCCTAGAGATATATTATAATATATACTTATAATTATTATATATATTTAAGTTTTATATATTATATATAATTATAATTATTATATAATATTTTATAATAATATATCTAACCTATGTTATAATATTATATTATATAATAATAATTCTCAATAGGGTATATAATATAGTTAGAATTATGATTGCGTTCTGAATGCTACTAGTATAGATATATTTTAAAAAATATATCTAAAGTATGCTGATATCCTTCGAGGTACCTATTTCCATCTATGTGTAGTAAATTGATTAAAAAAATAAGCGCCTTGAGAAGATATCTTGAGTGTACTTTAGATATATTTTTTAAAATATAAGTATACTAGTTAATTTTTAAGTATATTTTAAAAGTTGAAGTATAAATTTTGAACTGATTTGAGGTTAAATACATCTATAAACAAGGATTGATTATTTTGGACTCTTACATTTATCATATTTAGTCAACTTCCTATTCCGTGGAACCATCATACTTCGAACACTGACATATTAACCTCGGTGTAAAATTATTCTTTTAGCATTTGGTTTAATTTTTATGATGGATTTGGATTGAAAATGGAATTGCGAATCGTAAACAAGTGACATCATCTATTCTAGAGGAGAAAATGGACCTGTAACTTCGTTGTCATATCGCTTTTAAATATTAGTTTTAGGTTTTTTAGTGGTGATGGGTTTGGCTTACTGAAACCAGTAAACATAACGTACACAGTCCAACCAACGTGATTATTAGTTCCTGCCATAGAACTATAGCGCCCAACTTGTTTTTAACTTTTGGTTTATTTTTATTGTCTCGCTATATTTAGATCTCTTTGCCAATTAGATTTTGATTGAGCTCAGCCCATTTATTTTGTTTCAAGAAAAATATATAGATTGATATTACTTAATAAGGTTCAGAGTAATTTTAGCTTCTCATTGGTAAATTTTCTTTGTGGGGTCTCTCTTTTGTCAAAGTGAACCTGACATCTTGAATATTCCCAATCTTAACTCTTTTAATACCTCCATAGGATTTAAACTCAGTGTTCTGTTATGATATCTCCAATGATTTACATCTCAAGCACAATGCATTCGACTTGATTTCTCAATTCATTTATACCCATGAAAGCCTGAGTAATTTGTGCCCTAATTTCAAGATATATGTAAGCCTAAGAAATTTGTGCCCTTATTATTAGATTTACCCAAACGAGTGAAATTGTCTTTTGTTTCTGTGGTCTACTTTTATTCACTGTTTATTGCTACCTTTCCCAAAATGCCAAAAGTTGAACAAAATTTTTGACATAGTACCATAAACTTTTTATGTCCTTAGTTTTGGAATCTTTTGTTATTAGAGGTCTCATTTCATTTATGTAGATCAGGATATTCTAGCACAAAATAATTGATCTGAAGGTAAATATAACCAAAGATATTAGAACTTTTCTATCCAATCAAGGGTTTGCAAGAACAAATACAGAGAATTTGAAAGACTAGAGATCAATTTCAGAAGTTGCCATTTATTTAATTTGATTAGAATTTAGGGCAACCTTTACAAAGAGCTTTCATTATAATAATGCATAATGTTTTTTTCTCTCCCTCACTAAAAAAGGAATTAATTTGGCTAAACTCTACTCCGTTTGAAGATGAAAAAGATAAAACACAATTATGTCAAGCTAGAGTAATAAGAAATTTAAGGTTGTCTTGTTAATTAGAGGCACTCTTGCATAAGGTGCTAATCACTCAAAGTACTCAAAATAAAGGCTTCCAAGCGTCTCTGTCACGTAAATGCCGTGAATTTTCAGAATTGACCCTGCATCTTCGTAACTAGCATCCTCAGTTCCTTCTGATCTATTACTTTTATTAACTAGCATCCTCAGTTTCTGATCTATTACTTTTATTAACTAGCATCCTCAGTTCCTTATGATCTATTACTTTTATTGTTTATCGAAAATCTAGATGAAAAAAAATACAACCATCTTGAAATTCATGAATCAGTAAATTTGCATTAAAATTTACTTTAAGAAAGAGGCAAATTTGCCACTGAAGGTTTATTTCGCCCGCCAAAAAATAGCCAAATGTTGAATTAAAAGTACCTAGAAAAAGCTATATTAACTTATAATTTTGCAAAACTTTCACAGTGCTACGTAAAAGTTGCAATAAAGTCTATCCTCATGCAAACATAGAGGCAAATTTATTTTGGAAAAGAAAACACAGAATATTTAAGCTAAAAAAATTCTATCGATCATTATAAAAATAGTATTGGAGTTAATGCTAGTGTTTTGTAGAATTTCATAATGAAACAAAAATTTCAGCAAATTTCTTCCTACAGGAGAGGCAAATCTGCATTAATTTAGCTGATGAACTGAGATAGTTTGGACTAAAACTTCTATCAGTAATGGGAAAATGAAACAAGAAATTTAGGTTAAACGTGCACTTCATATCTAAAAAAGACACAAGAAAACTTGTCAATGGAACGTAACTTCTGCAAAAGTAATATAACTATGGAAAGACACATCTTCCATCAAGCCATAATCAATAATCAATAATTGATGCGGATTGTGGCTACAAATGTATTTTCTTGTAAGTTATTATCTACCATGAACTATTGCCAAGGACAAAACCATTCTGCCAGCATATGGCATGAATTTCGCTGCACTGCAGCCTTGTTACAAACAAATTGTGTAATTTTATAAACTTATTAAATTAAATCATCTAGTTTAAAGAGAGAAGAACGATCACTACAAATTGAATGTATGATTTGATAAGTTTTGTCTTAAAATTCCATCTTCAACTTCAACTAGAAAGAACTAAGGTATGAAGGAAAAGGCAGAGGAAAATATAAATCATAGAGCTACTACCTTTACATTTTACAAAAATCTTTTACACCAAAAACAAAAAATTAGAGATTATATTTATTAAAGCTGCAGGAAATTCTCACATAGAAAAAAAAAATTATCTTTTCAATAAAAGAGAGTTGCTGCTCTTACATTGCAAAAACCTAGAAAAACAAAGCATCGTAGAACTACTGCTCTTAGCATAGGAAATAGTACATGCTTTTCTTTTATAAAAATAGAGCAAAACATTCTCATCTTTCTATGCCCAGCACACTAGTGGCGGACGTGGACTTCCAGCTGGACATCAGTAATCTCCCCTGCCATTGTACCACAACTACTCCAACCACCACATTTACTCCACTCTTCTTTTTTCTTCTATTCTCTTCGATGTATCTAGACTCTTCTGATTTTTGGCATGCACCAGCAGCTCTGTTTAAGAAAAGGCATCAATAGAAACTTCCAATACTGATTTCTCCAGTGTGGTTTTATCTTTGTTCTGTCTTTTTTCATCTTAATTATCTTGTGCATCTCTTACAAAATGGTTTTAGAGCCAAAGTAAAGTCTGAATCAGATCACAGGGGAATTAAAGAGTGTTGATGTGGTTGCAAATTAGCAAATTGTGTAAAGAAAGAGTCATCAATTGGAAGAAGACTGGAGCAGATACCAAGCAAGTGCTGGCATATATTGGTTGCTGTTTTGGCAAGGATGAGATCACCAGAGCAAGGAGTCATAGCCAAAGGAAGCCGTCCAGGCAGATCTTGTTAAGGGAGCACCAACCATACAAAGTAGATCATTGTCAAGAGAAGAAAAAGCCACTTAGACAAAAACTAACCAGGCTAAGAGGAGTTCGTTATTAAAACAAGCAAAGTTTTTTTTTTTTTTTTTTTAAATTTTGAAAAATCATGCCAGGAACAAGTGGAAGTATTCAACAACCCCAAATTCCAATTTTTAATGGAAAAAATTATGACTTTTGGAGCATAAAAATGAAAACTCTGTTTTACTTTCAAAATGTTTGGGACTTAGTTGACTATGAGTTCCTTGAACTAGCAGACCAACAAGCATATCAGGCTATTTCACAAGTTAAGAAAGATTTGTTGAAAGAAAATAAGAAGGAGGATGCCAAAGCTTTATTTTTTATTCAACAAGCAATGGAGGAATCAATCTTTCAAAAAGTAGCAGCTGCCACAAGATTAAAATAGGCATGGGAAAGTTTGCGAACAGCATACTAAGGCACAGGCAAGGTGAAGACAGCAAAATTACAAATTCTTAGAAGGGATTTCAAAAATTTGCAAATGAAGGATTCAGATTCAATAGATTCATTCTTCACTCATGTAATGGCAATAGTAAATCAGATTATATCATATGGAGAAACCATTGGGGATCAAAAAGTTGTAGAGAAAATACTTAGAAGCTTACCCACAAAGTTTGATCCAGTGGTAGTAGCCATTGAGGAGTCCAAAGATCTTACTCAGCTATTAGTAGATGAATTAATGGGATCTCTCTTGGCACATGAGCAAAGATTAAATCAATCAGGGACATCATCATTTGAGAATGCATTCAAGACTCAGCTTTCATTTGGCAGAACAAGAGGGAGATCAAATCACAGCAGAGGTAGAGGACGATTTACACCAAGAGGAGGAAGAGAAAATACACAATTTGAAAGCAGAAGACCAACATCAAGCCCACATGCTCATTTTACACCAACAAGAGGAAGGGGCAGCATCCATTCTCATAGCCATCATCAAGGAGAAAGGTATGATAAATCTAACATCCAATGTCATTATTGCAATAAATTTGGGCATTTTGCATCAGAATGTAGGAAAAGGCAATATGAGATGAATAAGCAAAAGGGACATTTTACAAATGAAAACCAGCCCAACACTAGTGAACAAAACACTATATTGATAACATGCAATGTAGCACAAGAGAGTTCCAAAGAAGTATGGTTCTTAGATAGTGGTTGTAGTAATCATATGAGTGGGAGTAAGGAGATATTTGCAACAATAGATGATTCGGGTAAATCAAAAGTAAAATTGGGGAATGATCACCAAGTTTCAGTCATGGGCAAATGGTCAATTAACATAAGAACTAAGCAAGGTGAGGAGAAGCATATTTCTGATGTATATTATGTTCTTGGATTGCAACACAATCTCATAAGCATTGGACAATTAGCTCAAAAAGGATATAGAATATACTTTGAAAATGATGAATGTGTGATTTTAGATAAGAAACCAAGCAATAGATTGATTGCAAAAGTTGAAATGACAAAAAATAGGATGTTTCCACTTAGAATCCAAAGTGAACTATTCTTAGAGCCAAAAGGATTGCAAAAGGTTGCTGAATTATCTTTCAAAGCTTCATACAAAAATGAATCTTGGCTATGGCATTTAAGACTTGGGCATTTAAACTTCAAAGGGTTATAGCTCTTATACAAGAAAAGAATGGTATATGGATTGCCACCAATAGAGCCACTTAAGACAACATGTGAGATTTGCATATTGGCAAAGCAACATAGGAAAAAAATTTCCAACTGGGGAGTCTTATAGGGAAAAGCATCCACTTGAGATAGTGCATTCAGACCTTTGTGGACCTATGCAAACACCATCTATAAGTGGAAGACTTTATTTCTTGACATTTATTGATGATTTCAGTAGGAAAGTATGGGCATATTTCTTGAAAGACAAATCAGATGGATTTGTTGTTTTTAAGGAGTTCAAGGCAAAAGTTGAGAAAGAAAGTGGATACAATATTAAAACATTGAGAACCGATCAAGGTGGTGAATACACATCAAATGAATTTCAGAACTTTTGCAAAGAAAATGGCATAAGGAAACAATTTACAGTGAGGTATACTCCTCAACAAAATGAAGTAGCTGCGAGAAAGAATAGAACAATCATGGAAATGGCACGAAGTATGATAAAAGAAAAACATCTACCAAATGAGTATTGGGCTGAAGCGGTTGCATGTTCAGTATACATTTTAAATAGATGTTCAATGAAAGCAGTGATAAATAAAACACCAGAAGAAGCTTGAAACAAAAGGAAGCATAATATAGCACATTTGAGAGTCTTTGGATGTGTGGCATACTCATTGATACTTCAAGAGTTGAGAAAGAAACTAGATGATAGAGGAGAGAAGTGCATATTTGTGGGATATAGTTAACAGTCTAAGGCATATAAGCTATACAATCCTATCACAAAGAAGCTGATAATAAGTTGTGATGTTGACTTTGTTGAAGAAGAAGCATGGGATGGAAGGATAGACAAAACAACTACAATTGCAGCTAGTGTCCCATAAGAGAATGAAGAGAATGAAACTCAAGTTGTGAATCTTACTACACAAGCAAATGTTCCTACAACACCTTCTAGGGCTCCTACGACTCCAAATCCTACTACTTCATAAAGTAATAACAGAAGTGAGTCTTCTAATCCAACACTTGTAACACTAAAATCAAGGTCTATAAAAATTTCAAATAAGACACGTAGTCTAAGAGAGATTTATGATGAAATACAAGAGGCTGAAAATGAAGATTTATGCTCTAATTTTGCATTCTTAACACAAGCTGATCCAATTTATTTTGAGGATGCCATTAAAGATGACAAATGGATTGTAGCCATGGATGAAGAAATTTAGTCAATTGAAAATATTCAAACTTGGGATCTAGTAGAGCTTCCTAAAGGCAAGGATGTGATTAGAGTTAAATGGGTTTACAAGACAAAGTATAATGCTGATGGAAAAGTGGAGAAACACAAAGCAAGACTTGTAGCTAAAGGCTTTATGCAACAGCTTGGCATAGACTATAATGAAACATTTGCACCCGTGGCAAGATTGGATACCATTAGAATGGTCCTATGCATAGAAGCAGAAATCGCTGAAAAAGATTTTTTGTAAAAATTGCGCCCTGTTAGGCGATTTTTACCCCTCCAAAATTAGATTTTTATATAAATCGCGCTCAAGATTTGGAGGAGGATTACAAGGCTCTGTAGATAGCTTGATGAGGAGCTGAAACTCTTAAAGAATGAAGTTGAAACAGACCCCCAATGAGCGCATCACCCTGCTCCATTTCGTACCCTTTCACAGCCATCGCCCATCTATCAACAATGTAGATGTTATTTTAAAAAGTCAAGAGGTGAATTTATGCACATATTCTGGGTCTTGGACGAGGTCCATCACATTGGAGAGAATGTGGGAAACAATATCCAAGTAATTAAGGATTCTCTCTGGATAACCTTTGAACCACCTATGCCCTGCAATACATCTCACAGCGAACTGCAGGAGTGTGCAATCTCTCAATAAGCGTCATAAGATCAGACACTATTATCTTGCCCCTCACCTCCGGCTCCCAATCCAATGGAAGGAAGAACAATATAAGGTTAAGTCATGTCTCTGCCATCGCGAGGGAGAAGAATCGCAGGTTGCAATCCAAGTTGGTTTCTCAGGAAATAAATACAAAGAGAAAAGAGTGCCAGCGTGACAAGAGCCTTATGAAGCATCATCATAAGGTAAACTTTGGAAGGAAGAAACTGGAAGTGTACGCACTGTCCTTGCCCAATCTCAAGGCAAGATATTGCCAGGCTGGGCAGACTTCATATTACCAAAGTTTGAGCACGTATCAGAGGCAAGTACATCTCCTGTCACCATCAAGGCCAAGGCAGCTCCAAAAAATAGTTAAAAAACCCCCGCAGACCTTGCACGATATCTTTGAATCATGTGAAGGGACTTCCCATTTATGGGACTGAGCTTATAACATTGCAAAATCATGATGACGGGAGTACTAAAAGCCAAGTGGTCTTCACCAACCAAGGAGATTATAAATAATGCCACGCCGCTCCCCACGAGCCAATCAAGCGGGCATATCTTCACACTTACCAGAAATTAATACTGCGAGAACAAGAATACGAAATGTGGAGAATCGCTTTTTTACTTCAGCCAAGGTGACGATCCCAAGGCCTCAGACCTTTGAAACTTGCCAGTTGTACCCACCCGATCACCAATTGGGAAAGGCCATAAAGAACCGTTGCTGAGGAAAAAATACCTTTTTAAAGTCAATCAAATTGACCTAACATAAGTCTCGACGAAGCTGAAATCTTGCCACTTATCGTGTAGGCAAGTCTTCTTCAAATAGGTTGACGAACCCGCCACCCAACCGTAGCACTTACCGCACACCAGCCCTTCATTGCTTAAACAAAAACTTGCTATTCTCATGCAGCTGAGAATCTGTTGAAAAAAGGCAGCATGTTTCCCCTGGGGAGGGATGAGTCCTTATCGAAATCCACCAAGGCCTGCAAACTTGGGGGCAGACATCCTGTGAGGCTGAAATAAGGAAGGTCTGAGCATCTTGATCAATTGCTCTAATAGCCAGGCAATCTGCCACTTTATTAGCTTCTCAATAACAATGTGAGATCTTGAAAGAGTTGAATTTCTCCAATAAAAACCAGACTTGGTTTAGAATATAAGACAAATGCCAACACCCTACCTTTCTGGTTTGAACCACTGAGACAATAATTTGAGAGTCACTCTCAATCCAAATATGACGCACCCCAAAATCTAAAGCTAACTGAACACCATGAAACACTGCAAAGGCTTTTGCTGTATTATTAGAACCATGGGGGAGTTTTGTGCTCTTAGCTCCTAACAAGTTTCCTGCAGAATCTCTAAGGACACAACCTATCCCCGATGGACCAGGGTTACCTCGGCTTGCACCATCCACGTTGATATTGCTATACTGGCCATTTAGTGGGCACCATTTAACACTATTTCTATCGACTTTAGGTCCATCCTTTTGAACAAACGAACTCGGAGCTGGTCTTTCTAACTCCCGCTAATTTTGAAGAGTAAGGCTATCCTAGGAGGTCCAAGAAGTTTTTTTGTTATTATCCTTTCTAAACTTCACATTCATCACTTCCACAATAGATCCTTCTAAATCCTCCAAGAAAAATTGTACCGGCTTTGATTTGTGTCTAAAAATCCTAAAATTTCTCTCTTTCCAAAGATGCCAGATTAAAAGAGAAGGTGAAATTAACCAGATATTGTGAAAGGTGGAATCTTGGAAGAAATGGGGCCATGCTTTGAAAAGATGTAAAGTGTATTTGGTAAGGCTGAAGACCAATTTAGCTTTTTAACCAGCCACATCCAAGCGTCACTCAAAGAGAAGATGATCAACAGTTTCTTCCTTTTCTCCACACAGGACACATTTAAAGCTCTTACCTATATCCAATCTTTGAATCCTATCGCCAATTAGAATTCTTTTATTTAGAACAAGCCAAGCAAAGGCTCCCGCCTTAGGGAGGAGGGCATATGATCAGCATAATTGAACTGGCTAGTCCATAACACCTTTTGAAGAGAGCCATTTATATCCTTGCCTGACCTTGTAGTTACCGGAGTTGTCACCCAACCAAATGAGCTCATCTTCCTTGGACGAGGGGTCAATGATTCTAGCATCTAGAATGGATTTAAGAATAAATTTTTAATTTTTAGAAATATCATAACCGAAGAAGTCTCTCCAACGGGCTCTTGGAGGAAAGCAAGTCTCATCAATCTGAAAATACTTTGAAACTTTCTCACCCCATTTGCTCATAAGAAATACTTTAGCCTCTTTTAGATCATCTCTTTTTGTAGGTATGGGACAGCCATTCCACGAGTCGTTCCAAAAATTAGCTTTGCTTCCATTATGAATTGCCCATGAGAGCTTGGGTAATATAACCTCTCTACTTTTCACAATAACATTCCAAATGGAAGAGCCCTTCGGAGGATTTGCAATAATCGTTATCTAGATATTTTCCTTGCAAAATCTTGGCTCATTTAGAATGAGGTTTTTTATACATTTTCCAAGCTAGCTTGGCACCTAATGCCATGTTTCGCAGTACCTGATTGATGATGCCTGCACCTCCCATGTGGATAGGTTTGCATACTTTTTCCCACGCAATCAGATGAAACTTTCTCTCCTTTGTTGACCCTTGTTAGAGGAAGCATCTACAAATTTTACCTATCTGAAAAGAGATACCTTTAGGCATTTGCAAGGCTGACATCATACAAACTGGAATAGTCAGTGACACAGATTTGATCAGAGTAATCCTGCCTACCAGTGAAATCC
Source organism: Cunninghamia lanceolata (assembly GCA_027924645.1). Lineage (NCBI taxonomy): Eukaryota > Viridiplantae > Streptophyta > Pinopsida > Cupressales > Cupressaceae > Cunninghamia > Cunninghamia lanceolata. The sequence goes on along the minus strand of BSBN01000809.1, from coordinate 40,476,218 downwards.
ATCTTCCTTTCCAAGAACCAATTCTACGCTCCAAACTATTCACCACCTCTTTCCAAAGAGCTTTGTTTATTTTCTTTCTCGAATTTTGTATGTTTTGTTCTTTCCAATTTATAGCCATGTCTTAGTTTGTTCCCTCTGCAACACACAGTTTCTCCCATCAACAGTTGTAGGAAATTTTTAGAGTTATTGGCACTAAAACTTTCACGTGGAACATTTGAATTGAAACAATATCTATAGTTTTTTGGATTTTTTCTTCAAGGCTCTTGGTATCATTTTCCTTGTAAAGATTTATGCAGACAGTGGCCACCTTTCCCAAAATGCCAAAAGTTGAACAAAGTTTTTGACATGGTACCATAAACTTTTTGTCCTTAGTTTTGGAATCTTTTGTTATTAGAAGTCTCATTTCATTTATGTAGATCATGATATTCTAGCACAAAATAATTGATCTGAAGGTAAATATAACCAAAGAAATTAGAACTTTTCTATCCAATCATGGGTTTGCAAGTTTGCAAGAACAAATACAGAGAATTTCAAAGACTAGGGATCAATTTTAGAAGTAGCCATTTATTTAGTTTGATTAGAATTTAGGGCAACCTTTACAAAGAGCTTTCATTATAATAATGCATAATGTTTTTTTTTCTCCCTCACTAAAAAAATTAAAAGAATTAATTTGGCTAAACTCTACTCTGTTTGAAGATGAAAAGGATAAAACACAATATGTCAAGCTAGAGTAACAGTAATAAGAAGTTAAAGGTTGTCTTGTTAATTAGAGGCACTCTTGCATAAGGTGTTAATTATCACTCAAAGTACTCAAAATAAAGGCATCCAACCCTGTCTCTATCACGTAATTGCCATGAATTTTTAGGATCGACCCTGCATCTTCTTAACTAGCATCCTCAGTTCCTTCTGATCTATTACTTTTATTGTTTATCAAAAATATAGATAAAAAAATACAACCATCTTTAAAATCATGAATCAGTAAATTTGCATTAAAATTTACTCTAAGAAAGAGGCAAATTTGCCACTTAAGGTCCCCCCAAAAAAGCCAAATGTTGAATTAAAAGTACCTAGAAAAAGCTATATTAACTTATAATTTTGCAAAACTTTCACAGTGCTAGGTAAAAGTTGCAATAAAGTCTATCCTCATGCAAACATAAAGGCAAATTTATTTTGGAAAAGAAAACACAAAATATTTAAGCTTAAAAAATTCTATCAATTATTAAAAAATGGTATTGAAGTTAATGCTAGTGTTTTGTAGAATTTCATAATGAAACAAAAATTTCAGCAAATTTCTTCCTATAGGAGAGACAAATCTGCATTAAATTAGCTAATGAACTGAGATAGTTTGGACTAAAACTTCCATCAGTAATGGGAAAATGAAACAAGAAATTTGGGTTAAACACACTTCATATCTAAAAAAGATACAAGAAAACTTACTTGTCAATGGAACCTAACTTCTGCAAAAGTAATATAACTATGGAAAGACACATCTTCCATCAAGCCATAATCAATAATCAATAATTGATGCGGATTCTGGCTACAATTGTATTTTCTTGTAAGTTATTACTTGCCATGAACTATTGCCAAGGACAAAACCATTCTACCTTTCTGCCAGCATTTGGCATGAATTTCGCTGCAGTGCAGCCTTGTTACAAACAAAATGTTTAATTTTATTAACTTATTAAATTAAATCATCTGGTTTAAAGAGAGAACTAGGATCACTACAAATTGAACGTATGATTTGATAAGTTTTGTCTTGAAATTCCATCTTCAACTTCAACTAGAAAGAACTAAGGCTTGATGGAAAAGGCAGAGGAAAATAAAAAAACATAGAGCTACTACCTTTACATTTTACAAAAATCTTTTACAACAAAAAAAAAACCAGAGATTATATATATTAGAACTGCAGGAAATTCTCATAGAGAAAAAAAAAGTTATCTTTTAATAAAAGAGAGCTGCTGCTCTTACATTACAAAAACCTAGAAAAACAAAGCATTAAAGAACTACTTCTCTTAGCATAGGAAATAGTACATGCTTCTCTTTTATAAAAATAGAGCAAACACATTCTCATCTTTCTAGGCTCAGTACAAAAGTAAAACAACAAACAAAAAATTGGTCTGAGCTAGACTTGATAGAAAATTCAAATATGGACAAAAGTATGCCTTTATCTATACGCTGGAGGAGAAGACCATACCCATGACATCATTCCTTGTAGAAATTTATGAGAACATGACACAAGCAGAGGAAAGAGAGAAGAAGCCAAGAAAACGAGTTAAGTTCATTAAATGCGATGGTTGGGATTACATTTTCAACACTCCCCCTTAATCACAACTATTGTCATGTATGATAGCCAAACAACCTTTTTGAAACACAAAACTTTCTTTCCCTAATGTCTTTGTGAAAATATTTGCACACTGATATTCAGACCTAAAAATGTCAAAACAATCTCTTCATTGTTGATCAACTTTCTAATGAAACGATATCTTGTGTCAATATGCTTACTTCTATTGTGAAAAACACGATTTTTGGACAATTCTATCACTGAGTTGTTGTCACAATAAATCTTACTTGCCTCTTCTTGTTCATGCCTTAAATCTTTCAACACTCTTCTCATCCAAACTATTGGAAATGATGCTCTATGTTGATTTCCCAAGATGCATCCTTCACGTACTCTTTCTGGTTTTTCAATTAGTGGCAAACCCTTTACCATGTTTTTCCTATGTAGTAGGTTTAGAACTCCAAAATTGAGGTGTCCAAATTGTAGATGCAAAAGCTAAATCTCATCTTTTATTTCTGCCTATAAGATTGCTTGAGTGACTTATGCAACTTTTTCTTGATCCACTTGTGGGTTCATTGCAGGGTGTGCTTGAGCGAATTCCACCCTCAAATCTAGTTTCAACCTTTGGGGAAACATTCTATTGTTGGTCATTTGGACTTTTACAATGAGTTGATTGCTTGGAAATTTGTCTAAAACTATGCATTCTCTATTTTTGAAAAATACTCTACAGCCCTTTTGAACAAGCTGCCTAATGCTCATTAAATTGTGTTTTAAACTTGGAACAAAATAGACATAAAAAAATTAACATCATTCTCTATGTTGCTTTCCCAAGATGCAACCTTGACATACACTTTTGGGTTTTTCTATTAGTGGAAAACCCTTTACCATATTTTTCCTATGTAGTAGGTTTAGACCTCCAAAATTGAGGAGTCCAAATTGTAGATGCCAAAGGTAATTCTCATCTTTTATTTTTGCCTGAAAGACTATTTGAGTGACTGCTACAACTTTTTCTTGATCCACTTGTCATTGTGGTGTTTTCTTGAGCAAATTCCAACCTCAAACTAGTTTGAACCTTAGGGGAAACATTCTATTGTTGGTCATTTGGACTTTTGTAATGAGCTGATTGCTTAGAAATTTACCTATAACTATGCATTCTCTATTTTTGAAAAATACACTATACCCTTTTTGAACAAGTTGCCCAGTGCTCATTAAATTGTGTTTTAAACCTAGAAAAAAATAGACATCTAAAATAAATTTTTTCTCCCCCTACTTGGTTAGAATATTGATGTTTCATTTTCCCATAATTGGCACTTTGTTGTCATTGCCCAATGTGAAATCTGATTTTACATTTTCATCCAAGCTTGAAAACATTTCTAAGTTCCATGTCATGTGGTTGCTGCAACCCAAGTCTAGAAACTATACATCCGTTTGATTTTTTTGTGCAACATTACATGCTAAAAACATACTACTCTGGTTTTGGTTTTTCTTATAAAGTTTGCATTTTGTCTGCTAAAATCAAATATATTTTTTTACATTCATTTGAATAATAGCCATACTTTTTTTGCAATAATAACATTGGACTTGATATTTGTCATATATTTGGCCTTGAGATTGATTTTGGATTGGATTTTGACTTGGATTTTCGCTACTACCTCTTCCACCTGAGTTTGATGGGCTAGTTCTTCCACCTCTATATGAATTTCTTCCTCTACCTCTGAAATTGGATCTTCTCCCACCTCTACCATGACTGATTGAAACTTGTGTTTTGAAAGCACGCTCCAAGGATGAGTTTGTTGACCTGCTTAGCCTATAAGGCTCATCAACTGAAAAATTGTGAGAGATTCTTTATCTCTTCTATAACCATGTAGGTAAATTTCTTAAAATATTTTCAATTATTCTCCTTTCTTCAAGAGTCTCACCATGAGATCTGATTTGATTAACCAATCCAATAATTTGGATGAAAAATGAATCTACTGATTCAGAATCCTTTATGTATATTGTTTCAAAATTCCTTCTTAACATTTGTAAATTAGCTGTTTTCACCTTTGTCATTCCTTGGTATGCTGTTTGGAGGATATCCCATGCTTGTTTTGACTTTGTTGCTGCTGCAACCCTTAGAAAAATACTCTCATGCATTGTTTAGAAGATGTAGAAGAGAATTTGTGAGTCATTTTTTCTATTATGTGGGAGTAAATATTTCTCTGCTTGAAATAGAGCATTGTATGCTGCTGCATCAGCTGATTCTGGAAAACCATTCTCTACAAAATCCCATAAAACCTCCATTATGATTGCCCAATAATCATAGTTTTTCCATTGAACTGAGGGATTTGAAGATTTCTTAAAGGCTGCCATTGTTGACTGTAAATACCTTGACTCCTTGAAAAAGTTTGCTTAAAAACCTTTAGCTTGATAATTTGACTTTGATACTAGATAAAGGAAACGGCAGAGAAAAATAAAAAACACAGAGCTACTGCTCTTTACATTTTAGAGAAATCTTTTACTTCAAAAACACAAAAAAAACAGAGATTTAATAAATTAGAGCTGCAAGCAATTTTCACAGAGAAAAAAAAGAAATATCTTTTCAATAAAAGAGAGCTGCTGCTCTTACATTAAAAAACCCAGAAAAACTGAGCATTACAGAGCTGCTGCTCTTAGCATAGGAAATATTGCATGCTTCTCTTTTATAAAAACAGAGCAAAAACATTCTCATCTTTCTACACCCAGCACACAAGTAAAATAGCAAACAAAAAACTGGTCTGAGCTAGACTTGACCCCAAATTAAAATATGGACAAAAGTCTGCCTTTTTCCATACGCTGGAGAAGGCTATACCCGTGACAGCATTCCCTGCAGAAATTTATGAGAACAGGACGGAAGCAAAGGAAAGAGAGAAGAAGTCCAAGAAAAACATGATATGTTCATTAAATGCTGTAGTTGTTTTTACATTTCCAACCAGGCAAAGGATATCGAACATAACATGTCATTATAAACATAAAATTTACATTCATTGTTCAAATTCACATACATAATACCAAAACAAAATATGAGTTGTACCACATATGTATTAGACTATTAGTTATTTTAAGCAAGGTTATCCAGTTCAATTTCCTATCGCCCTAAAACTGTCTATGAATGAACAAAAGTAGCAGCTGAAGGCACAAAATGACAACAGGCTCCCTTTTAGAATTCAGTTGAATTTGCTGCAAGTCTGCAACCATGGCCTCCATTGCTGAAGAGAGCAGAAATAACATAGGAAACAAGCACAGTAGTAATGAGAAGCAACTTGACAAGTTTGACTATACTTGTAAGGCTGTTGTCTGCAGCTCTTTGTTTGGCACTTACTCTTTGGCGGCTCTCCTTAAACATCAATCTCCACTTCCTTCACCATTTGCCCGTGTTTTTCTTTCTATTTTATTTGTTTCAATCCAATGGTGAACAAACCTGTCAGGATATGGGAATAGTTGCAAAGAGAAAATAATAGACTCCTGTGCTAAATAGGAAAAACCTCTCTGAGTCTACGTAGCTGCCTGCAAAATAAAGGGTGCCCAATATTTCTTGGTATGCAAAATGCCACGCCTTGATGTGAAGGCCCAAAAAATAAAAGTTAGCAGTGTTTCTAAAATAAAATAACTACAAAGCCCTAATTTCTGCACCATTGGAATCTTGGATCGGTAATAAATCTTTTAGGACAGCTGCGTTTAATAAAAACATTAAACTGTTTACAGTTTGGATTGGATGGGACGGAAGCTAAGGGACACACTGGTGCGTTCTCCTGAAGAAAAAGCTTACATAACAGAATACATATATGTAACAGAATACATATAGAGATGTCATATTGTTCAAGGTTTGTTTTACTTCAAAAGTTAATTTTTTAATTTAAATTAAAAATGTTCTGCACAGGTTACATATAGAGATGGCATATTGTTCAAGAAAAAGCTTCTTGGGTGTTATCAATTCTATTCTCAAACATGTTTCCTCTGATGGCTTATTGCAAGCGTGGCTTGATTGCCATCAAGTTCGTTCTCAATCATGTTTCTTGGTTGCTTAGAATAAGGCAGTCAGTATAGAAGTCACAAAAATATTTTGATGGTTGAAAAAACATTGCATTAGTTGAATGTTCAACATATTGTATAAAGTGGAGAGAGCTCCTCCAAGACTGGATATATTCCCAAGGACAAGGCCTTAGTCTTGAAAATGTAAAAGATATGATAATGTAAGTTCCTATTACACTGTCTGAGGACTATCCATAGTCTGAAAGGCACAGAGATTATTGTGTTAAACAAGTAGCATGGAGAGAAAGTGCTAAAATCCTATTTCAAAATACCAAGATCTTCACATCCTTATATCACTCCAGATATTGAATATCAGAGGAGCTTGACATGCTGGTTGTGCATTACACTTACTTTCTGGATCCCGAAGAGAGGATGCCATCCAGTTGCTGTCAGGCATTACATTCTCACAACCAACTCTCACAATACCTGAGGGCTGCTCGGGAGAGCAGACTATGCTTCTCGTGCAGGTACCAAGACACATCATGTTTTCAGAGGCTGGTGTCTTTGAAGCCATTAATCCTTCTTGACTATCAATGAATGGAGTAGAGGAATCTCCCATTACTAGTCCATGAGTAGGTGCCATAGGTGCCTTGTTCCGTGAAACTCTACAAATACTTGCCTGCCACCTTCCATCATCTTTGTTCCTGCCAAGTTATATCATCGGGATTGTAGAGCTACATTGTGTCAATGCTGGCATTTCTATACATCAACTTATCGCAGTGAAGCATACTAATCTTTAAGATAAGTCTATAAGTTCATCTAAGTAAATTAAATTCAAACCTTGTGTCTCCTCGGTAGACTGATTTGCTCCTAGAAAATCTAGAACTACTCCTGCAAAATTAAATTCAATAAAATCTTAATTAAGAACTAAACTCTGGCACAGGTCCACAAGTACTTGTCTGTGATCTATTATAATTTAAAAAAAAAATTAACCTCTATGGATGCATATATGGTAGGAAACCCAAATACCTCCTTATAAATTGAACATATTCTTGCCTTGACATGTTTTTCATGTCTTTTAACTCTCTCTCATAGTTTTTAACCTGCATTTGATATAGGAAAACCAAATGTTATACAATAGCATGCTAAGCATTTTATGAGAGAGGAAGTGGGATCTTAGAAAATAGAATGATCGCCAAAGATATTTGTAAAACAAACATTTCTTGAGGTAGACACACAATACATTCTAGAATAGCTATGAAACTCTATATAAAATTATACCGGAAAGTTTGTTTCAGCTGATGGACCCCAATACTTGAGAGATGCCAGATCGTAAGCTCTGGCTGCTTTCTCTTCCTCATCATATACGCCTACAGTACATCAATAAACAGTTCGATTATAAATCTAGAACTTCAAAGAGACTATGAATTCGAATCACTTAATAGATGTATAATAAGCCAATAGATGTATCTGCTTACCGAGATATACTGGAGAATCAATCATAATCCAGAATTCAGATATCATAAGGAGACAGTTAAATTACTCTAATTAGTATCCAAATGAAATAAACCTATTTGTTCAATAGATACATTAAAAAAGGAACTTGTTTCTAGTCTCAAATAAAGACAATAAAAACTAAAATATTTGAGACCTTGTTTCTATACATCAAAGAAATCTCAGAGATATTGTTTCAAACCATTGAACCTATAAAAACAACCTTCTAAACACACTAGATTTTGATAGGTACTAGAGCCCATTTTGGCCTGTAAAAAGAAAGGTGTTAAATTTACAACTAATTACAGTATAAATTCATAAAAGCTGACCTTGTTTACCCTTGAGGTTCTTAGTCTCTTTGCTTTTGTCCCAAAGTTGGGCTTGATATCTCCCTGTCCACTTATGCCTGCATTGAGTCACACATAATGTTACTTAAAACTAGCCCTTTATTTGGAATATATTATATGGGAAACAAAATATACGTATGAACACACTTAGTAACCCCACGGTAGGCTGAACTTCTTCGGTCAAACCAAATGGAGGGCATTTTTGTGGGATCCATCATCTGATAGTATTCTGCAATGGAGGGCACAGATATGAATTTAACATTAGAATCCATAGCTTAGTGATTGTCAATAAGTTGGGTATATACAATTTGTAAATATGATATCGAGATTATATCTTACATTTCCATCACTATTATCATTGTTTTATTATAAAGTAAAGAAAACAAAATCAGAATACTAAAGCAGGTGGATAGCGTGGACAAAAACTGAATTATTATTATTTTATTATAATATTGTACAGGTTATAAGAAGTACCACCAGTTTCTCCTGTAGACCATCGCTTATGCCTCATGATATGAGAAATGTTAAATATTTTTTTGATGGGTAAGTTTACAGGGCCTTGAACTTTGGTGGTTCCAAAATAAATACCAATAAATAGAAGAGTCTCAACCTTGGAGTAATGTTTCAAAGGGGTTAAAAATGTTAAAAAATGAAATGTTAAGGAAAATTAGATCATCTCATCTATTATGAGGTACTGTAGAAATTTGGTTTAACAATTACTCAACTCTGAATAACTGGTATTACTATTTAGTGATTACCATCTATTGCAATACATATATTTGAATAAAATTATAAAATAATCTATCAATATATTTTGATACTGTTCAATATCCTAAAAAAACATATTATGGTATTACTTAGTGATTACCATCTATTGCAATACATTTATTTGAATAAAATTAGAGAATAATCTATCAACACATTTTGATATTGTTCAATATCCTAAAAAACCATATTATGGTATTACTTATAAGAGTTTTTCTCAGATATAATATAAATATTATCTTCAATATATGAAATTAGGGAAACACTAAAATATATAAGCATCAATATGTGAAATGGGTCAATCTTTAATTTTTAAATGTAAAAACATGGTGACATTAACATCTGAAATCTAGCCTAATGCCTCATCAATATCTGAAAATAGAATATCTAGTAAAGAAAATTAAGACCATGATAAATAAATAATATATATGAGATGACACAATGCCTCAGGATTTAATATTAGTATGTGAAAATAGGAAAACCATAATCTATGAATATGTCTAGACAATAAAAAAGGGAAGGATAAAATACAAAGAAAAAATAATGATGAATTAAAATGGAGTTTAACATTTGACATAACAAGCAAAAGATGTTCGACTGTTGGTGGCCTATTGGCCTATTTTTGTGGCTTTTTGTAATAGGGCTTTGCACCCTCTTTGCATCTTACCATAATAAAAAGCAAGCAAAATATTGAATCAGTTTAGATTCAAGAAAATTGATGGAATTATGCAAATCAAATGGGTCAATTTTTAAATGATAAAATACAAAGAAAAAATAATAATGACTAAAAATGGAGTTTAACATTTGACATAACAAGCCCATGACGGCGTGGTTTGGTGGTTCCCCCGCTGGGCCAACGAGCTCGCGAGGCTTTACGCCTTCGCTGGGCCGTGGAGCTGGATGACATTAACATCTGAGATAACGCAATGCCCCTAGTGGGAGGATTTAATATTACTATCCGAAAATAGGAAAACCCTAAGTTATGAATATGTGCAGACAATGAAAAGGGAAGGATAAAACACAAAGAAAAAATAATAATGAATAAAAATGGAGTTTAACATTTGACATAACAAGCAAAAGATTGAGTGAAGCTAGCAAGATGTCAATAAGTTTAGATCCAAGAAAATTGATGGAATTTTACAAATCAGATAGATCTAAAACTAAATAAGTTTAGATCCAAGAAAATTGATGGAATTACACAAATCAAGTTCTGAGAGAGATCTAAAACTAAATACAGTGAAATATTAGATATAGGAAAATTGAATCGCCTAATTGAAACCATACTTAATAAACTCTTTTTTTCAAGTTTGAAGATTTAGTACCTCTCAAAATAATAATGTTTCACTGGAACTCTTCAGAAGAAAGCATTCAATTCCAATCACTATGAGATCTACGCTAATCAACCTTATTAGAAAGGTATGTTCAGCTTCGGCTCTTCATCTCTTTAAAGCAATCAATATGCATTGTCCTCTTTAAGGATATATTAGGGTTACAATTTTTTATAATAGTAGAGATGTCTATAAGAGGTTGCACATATATAGAGGTACAATTTTCATGATCATAGTATATTTTTCGGATGTGTACAATAATGACATGTTATTGGTATAGGATTTATTTTCATGAGACTATTATTCCTAATACAAAATACACCTATAATAATAATACATTATAACCTATGCAAATTCTAATATGGTCATAATAGTAAAAAATATTTAAAAATAATATATTAATTAAAGTTTCAAACTACCCTTAATGAATATTTTCCTTACCTAGGTAGTTACTTGACCATTTAAGCCTTCCTTTCTAAAATAAATTTTTTTTATTGTACATGGAGTATTCTATAGATGCTCATGACTCTTTCATGTGCCATCGCTAGTTATATATTTAATTAATCTTATTACTTTAGTTATATAATTTATTTTATTTAATTTGAAAATTATTTATTTTTATGATTAATATTATTTTTTGATAATAAAACCCTAGTTAAGAGACCGGGACCCATTCAAAAAAAAGGGCGCAGTCTTTGAAACATCCAACCATTAACCGCAACATCCTAAACTACTACAACCAAAAACCAAAAATGTCCATCGAACAGAAGGAGTGGGAAAAATTACAATAGCCCACTCTAATAGTCTGAAACAAATTAAAATATAAATGCACAAACTGATAGAACCCTGACATCTACGTATCTTCCTTTCTGAATAGATCCACACCATCACAGGTGCAAGAAAAAGCCAACTGAGTTGGTTCCAGTACATGAACTCCAAGCTTCTCTGCAATGCCATCCACCATCCTTCTAGTTTCCAAAATCCCCAACAAAATATCATGCAAATGCCCAAGCACCACTTCTTGATTCTCCGCAGCCTGATTAAAAGAACCAATCATATCTTCGTGGGTAAGAACTGAAGCTGCTACAATAGATAACATTGTAGCCAACATTAAGGACTGAGAAACTCCAAACACATTCCACCACCCCCTAAACATTTCTGGATCAAGCAGCAGATGAGCCATAGCCTCTTGGACATTAACACCCTCCTTCCCGTCAACTTTTTTAGCCATATTCAGTAACCTACATAGCCATTCCCTCAATATGGGATTCTTGATCTCCCCTTCTATGTCTTTGACAAAACCAACCATCACCTCATCAGCAGAAAGATTCTTCAAAGCGCTTCCTCGCAACATGTTTCTATTTCATCCTGCCGCCTACGAACACACTGCTTATCTTCCACCTAATTTGCCTCTGAGGTGGTTCTCCCCCCACCTTCTTGCCTTTGTGACTGTTCCGTGCACCTCCACCAGCACCCTCAGTAGCCAAGCCACCACCTGCACCAGACAAAGCTATGAGGGAGCCCAGGAGCCAAAGGAGAACACAACAATGACCTACTGCTGAGAACACCAACCTACATGAGAACACAACGACCTACTGCTAAGAACACCAACCTACATCATACGAAATAATTCCTAATTACTTTACCTCATGCCACCAGACTATGAAATGAAAACCAACTTGCCACTTGTCCTCTTTGCACGAAATAGATCTCGGGACATGCCACCTTATGATTACCTGCTTAATGTACTGGCCCTTTATCGGGTGTTTATGATTATTATTTTAATTTAACATGTAAAATTTAATCTACTTATTTTTAGAAATAAAAGAAAATTAAATATATGTACATATTCATATTATATCTCATTTAATCTTTGAGCTATTTTGATAGATGGTGTACACTTGTGTTAAGTTGCTTTCATTCCCTAATTGTTCACCAAGTCTCATTTACACACATTCTTATATAATCAACCTTATTTTATTCACATCCATAGATATATCCATACATTTGACGTTTATTATAGTTAGTATTGCCTTCCATGTCATAACATTCATTCCCCACCTCAATACTAGTGTTTCATTGTCTTGGATCAATCTTTTAGAATGAAATTCAATATTCATCACATGGAAATAACCCTTAAATTTCAAAATTGAAAACTTAAAATTTTTTTGACTCTTGTCCATTTATTTCCCACCATGAGCTAACTTGGTACACATTTTGTGTGATTTATTGCTATGTTATAGTATGTAAGGGCATTTAATGTGCACTTGTTTATCACAGAAGAACATCCAAAGCCCATACATTAAAGAGGATTTTTTTTAGGAATGATTCAATTTAGAGAAATTAAATGAACCTAATTGTGCATCATCATTGTAGAACATTTGCATGATGAAGAGTGTCATCTTTGATAGTTTAGATGATCATAGATTTAGTCCAATCAATGTGGTTAGCCAAGGAATACATGACTCTTGCAATCTAGTGACTTGCCAAGGGTATTTTTAAACACCACTAGTCTTTAATAGTAAACAAGGAATAAAGAATCTAATTAACTACATAGAATAATTGTACAATTCATTAGATTAGATATGTGGGTTATAAGACAAATTAACACCTATAGAAGTGACCAAAAGTTGTAAGATTCACCTAGAAAGAAGTCATAGACTATCATACTACCAAGACATTTTCAAAACAAAAAATATCCATTTCTATTACTAAGGATAGTCAGTTTTACAAATTATTAGCCGTTACATTCCCTCTTTGGTTCTAGAGCTCAGAAAACTCTTCATTATTAATTTTATAAATTATCATTTATCTCTAAGTTAGTCTCAATTGTCACTTTTATTAATCTAGGTTAATTTATGTTGAGATGTATGCATTTGAATGGATTCGCCTTGATTAAGCTTAAGGGAAATGTTATTTTCATTTACATTTTTTATGAACTTATCTTACCCTACACCCCCTATGGTTTGACCCTTAGGTGTACTATCATCACTTTTAGGGTTTTAGATATGTCATTTCTAATGACATTATCATTGTTTAGATCTTTCTAGGATTTGTATTCTTACTTATTGTTATTCCATTAAATTACATCTTTTCTTTTAAAGTTTTGAGTTTTCCTAAGATCTATGCTTTAGTCACCCTTGCCTATCCCATTAGGGTTCCATTTTCATATCTGATATACCATTAATATTTTTGAATTCTAAATCTAAGAATGGTCTATTGTGCCTTATTCTCCCATATTTCACAAGCTACTTGCATTCCTAATATTCCATGAGGAATGCTCATCTAAACCCTACCACAACCTCCTACTCTAATGAAATTAAGGTTTTCTCTAATGCTAATGTTGAGAATAATATGGAGAATTACGATCATGATACCCATGTAGTGCAACAAGAATTTATGAATGAGCTTACTAGTTAATATAATTTAAAACTCCTACACAACTAGTTGATACAATTCATAATGTGGTCATCGTTAGGAATTATAAGGTTGATCAAACCAATTCCACATAACCCAAAAATAGATAATAATGCATACAAGCATAAAAAATTACCATAATGCAAAGATCAATAGACAAATACAAGATAACACAAGATATACCCTGGAAAAACCCTCAAGAGGCAAAAACCTAGCCTCAAAAAGCATTCACATTCAAATGTATTATTCAGCAATACGATATTACAATACACTCACATGAGTATCCATGAACATCTCTGAAACATCAAGCTCCTCCAACGCATCCTCCATGTGTCAAGCATGTAACAACACATCCCATGCCATGCTTCACAAAATTCACTCAACAGAGAAACTCAATACAATGATAGCCTCTCACACAACCTATGCTAAAACAATCAACAACCAACTAGGCAAACCCAACTACTAACCATGTGCTTGCTTTTAAAGAATGAATCTCACACAAATATAAGATGTAGTATGGAGAAAACTATGTGTTCCAAAACCATGGATACACAAAACCATTGACGCTTCATTTAATATTTGCAACTAATTTTTCACTTTATGTCCAGTATTAAATAATTTTCCAATTAGTTATTCTATGTGTCCCACATACATAAAATAACTAACCCAATGTTACATATAATGTTTGCAAGTGGCACCCAAATAAATATCTAATGTGGTTAAACACATCAATTAAGATGCACCACAAATAAATATTTATTTTACATAGATAAAATAATTAATGTTATGCAAGATGTACAATACACCTATTTCCCAACATTCTCCCACTTGTTGTATACATTGCATAAGGGTCAATCAATGAAATACATCATCATAGGCAAAAATGAAACCACATGAATCTCTAACATGCTCTCATGCTTCATCAAGATACCTACAATAAAATCAAAGTAACCACTATCTCAAGAAAGAACTCCTCTCATCCTCCAAAATGCCACCTATAGAAGAAAAGGAACATGCCAAGGTGAAGATGCACCAATCCAAAGAACACAAGCATCAAATCCAAGTAATAACAAAGGTTCCAAGCTGCTGTCAAAGGTAAAAACCCACATGTTTGGAAATAGAACCAAAAGTATATGATAATACATCCAACCATCCATACCTCCTAGGTATCAACAACATCAATAAACTCATGCCAACAACATATCTAACCCATATACCACAATCACAAGCTCCATGTATAAATCTTGTCAAATAATAACATACACATCTAGGAACCCCCACTGCAATGGGTAATGTCAAATCTGATAATAGATGGCATACCAAGTCTACCAATCAACACTCAAACCAAGGTGTGGCTACTATAGTGCCAAGAACAATCACAATGATCCACACATGCAAGATAAATCACCGCATACTCTCACAAAATGTCACTATAACTCTCCCAAGTACTACCATATCAACTTGAGCCTCCAAGAAGTAGCCATGAAACAAAGGGAGAAAACCTGTAAATCATAATGTCCTACCAACAACTTAAAGTGCTAAGTTGTGTCAATTATGATCTCCTTTACAACCCCAAATGAAAAGCCTCAACAACACCCAACCATTCAATGCCATAGATCAAATGATCATATGTATCATCTAACCAACATGGATGTAAGCCTCTCTAACCAAGGTAGATCAAACTCATAACCATTCCATAACCACGAATAAGCTGAATCACATCTCCTAAACTCCTCGTAATGGACATCATAAATCAAATCATATGAACAAGGAGATAATCATGCCAACATCCCTCAAACAAACCTTCTAGAACCAATAACCATAGCTCAAGATCCATATCCATGAGGAGATAAAATATAAAGCAAAATGCATCTAAAAGGATGATAAATACCTCATAGATGATAAATTGCTGAGTAAACCAATAGTGGGAATGAAAATGCTCCTCCAGGATACACAAAGCCACAATGACTCTCTCCAAAAACAATCTCCTCTAGGTCCATAATGAACTCACATCCATATCTAGGTGTAGGATCCTCGACCTTTCTTTTGAAGCCTCCAAAGAGTAACTGTCTCAACAAATGCCTCTAATTCCAAGAGAACTCCTACCTCACTCAAGTCTACATGTATCCATGAGCACCTCCATGATCAATCCATGCTAAATTCCAAATGTAATGCTACACTATCATGAAGCTCTTAAGAAAATGAACAATGTACCCAATACCAAGAGAACCCCCAAGATAATTGTCAATGCTCCAACTACATAACCAGGAACCCAAACATGATATTGGTAATGTCATAAAATGTGTACACTAACATTATACATTTAATTTAGCTCCTAGGTTGGACCTATGTTGTTTCTTTTGTTAATCAAGACCTATTTTAATGCCTCTTTGAGCTTATAATGATGTAATATTGTTCTTGACGAATAAATCCAACATAATCAATTTAGGACCGGACTAAGCTTGCTATGTTTGACACTTTCTAGAGTTTTTGGGCTAAAGGTCGAGGGTGACCAAGCGCCCTATTCCCATTGGGACCTTTAGCCCCACAAATGTGGTGTCGGCTTAGGACACTTCCCTAGATTGCATTTGTCAACCTAATTGTGTTTTGTTTGTCATGAGTGAGCGAGAATACATATTTAAGTGTGTGTTGTAGTTTATTTTATAGCTAGAAAATGAATGCTAAGTTTTCTCTCCTATTGTGTTCTATGCGAAGTGTTCTTCATGCTTGGATTTTTATCTACTTGTGGATGCCATTGAAGTTGTTTGCAGGCTTTGAAATAAGTTTGAAGCCCTCTTCATCACTCTCATTTGTTGGTGTAGGATCTTGAGTCATCTTCATCAACCAAGGTTACATCTCTTGTGGTTATCATCATCATTATCATTCATTATCTATCATATTATTTCTGATCTAGCCTCTACCTTCCTACACCATGTACTCTTTGATATAACCATTTGGTGTAGTGGATGTGGAAACACCAACATGGGGTTTGAGTGAGGCAAACCCTTATACACAACACAACCTTTTCCTCTTTCCATGTGTCCAGGTGGGAGAAATAGGTTTCTGAAGCTAATTTATGGGAAGAAATAAGTGCAGGAAGGTACAAGTTCGATGACACCTGAAGTTCTAGTAAACCCTAGAAAAGGCCTAGGGCACTTGAGTGTCCTAGTCTTAGGCATTTTTCCTACAATTTCTAAGTTTTGAATCCTCCTCTGACCTTTGCTACATTTTTTGTTTCCTCAGATCTGTCTCTGATAGTTAGTTGTAGTCTAATCTTCATCATCTAGGGTTAAATCATATGTTTTAGCTTACTTTCTTGACTTTGGTTGAACTTTGTTGATCCATAAATACAACAAAAGGGTAGATAAAACTAAGGTATTTTAGTGCCATAACATTCTTTCACTCAAGGTTGATGGTATCCATAACGCTGGTGAATCCAGGTTGTCCATAAGCAACCGTGGATATTGCCAAAGCCCAAAATAAAATGTAGAATAGTGCCATGATATATACTCCTTTCACTACCATAGTCGACTACCCAACTCTATAGCATAGCCCTCTTCTATGGGATTCTTTTAATGTGATGCCTTCCCACTATATAATTTGGTTGTGCAACCCTCCTTGTATCTTCTTCCTTACATGGTTTCAATGTTTAGTCTTTCCTCAACAGAAAATGTAGGCATGTTTTAAATGCAGTCATGGGGTTTCAGTTTCTCTATGCTTAATGAAATAGCAGTAAACTTATTCTATTTGTTATGAAGGTAGAAATGGAGTTTCAGTTTTCTTGTGTCTAATGAAATAGTAGCAGACATACTTTAGATTTTTGAAGGCAATAATGAGGTTTCAGTTTTTCTCTGTGCTTAAAGAAACAACAACAACCATATTTTAGATTTTTACAAAAGCAGTACAATGGGGTTTCGATATTTTTGTGCTTAATGAAATTGCAGCAAACTTATTCTAGTTTTTGTGCTAGAAAATAATGACCAGAGTTAAATACCTCTACACGAAATCACACCAGATGGTATTCTTTGTGCTTGGAAAACAAAGACTGATGATCGTACTCCCCTTCAGTGCACCTCAATCTTGCGGTTTGATATGCTTTCCTAGGACTGGTTTGCACTCCCCTCATCTCGCCTCAACTCTTGCAATTTGGTCGCTTCCCAGGATTAAATCCTTCCCCTATCTTTTTTTTTTCTCCCATTCTCTCTGTTTCTCTTTTGTTTTTAAACCCTCTCTTTTTCCTCAGCAAAACGCGTTGACTCCCCCTCAAAGAGATATTTTCCTCCCTTATCTTCTTTGTAGTCGTACTCTACAAAGGCATTCAATTTCCCACCTAGAAACTAGATATTTTCTTTCTGTCTTCAATGAATCACCCACTCCTCATTGCCATGACTCCCTTCTCTATCATATTTTCTTGTCACTTAAATGTTTCACCATCTTCCTTCTACCATAGCAAGGAGGACCAATAGGGAGGCTCGTTACACCCTACCCCCCTAGGATTAGGCTTACTCCTAGAAGCTAGCAAACACTAAGATGTAGCCAAAGGACACACTAGTCCATGAAACTTGATACAATCAATGGAAGCCAAGGAGAAAAGCCTCAACCATAACACTGGAAATCTACACATGACCATAAGGTGCAATCTGGACATTACTGTGAGGTAGCTGAATGATAAGACAACAACACGGGAACACTGCACTAGTAGGGTACAATGGCTAGGGTAGGGAACATGGCCTATGACTATCTCCAGTAACCACCATCGGGGATAATAAGAGTACACTCAAGACTGTGAATCCAGGTAGAGTCAATACTCAGTACCTATTGTAGACACCCAAAATTGACCTAATCATCATTAGTATCAAAATATTGCATTAGCTATCATCTGCATTTGTCTAACACACTTGAGTAATTTCCCTATCACTTATTTCTTATATTAATTAAATAAATTTATATTTATTTAATTAATTCATTATCTATTTCTTCTATTCCTCTAATCTATAATTAAATAATCTTTAATTATTTATTTATCTCTTATTTCTATCTATTTAATTAAATAAATCTTATTTAATTAATTAAAAATCCCTTCATAAGCCCACTTTCCAATTAATTATATAAATCTTATTTATTTAATTAATTTCTCTTATCATTTATCTTCATGAGCTAACACGTGTGCCTCTTTTATTTAAAAAAACATGTGTGGCTAAATGCAAGAAGTTGTGTCCACTTAAGGTGGAAGTTTCAAAGTTAGAAAAAAATACGAAATCGGGTAACTAAAAATGGGATCCCGTTTCTACAAAACAGGATCCCATTATAGATTGGGATCCCAAGCCTAAAATCTAGAACGAGATCTTGTTTCTTGGTGGGATCCTGAACCTAGGAGCAAAAAATGGGATCCCGTTTCACAAAACGGGATCCTGAGTTTAGGAAGAGGATTTTCTTCCATCAAAAGATCAGGTAAGTGGATTTTTCCACTTTTTGAATTTGCCAATGAATTTTTTGAAGTTTTTCTTTCTTTTTTGGTGTAAAATACAATCAAAATTTAAAATGTAGACTGTTATTTATGGTTTCAATTTATGAGTTCAATAGCTATATTTAGACATTTTAGTTGTAAAATACAATCAAAATTTTGAAACACTGTATCATATAAAAGGATAGAATTTGAACAAATTGTCTAAATTTTGTTTCAATTTGAGAATTGAATAGCTATATTTAGACATTTTAACTATAAAATGCAATTGAAATTTTAAAAATACTGTATCATATGAAAGGAGAGATTTTGAACAAACTATCAAAATTTGATTTCAATTTGAGAGTTGAATAGTTGCATTTAGACATTTTAGCAGTAAAATACAATTGAAAATTTGAAGTGACTGTATCATATGAAAGGATAGATTTTGAACAAACTATCAAAATTTATATAGCATTGGGATGATATATATATATATGGTTTTTACAAAATTTACTTATATTAATGTATGTCATTGTATTTTAAAGGCATTATTGAATAGATAACTATCATGTAAAAAAATTACAACAAACCATAATAAAACCTTTATCAATTCCTTCATAATCAAACCTTTAGAGACAACCAAGTAATCAAGAATTGAGAAGATTTTATAGTTTTTGTGATAGCCAACTAATCAAGAATGAAATCAAGCCAACAAATGTAACTTAGAGACAAATATAATATCCCTTGAAACATTTAAGTTAGACATGGAGACACCTAGATTATGGAGAGGTCTATGTAAGAAAACACCTCCTATAGACTCAACACAAACTTATCCCTCAACACTCTAAATTGTGACTTACATCATTTGATTACCCTGGAACACACTATAGACAACACTATACAAATTGGGCAAAAGATATTTTCTCCTAACATAAACTTGTATATATAGAAGTAGACTACTACATAAGATCCTCTAGGACAATAACACTTGTTGTGATCTCCAACACTATGATCCATATGTACTCTTGAATTTGTTGATACAACTCTTGATGAACATGCATTGAATTAACTTCAAAATTTTGTGCATATAATTCGATTTGATATACTTCTTAAGGAAAGAAGAAAATCCACCTTGGATAAAAGTTTGTGTGGGAACATGTAAAGAAGCATTTTCAATCATGCATGCAAGCTTCTAGTATCTAACCCAATCTTATTAGTTGTTGGAGCCAAATAAATGCTAGAATAGTATTGAAAGAACAAAAAATACGCTTATTAGTGCTAATTATTTCTCTAAGTGAGTGTTAAGATAGTGCAAATTAAGATTATTTAGACTAATTAAATGGGCTTAGTCTGAAGCTAAATAAAACACATAAGAGTTGGGACTAACAACTAAATAGAAAACAACAATTGCAAATAGGAAATAGGAAACAAAATCAAGCTAGAACCATCAACTAATATCTTTTTCTAGCTAGATCATCCCTACAATCACAAGTTAAACAAAGCATCAAATTCTTCATTTTTTAAATCATAAATCATCAGAATATATTCATCTTCATAATCAGATTAGTCCTAGGCAACTAGTAGTCAATCCTATCTCCATTATCAAATTTGGTTGCCATAGGCAACTTCACCAAATTTAGGATTTCAAATCATGTTGCCATGCATAAGATATCCACCTCAAGGTAGTTTTCCAAGTCTAGTTATAGTCTTGCAGATGTTCATTATGATTCTATCTAGGTGGTATGATAGTTCATTGGTTTCTATGACATCATTCAATAGCATAGATGCATCTGAACATTTACCCTTCATTGATATATATTGATAGTAAACTAGAGTTTTAAATTCTTCTTTTAAGGTTTGGGACAATCATAGTGTTAAGATAGTGCAAATTAAGACTATTTAGACTCATTAAATGGGCTTGGTCTGAAGCTAAAAAACACACATAAGAGTTGGGACTAATAACTAAATAGAAAACAACAATTGCAAATAGGAAATAGGAAACAAAATCAAGCTAGAACCATCAACTAATATATTTTTCTAGGTAGATCATCCCTACAATCACAAGTTAAACAAAGAATCAAATTCTTCATTTTTTAAATCACAAATCATCAGAATATATTCATCTTCATACTTAGATTAGTCCTAGGCAACTAGTAAGCAATCCTGTCTCCATTATCAAATTTGGTTGCCATAGGGAACTTCACCAAATTTAGGATTTTAGATCATGTTGCCATGCACCTCAAGGTAGTTTTCCAAGTCTAGTTATAGTCTTGCATATGTTCATTATGATTCTACCTAGGTGGTATGATAGTCCATTGGTTTCTATGACATCATTCAATATCACAGATGCATCTGAACATTCACCCTTCATTGATATATATTGATAGTAAAATAGAGTTTTAAATTATTCTTAAGGTTTGGGACAATCATAGTGATCAATAGTCTATGTGATTTGTCATTTTTCATTCATGACTAGACCTTCCATCTTATTATAGTATCCTAACCTTCTTACCTCATCATCTATCTTAAAAGTGGAAGATTTAATCATTACCACATGGTTATGTCTCTTTAATTATGAAGATAATGAAATTGAATCTCTAGAGGAGTCTTACATCTTAATAATAATTTCATTGTCCCTTTGTAGTTCATCATGTGAATGTGACAGGACTCTTCACATGTTTCCTTGATGGACTTTTGATAACAAGGGAAGACGACAATCTTATGATTAATGACTAATCTTAAAGAAATCATGATGTAACAACCCAATTGAACTCCTCATGACAAGTCTGTTATTGGTTTAAGGCTATCTTAAAGGTCAATAACAATCTAGGAATTTAATAACAATTAACAGTCCTTAATGGGCACGACAACATTATACAAGATACTAAAGTTCGTTCTAAGATGATGATTTCCTCTTTCCTATCAAATGGTAAGGATTCACTCAAATCTTCACATACTCAAACACATATCCAACTTATGAATTCATGATTGATCCAATGCTCAAACCAATGCAAGCATGACTATTGTTTGTTGACCAAGCTTATTGATAGTCAAAAAGTTAGAGAAATTCATCCAAAACCATTACAAACTATTTGTAGCTTTGCCATAGGAAATGTTGGATCTTCTAGAATGAGTACTTAACATCAAACCAATAGCCAACTCCATAGAAAAATTAACAAAATTGAAACCTTGGACCTAACATATGATGACAAACCTTGACAACAAATTCATTATGGTAGTCCTAATAGCCCTACTACTATACTCTAACTACTATGACAATACAATGCTTGGCTAATGATATCTCTCTGAGTCCTTAAGAGGCATCTTTTGATATGACAGTCCTGCATATTGACATTTAATCTTGATACCAAACACCCTATGATCAAACACCATAATGATAGTCGTAGATAACAAAATCAATTATAGGGTCCAATCCTATTGAGAAGGTTGTGACAAGATGAATGAGAGGATAACTCATGAGCATAACATGACTTTGATTATATATATGCATGCAAATCCTTTTTTACAAACCTCTAGTCTTGAAACAAAGATGCCTAAGTTTATGCCCATGACTGTCCTAGTATTTGAATGAACCTAACATGATTGTCTATATAGTCTTAAATTGATCTTTCTTGTCTCCCTCACTACAAGAATTAAAATTTAGGTCTCGAATGAAATTCCCAACTTTAATATGAAAATTACATAGTTCACTATAGTAGCTCTTACAATTTGAAATTTGTATGCACATGTATCTGTACATTTAATTTAAATATTTCAAGTGTAATTTCTTTCAAAACATGTATAATTTATCTAGTTTATTTATTTAAATTATAATTTTTGAACATGTACATATGTTTATTTATAATTTATATATATAGATTCTTGAAAATTAATTTTGTACTCAAGTTTGTATGTTTATATGTATGTATGCAGGTTCATAGTTTTTATATATATCATGAATCTAGATGATATTCACTTTGATACTGAGGACATCCTCAATGCACAAGATGATCGGGCACCATCTCCACCCCCAACCCCACCTCTAGATGCCCCAACTCCAAATGCACCACCTCCACCCCCACCTCCAGGCATCCCACCTCCACCCACACCTGGACCCCCACCTGGAACTAACCAGGTTCGCTTGCGAGCCATAATTAATGAAAATGTGGATTCCATACAAGAAAAATTGAATTTCATTAGCAATGAACAATTCATGGCACCTCACATGGTACGTTTTGCAACTTTGATGCAAAACATTGTAGATTTTGTGAGGTCTATTGACTTAGACTTTGATGGATTCCAGAAATGGAGAGAGGAGAGGTGCCAATTTTGTGTTGATGACCTCTCCTATAAGGATATTTTGGATCTTAAAATCACAAAAGGTCATTTAGCACAATATTTTAGACATCCCATTACAAATGAACCTATTCCTGCAAATAAGAAAATAATATCAATCAGGTGGTGTAGGTATGAAGGAATGTCTACCAATTTTTGGGATAGATGGTGGATGGTGTTTGATTATCCACCTCATGCTAATTGTGAGATTCCTTTATATTTTTTGAGAAAATTATATGTAGAGTTGTTATGAATCAGAAACCCAACTACTTTGATTTTAGATCATTCCAGGGTATTGGTGGCGGCATGCCACAATAGAGGTTGGGGGCACGGGTTGATCCCCAATGACCCATGCCTGTTCAACCTCTTATTGACCCTCCTATTGCTGCCATTCCTGCGCCCTTCCAGCATCATGCAGTGGTATCCACACTATGCACATTGAGTGCACTCTCAGGTAGCCTAGATGAATAGACTTCTATGATGGTAGCTCAGGTTAGAGACAATGGAGGAGTTGATGATGGAAGTGGTTCTAGTACCACTCCACATGTGTCGATTCCTCATACATGTACGAGTTGAAATCAGTTGTGTTATGAACCTTATCAAGTAGCTGCACCCACTTCAGCTACACATGCATCATTTGTTAATATGGGTGAATCATTTGTTGATTATCTATTTACTGAGGATCATCCCACTGATCATTTGACATAGATATATATAGGTTACACACATGTTGAATTTATAACAATTTTAATCATTTGTTTTTAATGAACATATAGATCAATTAAATTGTAATATTTTAACAATCGGATTGTTTGGCGTAGATGATGGCAACATGGACCATTGATGAATTTAATTTTTTATCGACACCTATTCATCTCGGCACCCATTTGGGGTATTTTGAATGATTTCTATTTTAAATAATTTTATTTACTTGATTTTAATTTATAATTCAGTCTTGAACATGTACATAAATATTTATGCTGGTTGAGGGTTCTTCCACAATGAATCCTCCATCTAAGGGTGTCTCAAGCACTCCTCCATCATTGGACATCTCACATGACACTTTTACAGTATATATATTGTTTAAAAAAATTATATATACTTAGATTTTTCTATTTTGATTTCACTATATCTGAAAATGTGCATGTACTATTTAATATATATTAAAAATATATGTCTATGTAGGTTGACACAACAATGAGGATGGGCATTGCAGCACACTTGGATGATCCAAGTTTATATCAGGAGTCGACTGCATTTCACGTTGTTAAAAAACATATCTATGTCTACGTGTAATATATGCACAAGTCTTTTAAATAGGTTAAAACAAAATTGAGTACCTATGTACACAAGTGAATATATATGTTTTAACCTAATTTGTACACACATGTGCTAAGTTATAAATGACCTTGTAGGAGCTTGTCAGTGACACATTTCATCAACACACAACACATGCAGAGCAGGAGGACAAAGGAGATGGGCAGCCTAATACGATATAATTTAAAATTTAGATTATATTTAAAGTCAATTAAAATATACATTGTGAACTTAAAGTAAATTTCAATAGATATATATGTTGAAATGTGTTAAAAATTCTTTTTCGTTTATATCTTGAGACATGTCATGTAGGTAAGCCTGTAGAGACATGTCCTAGAATAGAGGATACACAACAACCTCTTATGGTATAATAATTTAAATATGATAAATTATAAATTAAATTGAATTAAATTATTTTTAAAATCGTCTTACATCTAATTTCAACTTTTTTTCTCTTGTATTAAATAGATTGATTCAGAGCATGTAGAGACAAGTCTAGGTGCACCAAAGCATGCCTCTCAGCCTCACACGGTAATTTAATTTTATGATAAATTATAAATTTAAAAATTATCATTAAATCATTTTTAATCATCTTACATCTGATTTCATCTAAATCTTTCTCTTCTATAGAGTGATTCAGGCCATCTGAGTATTTCGCATGGTGTGAAGAGGACTCTTGATTACATAGATAGTATGAGTTAGGTTATTTCATGGGCTACATAATTTGACTATTTCATGGACTATGTTATAAACTGTTTGTCATGGACTTTATATATATTGTTGAACATGGACTTTATATATTTTTTGAACATCCAGACTTTATTTCATTTCAGTATTTTATGATCTAGATACAAAACTTTATTTCATTTCATTATTTTATAATATTTTATTTCAAGTATTAAATAGTAATATGTCTCATCAAGGTTATGGGAAATTTAATTTAGAAATTAAATAATGAACATTAGATCAAAATTTTGTATTAATAGAACGAGCTAACTAATGTATAGATAAAAACATAAGTTGTCTTTTATATTAATATCATGTTGTTTTGGTTATGGAAATGTACCACATTTTTTATATTAAAAAGTAATGGTCAATATGAAAGACTTCCACTATTTTAACTAGTAATTAAATAAATACAATTATTGAAGTAATAATTAACTTCGATAATAAAGTTGAGGTTTTCTATATAAATCATTAGTAAATATGACTTTATGACTTTGAGAAAAGATTGGAAGGTAAAAAACAAGAGTAAAAACTTAAGATGACATTATGTCTTTGAGAGAAGATTCGAAGGTGGAAAACAAGAGTAAAAGTAGATGTAAAATGATGTGCTCTAATAATTTATCTAATAATATGATGCTTTAGAATAAATTTTTCTATTAATAAAAATCTAGCATCCTTCTCCTGATAGCCCCTAGATGATCCATAACACACTTAGGGCTATTTGTTAAATACAACATACTAATGAATAATTTCACACAATTCACACTTTAGTTAGCTCATAATGGCTATTAAAGGGGTGGGAAAGTTTGAATTTGAATTAAATCTTCAAACTTCAGGGTTTAGATCCATAGTCACAGACCTAATCAAGATTAGGTCCACACTTGTGTGTTTGACCTGAAGAGGGAAAATAAACTATTTATGGAATGGAGTAAAATCTTGAGATGTGTGATGATGTTTTTTTAGGAATATTTTTTAGACTTGATCACACTATATAAATTATAGTCCTTTTGAGCTCTCCTTCATAATAGAGTTGCATTAAAGACTTGATCTATTCATCCTAGGCCCAAAACATAAGGTAAAATGACATAGGTATACAATTTTCCCTATTACAATGTTATAATTAAAATATATTGTATTATTATGAAAGCATTCCCCTTCCACAAGAAAGAGTGAACTTGGAGAGTGTTAATTTCCATCACTATATCATTAGGCAAGCACTTAATATCCTAAAGGGATGCCTCACTAAACAACACAGACTCATGAAGTGTAGGGTAGATGGGTCAAAGGATCTAGACCTAGTAGTGATAGTAATACCCTCAACATCATGTTGAACCCTAGCATAAATCATAGATCTACCCAAAGCTTCAACCAATATAATGAAACTTTGGAATATATTACCTAAACATCTAGACCAATCATTTATTCTTAATCTATATGAAACCATTGTTATATCCTAGATTTGTAGCTAGGTCCATGATCATTATCCAAATAAAAACCAAATTTCATTGTAATTTGAATCACAACAATTGTATGTCAAGGTGCACTTAGGTCTCAACATAAATAATGTATATTTACCAAGCAATGTGGGAAAAGTGCATGGTAGGGTATGTGATAGAGACAGATATCATCATCAAGAGGATGATATTTTCCTCAACCTAGCTTTTTTTTTGGTGAAAGGATGCATACATTTACCCCAAGTTTTAAGTATATTGGTGACATTGTGGTTATTTCTTACTAAAGGAAAGAAATTGAGGACCTTGTTAAGGTTTCCATTTAGGCCTAGGCCATCTCTTCAAAGGAGGTGGGTGAGTACTTGTTGAGGCATCCACACAACTCCTCTACATCACATTGAGAATTTTCATTGCAACATGATGCATATTATATTTTTGCCTTTCCTGCCTTAAGAGGACACTTTAGGAGGAGCTTGATCATATCATCGATACTAATCAATTACATCATTCTATATGATGTATATTATTAGACTTGATGAAGGTATATTAGGTGATATCCATGTAGTTTTGAGTCCCTCTCTAGATGTAATGACATATGTTAATCATATCATTTTTAACATAGAGAGATCCTATATATCACCTCATCAATGCACACCCAATCTACAAACATTGAAATATCCTCAACATTTGGTGGATAAGGCCTCAATTTAACATAGATTTTGTCTTCAAGTTCCATTCCCTCTCACATTCATAGTCCATTGAGGTCATTATTAATGGCCCAAGTGTTGGATTTGAGATCAGAGTCAGTAGTGGAGACTTCTATTTGTGATGTTATTAACACATATCTACCAAAATATGGTAATTTACATTGACATAAAAATCCTTTTGCAAGTACATAAGAATAATTTATAATTAATCTTACATATATAGTAAAATTTGTGTGCAAACTTGTGGATGTCTAAAAGTTAATTTTAAATTATTTTTCTTTTTTCCACACATAGGCTAGGTCAACCCTAGATATTCTTAGTCTGAGCTTAGGGAACATATACATGCATGATTCACATCATGGTAGTGATCAGGTGATAATTTATGTATATTGTTACATTAGATTAACTATGTGTTCTAATTTTATTATAATGCTCATGTTCTAATGTATGTGTATATTTTTGTAGGGATCCATTCATCATTCTTAGCACAATAGTTGTCACTTTGAGGGTCACTTAGCAAGGAGATAGGATTCACCCATATTATGATGTAGTTTGAGTAGTTCATGTACTTTGATAGATAGGACATTTGTATACATATTTTTAGATCCATGGTATTTATATACTTTAATCTACCTCACATTTGCATACTTTGATCTAGGACACATGTACTTTTATCTACAACATTAATAATGTATACTTTGAGATCTATAGCATTTACATACTCAAATTTAGAACATTTACATATTTTGATCATGTATTTGAGTATTTGTGTATGTAGGACATGTTAGAATATATTTTGATCACTTTAAAACTTTCATATATACCTATGTATATCTATTGTTTAGTTGTGTCTATATATAGGTTCAAATCAATATGTACACTACTTTATAATTTATAATTATCAATAATATACAATATATGTGCTAAAGTTAAATATGCCTTTTGCATTCCTTTCATGTCATTAATCCTAATTAAAACTCCCAAAAATGATTACCTTTCTTATTACTAATTCACTATACCATCTTAAAACCAAGTGGAAAATTGATTATAAAGTTTGGTGTAGTTTAATCCATCAATTACAAAGGTGTCATTAGAATAATGTTATCCATTTTTTACTAGTTCTAAGTGTAAACATCCAAAATTGACCATATCCTAACATCATAACACTAATACCACTTTTGACACTTTCAACAATATCCCAAGCCCATCCTAACCATATTTGTATCATCCCGACGCTAATTAATTAGATACATTATATTTATTTAATTAATTAGGATTAGCCTTTTACATGCCTTCCATCATCAAATTAATTAAATAAATCATATTTATTTAATTAAACTAATTTCCTACACCTTCCTCACTAATTAATTGAATAATCTTACTATTTGATTAATTAGTCTAATCTCCACTAATAAAATAAATCAAATCTTAAATCATGTCTCACTCACAAATAAATAAATTCAAAAACTCATATGACTAGCTAAAAGAAAAAATTCAAACTAATCTATCGTAATATGATGTCTTAAGGGGTCCTAATAGGACTTCTTAAGGGGATCAAAGAATTCAAACTACATGTCTCATATTTAATCACAATTAATCTAATTTAGGATGACTCAACATAACAATCTGATGTCTTAAGGGGTCCTAATACGATGTCTTAAGGGGACATCTTAAGTTCTCAAAATTTGGTGAAGTTTCCTAAAACTAGCATCTTTGTAGGTTATTTAGATAGTGTGAAAGGTCATTGCCCACTCCACCTATCACACTATCTAAATAACCTACAAAGATGCTAGTTTTGGATGTCTTAAGGGGACGTCTTAAGTTCTCAAATTTTGGTGAAGTTGCCCAAGGCAATCAAATTTAACAATATAATAAAATCAAATTTAAAGTAAATTCAAAGTAGAAAAACATGTGCATTTAACAAACAAAATATATAGAATAATAATTTTGATATATAAAAGTGTAGAGTATAATTGTGTACATACACATGTATATAAATTTGTGTACATTTAATGTGTAATAATGTAATTGTGTATGTACATATATGCCAACTCAAAATAATGTTTAAAAAATGTGGATATGCCATCTCAAGAAAATCTGAAACTTGTGGGGAATGTAGCAGGTCTTCACGCTACCTGATATAAAAATAATACAAGCAATTTATCAATATATCATCAAAACATGTATTTTAATTTATATAAAACTATCTAGATATACACAACTTGTACCTATATTTACAGGTACCTCACACATGTGTAGATATAGGTTTAATCTGCATCCTCTCAAGTTTTTGTTTCAAAGTATGTATTAAATTTATGATGATGGCCTAACGATATAAAAGGACAATTTAAACCAATTTCAACTAATAACACACAAGAAATATCAAAACATGTATTTAATGTATTTAAAAGAACAATATAAAACTATTTAGCTATATTTACCTATATTTACTTATTCCATTGTACCATCTCCATCTTTTCTTTTCCAACGCATCGATAATTGTCTCATGGTCTTCCATAGAAATTTTTCATAGCTCTTTATTTGTAGGTTTTCCACGATACCTCTCTAGTTTTATATTTGTTGCCAACACCAAATGTGAGTAGTGCATAATCTTCTTATGTGTTTCATAATCTTCAAATGCAGAAAAACCATTTTTCCTTATTCGGTATTTCTGTAGCCAAGTGTCAACAACCACCACCGAACCTATTGGATAATGATAGCCATCATCAAAGAAATTCTTAAAATTTACTTAAGGGGATCAAAGACTTGTTATCAAAATTTGTTTAAGGGGATGTCTTAAGGGGATCACTAAAACTGTTGGATAAGGATAGCCATCACCATCTTCTTGAGGTATTGTTAACTTATGTTTAGTCTCCACACAACGAGCCAACCGATATTTTGTTTCCTCTTCATTCTCCTTAGGTGCAAAAATAACATACACATGTCCTGCAAACAAATTTTGATTCAATAACTTGCACATGTGTATAAAATTTGACCAATCAACATACATGCATTCATATGTACACATATAAATACATAAAAGAACTACAAATTAGTAATGAAGTAAAATAAAATGAAATAATTTGAATTAAATTACCTTCTTGTACAAGGTCTAAAACACGGTCATAATCGTATGATGCAAATAGTTGATCATTGTCTTCAATTGTTGTTTCATATTGATCATGTGCTTGTGCAAGTGTCAATGGTCTTTTCTTCCACTCTTCAACCCATTCTATATCCTCACATGCTTCTAATCTCCTGAAATACAAAACTGACAAAAACATGCAAGGTCCCTTGTCCATCTATAGTCCGTGTACTTTCATTCAAACTCCTAAATGAATGCCATTTAGTAGATCCACTGATTGTCTCACAATCAAGTCTAGGTAGAATGTTTTCTTCTTCAACCAACCAAAAGAATTGACAAACTATAGAGTACTCGCT
Source organism: Cunninghamia lanceolata (assembly GCA_027924645.1). NCBI lineage: Eukaryota > Viridiplantae > Streptophyta > Pinopsida > Cupressales > Cupressaceae > Cunninghamia > Cunninghamia lanceolata. The sequence continues at coordinate 40,445,176 of BSBN01000809.1, read as the reverse complement.
TGATCCAGGGGTACATAATCTTGTATTGCACCAATCCAAAATCCCATGTGCATCTTTAAATTTTACTGCATCCTCAAATTTTAATTATTGTCTAGCAAAATTCTTTTAACACACGCACTAGCTCCATCATGTTCTCCTTTACCATGTCTAGCTTCAAAAACATTCCACATATGTTGGACATTATTCTCCTTGTGAACCCTACTTAACCAACAGAACATTCGAGCATTCTTAAACTACCTCGTATAATTATCTGACCATATAAGATGTTCTATCATCTGGATTCCTCTTTCTCTTAAATTTGTATAAAATATATTGAAACAATATTGAACAAACTCTATTGAGCATAACTTGTTGTCACTCAAATAGAAATGATACTCCCTCAAAAATTTTCTATCATTCTCTGTGCATGTCTTTAAATAATATGAACAAACATAGCAACCTACACTGAATTGTAATAGTGTGGTTGAATTTCCTCTTGTGGAGATAAAGTATAGTTTTCTGCAAAATCAACCACTGATAGTATAGTACCAACTGAAAATGTGTTTCTACATTCACGAAGCTACCCATGAAACCATCGAGCTTGTTGAGAGTGCTTGACATATTTTGGTACAATCTTACTCTTAGATTCTAATATGAATGCATGCACACTAACCTTTTCTGTAATTAAATCACAACACTTTCCAATTTTTCCATCTTTTAAAGAATATTCAACATTCTTAAATCTTTTAGCATCCACTAATTGTTGTCCAAAATTATTTTCAACACTTTCATGCATACAAACTCTTAACAAAGAAAGACTGCCACAACTGGTGCATTGTCGAGAAATACATGAACTTAAATAAAATGTTTATTCATTAGATCAATCACAGAACAAACTTGATATAAACTCTTTTATTGTTTCAGGTGGCATATTAATATCACATTCCAATATAATCATTTTACTATGTAAAGTACAATGTATATATCGAAACACATCATAATAGTAATGAAATTGAACATGCGTTTTACAACAACAAGATATTCGTTACTTATTAATCTTTACATACCATGGTTTGCATTTTTTAAAAGATCTTTGACTTATTCTAATATTACCAGGTAACACTAATTCACCACAAAATTTTCTATAAAATTTAGTTTGTGTTGTATCTAATAGGTGTTTTGGATGAGGATCGCGAACTTTGGACCCCACTCTTAATTTTAAAACATCTCTAGCATTAGATGATACCCTAGTATTATCATGCCAATATTTTTCGATCAAAGATTTGATTTCAACATTCAGTTTCATGTCAGATCTTGGGAGTCGACCACTAAAACTCCAACATTAGTTGATTGGATCATTTTCTATACTTTCTCTTCTTTTTGCCGCTCTTACCAATGTTTTAGATTGTATTTTTAGAATTCCACTAATATTGCTTACCATTTTTCTATTCAAAGTTGCTTTATTAACTATAGCAGTTGTTATAGCTCATCTTGCTGCATTCTTATATTTGGATCGACTATTCTTTCCAATAGACTCAATGGCACTAGAAATAGTAGACATAGCATGTTTTAGTGATTGATCTTTTCTTCTTGGTTTAACAAAAATACCTAACATTTTCATTACTTTTCTCATTTTCCACATTCTCATTAATTGCATCATTAGTTGACATTGAAATGATAGTTTTTTACAATAAAAAATTTCCTTGTATAATCTATTGACATGTGTTCTTATTTGTCTCCAAGAAATTTTACCAGGAAGATTATCCAAAACATCTCTTTCAATTTTGAAAAAAAAATTCTCATTTTCAACATCACATCTTGGATTTTCATTTTCATTTTCAACTTCAAAACGATTTTCATTTTCAATAACAAAATAGTTTTCATTTTCATTTTCATTTTCAACAAAAAGATTTTCATTTTCATTTTCAATAGCAAAACGGTTTTCATTTTCATTTTCAACAAAAGAATTTTTGTTTTCATTTTCAACGACAAAATGGTTTTCATTTTCATTTTCAACAAAAAGATTTTCATTTTTATTTTCAACAACAATTTGTTGCAAATCTTGATCTCTACAAAAATTATCAATCTCAACATTGTTATATCTAGCTTGTTTTAATGCTGCAAGTGTCGCTGTCGGCCGTACTGTAGAGCAAGTTGCAGGGCTGACAGTCATAGTACAGTCTTATTATAAAAAATAGACAAATAATAAATGGGATCCCATTTAATAAACGAGATCCTGTTTTATTTTACACCGATGAACTAAGAAAAGGGATCCCATTATTGAAAATTTGAATTTTAAGCTTGGGTTTTGCTTTGTAACCTAGTTTGGGAAATATTTTGGGGACCTGACCCTGACGTCTGGACCTAGTTTGGTCTACAACTTGAAGGTCCTATCAATGTCACAACAAAACAGTGACTTTGGGCATATATCTGAAGGTCTATTTTGTAGAATATTTTGATGAAATTAAAACCCCTTATAGATGAGACAGTGTAGATTCTAAATATGTAACTTTTTTCACAATTGGATTATTTTTTCTATTTTTTAATCAATTTATGACAAAATAGGTCCATAAAATTGAATTAGCAGAGTTTTTTAGTATTTTGATAACTTTTTATTGAAATATTTGTAAAAAACATTGTACGAAAACGTACTTTAGACAATTCTTTTCAATTTTAAAAAAAAAATTTAAAAATGTTAAGTTTAGGTCATCTTATGCGTGATGTACACAATGATTTTTTAAAAGACCAAAAATGGCCAATAAAAAATTAATAAAAAAATATTCAATAAAAAATTACAAAAAAATATGGAAAACATGTTTCAATGAGTTACAAATCTTTTCCCAATAGGATTTAGAAAAATATGATTATTTAGGTCAAAATATGGATGACGTACACGTACATGGTATAGTAAAAAAAAGTGACTCTTAAACAATGGTTTTTAAAACGCCTATTCAAAATCAATTTCTATCATCTAGGCATTGAAAAAGAATACATATTTGGAAACTAGACTCTGAGTACTACATTTCATATTTACTGACATTTTCCAAGATTCCACCTTTAAGTGCTTCAAAAGTTTAGGTCAAATGTGACAAATTCTAAAAATTAGGGAAAACACTTCCACCTTTTGGCCAAAAAGTGGACTCAACTTTTTGCACACACCCGTGTGGTACTACATTTTTTATTTAATATCTTTCACACGTAGTAATTTTTATGTACACAGTCACACATAAGCCTTATCTTCCCTCCACTTGTCATCTACACATTCACCCATGATTATCATTTAATCTTAGCCATTCACATAGCCACCAAATCTCCATCTTTGATTGATTTTGGTTGAAGTCTATATAAACACCCTCTCGTTTCATACTATCTCTATCCATCATTTTCATATAGTGTCTAAACTATCATCTTAAAAATATTAAGTATTTTTAGCATCCATATAGCATATTATCACTATCATCCATCAATCATGGCATCTTTTATCCTCATAATTGTTCATTGTTGAGCAACAATCCACATCATAAATAAGGAATCATACAATCTAGGTGATATTGTTCTTGAATTGCATGCTTTTGATTTCACTTGGATTCGATTCTTTTATGGTGGTAGGATTAAGTTTTCAATTATATGCTTGATCTTATTAACCTAATTTTTACCTATCACATTTTGGCATGCCCAGTGGGACTCATGTCCTTGATTAACTTTGTTGTTTGAATTTTTTTGTGAAGATTAGATTTTTCAAGAGCTTACGACAAGTTTTAGTCGCTTCTAAGTGAAAAGAAATCGCTTTCAGAACATCTGCATCACTTTTAAGCTGAAATCTGCCACTTTTAGCATTTTCTGAATCACTTTTAGGTCAACAGTGGCCACTTTCAATCTTTTTCGTGTCACTTCTGAGAAAACAATGGTCGCATCTGTCATAATTGGCGTCACTTTTAATCCAAAAATAATCACTTCTAGCTGTCTGGATTGCTTCATGTAGATTAGGGTTTTTTGTTTACATCTAACTTTTTTGCAGGGATTTTTTACGCATTTAACATATTTGGGTCGCTTACAAGCCTTAACAATTCGCACCTTGATCTTTTGCATCACTTTTGAGTCTAATCTACTTCCATCTACGTCAGTTTGTGTCGCTTCTGATTAGTAACATTTGACCTTCAGCTAAATATAGATCACTTTTGATCAACAATTGATCAGCTCTGGTAACTAAGCCGCTTTCAATTTTATAATTTACAGTTTAGTTTTCTTGGTTACTGATCAGTTATTTGTGCAGCACCTTATTGATTGTCCAAGAAAAGGAGGTTGTGAAACTACTAACATATCTGTTGCAGCTCTGATCGGTCCAAGATATTATATTTTATCACTAATTTAGGAACATTTGGACTTGGTGCTTAAAAAAAATCATTGTTTTCTTCGTGCTTGATTTATCCTTTTTGGATTGCTTGTTGTGCATGTTTGTAACCCAAATTTAAAAACAAAAGTATCCTCTCCCCTTGCCTATCAAATGGATCTTGGGTGTATGAGAACTTATTATTATCTTTAGAGGGCATGCCTTCCCGGTGTGAGAAGGGGTATGACCGAAGCGGTAAGGGGCTGAAGCCAAGTCCTTCCAAATCGCTATATAAGAAAAGTGTTTGTGTTGAAAGCCACAAACAACGGGTGTTGTTGTATTATACCAATAGCCAACCTCCCCCAAAACCCTCCAAGGCATAACCCTTAAAGGCTGGGAGACTCCATAACGAAGAGTAGCATTGCCATATGTATAGCCACCTGAATGGATGCCCTTGCTAGCAACCTTGTATAGTAGCCAAAAACCCTCTATTTGTTGATGCAAAATGTGGGACCTTTGAAGCCGCCCCCATTCTCATGGTTCTTAGTAGAGATAACAGGGACAATCCTAAGGTTTGGTGGGGGGACAAGCCTTAGGAAACCTAGATCTTGGTATGTGTGAGAAGTGAGTGACGTGGAGCGGAGCCGGTGCTACCAAGATCATGAAGCTATTTGCTTTGAATAGGCATGGCAAGGGGACTCAACAAATACAGTCCTTTCCTAGCCTAGGTTGTACAAGATTGTGTGTGTTGTGAGTGTGAGTGACTAAAATTACTGTTTTCTTTTCAAAAACATCATTCAAACATATTCCATATCAGACATAGATCACCTTTGAACTTTAACTGCTCACCTTCAAACATCCAGATCACTTTTAAACAATAGTTGTTTGCTTTTTGCAAAAGATATATAATTTCTAATCAACAGTTGCTCGCTTCTGGCATAATCACGTCACTTTTAAACAATAGTAAATCACTTTTAGCCTAAAACTGATCACCTCTGGTAAAACTAGTTGCCTTTGGTCAACACTACAGTCTATCATCTGAGACAAAACTAGAATGCTTTTGAGCCATTATCCATCATTTTTGGCCTCATTTGAGTCACTTTTGAGCTATTACCAGTCACCTTTGGTCAAATATAAGAAATCAGTATCCATCTAGCCCAATCAGTAGCACCCTCAGACATTCTTAGCTCTATCATAAGCTTTCAGACAATCTTCTGATTAGTTACAGCAACCTAAGAATTTTCTTCTATCTTGAGCTTATCAATCCATTGGACTTTTTTGAGATTTCATCCTTTTGAGACCCCAAAACAACAATCAACCAGCAAAACCCGCAACCAAATATTGTCCTTTTGGCTTTACTTAGCCCTAGCAAAACTAGCAAACAACACCAGCAACCAGCTTTTCCTTTGAATGTGTGAGCTATCCTCTAGGGAAGTTTATCAACAAACAACCTAGCAACCAAACAAGAAACAACCAAGCAACCAACAAACTGGCAAAACAAACCAACACCAAACAATCAACAAACCATCACCTTTTGGGTCTCAATCTTGACAAGCCAAGTCCAACTTTCAACATCAACCATTATGCCTGAAACTAGGAGCCAATATAGAGTTGAAATGGAAGCAAAATTGTGAGCTGAGATGGAAGCCAAAATGCAACAAACTCGATCAACGTCCCTTAGGGAACAACTCAATTCACAACTGGCATGCCTTCTCACATGTTTGGGCCCAAAGGATACACCATTGGACCGTCATCTTCACAACAAGTGCAACCTCAAACATTTTCATAGACCTATGAAGAGCAATCCCAAGATGACTTATCAGAATTTAGAGACACACACGTATGGGATCAAGTTGAGAAGCTTGTTTTATCTGATCCTAATCACTACTTCTTGCAATTAGCATGTATGGGAGCCAAAATACCAAGTGACTTTGACATATCCACTATTTGAGAACATGACCCAAACACTCCTGATGTTGTTGCAAAGGGACCATCCATTGTAGCTACACCATCTCATACCATGTCCATGCTACAAAATCTACCTTCCAACCCATCTCTTTCATTGCCTATTGCTACCTCATCACACACACTACACTCAGAGTACACTCTAGAACCTTTGATAACTCCAACCAATGTACTTCATTTCCTTTCACAAAATCTAAGCATTCCACCTTTTCATGTTCCACAACATATGCCTTCTCCTACCATGACTATATCTCGAACTCAAGTAACACAAGCTATCCATGTTACACAAGTACAAATTCCTCAAACATCACAAGCCATCTAAATATTGCAAACTCTACAAGTTTTGCAAGCTATCCAAACACCACAAACCATACAAGTCTCACAGCCATTCCAATCCGCTACTCCTATTGCATCACATGTGGAAACCACATCCCACACTCATATTCCTATCATTGCTAATATGGTCTCCATGATTTCCACGAATTCATCCAACACACCATATAACCCCAATGTTAGTCTCACTAACATGAGTGACCCGCATATTGTATCACAAGATAATGCTAGCTCCACTGTCTCTTATGTTGATCAACTTACATCACTTTTGCCACCCTCATATAGTCCTTCACAAACCATCAATCTATCTTATGCAACCCAAGGATTACCTATCGTCGTCCAACACATGACATATACCAATCCTCATGTTGTCCAAAACACAAACCCAAATGTCCATCCTTCTTCTGCATCCACCAATCCTTCCATCACTTACCATATTACAAATCAAACTCCAAATTCACAACCATTGACCAATATCAATCCATCCTCTACTTCCCATGTGATGCAAACGCTTGGTGCTAATCCATTGCAATATACCCAACCACCACTCATGTCTCAAGGACATAAATCCTCAAACACATATGTGTCACATACTAATCCTTTGACATATACTGTGAGCACGCAACCTCAACAAATAGTCATGCCCTCATACATTCTACAACAACAACCACAATATACACCATATTACACTTCACCTCTAAACCATCAACCCCCTTTGCAACAACATCAGCTTTCTTAAGTGGATGTTGAACAAATGATTAACAAGGTAGTAGGACAAAGCAAGAAGACATTTTCCTTAGGAGACATATGCACTTATCCATTTCACAAGTCACTTCATATGACACCTTTTCCACTACACTTTGAAATTCCACAATTTGACAAATACAAAGGGAAAGGAAATCTGAATGACCATCTTAGAGCATTTTGTTGCATGTCTCAATGTTGCTCAAGATGATACATATCTTTTAAGACTATTCCCTCGAAGCTTAGCGGGACAAGCTCTTGAATGGTTCTCTCATTTACCTCCAGGAATTAAGACTTTTGTGGAACTAGCAAACAAATTTTGATCAGATTTTGCTTTTAACATTGAACATGAAGTGAACATGAACAACCTTGTCAACAACAAAAAACTCAATGGTAAATCTATCTCCTCATTTACTCATGGATGGTTTAAAATGGCTAGCAAACTATCATGGGAAATACTTGATGGTACAGGGGCACCCATAGGTCTAAAAGGCCTATTCAAATTGTTTTATTGTCATTTTTTTTCAATAAGGTCTTTAAGACCGTCTTGTTGCATTGTAATAAGGTTGAAGACCATTTCAAGTTGATGTCAAGTTGTCCTCATGTTGATGTATGGTATGGTGCCAAAGGTTGTAAGCATACATAAGCAAACAAGTCTACTTAGGGAAAGTCATAGAGGAGTCTTGTGATTTGATAGCCAATCATGGCATGTACGAAACATATCAAGGAGTTTGAATTCCTTTTCAAAGGCTCATCTATCTTGTAAAAGGAGTTTGAACACTTTGTAAACAATCCTTAATCATATAAACAAAGATGTAGTTGCAGAAAGAGACAAAACAAGGCAGTTCAGTGGTTGCAGGACAGTTTGTGACCTCCCACTGTCCTCAAACTGCCTCCCAATTAGTTGATGATCGACCAGAGGCTTGAAAAAGGTCAATGCTCATGTTCATTGAAATGTATGAAGTGATTTGAAGGAGAATAAAATAGGAAGATCCAGTTTTCTGCTCATTTTTGTGTATTTGCTCCTATTTCTGTCCATACCCTGTACCTGTGCAGTCGAGTTGTAACCCACCGTGATGCTTGTATGAGAGATGGCTGAGTTAAGTTTCTTTTGCATTTTGTTTGGTGTCTTCAAACCTTTCTATTGCAGAGTTATAAACATTTTTCTGAGATTTGGTAGTTAAACCCTACCTTAGGGTTTCTGACAGAAATCATGTGTTTTCACACCATTCCACTGATTTGCATCCTTCTTGATTGGTGGAATGGGTTTGTTCATGTTTTTTTTAATGTGTCATGAGAACTTTGTGGGTAGTAAACTGATTTTGAGGGATATTGCTTGAAGTAACCTAACAAAACCATGTGTTAGGTGTCAAGAAGAGGAACAACATAGTCTATATTTTCCATAGTCGACTATGAGGCCTTAAATCCCTTGAAATCCATAGTTTTACCATGTATGTGAGATGTCTAATTGGTTTAGAAAGTTATGTGACCCCATTGAAAGGTACTTGCTTTGTTAATTAGGGCTAATTGGGCTCTTTGAACTAGGTTTGTCCTATTGAAAGCACCGCGTGTTCCAAAACAACCCATAGAAAGTTCCTAGTATGTTGTTAGGCTTCCAAAAGCCTACCTCAAGCAATGTTGATCTGGTTTTGAAAGTGTTTGGATTGCAAGTAATCTTCTGACAGAGCTAAAAATAGGCCTACAAGGAGATAGGACAGTTGTGAAGGAACTACCATGTGTGCAGACCTAAGACATCATTGAATGGGTTGTATAGAGTTTGTAGGGTATCAAAAGGCCCTCCATGTGTCTGCCTCCAAGAAAGTAAGTGCTTGATGTCATATCACAAGTGATCATTGGTTTAGGACTATCAAACTTCATCAAAACCGCATTGCTCTCCCTTGTCCTCTACATCAGCTGAGAAACAACTACTTGATATATTCATCCAAAATCTTCATCCCAAAATTTCATTCCAACTACAATTACAAAGTGCTAGTACCTCTGATGAACATGTTTCCAAAGGAACCATCATTGAATGCACTTTAATTGCTAAGGGCACTATCAAGATTTTCAGAGATAACAAAGACAATCCCCAAAATTCCAATGATAAATCCCACTTTTGGAACAAGAACAAGAATGTCATTAATGACAGTATTGTGGATGCAAAGAACATACAAACAGTGAAATATCCTATTAACACCCAAGCTGCATCTACAACAAATCAACCTTTTCAATGAAATCGACTGAGAACAAATCCAACACCTCGACAACAATTTACTCCTTTAGCAGAACCTATGGAGATAGTCTTTCGAAAACTTGTCCAAATAGGAGATATCACATTACCAGATGCACCACCCAATGGCAAACTGGTCTTCAAAGTTCCTTGGTATAAAGAGAATGAGTATTGTGAATACCATAGAGTCAAGGGACATAAAACAAATGGTTGTATGCACTTAAATCATGTTGTTCAAGATTGCATCGATCAAGGTTTAATTAAAATCACACCTCCAACATCACAATCTACACAACAACTGACATCAAACTATGATCTAGATGCTTTCAAGAATCCACTTCTATCTCATGACAAACCAAGTAACTCTCATATTAGGAATGCTATCCATTACAATTATGAGTCATCCATGATTGGCCGCATTGACCAAGCCTTCATTTCTACCATTACTATCCAAGGCAAAGCACCCGATTGTGCTGTAACTACTAGAAGAGGCCGCGTTACCATTCAAGGAGTGCCTATCAATCCTTCTTGACCATCCTCTAGCTTTAATATCCTTGATTACCCTGGCAAAACACCTACACATATTTCCATCCTTGAATTGCTTTGCATATCTCCCATCCACAAAACTATCCTTGATAAAGTATTGCAAGAATCCTCGGTGCCTAATGATATTTATATTACACAATTCCAGTCTATGGTAGCTAGCATTGCAGCCTCTTGTCTTCTAACTTTCTCTGATAAAAATCTTTGACCATCCATTAACCCATCACATAACGAAGCCCTCCACATAGAAGTATTTGTAAACCAACGTCGTATCAAACAAATCTTAGTCGATGGTGGAGCTGGTCTTAATATATGTTCTTTAAAACTAATAAAACAATTGGGATATTCTGAGAAAGATGTTGACACTTCCAAAGTTATTACTATCAAAGTATATGATGATGCTGAGCGAGATACTAAACGTATTATTCATTTTCCTATTCAAGTTGGTCCGGTTACTACTAACACCCATTGTCAAGTCCTTGATATTGAGCTTCCTTATAACATCATCCTTGGTCATCCATGGATCCATGCCCTCAAAGAAGTTCCTTCTACATACCATCAATGTCTTAAATTTCCACATAACGGTGTTGAAATTACTATCCATGCCAATCCTAATCCATTTGAGTTTTTCCATGCCTTTCAAGATAAATATAAAAGCCCTAACCACATTCCTATCAACACTGAAGCATATCCATCTTCATCCTATGTAGATCCATCCGCCCTACTCAAGCCATCATCTAACAAAGCCACTCCAAATCTCTATATCAAGTACACTAAACATGGTCTGGGTGAGTATACATTGCAAGAATCTTGTTGTGTTGGAACTCTTCCCTTATCTCCCAAATCTCATGGCAAGCCTTCTACATCCAAGGCATCTTCATCCATAGCTATCATAAAAGTTCTACCAATAGTATTCATTAAAGGTGGATTCCTTGATGATGAAGACATTGATGACATTAACTCCTGGATATTCTATGATGAGAATGACCAAGTACAACTTGAAGTGGAGAGATATAATAATGGGTTCCGCATCATTAAGAACATGGGATACAAAGGACATGGTGGATTGGGATCATAGGAACAAGGACCTATTGAACCCATTGTTGTGTCTAAGAAGTTTAATAAGCAAGGCCTTGGATTTCAGCTGGAGGTACCGCCTTCCAAAGACATTAAGTGCATTTCTAATGTGGAAGCTAGACCTTCTTCGATAGGAGAGACTTCTAATTTGTATACCATCAATGACTCTTCCCTCCCTATCACTAACCTTTTTCATGAAACCTCCATCTTCATGATCTCTACCACTTCCTCTAGCCAAAACCCTTCGTCCATTAGCCTTTCACTTGTATATCCTGACCTTGTCGATTGGGACCAATAGGGGGCACCTATATTGGACACATTTGAAAATGACGAAGCTATTGCTGAATTCATTGGATTACGACAAGGCATTCCATTAGGTGATCATAAAGCAGGTTTCATAATGGATCTTCCTAAACTAGCATATTTTGGCAGAAGCATCAAATCCTTCAGTCGCAAAAGTGAAATAAATAGAATAAAAAAAGATAGGTCACTAGGTGAAAACTGAAATGCACCTTTTGACCATGAAAAAGTAAAAATAATGGACGTATCCAAGGGTGAAAACCTTTTTGAGGCACCCAAGGATGGGGGATTTGATCTTTCGATAACCACTGATTATCATGAAAAATCAACAGTGCTAGTTGAAAAATCTCAAGACATGAACTTGGGCACAGAGCAAAATCTGAAGATCACATATTTGGTAGCATAACTATCAGAGCAGGAAAGAAGAAATTTCATAGCCTTCTTCATAGAAAGATCTATCAATTTTACATGGACTTATGCCGACATGCCTTGTCTAGATCCATCACTTGTGGTACATCACCTAGTAGTATCTCCTAATGCAAAACCCATCAAACAAAAACTACACAAAATGCATCCGCAAATAGCGCTTTTGGTCAAGGCATAGATTTAGAAGCTATTAGAAGCAAAGTTCATAAAGCCTATTGATTATCTAGAATGGGTTTCAAACTTGGTACCTATAGCAAAACCTGATGGATGAGTTCACTATTGTACAGATTTCAGAGATCTTAATAAAGCATGCCCCAATGATGACTTTCCACTACCAAGCATAGACAACATTGTAGATCTCATAGATGGACATGAAATGCTATCTTCAATGCTGAATTCTCAGGATATAACCAAATCAGAATAGCAGAGGAAGATCAAGACAAAACATCATTCATTTGTCCATGGGGTACATATTACTGGGTTGTAATGCCTTTTGGTCTCAAGAATGCTGGAGCTACTTATCAACGAGCCATGACAGTCATTTTCCCTGATCTTTTCCACACTATCATGGAAGACTATGTTGACGATATTCTAGGAAAATCCAAAACAAGAGAATAACATTTACAGGTACTAGCATAGATCTTTGGTCGATTAGAGAAGTATCAACTTAGGATGAACCCAAAGAAATGTGTATTTGGTGTAACATCTGGTAAATTGTTGGGATACATTGTGTCTTGATGAGGAATAGAAGTGGACCCTGACAAAGTAAAAGCTATCATGGAAATGTCTCCACCATCAAATCTGAAGTAGCTTCATAGTCTACAAGGAAGGTTACAATCCATTCACAAGTTTATCTCACAACTAGAAGAAAAGTGTCATCCTTTTCAATATCTCCTTCACAAGGGTGAACCTTTTAAGTGGGATGAAAAATATCAACAGGCCTTTGACAAAATAAAATAATATCTAGCAACACGTCCTGCATTAGTATCTCCTGTACTGGATCGACCACTACTACTCTACATATCTTCAACAACAACAGCATTAGGTGCCCTTCTAGCTCACCATGATGATTTCAAGAAGTACTTTGACAATATCACCTTTGAACAGATCCCAAGGATACAAAACAAATCAATAGATGCCATGGCTATGATTGGATCTCTTCTAGACATGCTGTCCAATACACATAAGTGTGAATTTTTGGTTGAACAACTTCTGATTCTAGCATTGGAAGTACCACAGTCTGAGCTTATATGTGAGATTGTTGGTCCCAATTCGCCTTGGTACGAGGATATATACAAGTATCTCCGCAATCAAACCTTTCCATTTCAACTATGTAATACCCAAGAAAAAACCTTTATTCATCAAGCCTCTCACTACACTATCCTAGGAGACACCTTATATCACTGGAGCCTTGATGGTATCCTTCTTGGATGTCTTGTTTCCGAGGAAGCAAAGGTTTCCTTACGTGAAATACATGAAGGTTTTTGTGGATCTCATTCTGTTGGCCCTAGTCTTGTTAAGAAACTCCTATGAGCTGGATACTATTGGCCAACTATGGAGAAATATGCAAAGCAATTTGCAAAGAGATATCTACAATGTCAGAAACATGGGGATATAATACATACACCAGCACATGAACTTTAGCCTATCACTACTCTTTGGCCCTTCTCGTAGTGGGGACTTGATCTCATAGGTAAAATCCATCCTACTTCATCAAATGGTCATAAGTTCATTATAACCGCCATGGTTTGGTTAGCCGTGGTTTGGGAAGTTGTAGGAACATTTTGTGATTTTGGGATTTGTGGTGGAATATTCTGCTATACATAATTTGTGTTCTTTAGATTTCCTATTGCATTGTGAGGTGTTTTTGAAACCTTTGGACCACTTATATTCTGGTGTGACCCCTATGAATTACTTGTATTGGCAGGCCTGCCTTGCTTGTGGGGTGGTATATATTTTGAGGTACTTGTTGTACATCAAGATTTTATCTATTGTAACTCTTGTTTCATTCGTTCTTCCTCTTCCTTTAGTTTGGCTAACCTGAGCTCTTCCTATACATTTTGAAGATTTTTTTGTAACTCCTCAGCAGTTCATGTGTCTTCTGGTGTACTAACATGAGTCTCTGTGGATGCCATCTGATCCATGGACCCATATTGAACTTCTTCACTCTGTTGAAGTGTCATTCTATAATCATACTCTCTTTGGATTTTTATCCTTTCTAGTTCAAGTCGTGCCTCAAATTCACTCTGATTTTGAGGGTCGGCTTGAAAATGGTGAACAATGTTACTTAAGTTGTTTTGTTCAGGCTGGGTGGAGTAGCCCCTTGATGGAAATCCTTCATGAAATTCTAATCCATGTAGAGGATCAAAATTGTTTTATGTTGTGAGAGGTTGTTATGATGTATTTTCTTCAGCACTATGGTTATTGTTTTGTGTGCCCTCTGGCTGATTTGATGTTCCTCCATTCTTCTTAGCACTGGCCTTTGAAGGTGGGGGAGATTGCTTATTTTTCCACATCTTACCATCTTTCTTTGGACTTCTCTTTTGCAAGGACCTTCTACCCTCCATGTTATGAGAGACTGTAATACTTTGGTGCCTTAAAATCTAATCTTTCTAATTTGATACTCAATTTATCATTCATACATAATGTGTCTCAAATTTTTGTTTAGAGTCGCCACTTCTCTTAGAGAGGAATGATTTTATGTTTTAGGTTTTTCTCCACAAGCAGAGCTATGATTCATAATTTCTTGAGTCTATTATGATGGTCTTCTACTAGGTTTTCTTAGGTTTATCCCTAGTAGAGTCACCAAATCTGTTGGTTCCCAAAATTGTAGATTGTAAATCCTAAGAGTATGGCAGGTTCTATGGTCAGGTTTGACAATGTTTTGGCCAACAAATGGAGTTAACCAATGTGGTTTAGAACTCCTTGCTCTTCAAGCTCTGTTAGACCTAGGTGGGTGCACCATGATAATGAAGCAGATTTATGGGTTGTATGTACTTTGACTATAGAAATCTATTTATTAATGGCATGTGAGTTTGAAATAGATATAAAACTAATAGCTAATCCTACTGCTAATGTTTGAAATTTAAATATGTGAATAAGTAGAGTATTGTTTTGAAGTGAGTGAGATCAGTTCCTATTCCTATTGGGTAAATGGAGTCAAGATGTGCATAATATGTGGATCCTCTCTCTTAGCTTAACTCTAACTACTTGACACTTTTGGATGTCTAAACTTTGTATAAACGTGCAAGTTTGTCAATTATCGGGCTATTCTTACAAATCCCAATGATATCTTCCTAAGTTATTGTGATGTTTGAAAGGACTTTTAATTCTTATTTGAAGGAAACTAGTTAAGATGATTGATTTAAAAGGATTTTAATTCTAGGTAGAAACCAATTAAAATGAATCTCTTAAGAGGATGTTAATTCACTTCTCACAAAAACCAATCAAGAAAATAACATAGAGGCAACAAGTGTGTCTTGACAAATTAAATATATTTTTGATACACTTAATTTGAATAATAGAGAAAGACCACTTTGGAGATAGCAAGATAACATATATGAATTAATATCGACAGAACAGTTGAACACCAGAAATTGGGCCACCAATCTAAACTTTCTTCTCCATTAGATTGCTTCAAAATTCATATCAAAGTTCTATTTGCATTCTATTCTATGAGTATGGCTAGATGCTAATGATTATGATGATATCTTTTAAAACTTGGCCTTGGTTTCCTTTATATACGGGAAGCAACAAGCTTCAGGCCGTTATCTCTAATGTGGTGACTTTTCATTTCCATTTTGATGAACATGACTAAAACCTTAACAACTGTAATTAACAAAGACAAAAATGAAATCCACAACAATCATAATACCACAATCTGTTAGTCTCCATAAGGCACCCATGACCACTTAAGATCTATTCAAAGTCCCTTCTCCATGATGGAGTATCCTATTGTAAATGATTTCAATAAATCTTCTAACTCCAATGCTACTTGAGAAATGAACATGTTGATCCTAGAATGATGATCAATATATTCCTGGCTAGCACAAGTATCTGCAGTAGTGATTATATGTTTCATAATGAACTCCAAAGTGAAAATTTTCTCTAACTGCACATGTGTATTTTCCAACACCACTGCTTCATCATTACCTTTGTCAAGGGCCATCGCTTTATTGAAGGGACAAATTTCCTTGTCCCGCTGATGTATATTTTTTTCTTTGATGAACTTTACTACTTACATGACATTGAAGGGACTCGTGAATCAGTCATTCCAATAATCTATAATCTCTTTGATTCTTCAAGTGTGTAAGTCAGGCTTTGTCCCTTTGACCTTTTATTGTCAATTTGATACCTTGATGAGTCATGTCCAAGAGATGTTTTTTTGTTTCTTGAGTGCTGAGGTGTATTTTCTACAAATGTTGTGTCATAGTTATTAAAATATTTATGTCCCTTGGCAGTCTAGTTCTCGGGTTATCGAAGAGACCCCAAAACATTATCGTCTGATATGCCACAGTGTCTTTGATAAGACTTCAGTCGAATTATGGAAGGGACACTAAAATGAGTTCCTTTGATATGATATTCTCTCCTCAATATTTTCCATACTACTTCTTTGAAGGGACCTTAAAATGAATTATGCCGATATAGTGTAGTCTCTTTGACATGACCTTTTTCATTTGCGGGTAGGGTGACGAATGTGAATTTGTTAGGGTGATGACTTATAGGGTGGATAAATGGAGTATTTCAAATGAGAATTTTTTTAAAATGACATGTTAGGTGATAGGATCTTGGTGAAGAAATGGATTTTTTTTGGGAAATTTTAGACTAATTTTTAGTTCTAACAGGTCGTACAAAGGTTTTACAACCTTGATATCAAAAAAATCTCAGATGTTCTTGAGCTTCATTTTAGAATGTTGATAGTTGACCTTAGGCTTTTTGGGCCTTTTGAGCATAATTGCAAGGTCTGTTTTGACCCAAAATGCTCTAAAATTGTGGCTACCTATTAGATTTGAAAAGAAAAACCTATTTCAAACTATTATAGATTTGGCCTTTGATATCAAAATTTGATAAAATAGAAATCAAATCTAACTTTCTCTACTACTTCAAATTCAATCGTGATATCAATTTTGAATCATGATGCACTGCATTAAATATATTGACTAAAACTCTCTTTATAGAACAAAGGGAATTGTAGATTTGGAAGCTTTGATACCATATAAGAGTTGATGAGAAACCCTTATAGGAGCCAAGAATCACTTGCAATCAAAATAACATTCCACTAGAGAGAAGCAATAGAAATACTATGAAGCCAAGAAATTGTATTAGATGTATACACAATGGTACAATGTAGAATGATGAAACCTTGTTATAAAGACAAGGTTAAAACCCTAAGTCATACTAAGTTCATGACAAGTGTCTCAATTATCTGTCTTGAGACAAAGATACAAGTGACCAAAGTAGTTTAATTATGCAAGTGTGAATAGGACCTAATATGAACTAGTGAGGTAAAACCCCTTTTTCACACTAACATGAATAAATTAGAGTTGAATATATATAAGAATGTTTGTAATTCAAAAAGCATGAAGGATTAGGGAATGAACCCAATTGTACACAAGTTTACACCATTTATCATAATAGCCCAAAAACTAAATGAGAATAAATATCAATATACAAATTTTATCATTACAATTACATATCTTTAATTTTCTTTTCTTTCTAAAAATAATTAGATCAAAATTTATATGTTAATATAAAATTATTTAAAAATAAAATAAAATAAATGGTATAACCAAAGTACTAAGAATAATTAAATATATAAATAGTAATGGCACATGAAAGGGTCACTAAAATCTATAGAATACTCCATGTGCAATAAATTTTTTTTTAGAAAGGAAGGCTTAGGCTTAAATGGTCAATCAACTACCTAGGTAAGGAAAATATTTAATAGTGGTAGTTTGAAATTTTAATTAATATATTTTTTTTAACAATAAAATAAAATAAAATAAATGCTATAACCAAAATACTAAGCATAAATAAATATATAAAGTGCAATGGCAATGAAAGGGCAACTATAATCTATAGAATACTCCATGTGCAATAAAATTTTTCTTTTAGAAAGGAAGACTTAGGCATAAATGGTCAATTAACTACCTAGGCAAGGAAAATATTTATTAGCGGTATTTGAAATTTTAATTAATATATTAGTTTTTAACAATAAAATAAAATAAATGCTATAACCAAAATACTAAGAATAATTAAATATATAAATACCAATGGCACATGAAAGGGTCACTAAAATCTATAGGATACTCCATGTGCAATAAAATTTTTCAATAAAATTTTTCTTTTAGAAAGGAAGGCTTAGGCTTAAATGGTCAATTAACTACCTAGGTAAGGAAAATATTTATTAGTGGTAGTTTGAAATTCTAATTAATATATTATTTTTAACTCTTAGCTACTATTATGACCATATTGGAATTTACATAAATATTTGACTACATTTTTAATAATAGGTTATAAGGTATCATTGTTATATGTGCATTTTGTATGGAGAATAGTAGTCTCGTGAAAATAAATCTTCCATGCATTATATCTACCTACACCAATAACATGTTATTATTGTACACATCATAAAATATGCTATGATTTTGAAGATTATACCTCTATATATGTGCAACCTTTTATAGACATCTCTACTATTATAAAAAATTGTATTCCTGTAATCTATGCTTCAAAAGACATTGCATATTGATTGCTTTGAAGAGATGAAGAGAAAAGGCTAGACATATGTTTCTAATAAGGCTGATTAACTTAGATCTAATAGGGATCAGAATTGAATGTTTTTTTCGGATAATTGCAGTAACAAATTATTACTTTGAAACATCATTTTTCATTATCTTCTTTTCTTCTTGATGATGGATCACAGAGTGTGATCCAAAATGTCGATGCAAAAAATGCAACACAGTTTTTCCAAAAGCTCTACAATCAGGTACTAAATCTTCAAATCTTAAAAAAGGTCTTTTAAGTATGGTTTCAATCATGTGATTGGATTCTCTTATATCTAGTATCTCACTACATTTAGTTTTAGATCTCTCAGAATGATCTGATTTACATAATTCCATCAATTTTCTTGGATCTACACTTAATGGTTCTATCCTGCTGACTTCACTAAATCTTTTGTTTGTTATTTCAGATATTAAACTCCATTTTTATTTATTATTATTTCTTCTTGTAGTTTATCCTTCCATTTTCATTGTCTCCACATATTAGATCATTGCCACTAGGGGCATTGCATTATCACATATATATTATTTATTTGTCATGGTATTAATTTTCTTTACTAGATTTGTCTGAAAAAAGCTCTTATAAGTTATACCATAATATGTTTTTTAAGGATATTGAACAATATCAAAATATTTTGATAGATAATTTTATTGTAAGATAGCTCTCTTTCTATATTTTGATAATGATCACAGAGTGTGATCTGAAACGTTAATGAAAAATTACTACACAGTTTAATCTAAAAGAATTATCTTACAATATTATGGATGTGGAAATCTAATGTCTTTAAAAGATTCTTTTATAATTTTATTCTTTTATGATTTTTTTCATGCTGTTCTTGTATTCTGACTCTGTTTTCTTTACTTTATAATAAAATCATTATTATAGTAATGGAAATGGAAGATATAATCTCAGTATTATATTTACATTTGTATTTACCGAACTTATTGACAGTCACTAAGCTATGGATTCTAATGTTAAATTCATATATGTGCCCTCCATTTGCAGAATACTATCAGAAGATGGATCACACAAACATGCCCTCCATTTGGTTTGACCGAAGAAGTTCAGTCTACCGTGGGGTTACTAAGTGTGTTCATACATATATTTTCTTTCTTTCTATATATATATCCCAAATAAAGGGCTAGTTTTAAGTAATATTATGTGGGTCTCAATGTAGGCATAGATGGACAGGGAGATATGAAGCCCATATTTGGAACAAGGACAAAATCACAGAGACTAAGAACCGCAAGAGTAAACGAGGTTAGTTTTATGAATTTATCCTGTAATTCGTTATAAATTGAACACCTTTCCTTTTACAGGATAAAATGGGCTCTAGTACCTATCAAAATCTGGTATGTTTAGGAGGTTGTTTGAAACAAAATCTCTCAAATTTCTTTGATGGTCTTCTTTTAAAGATGTGCATGAATTTTATGACCAAGTGCTATGTATAGAAACAAGGTCTCAAATATATTAATTTGAAACAAGTTCTTTTTCAGTAGCTATTGAACAAATAAGTTAATTTCGTTTGTATACTAATTAGCGTAATTTAACTGTCTTCTTGTGATCTCTGAACTCTGAATTATGACTTGATTCTCCAGTATATCTCAGTAAGAAGATACTTCTATTGGTTTATTATACACGTAATAAGTGATTTGAGCTCATTGTCTCTTTGAAGTTATAGATTTATAATTGAACTGTTTATTGATGAATTAAAAGCAGCCATTCATATGTTTATTGGTTTATTAAACAGGCCTCTATGATAAGGAAGACAAAGCAGCCAGAGCTTACGATCTATCTCTTAAGTATTGGGGTCCATCAGCTGCAACAAACTTTCCGGTATAATTTTTATACAGAGTTTCATAGCTATTCTAGAACGCGTTGTGTGTCTACCTTAAGAAATATTTGTTTTCCAAATGCCTTTGGCAATCATTCTATTTGCTGAGATTCTACTTCCTCTCTCATAAAATGCTTAGCATGCTATTGTATAACATTTGGTTTTCCTATATCACATGCAGGTTAAAAACTACGAGAAAGAGTTAAAAGAGAGTTAAAAGACATGAAAAACATGTCGAGGCAAGAATATATTTGTTTTATAAGGAGGTATTTGGGTTTCCTACCATATATGCATCCATAGAGGTTAGGCACATATGTAGGTGGATAATTTCAGTGACTGCGAGCATAATAATTGTTTATCATTCAAAGTTACTTCATTTTGAAACAAAATTTATAATAGATCACTAACAGGTACATATAATTACACACTCCTACAGCCCTTAATAGGTGTTAATTTTGCAGAGGTAGTAATAGCTTTTTTAGGGGCAAATCAATCTACCGAGGAGTGACAAGGTTTGATTTAATTTACTTAGATGAACTTATAGTCTTATCTTAAAGATTAGTATGTAAGGTGAAATTAATTTATATTTCACTGCGATAAGTTGATGGATAAAAATGCCAGCATTGACATAATGTAGCTCTACAATATCGATGATATAACTTGGCAGGCAGAGTGATGATAGAAGGTGGCGGGCAAGGGTTACGAGAGCTTCATCGCTCAAGGATTTGTATCTGGGAACATTAGGTGGGTACACCACCCTCAGTTTGTAGTATAATGTTTCCAATAAATGCAGTGCATTGAGCCATAGATCATTAGAAATGCATCCAATAATCAAACCACATGGAAAGGCTAATGATTCTAATTGAATTCAAAGACACAGAGGAAGAGGCAGCATAAAGCTTATGACATTGCCACCATCAAATTCAAAGGAATTAAAGCCGTTACAAACTTTGACATAAGCAGATATGATGTGAAAACCATTATGAGCAGTACACTACTCCCAATAGGGAAACAAAAGCTCATTAGTATTGCAGCACAAGATTTGGAAAGCGCTGAACGCATTGCGAAGTTTCAGAAAGATGCAGAAGAAGCTCGAGCTGAGAATGTTGTAAATGAAACTATCATCACTAGTAGTATGACGGAAAGTTCAATGACTAACACAATCGGCCATTCTAGTGCTGCTGCTACATCATCCAATGCTGCTCATGAGCAGCCTGCTCTAGGTTCTCCAGTAATGGTATCCTATCAGAAACTGCAACCTGCAACCTACCCATTTATGCCAACTACGAGCAACAATGTTTTTCTATACAATCTCACGGGTTTGGAACCTACAGCCATTAATGAGCATGGAATCTCAAAAGCTGTGGCACCTACTCATGGACTAGCAAGGGGAGATTCCTCTATTCCATCACACACTTCGCTGGCAGCTCGATTCATTGATAGTCAAGAAGGATTAGTTGCTTCAAAGACACCAGCCTCTGAAAACATGTTGTCTCTTGGTACCTGCACAAGAAGCATAGTCTACTCTCCCTGGCAGCCCTCAGGTATTGTTAGAGTTGGTTATGACAATGTAATGCTTGACAGCAATTGGATGGCATCTTCTCTTGGGTGATCCACAAATTGAGCGTAATGCACAACTAGCATGTCAAGGTCCACTTATCTTCAATATCTGGAGTGATATAAGGATGTGAAGATCTTAGTATTTTGAAATAGGATTTTAGCACTTTCTTCCCATGCTACTTGTTTCATAACACAGTAGTTTCCGTGCCTTTCGGACTATTGATAGTCCTAAGACTGTAATAGGATCTTTTGCATTTTCAAGACTAAGGCCTTGTTCTTGTGAATATATCCAGTCTTGGAGGAGCTTTCTCTCCACTATATGGAATATGTTGGACATTTAAGTCATGCAAAGTTTTTTCAACTATCAAAATATTTTTGTGACTTTCATGTTAGAAAAATAACCAGTGCAGATTTGAAATAACAGTGAATTAGCAATAAAAGCACAAAATAGACAACATAGATTTACATGGAAAACCTGGCAATGTACCAGAAAAAACCACGGGTAAAGATCTCTCAATTTTAATCTCAGAAGAAAATTCACACTCACAGAACTTTTTCTCATCTCTTGGGATTCAAGCTCGACAACCTTAATTAATCATGAAAAAGCACATGCAAAAACTAATCAAATCTAAAGACAGATCTCCATACATAAAAGCACGAGTGGCACTTCCACATGCAATTTTGCATGGTGTACACATGGAACATGGCCAAAAAAAAAAATCTGTCTCAGCATAGCAGCCTCGCTGGAAAACACCTTCGGCGTGTAAGGGGGCTATGCCCAACGCCCCTACAACCTCCTATCAAACAACCTTTCAGGTTTCCATTCCTTGGATTTTGGCCCCATCAGGCTGTGAGAACAGGCCCAATAAACACCAAAAGACAGGGCAAAACATAACAGCAATGAACATAGCAAACGCAGGGCAAAACAAAGTTAGATAACTCAGAAATATATATTCATCTAACTTGCATTACATCCAAATGCCGTGTCTAGCAGCAATCCAAATGTTGTATCTAACAGCTATCCGGATGCTATATCTAGCAACCATCCAAAGGCTGTATATACAACAACTCTCTCCAATCACATATATATAGTTATAGAACCTTTGAAGCCTGGAAGCTTCTAGCTTTCTAGAAAACTCTTAAACCTGGAATGTTCTTTTCTAGAATATATCTTACAATATTCTTTTCTAGAACAGTTCCAGGAATGTTCTAGTTGTGGAAGGCTCTAGAATCATTCTACAACTTTCTAGACAATCTTAATCCTTAACATCCCCCCTTAAGATTGGCTAGAATAATACAGAAAAAATACAAATGAGAGGGAAACATTATATTACTATCCCCTCTTAATGTTCACCTCTAGCATACCAAGCATTATTCAATCATAATCCTCTTTCATGGCTTGCTCCCATTCTTTCTTTCCTCTAACTTGCTCATATGAGATTGAAACTTTAAGCCTTCAACACTCATTATCTTTTGTCTAGCTGAAAAGTCATCTTCTCCATCATCACTACCAACAATACCTCTAGCTTGTTCTAACTTGCATTTCCAGCAATAGCCCTGCAAACAAAAATCACTCTAGCAATATATCAGCCCTGCAAACAAATCACTCCAGCAATATCTTAGCCCTGCAAACAAATCACTTCAGCAATATCTCTGCCCTACAAACAAATCACTCTAGCAATACACTTCTAACTGAACCTCTAGCTGAACTGGAAAATATTCTAGCTGAACCTCTTGATGGTCCTCTAGCTGAACCTGGAAAACATTCTAGCTAAACCAGGAAAACATTCTAGCTGAACCTGGTTGAAACTCTAGTTGAACTTGGGCTGATCCTCTAGCTGAATCTTTTTTTTTCCAACAATCCCCTCAGCGTTACCCAAGGGGATTCAAACCCATAACCCCGCTCTGATACCAAGTGAGAACAGGCCCAATAAACACCAAAAGACAGGGCAAAACATAACAGCAATGAACATAGCAAACACAGGGCAAAACAAAGTTAGATAATTCAGAAATATATATTCATCTAACTTGCATTACATCCAAATGCCGTGTCTAGTAGCAATCCAGATGCTGTATCTAACAGCTATCCGGATGCTATATCCAGTAGCCATCCAAAGGCTATATATACAACAACTCTCTCCAATCACATATATATAGTTATAGAACCTTTGAAACCTAGAAGCTTCTAGCTTTCTAGAAAACTCTTAAACTTGGAATGTTCTTTTCTAGAACATATCTTACAATATTCTTTTCTAGAACAGCTCCAAGAATGTTCTAGTTGTGGAAGGCTCTAGAATCATTCTACAATTTTCTAGACAATCTTAATCCTTAACACAGGTGGGTGCTAGATGAGATCTCATGTCGACTGCTTGTCACTGACGGAATAAGTCAAACTGACTTCACATTTCAACATTCTATATTGTGTGTCGTATTCTAGGCAACCAAGATACATGTTTGAGAATAGAGTGATAAAAGACAAGCTTTTTCTTGAACAATACAGCATCTTTATATGTAACGTTTATAGAACATTTTTTAATTTAAATTAATAAATTATTAGTTTCTCAAGTGGAAATGGATCTTTTTATAGTTTATGATGTGGGGTGGTTTGATTTTGGGTCTACAGGAGGCTTATAACATATGAGACTACCTCATACTCCCAGTATGCAGTAGGAGGCACCTAACTGTGCTTCTAATATGAGGCATACATAACCTACCCCTACAAGATTTGAACTTGTGACCTCTCTTGCCCAAATCAACTGATATAGAAAATAAGTTGTAAACCTAATAAAATCAATAAAATCTATCAGTAAAACCTTTTAAATTAGAAGTAACATAAGGAAAAAATACCTAAATCCAAGACGCACCAGTGGGTCCGTTACCTTTCGTCCTATCCAGTCCAAACCGTTTACTGTTTAAATGTTTTTATTAACCGCAGCCGTGCAGAAATTAGGGCTTTCTAGTTTTTGTTTTTAGAAATACAGTTTATTAACTGTATTAGAAATCTTGAGTCCTGTTGACGGGCTTCACCTTGGTTGGTTTCAGTAAACACCACTTAAAAACTTAAATTTAATAATTAAAAAGAATATGACACCGAAGTATATGTTATTTTCAAATTGTAATGATATTCACAATTCAATTTTCATTCTAAATCCATCATAAAAACTAAATCAATTGCTAAAAGAATACATTACACCAAAGTTAATATGTCCAATGTTCAAGAAGATCTTAGCACGGAAGTGGAAATTAACTAAAGCTGATAAATGTAAGAGTCCAAAATAATCAATCCTTGTCTGGATTTCTTTAACTTCAAATCAATCCAAGTTTTTTTTTTTTTTAAAAAAGAGGGGAAGCCCTCAGACCAATATATTAATATATAATAAAAGCAAAGATACAAAGGTTAAAGTTTAAGCCCAGCAGGTGTCTGCATAAAGCATTATAAACAAAACAGCCCGACATCAGGGCAATACGGCGAACGAGGAGCAGGCAGGCTTCCGACATCTGGGCAATTCGATATCTGCCTCCAAACGCTTTGGCAATGAATAACCCTTAATTTTAGTCATATCAATGCAAAAAGCCTCGAGCACCTCACTTTCAAACAGCTTCAGCAATTAATAAATGACAGATGGAAGCACCCCGAGCAGAAGGGCATAGAACATACATCTAGCAATCATCAATATCCTAGTCAGTGTTAAAATCCTGAGATCGACAGAGATAAGTTTATCAAGCACAGATAAAACAGAGATGCATCAAATCGATTTCATTGTTCATAATTCTATCAACTGCAAATTTACATGTATATAACAGCTGAGCAGAAGAGAAATCCCGGAGGGACAGGCGTAGAAAACAAAGAAAACTGCTGTTTGCTGTAGTTTGCATGAAAATCAACTAACTGTGGTTTCTTTGTTAGCTTAGCACAAAGACGGGAGAAATTGACGCTAACACCCCCACTTAAGTCTAATTAAGGAGACAAAATCCTAAAGAGAGGAAAGAGGATAAACCCAATGGGAACAAAACCCCCCCTAAAATCTGAGTAAGGAGACAAAAGCCAATATAGCCAACAAAGATGGGTCCTGGCATCAAGGCCATTTTAGGTACCCATGTACATATAAAATTTCCCCACAAATATAGAGAGAATATAAGAAAAGAAGATATGAATCCCCCCATAATGAAAGAGCTCCCATGCCAATGATGAATGCCTGAAGATAGAATATGATCCATTGCCTACAATTGACATTTCTCCTGTTAGGAAGAAAATGATCCACTGGTGATTGGAGAAGCCAATCTAAAAAGAAGGGTGATACTGGAATCCAAATCTAGATGATGTGTGCCTCTAAAAACTACTCACATGTCCACATGTCGGAAAGTGATGGTGATCCAAGATCCTGTGAAGACTGATATAGAGCAAGCTGCAAAGGCAATGAAGATGGTGGGCCAACAACGTTGATGTGGCTATCAACAAAGAGGAGAGATAACTCCTCAAATGTGTCCTCTAAATCTAAAATTTGAGTCTCCATAAACAAGTTTGAAACTCCTGTCAAGAGATCATCCCAGAAAGTTAAATCAGGAAGACTACAGATGCCCTGCTACAAGAAGCCATTGGAAGCTTTTGAAGAAGAAACACAGAGCTCAGAAGTAGCAATAGATGTAAGGACAAAAGAGTGGTCCTCAAAGAGAAGACATATGTCCTCAATAGTATCATCTAGATCAGAAATGAGGGATTCTACAAACAAAAAGGAAATGTCTGGTAGAAATTGGTCCCAATAGACTGAATCCAAAAGACATAGATGATCTGGCTACAAAGAATCACTGGAGGTTCTCGAAGAAGCATCTCTGGAATCTAGATCTACAACAAGTGTTGTTGATGGGGAATCACTAAACTGATCATCCATATAAGATGTGTCCATATTAGACGAGGCAGCATAAGTCTCAATATCATCAATAGCCTGGTTTTCCAAGAAAACATCACTTTCATATGGAGATTCCATGTCTCCATACAACTGTTGGATGATGACCCAAGAAGAAGAAGGGCACTCAATCTGCTCTATGTGATGTAGAGTATCCTCAGAAATAGTAAGACATATTAGTCCATAGACCATGTCATTGTTATTAAACCATACATTCTTTTCATTATAGTTACTTGGCTTAGGAACGAGTCCGAGGAGATAGGGTAGTAGATCCTGCTCAAGGTAGTGATTCTTTATACCTTGTTTCCAATACAAGAAATTCTCTGAATCTAGCCTAACAATAGAATGATGAAATTGATATTTAAAAGACATAATTAAGCTGCTAATGAAAGAAATCACTAGATATTGGATAGGGCCGTGAGATTGTGGACAAATTTGGTGACTTTGCATGAGATTTTGGTGCTTTTGCCTCTATAGAACGACCCTTCTTAAGCATGTTAAAGGCCTCAAACAACCCTTACCACGTGATCACTACAAAATGAGTAGTCTTCCTGCATGTGTTGGCCTTCCTTCTGCCTGCATCGGCCTTCAACATAAACAGGAAGTCAACATACAATCCCAAAATGGGTTGAGTTTGCAACAAGAAACTAAAGTCGATGGATGGTGGTAATTGCATCCAACGAACCTCTCTTTAATGTGTGGCAGCGCTTCAACAGAGACATTTTTGCTTCCCTATTGGCCACTAAGGGATAGCCCTTGCTGGGCATCCAGATCTATGCCTCTGGAGTTGAGAGACATCCTCCTCTTTTGCACAGCGACGATTTCCTTGCATAGATAATGATGGTTTCCTTCAATAGAGACGACCTTCTGTGTGGACAATATGCCCTTCTTCACATGCCTGCATTTTTAGTGTCCCAGATTAGAGCAGAAAAATTCCTGCATAAAATCAAAAAGCAAGACAGAGGGCATAGGAAGAGGGCAGTCAAGCCAGCCTCTTGTGGGTCGAATGCAAGGCAGAGAGGCTTTCTACCTGCCTTCTCCCGAATCCCAGCTTCTCGTGTCTACAAAATGCCACTAGATTGTGGGTTTCTACCTTCCAATCTTCAAACACCTCCCAAAGTTGAATGCCTAAATTTGCATCGATCCTATTTCCCAACGATTGTGGAAAAGAACAAAAATTGTTTAACTATTGGCTTGAAATTACCTCCTCCTACTCTAATACCATGTTAAAATCTTGAGATCGACAGAGATAAGTTTATCAAGCATAGATAAAACAGAGATGCATCAAATCGATTTCATTGTTCATAATTCTATCAACTGAAAATTTACATGTATATAACGGTTAAGCAGAAGAGAAATCCTAGAGGGACAGGCCTAGAAAACAAAGCAAACTATTGTTTGCTGTAGTTTGCATGAAAATCAACTAACTGTGGTTTCTTAGTTAGCTTAGCACAAAGACGGGAGAAATTGACGCTAACAGTCAGATCCCTCAAAGAAAATAACGTTTCTTCTGACGTCATGCACCCTTTCAAAACCTTATAAATAAAACCAGACATGGCAAAAAGATTGGCCGGTGTACTCCGCAATCTCTGTAAGGGACTAGGAATGAGAGTCCCTTTAATGAGGACGTACAACTACGTTAAAATTGTGAAAAGGAGACCATTGGTCCTACCAGTATGACATGGCATCCACGCTCTACATATACTCCAATTTCAAAACTTCGTCAGCTAAAAGAACAGCTGACTCCTCCACCTCACTTCTTGAGAAATGAACCTTGCATATCTTGTTCGAGCCAGAAGGATAGCCATTGAGGAAACACCCCTTCAGCATGCCTAACTACCCATTCATATAATGTTTGCTCAATGGCCTTGTTTGCTAACCAATCAGCCACTTGATTGGCTTCCCTGTAGCAATGAGATATCCTATAGCTATGAAAACACTTGATCAACTCCCTGGCTTGGGATAAAATGTACTCCACCTTCCATGAGACCGAGTGCCCCAGTTTTAGAGAATTAATAATTATAAGGGAATCACCTTCTATCCAGATATCTTTAACACTTCATTGATATAGATAAGTGCTTTTTGGATTAAACCTTCATTGATACAAAGAAATATACACAGTTTAATCCAAAAACACTTATCTATATTCTATGGATTGTGGAAAACTCATGCCTACCTTCATTGATAGCCAGCTAAAGACCATGCACCGAGGCCCAAGCTTTTGTCATGTTATTTGACCCAAAAGGGATCTTGCTAGCCTTGGTTGCCAATAATTTCCCATCCTGATTTCTGAGAATGCATCTTGTCCATGATGTGCCCGAATTTCCTTTGCTCGACCCAAAAAAATTGAACTTAACAAGATGTCTACTCAGGGGTTGCCATCTGACCTGTGATCTATCTATCTTGCCAGTACTTGTGGCTATCGAACCATTTGACCATATGGGTTCCAAAAATTTCCAAACCTTAGTCATCTTGCTATCCCACGATGTCCACATAGAATTCTGATTTAAGGATCTTTTCACTTTTGCCATTGCTACCTTTGATATAGCCTTTTCAATGTTTTGACAAACTCTAGCCAAGGATAGGGAAGTTTTCCTAAAAATTCTGAAATTCCTTTATTTCCATATATGTCAAACCATCATCGCTGGGGAGATGTCCCAAAGGCAAGAAAAAGTAGCCTCTGAATTAAGCCTTGGCCAACTCTTAAAGGGAGAGAAGAGTATTGGGAAATGGCGATGACCAATTGAATTTTCTCATGATCCACAACTGACATTCTTTACTAAATGGACATTGGAGTAGGAGATAATCAACACTTTATCCCAACATAACACACACTTAAAACTTGCACCCAAGGCTAGTTTTTGTAGCCGATCACCAGTCAATATACGTCCATGCAAAGCCAGCCATTAAAAGGCTCCAGCCTTGGGAAGGACAGCATCATTCCAACATATCATTGAAGGCCACTCTAAGAAAGTACCTACCATTAGGCTTATATATCCCTGATGTGCTGAATACTAGCCTGATGGACATTCTACCCACACAAGCTCATCTTCTTTTGATGAAGGGCAAACTACCTTTCTCTAAAGATATTATGAAGAATTATTTTTTGTTGGCTAGGAAAATTACAATCCTTCAAGCTTCTCCAGCTGACCTTCAAAGGCAATGAGTTTGCTTGGAAGATGAAATAGTCCTTGACTTTGTGCCCTTAGTATTGTTCCAAATATTCTCTAGCCTCCCTTAGATCTACTCTGAATGACATTTTATGCCAGCCATTCCACGAATCAGTCCAGAAATTGGCCTTGTTGCCTTTATTTATTTTCCACAAAAGCTTAGGAATGATGACATCTCTGCATCTGGCAATGAATTGCCACATAGAAGAGCCCTTAGAGGGCTCTTTCACTATAAAAATTATCTCTTTGTCAGGTACATCTAGATATTTATGTTTTAGCAATCTGGCCCATTTAGAATCCAAAATTTATATTTCAATCTATTAAATTATACTAAAATTCAATAGATAAATTATACTAAAATTCAACAGATATAATTAAATGAAATTGTTTACAATGGTGGACAATGTTTGATTTGGAAAGCTTGTGAAATTTGTAGTGTGAGATTACTTTGGTAAGAGCCAAAGCCACCCAAAAGTGGCATCCAAATTATCTCCAATCAAAGATGTCTTATGATATGCCAAATCACAGACCAATGTGTAACTCTCCCCTTCACAACTTTTTTAAGTGTCTAACACATATTCACATTTCCCAAAATAGGAGGCCCAACTTTCAGAAGCCATAACTTTTGATCTAGGTGCTTGATTGATGAACCGTTTGATGCGTTGAAAAGCTCTATAATATTACAATTGGACTTTCTGGTTATGACAACTTTTAGGCCATTTAGGGACCTCTAAGTGCCTCAAATTTGAGTTCAAATCTTTTTAGGGAGTTTCAAAAAATAGAAACTTTAATATCTTGCAATCCAGGCATGATCTTGAGTCGAAACTCACCCAAGATATTTACTTGGCAGTTCCGTACCTTTTGGAAAATGTTTAGATCCATCCGTGCTCAAATCTAGAGTTACTAAAAATAGTAAGCCTATCATTTTTAGTCCATTTTGAAAACTTTGAAAGTTTTAAACCATTCTTCAAGATAAAGGGTATTTGAAAAGATCAAAATTGGGAAGAATAGAAACCTTTTGTAGTTGCAAGGTTGAGACACCTTTCCTAACATTCTCCCACTTGTCAAACACCTTTCAAGAGAAAAATGAGTATCAACATCATGATTTAATTGCTAAGGGCTGAGAGGCCCCCATAGACTTTGAACACCATCTAAACTCTTTGTACTTACAGACTTAGTTAATAGTCTACAACATTCATCAAAGTCTCTACCTTTACTAGCTTCACTCTACCATCCTTGACCATATCTCTAACAAAATGATATTGTACATCAATGTGCTTGGTCCTCTGCATGAAATGTTGGGTTCAAGTAGCTAGGTAGATCACACTTTCACTATCACAATCAACTATCATTGCACCTTGTTTTATTATAATATTTGAACATAGTCTCTTAAGCGAAATGGCTTCTTTACAAGCATGAGTAGCTTCCATACGCTCAGCTTCAATAGTGAACAAAGCAACAACAGTCTATCGCTTACTCATCACCACCATATAAAGTAAACACATAAGCACTAGTGGATCATCTACTATCAAAATCCCCTGCCTAGTTTGAATCCATATAACCATGAATATTAATGGAATGCATGTCTACTATCAAATTACTATGATAACACAAGGAATACTCTGAGGTACCCTACAAATATTTGAAGTTCTTTTAACTACTTCCCAATGAACTCTACCAGGATTAGACATATATCTGAGATGAAAATGTAACATACAAAATTGCATACACTTGTAATTTCATGCTACATTATTAACCTACTTTCATGTCCATTCCATTAGTATGTTTTAGGCTCATTTAATCCCTTGTCATATCCTTTTTGACCCATAGTTCCAAGTTTGTGATTTTGTTTTGTCTATTGTGTTCATTTTTGAGTAAATTTGTTTTAAGTGCCTTCTTGTCCTTCCTGTCATGAGGTGCTTGGAGACTTTTGAAGATAAATTTACCCAGACATGAGTGTGATAAACGAATGCCGATGTGGTGTGCTAGCAACCTGTGACTATCTATCATGTAGTGATCATTTTTTATTATTTTCCACCACCTTCACTTTCATGTTTGCTTTTTTAGTGCCTCTGTCATGTGCATGAATGCCTCCATTGACCCTTGGTCTTCCTTATTTTCCTTGTAAGTTGCATCTTTGAATCTATCTTTCATTATGTTGTGCTTGTCTTTCTTTGAGATCTAGTTATCATTTTCTTGGTAATCTCTAGCACTCTCTTTAAATCTTCGTCATATCAAAGTATTGTCTTGATCTTCAAGCTCTCTATTTGGATAGTTATAATAATCTTTTTACATCTTCATGAGGATTGTAACCATTGCATCTGGATAGGTCTTCCATTAGACCTTGCCCATGGTTAAATGTAGTCTTCATCTCTTCCATTAGAGGCGATAGAGTTATTTCACTCTCTTTTGTCATTGCTTTCTTAGAGTATAATCTAGTTTGTGTTGCAAGCACTTGTGGGGTGTCACCTTCCTTATGGAACCACATCAATAAACTACTTAAGAGCTTCATCATGAGATTGAGAGAAATCTTGGGTAGTAAAAAGATTCATATATTGTTGAGTAAAGGAAAATTCAACACTTTACAAACCTTTGAGGGATTCTTATCCACTTATCAGATGACTTTAATGGTTTGAACAACATTGCAAGATCATAAAGATTGAAACATTTCCTTGCAAACCTTATTGCCTACCTTCAATCAACGAATTTTAACTTTGATTTGGGCCCCTCTAGAATTATATGCATCAACAATTGTACTTGATTATGAAGCTTGGTCACTTGTAGTTGCATTGGCTTATGAAATAACATAGCTTTGATTTTAGTGAAGGCATGAACGAGTCCCAATGACATGACCATGTATGAATTTTGGTAGATGTGGGCTAGCTGGTGACCATATATTTGTAAAATGTGGGTATTATGAGTAGTGGCATTAGTTTACTATGTAAACCAACAAGTGTTGTCTCCCAGGCATGCCACATAGCTCCATACCTATCAAATATGGGTAAGGGTGGGCCCATGCTAAAAGAGTGGTTTGTTCACGTAAAATTATTTTTATCTATTTTGGGATTCTTGAGACCCCACTCAATGTAAAAATAGATTGGAGATTGGTTCAAAAGCACAATATTTGATAAGGATTCTGTTATGATGTTCAAAACATGCCCCATTTTACTCCTTAGCAAAATGAGGACCCCTGCTATTGTTTTGCTTTTTTCGCTTTTGGTTTGTTGTTTTGCTTGGTGGTAAGGGAAAAGGGAGTCAAAAATTGCAAACTTCATTAAAAATAGAGAAGAATGCATTTTTAGTACCAATGCATGATATGGTTGGATTCCTTGTGAAAAATGAGCTAGGGTTGCTTTTTGAACCATCTTAAAATTCACCATATTTTGCAAGTTATGATCATTTTGGTAAAAATGCATCAGTTGGTATGTATATGCTTAATGTTAGGATATTTGTGATATTGAAACCTGAACCAAATCTCAAGGTCTGAATCTGTCCTCCAAAAGCTTACCATGTGAAAGAGGATGAAATTCCATGCAAATTTGCCTTTTACATCACCCTAAAATTTGACCAAATGAGAAAGTTAGGGCAAGTCAAATTCCGGTCAAACCTGATATCCTGGCGGGGGGGGGGGGGGGTCATATTTCAAAATATCCATCACTTTACCAAAGATCACCTGATATCGGTTTATCACTTGATAAGCCATTGTGTTCGTGAAACTATCCGTCAAGAAACTGCATATGTCTGGCGGGGACTGATATTTGAAATATCACCTGATATTTCAAATATCGGGTCATATTTCCAATATCACCCAATATTTCAAATATCGGGTCATATTTCCAATATCACCCCGATCTTTCTACATGACGATGACATCATAGTATAGCAGCAATAAAACTGAGACTTTGAGATGATGACGTCAACCCGATCTTCTAAGGGAAGATCACTTTTGAAGGGGGGGATCATATTCCTTAGCATCAGGATCGTAAAGTTCAAAGTTATAATGCATGACCTGATATTCCGATATCACCCTGATATTATAAAATCCCCCGATCTTCTAGATATGATGGTGATGTCACCATCATACCCCATTCGATGGGGGGGGTCATGTTTGTTAATATCCCGCATATTGATCGTGTATACATACAGGGTGGATTTCAGGTTAAAATAAATTGAATATTGTTTTGGTTTCCACTTTGTATCTCACATTTATATGTTCGGCAGGTCAGAACATACAAGACAAATGAACAAGGCATAGTATAGAAATAGCATCCATTGGCATAACAAGTGGTAATCGGAACAACGTTTTAGGCTTTTGCCGATGGGTAGACTTACACTGATGGTTCTATTTGCAAACAATATAACATACGAAGGTGAAGGATAGAGGTTTGTTGGTAAGAGTCACACCGACGAAGGGCTCGCATCGGCCAGAGATAACGATCGGCGGAGGTAATTTTGGCCGCGCCGATAGTCCAGTGTCAGCCCGATAGATGGGAAGAGAGTAAAAATGCAATCGGCCAGAGTATAATGATCAGCAGAGGTAATTTTTGCCTCGTCGATAATCTTGTGATACACTGATAGAAGGAAACAAAAGGGGATATCGGCGAAGCAATAGCGATCGGGGTAGCATTTCAGGCCCTCACCGATAAGGAGTCTCACGCCGATGCAAAGGTGATCGGCATAGGGAATGACAATCAGAGCAACATTTTAAACCTTCGCTGATGGAAGAGCTCATGCCGATACGATGGTGATTGGTGAAACAACAATGATCGGAATGAAATTTGAAGCCTTCACCGACGGTCCATTCTTACGCCGATGAATTAAAAGGAGCATGTTGAATAACAAAGAAGAGTATCAGCCAGAGAATATCGATCAGAAGAAAAGTAAATGGCCTTGCCGATAAGGAGTCTCATGCCGATGGGAGGTATAAGGGAATGTAAAGGGTATCGGCCAAACAGTGTGCATCGGCCAATCAATTTTTGCACTCACCGATAGGCAATATCATGCTGATAGGAAGGAAAGGCAAGCTGCTAGGGCTATTTTCGGTGAAGCTCACACCGATATAAGACATCGGCCAAACACACGCCGATGATAGAAAAAAAGGAACATACAAGCTGAATCAAAGGGGTTTATCGGTGTAACGAAGGTGATCGGCCCATTTTTTTTTTTTGGACTCGCTGACGGCATATCTCACACCGATGGGTAGGAAATGGCAAAATAGAGGAAATTTAAAGGACATTTTTGGCGCCCATAGCATTTTTCGGTCAACGATGGTTGGCCCGTGGTGTTTTGGACATTGTATATACATTTTGAGCGTGTTTTTGGGGCATTTTTGGGCCTGATTTCTACATCTTGCATAGTCATGCCTTGATTTAATCAGATGTTTTAATTTCCTACTATTCATTTGATGGAATAACACTTATTATCTATCTATTTTTGTAGGTTTGCAGTTGAGCGGGGAGCTGAAACTTAATGGTGATGACATCATGGAAGAGGAAATCTGATTTCAGGAGCAGAGGGAGATAAGGATGAAGGGCGAGGAAGTTAAAGGCCATTCATTGATGACGACATTACTGCAGCAGACCACACAAGTTATTACTGAGCTACTAGGTTTTCAAAAAGGCATATCTCGCCCATATTCGATGTATGTTTAGAGGTATTTTGGGAAGCCGGTTCACCTACATTTATTGTTGTAACTAGGGGTTTGAACCAGGGTTTAAGTTAGGGTTTTTTGGGTTGTGTTGAGGATAATCAGAAAGTCTATAAATGGTGCCTTGATACATTGTAATACTTTACACAGGGATTTTTAGGAACACAGGGATTTTAGCATTTTAGCTTAGTATAGTTTAGAAGTAGAGGAAGGTCGCCTGTTGTCTGCAATAAGGAATGTGTGGAACATGTGGCTTCCTTACTGTATCTGTAAAGCTTGTAAGTTCTCTGTAGTTTGATCAATGAAACTAAGAGTCATTCTGACATTGTAAATCATGCATGGCTATCTGTTTCTAATACAATTGAATCTGGAATTCTACATCTATCTTCTGAGTGTTCTCCTGCTCTTCATTGTGTTTGGAAACATTTTCTCTGAGTGCTTGCAATTTTAAGTGTATGTTTGTGAAAATGCTCAGAACTTACATTTAAGGTTTTTTATCTGTGGATTTGATCAAATTACTGTATGATTTATATAGTGCATAACATAACAATTAGATCCTTAGGAAGATTTGAATGAAGTTTAGATTAGATCTCTCTAACTTTTCCCAACCCATCTGAAAATACTTAGCTTAAAATGCAGAAATTTGAAGGAAATTTGTCTTACATTTGAAGAAGCATGAACAACAGAGTGGAAAGTATACAAGTTTTCATAAATACTTAAGAGAAGAAAGCTGCAATAATTCAAGAATACCTTTTAAAGTTTTGCAGCACAATAACACTTTTATGCAAAAGGAATGATCAACACATCGATATTTCATGATCTTTTTGCATAGTTTGAGTCCAGTAAACCAACAAGAAACCCTAAATCGCGTAAGGCCCCTTGAACATTATAGCTTCACATTGACCAACTGAATTTGCCCAACAGGTCAACCCCTGACCACAGTAAACTTGGGATTAAGTGAATCTTAAACGATTCCTTCATATCTTTCAAGTCAGTTTTAGTTCATTTATGTGAATTTTAACTATTGTTATGACCATCTCAAAACAATCATCAATAGATTCCACCAGAAGAGGAAAATAGCTAGCTATGGAAAATGAGGTTGTGTAAGAAATATTTCATGATCAATCCTCTAAATGAACCTTTTTTATCTACTATAAAGGTTAGATCACATATACCACACAACTATATTAATTTGGCTAATAATATTGGTATCAAAAAGGCCAAATTTATTAAGCATGTAGAAACCATGCCTCATGCTCTCCAATCATTTGTCTTATGGAAATATGGCTTTTCTTCTAATATTTCACCTCAACCATATTGAAGTCTCCATTAAAAATTCATTGAACATCTAGAATCTCATCAACAAGCCAATACCAAATATAGTTTCTTTCAATCACATCATTTATGGCATAAATATTCACAAATCCCAAAGCCCCATTCTCAATATTGAAGATGACCCACAAAGTATAAAAGGGTTACACTATGGGAAATATTCTGAGGTTGGCACTTGGTAGCCACAAAATTGAGA
The DNA here is from genome assembly GCA_027924645.1 of Cunninghamia lanceolata. NCBI lineage: Eukaryota > Viridiplantae > Streptophyta > Pinopsida > Cupressales > Cupressaceae > Cunninghamia > Cunninghamia lanceolata. The sequence goes on along the minus strand of BSBN01000809.1, from coordinate 40,407,823 downwards.
AATATGCCACCTCCTTGCTACGGATTACTACTAAACAACTATTTGGCACTATGACACAAATATTACAAAAAGAAAAAATCTAACAATTTTAATTTCATACAAATAGAGAATGTCTAGATTTGTAAATCTTTGTTGAACATCCTACATAGTATACTTATGGTGTGGGTCGACTAGACCCCTAACATTCCATTAGAAATAATTCATGAAAATGAGCATCTTAGGACATTTCCTTGGATTCCAACTACTCAAATACAAAATAACTATTTTGTAAAAACTTACTTTTGTTATCTAGAGTGAACTCTCCAAACTACATGTGTTGTTTGTCAAGAATATATTCCCCTTCTTCCACTAGATAAAGAGGGCTACGAGAGCATATGGAACTCTTGAGTGGACATGAGGTATGACCTTATGATATTGTACTTAACTCTTTAGAAGAAAAAATAATTGTTGCTAATAATGTCCTTAGATAATGTGCCTTGCAAGCATTGTTAGAGCATTTTCCCATAGAAAAACTAGTTTTCTTGTTAAACTCCAACCACATTCTTGGTCTTATCATTGAATTGAACACTAGATTCTACCATAAGCATTGAAATTTTACATTGTACTCCATTATTGTCTCCAAAAATTGGACCATTTGTTGGGAGCATTGAAAACATTTTTATGGGTGTGAACTTTGATCTACATGTCATTATTCTTTAGATGAGGAAAATTACTCACTAGTTTGGAGGATGGCTCAGCTTTGGGTAAAACTAAGGAATAATCTATGATTTTTGTTTAGAAGATTGACATCAGAAATATGTGTTTGGCAAAATATTGTAAAGAACACCCAAGGTGCATGTTGTGAGTCTAAATTTTTTCTTTAAAGGTGAGCCAAACAAATTTTATTTGATACAATGCAAACAACCATCCCTAGAAAGAACACAATGCAATCCACAAAAGGTTATTATGGTAAGGGTAAATTAGGAAACTCAATCAAAACTAGTACCTTTAAAGCCTTCTAGTTAAACACAGAAATGTCCTTAGTCCATGGAGAAAAACAAGCTAGGATCTATAAACATACCATAGACCATGTGCTTGTGAATAGTGTCTACATGGTTAGTTTCCACAAAGTTGAAGAGGAAAAAATGATTTGTGAATTCTCCATTGCATCTAGCTTAACAACATGAGGGGACCCATGCATTATTAGTGTATCTTATAAGTATTGTTTCAAATGGGATTCTTCTTACAAAATATCCTATAATAATAAATTGCATCTAACCATTTGCATACATCATTAAAATTTGGAATGAGAAGAACTATATCTAATTAAGAATCAAAATGACTTAGCTTATTAAACACCTTACAAAAAAATTCCTTTAGTTCCTTTAATGGTAGGATCAATTTTTAAATGCTCAAAAAGTAATAACTTTAACATTGACAATTGAAATGCTTATTTTAGAAGCCATTAAATAGGCAAAACTAAAAACTTAGACTACCCTAAAAAAAGAAAACTAAAATATATTTTACAATAAAAATAAAAGATATGAAAATTTTCAAACAATAAAATTAAGAAAACTTAAAATATTTTACAATAAATATATGAAAAATCTAGTTACACTTAAAAAATAAAAACCTACAAACAAAAGAAAATATAAAAATAGACTAACCTCACATGATAAAGAGGAGAGGGGAAAAACCATGAGAAGATTAAAATTTGTACATCCTCTCCTACATTGGCCAAAACAATTAAGAGAAAATAAAAAGATAAATGAGATAGAAATTTTTTTATGCTATGTTTTATGCTTTATTTTATGCAAGTTTAAAATAGTAATAATGAATTGCTTTATTAACTCCTAAAATGTAGTCAACTTGGGCTTTTAGTGGAATTAAGATTTTTTATTATTATTATTTTTAAATTTTAACTGTTGCCTTTTAATAAGTTGTATATGATTGTCGAGTGGGTGTGGTCTAGTGGTTAAGACCACTTGGTCCTTATTGTTGAGAACAAGGTTCAAATTGTTGCCTTTTAATAAGTTGTATATGATTAAGATTAGAAATAATTAATTGTTGCTAAGTTGTATATGATTAAGTTTAGAAATAATTTTTTAAAAAAATTTTAATCTTCATTATTATTATTTCCATGATTTATTTTAGTTTAAAATTTTTATTATATTTTAATGTAAGTGAGGTTTTGATTTTATTTAAGGAGTAATAATTGTATTAAATGCATTTGTTTATCATCTTAAAATACCATAGAGGAAATATGATTAAGTTTAGAAATAATTAATTGTTGCCTTTTAATAAGTTGTATATGATTAAGTTTAGAAATAATTTTAAAAAAAATTTTAATCTTCATTATTATTATTTCCATGATTTATTTTAATTTAAAATTTTTATTATATTTTAATGTAAGTGAGGTTTTGATTTTATTTAAGGAGTAATAATGGATTTAATAATTGTATTAAATGGGTTTGTTTATCATCTTAAAATACCATAGAGGAATGTATTTAATTACTGTTACAATTTTGGTTAAATTAGAGGTTAGGGTTCATATCAGTGTTGGAATTAAATTTATGAATAGAATTAGGGTTAGAATTATAAATCAAATCAGTGTTAGAATCAAGTTTATGGCTAGGGTTAGAATTATGAATAGAATTAGGGTTAGAATTATGGTTAAGTAGATCTAGGGGTGGAATTAGGGTTAGGGTTAGAATTAAACTATCAGGATTAACCTTAGGGTTAGGGTTATAGTTATAATTTTGGTTTAAATTAGAGGTTAGGGCTACAATTAGGGATAGAGTTAAGGTTCAATTTAGAATTAGAATTAGAAATAAGGTTAGTTTTAGGCTTGGGATAAAATTAGGCTTAGCATTAGAATTAGGGTTATCATTAGGGTTAGAATTATGGTTAGAACTAGAATAAGGATTAGAATGAGAGTTAAGGTTAACATTACTATTGGGATTAAGGTTAGGGTTAGGATATGGTTAGAATTAGGGTTAGGGTTAGGGTTTAGGTTAGAATTAGGGTTAGGGTTATAATTAGAGCTAAGGTTAGCATTATTGTTAGGATTAAGGTTAGGGTTATCGTTACAATTTGAATTGAATTACAACTTAACGATACAATTAGGGTTAGAGTTATTATTAGGGTTAGAATTATGGTTAGAATTATGATTACAGTTAGAATTAGTGTTAGAATTGGGGCTAGGGTTAGGGTTTAGGTTAGAATTAGGGTTACAGTTGGGGTTAGAATTAGGGTTAGTATTGCCCTGAATGTTCGGGTTAGGTTTAGGGTTAGGTGAGAATTATGTTTTTGGTTAGAATCAAGGTTAGAATTATACATAGAATTATGGTTAGTATTAGGGGTACAATTAAGTTTAGGGTTACAGTTACATTTAGGGATAGCGTTAGATTTATGGTTACAAATATAATTAACAAAAAATAGAGTTAGGGTTAACAATAAAATTAAGATTATCAATACAATTACAGTTAGAGATAGAATTAGGGTTAAGTAGATCTAGGGGTAGAAATAGGGCTAGGGGTACAATTAGGGTTAGGGTTATAATTAGGGTTAGAATTATGATTAGAATTAGGGTTATAACCTTGACCTTAACTATATTCATAAACAAAACCCTAATTCTAATCTAACCTTTCTAAGCCCAACCCAAATCCTAATTGTAATCATATAACCCTCAATCTAACCACAATTCTAATTCTAACCATAATCAGATGATTACACTTAGCATTGATTTATAATCCTAAACCTATATCTAACCCTATTTATAAGCCTTATATCATAAACCAATCCCTAAACAAAACCATTATTCTAAATCTAACCTTCATTCAAACCTTAACAAATAATATAATTAAGGCTAAGACCTTTACGGTTAGGGTTAGTTTAGTATAAAATATGCCTAGAGATATATTATAATATATAATTATAATTATTATATATATTTAAGTATTATATATTATATATAATTATAATTATTATATAATATTTTATAATAATATATCTAACCTATGTTATAATATTATATTATATAATAATAATTCTCAATAAGGTATATAATATAGTTAGAATTATGATTGCGTTCCGAATGCTACTAGTATATTTATATTTTAAAAAATATATCTAAAGTACGCTGATATCCTTCGAGGCACCTATTTCCATCTATGTGTAGTATATTATATATTTTTTAAAATATAAGTATACTAGTTAATTTTTAAGTATATTTTAAAAGTTGAAGTATAAATTTTGAACTGAGGTTAAATACATCTATAAACAATAAACAAGGATTGATTATTTTGGACTCTTACATTTATCATATTTAGTCAACTTCCTATTCCGTGGAACCATCATACTTCGAACACTGACATATTAACTTCGGTGTAAAATTATTCTTTTAGCATTTGGTTTAATTTTTATGATGGATTTGGATTGAAAATGGAATTGCGAATCGTAAACAAGTGACATCATCTATTCTAGAGGAGAAAATGGACCTGTAACTTCGTTGTCATATCGCTTTTAAATATTAGTTTTAGGTTTTTTAGTGGTGATGGGTTTGGCTTACTGAAACCAGTAAACACAACGTACACAGTCCAACCAACGTGATTATTAGTTCCTGCCATAGAACTATAGCGCCCAACTTGTTTTTAACTTCTGGTTTATGATTATTAGTTCCTGCCATAGAACTATAGCGCCCAACTTGTTTTTAACTTCTGGTTTATTTTTATTGTCTCGCTATATTTAGATCTCTTTGCCAATTAGATTTTGATTGAGCTCAGCCCATTTATTTTGTTTCAAGAAAAATATATAGATTGATATTACTTAATAAGGTTCAGAGTAATTTTAGCTTCTCATTGGTAAATTTTCTTTGTGGGGTCTCTCTTTTGTCAAAGTGAACCTGACATCTTGAATATTCCCAATCTTAACTCTTTTAATGCCTCCATAGGATTTAAACTCAGTGTTCTGTTATGATATCTCCAATGATTTACGTCTCAAGCACAATGCATTCGACTTGATTTCTCAATTCATTTATACCCATGAAATCCTGAGTAATTTGTCCCTTAATTTCAAGATATATGTAAGCCTGAGAAATTTGTGCCCTTATTATTAGATTTACCCAAACGAGTGAAATTGTCTTTTGTTTCTGTGGTCTACTTTTATTCACTGTTTATTGCTACCTTTCCCAAAATGCCAAAAGTTGAACAAAATTTTTGACATAGTACCATAAACTTTTTATGTCCTTAGTTTTGGAATCTTTTGTTATTAGAGGTCTCATTTCATTTATGTAGATCAGGATATTCTAGCACAAAATAATTGATCTGAAGGTAAATATAACCAAAGATATTAGAACTTTTCTATCCAATCAAGGGTTTGCAAGAACAAATACAGAGAATTTGAAAGACTATAGATCAATTTCAGAAGTTGCCATTTATTTAGTTTGATTAGAATTTAGGGCAACCTTTACAAAGAGCTTTCATTATAATAATGCATAATGTTTTTTTCTCTCCCTCACTAAAAAAAGGAATTAATTTGGCTAAACTCTACTCCGTTTGAAGACGAAAAAGATAAAACACAATTATGTCAAGCTAGAGTAATAAGAAGTTTAAGGTTGTCTTGTTAATTAGAGGCACTCTTGCATAAGGTGCTAATCACTCAAAGTACTCAAAATAAAGGTTTCCAAGCGTCTCTGTCACGTAAATGCCGTGAATTTTCAGAATTGACCCTGCATCTTCGTAACTAGCATCCTCAGTTCCTTCTGATCTATTACTTTTATTAACTACCATCCTCAGTTCCTTATGATCTATTACTTTTATTGTTTATCGAAAATCTAGATGAAAAAAAATACAACCATCTTTAAATTCATGAATCAGTAAATTTTCATTAAAATTTACTTTAAGAAAGAGGCAAATTTGCCACTGAAGGTTTATTTCGCCCGCCAAAAAATAGCCAAATGTTGAATTAAAAGTACCTAGAAAAAGCTATATTAACTTATAATTTTGCAAAACTTTCACAGTGCTACGTAAAAGTTGCAATAAAGTCTATCCTCATGCAAACATAGAGGCAAATTTATTTTGGAAAAGAAAACACAGAATATTTAAGCTAAAAAAATTCTATCAATCATTATAAAAATAGTATTGGAGTTAATGCTAGTGTTTTGTAGAATTTCATAATGAAACAAAAATTTCAGCAAATTTCTTCCTACAGGAGAGGCAAATCTGCATTAATTTAGCTGATGAACTGAGATAGTTTGGACTAAAACTTCTATCAGTAATGGGAAAATGAAACAAGAAATTTAGGTTAAACGTGCACTTCATATCTAAAAAAGACACAAGAAAACTTGTCAATGGAACCTAACTTCTGCAAAAGTAATATAACTATGGAAAGACACATCTTCCATCAAGCCATAATCAATAATTGATGCGGATTGTGGCTACAAATGTATGTTATTGTAAGTTATTATCTACCATGAACTATTGCCAAGGACAAAACCATTCTGCCAGCATATGGCATGAATTTAGCTGCACTGCAGCCTTGTTACAAACAAATTGTGTAATTTTATAAACTTATTAAATTAAATCATCTAGTTTAAAGAGAGAACTACGATCACTACAAATTGAACGTATGATTTGATAAGTTTTGTCTTAAAATTCCATCTTCAACTTCAACTAGAAAGAACTAAGGTATGAAGGAAAAGGCAGAGGAAAATAAAAATCATAGAGCTACTACCTTTACATTTTACAAAAATCTTTTACACCAAAAACAAAAAAATTAGAGATTATATTTATTAAAGCTGCAGGAAATTCTCACATAGAAAAAAAAATTATCTTTTCAATAAAAGAGAGTTGCTGCTCTTACATTACAAAAACCTAGAAAAACAAAGCATCGCAGAACTACTGCTCTTAGCATAGGAAATAGTACATGCTTTTCTTTTATAAAAATAGAGCAAAACATTTTCATCTTTCTATGCCCAGCACACTAGTGGCGGACGTGGACTTCCAGCTGGACATCAGGAATCTCCCCTGCCATTGTACCACAACTACTCCAACCACCACATTTACTCCATTCTCCTTTTTTCTTCTCTTCTCTTCGATGTATCTAGACTCTTCTGATTTTTGGCATGCACCGGCAGCTCTGTTTAAGAAAAGGCATCAATAGAAACTTCGAATACTGATTTCTCCAGTGTGTTTTTATCTTTGTTCTGTCTTTTTTCATCTTAATTATCTTGTGCATCTCTTACAAAATGGTTTTAGAGCCAAAGTAAAGTCTGAATCAGATCACAGGGGAATTAAAGAGTGTTGACGTGGTTGCAAATTAGCAAATTGTGTAGAGAAAGAGTCATCAATTGGAAGAAGACTGGAGCAGATACCAAGCAAGTGCTGGCATATATTGGTTGCTGTTTTGGCAAGGATGAGATCACCAGAGCAAGGAGTCACAGCCAAAGGAAGCCGTCCAGGCAGATCTTGTTAAGGGAGCACCAACCATACAAAGTAGATCGTTGTCAAGAGAAGAAAAAGCCACTTAGACAAAAACTAACCAAGCTAAGAGGAGTTCGTTGTTAAAACAAGCAAAGTTTTTTTTTTTTTTTTTTTTTTTTTAATTTTGAAAAATCATGCCAGGAACAAGTGAAAGTATTCAACAACCCCAAATTCCAATTTTTAATAGAAAAAATTATGACTTTTGGAGCATAAAAATGAAAACCCTGTTTTACTTTTAAAATGTTTGGGACTTAGTTGAATATGAGTTCCTTGAACTAGCATACCAACAAGCATATCAGGCTATTTCACAAGATAAGAAAGATTTGTTGAAAGAAAATAAGAAGAAGGATGCCAAAGCTTTGTTTTTTATTCAACAAGCAATGGAGGAATCAATCTTTCGAAAAGTAGCAGCTGCCACAAGATTAAAATAGGCATGGGAAAGTTTGCAAACAGCATACTAAGGCACAGGCAAGGTAAAGACAGCAAAATTACAAATTCTTAGAAGGGATTTCAAAAATTTGCAAATGAAGGATTCAGATTCAATAGATTCATTCTTCACTCATGTAATGGCAATAGTAAATCAGATTATATCATATGGAGAAAGCATTGGGGATCAAAAAGTTGTAGAGAAAATACTTAGAAGCTTACCCACAAAGTTTGATCCAGTTATAGTAGCCATTGAGGAGTCCAAAGATTTTACTCAGCTATTAGTAGATGAATTAATGGGATCTCTCTTGGCACATGAGCAAAGATTAAATCAATCAGGACATCATCATTTGAGAATGCATTCAAGACTTAGCTTTCATTTGGCAGAACAAGAGGGAGATCAAATCACAGCAGAGGCAAAGGACGATTTACACCAAGAGGAGGAAGAGAAAATACACAATTTGAAAGCAGAAGACCAACATCAATCCCACATGCTCATTTTACACCAACAAGAGGAAGGGGTAGCAACCATTCTCATAGCCATCATCAAGGAGAAAGGTATGATAAATCTAACATCCAATGTCATTATTGCAATAAATTTGGGCATTTTGCATCAGAATGTAGGAAAAGGCAATATGAGATGAATAAGCAAAAGGGACATTTTACAAATGAAAACCAGCCCAACACTAGTGAACAAAACACTATATTGATAACATGCAATGTAGCACAAGAGAGTTCCAAAGAAGTATGGTTCTTAGATAGTGGTTGTAGTAATCACATGAGTGGGAGTAAGGAGATGTTTGCAACAATGGATGATTTGGGTAAATCAAAAGTAAAATTGGGGAATGATCACCAAGTTTCAGTCATGGGCAAAGGGTCAATTAACATAAGAACTAAGCAAGGTGAGGAGAAGCATATTTCTGATGTATATTATGTTCTTGGATTGCAACACAATCTCATAAGCATTGGACAATTAGCTCAAAAAGGATATAGAATATACTTTGAAAATGATGAATGCGTGATTTTAGATAAGAAACCAAGCAATAGATTGATTGCAAAAGTTGAAATGACAAAAAATAGGATGTTTCCACTTAGAATCCAAAGTGAACTATTCTTAGAGCCAAAAGGATTGCAAAAGGTTGCTAAATTATCTTTCAATGCTTCATACAAAAATGAATCTTGGCTATGGCATTTAAGACTTGGGCATTTAAACTTCAAAGGGTTATAGCTCTTATACAAGAAAAGAATGGTATATGGATTGCCACCAATAGAGCCACTTAAGACAACATGTGAGAGTTGCATATTGGCAAAGCAACATAGGAAAAAAAATTCCAATTGGGGTGTCTTATAGGGAAAAGCATCCACTTGAGATAGTGCATTCAGACCTTTGTGGACCTATGCAAACACCATCCATAAGTGGAAGACTTTATTTCTTGACATTTATTGATGATTTCAGCAGGATAGTATGGGCATATTTCTTGAAAGACAAATCAGATGGATTTGTTGTTTTTAAGGAGTTCAAGGCAAAAGTTGAGAAAGAAAGTGGATACAATATTAAAACATTGAGAACCGATCAAGGTGGTGAATACATATCAAATAAATTTTAGAACTTTTGCAAAGAAAATGGCATAAGGAAACAATTTACAGTGAGGTATACTCCTCAACAAAATGGAGTAGCTGCGAGAAAGAATAGAACAATCATGGAAATGGCATGAAGTATGATAAAAGAAAAACATCTACCAAATGAGTATTGGGCTAAAGCGGTTGCATGTTCAGTATACATTTTAAATAGATGTCCAATGAAAGCAGTGATAAATAAAACACCAAAAGAAGCTTGGAGCAAAAGGAAGCATAATATAGCACATTTGAGAGTCTTTGGATGTGTGGCATACTCATTGATACTTCAAGAGTTGAGAAAGAAACTAGATGATAGAGGAGAGAAGTGCATATTTGTGGGATATAGTTAACAGTCCAAGGCATATAAGCTATACAATCCTATCACAAAGAAGCTGATAATAAGTTGTGATGTTGACTTTGTTGAAGAAGAAGCATGGGATGGAAGGATAGACAAAACAACTACAATTGCAGCTAGTGTCCCATAAGAGAATGAAGAGAATGAAACTCAAGTTGTGAATCTTACTACACAAGCAAATGTTCCTACAACACCTTCTAGGGCTCCTACGACTCCAAATCCTACTACTTCATAAAGTAATAACAGAAGTGAGTCTTCTAATCCAACACTTGTAACACTAAAATCAAGGTCTATAAAAACTTCAAATAAGACACGTAGTCTAAGAGAGATTTATGATGAAATACAAGACGCTGAAAATGAAGATTTATGCTCTAATTTTGCATTCTTAACACAAGTTGATCTAATTTATTTTGAGGATGCCATTAAAGATGACAAATGGATTGTAGCCATGGATGAAGAAATTTAGTCAATTGAAAATATTCAAACTTGGGATCTAGTAGAGCTTCCTAAAGGCAAGGATGTGATTAGAGTTAAATGGGTTTACAAGACAAAGTATAATGTTGATGGAAAAGTGGAGAAACACAAAGCAAGACTTGTAGCTAAAGGCTTTATGCAACAGCTTGGCATAGATTATAATGAAACATTTGCACCCATGACAAGATTGGATATCATTAGAATGGTCTTATCTATAGAAGCAGAAATCGCTGAAAAAGATTTTTTGTAAAATCGCGCCTTGTTAGGCGATTTTTACCCCCCCAAAATTAGATTTTTATATAAATTGCGCCCAATAGTCATCATTTTGTTTCTAGGGTTTTCATATTTCATTTCCAATGAGCGTTTAGGGCTTTCTACCTTAATTTTCCAAACAACCGACGAGTTTTTAAAATCTGTTTAGGGCTTTCTGCATTAATTTTCCCTGCGTGTGAACAATTGATGAGTTTAGCATGGAAGAAATGGGATCCAACCATTCTGAGTATGTAATTTGAATTTTTTTACGATGTGAGACAATTTTACGAGCACTATAATGCTCACATATAAAAGCCTATCGGCTAATTAATAATACCTTTATCTATTGCTTCCCCCATATGCCATTTAATTATTTAGATGCCTTTGTAATAGATTACGACTAATAATTTAGTATTTATTATTCTATTTATAATATTATATAATAATATTTATAATATTATAATATAATATTTGTGTTATTAATCTATATATACATCAATATATTATAATAATATAATATTATATATTATATTATTAATATTTATTATAATATTTCTATATTATAATATAATATTTATATCATTAATCTTTATTTTTCTACATTAATATATTATAATAATATAATATTATATATTATATTATTAATATTTATTATAAATATAATAATATATTATAAATATAATTATATTATTAATAGTTATATATTATAATATTAAAATATAATATTTATATCATTAATCTATATTTTTCTATAGTAATATATTATAATAATATAATATTATATATATTATTAATAGTTATATATTATAATATTAAATATAATATTTATCATTCTATTATAAAATTTATATCATTTAAAAAACATCAAGGTTTCCTTTCCTTTTTTTATATTTTTCTACATTTTTAAGAGATCCAATTTTTTCTGATTTTTTCACGATTTTTTGAAAAAATCTTATACTTTTGGTTTGCCGATTTTATCTCCAAACAATTTTTGCTTCCTTGGTTTAGCTCAAAACAATTGGAAGGTTTACCAAATGGACGTTAAATCAGAATTCTTGAATGGCATTTTAGAAGAAGTGTATATAAAACAACCACCTGATTATGAAATTTTGGGAGAAGAACATAAAGTCATAACTGGTGTTGTCATTGATGTCAACATACTCCTGTTGCATTAATGATAACGATTGGATGAGCTGTATGCTGAGGATATTGAGAAAATTAATCTCAATCAGGAACAGTGAAGAACAATGATGATAGTAAGGTAAAAGTCCAAGATAGGATGAGGATCAGAGGATACGGTTTAAAGGGTTTATAGATATATGTCTTAAGGTGGTCCAATAGAGATTTCAAAGGTCCGCATGAAGATCTAAAGAAGTTGTGGCCACTCAAGTAAAACCGGTTCTGGTAGGTGTTCAGAGGTGACAGAGTGATACAGACAGGTCCGGTGAGATCCAGAAATGCATTGTCCTATTCTGCGGATTTGAGGGAGTGTTGAGGAAGTCTTTGTGAAGTGTCAACGTGAGTGATTCGTGGTTTAAAGGTCCGCAAGCATCTATTCCTTTGTGACAGTGATGAAAGACTATGTTCTTGAGGTTCTGGATGAAGGAGAGAAGGATTTCAATAAGTAGATGAAGTGTGGATGTTCTTGGTGATTCAGGCAAGCTTGTGGAGGTCTTTGGATCATGTCTAATTCATGTTGGTGGTCCGCATTGGAGTTTAAGCTTGCATTTGATGAATTGCTTCTAGATGAAGGTGTTCCTCCTGAGACTGGCTGACCGGATGAGTTACACATCCTATGGATGCTCTTGTAGTTGTTTTCTGACTTAGATGATTATTCCTAAGTTGATGTCTTGTATAAATAAGTGATTGTAAAGTCATTTCAAAGGCATCCTTGTGGAGATGAGTGTGTGGTAGTGAGGAGGAGAGTGAAAGGTAGAGCAGAAGTTTTGGGCTTAAATAGAACTAATTCAAGCATGGTGAAGATGCTATTCTCCAGTTCATGTATGTGATACTTATTATTTTGTAGACAGTGTGTCTCTTGTAGGCAGTGAGTCTCTTATGAGCAGTGTGCTCGGGCAGTGAGCCCTAATTGGCATGTGCCATTTTGTTCTTTCTATTCTTCTAACAGAGAATACAATCTTGGGTTAATCACCCTGTGGTTTTTCCCTTAACTAAGTTTCACACGTCAAAATCTTGGTGTCCTGTGTGTTAATGTGTTTCTGCTCTTGATTTATTGCATTATGTTTCCATGATTAATTTATCATTATGCTGCTAAATTGCAAAGTGGAGTAAAGTGTTTAATTGGAAGAAAGTTTTGTACAACTGATTCACCCCCCCTCTTAGTTGTCTGCCCTAAATCTAACATAATTCATCTTCCTTTGTGCCTTGATGGCATTCTCATCTTGTTCCAAGCTCTTGTTCTAGCCCATTCAAAGAATTTGCTGGTCATTGATTGCTTTTGAGACCAAACTCTACATTGTTAGAACTTAGATATGTTATATGTGGGAGGAAATGTAAAACTAGAATAAATAAAAAATAGTAATAGGAATACATTTAGAAATGAACATATTAGAGATACAAGACCTCTCAATTGACATGTAACTTGAAGAAATGGATTGGAGTGAAGAAAATGGATTGGAGAAATGTACTGATTTCTCCTATGATCATAATAATCTGGGCTTGGAGGGGAATGGATGCTTGGAGATTTCAAGATAGATTATGAGGGAAATTCATTCTTCTTACTTAGTATTGTATTTATGTATGCATCAAAATTATTTCTCTTGCTTAGCCATTAATCCATCTTAAATCAACTCTCTCTATAATGTAAAATAGACTGAATCTGTAGAAGAAAAAAAATGCATAAGAGATTAGAAAAAAAATTACAACAGAATTATTAAATACAAAATAATAGAAAATAATGAAAAAATAAAATTACAAAAAAATATCTGTTGTACGGCCATTTCTATGTCTGTTATGTAGCTTGCTTCCTCTCAGAAAAACCATAACTTAATTCTTATGGTTGTTCTGCAATAGATTTAAGAAAAATATAATTATCTTTTGGTAAAATACATATATATAAATCTCTATAAGGAAAGGTAAGATTAAACTTGTCTTTTGCCTTTTCTATCTAGTTCATGTTTTAGAAATATTTTAGTTAATTTGAGTTATTTTAGCAAAAATGAAATAGAAGGGAGAAAATATGGGAAAATAAATTAATTTTTAGGAAATTTATAATTATTTCTTTAATTTTGTTATTTTTATAGTTCATATTAATTTCATATTAGTAAGATGATTCAATTATTTTGTATAATGATAGGATTATATTCCTTTTATTAAGTGGTTTTTAAAATATATATATATATATATATATATATATATATATATATATATATATTGTCATATTGTTTTTATAATATGTGTTATAATAAATAATTGTTTTGAACTATAATCTTTCTTCTTGTGATTCATTAAATCTTTTAAAAAGAAAATCTGCCTTCAAAATTGTAAATCAAACAAAATATATTATATATATTATTTAATAATAGATACTTGCTTTGTGGATTGGATAAAAGCAATTACAAACAAAATATATTATATATATTATTTAATAATAGATACTTTCTTTGTGGATTGGATAAAAGGAATTACTTGATTTATTTGATGAAACTATTTTTTTGGATAAATCTCTTTACTTAGGGATAAGGGTAATATGAACCAATTTAGTTGACATATAGTTAACATATTTTTAAGTATTATTAGAAATTAAATCAATATTAGGGAGGTGATATATTTTATTTATTAAAGTTTTTATTTTATTTTATTAGGAATGTGATATTTTAAAGTTTTATATATATTAAACATTTATTTTATTTTATTTATGAGAAATTAAATCCTATTATTTAGGGATGTACTATAATTTAATTATTTATTAATGAGGAAGGAAATTCTTAATAAATGGCATGTTGTTTTGAATTGTTGAAATTAGATGTGGATATTAATATTTTAATTGTAAAATTTAAATACTAGAGTATTGAATAATATTCAATTGGGAGTTATCTAAGATATTTAATTACCAAGTTAGTTAAGTAATTAGTATAATGTGACTTAAAAATTATAGTGTTTATATTTTTTTTAGTAATTGGTTGTGATGCTCATACATTTAAAGGATGGTAGAAATAATAACATATGGATTGCTTCATGGCTATAGTTTAGTGTGGATTGTAACCTTGTTATGAGGTAATTGGTTAGTAACAAGTATGCATTACTATTATTATCCATTTAGTGAATTGAGAAATTGATTTTGGTACTTGGTATATTATTATCTAACCCTTTAGGGTATTTGGCATATTAAATGCTTAGAACCATAATTGAAAAGTGCAATATTGATAATGGTTATAGAACTAAAAGTATGGGATGAATTATGAATATGAATCTAAGATTAAGAGATTTGTACGATACCCTCATGTGGTTGCATGTTCAAGTTCTCAAACTACGAAGTCTCTGTGCTCCGCGTACGTAGGCAAGGCCATCAGGGATGAGCCCCCCGAGACATTAGGTCGGCCCTTAGGGCCTTAGGTTGTCACTTCATGGAATTAATTTTTGTGTAACTAATAATCATACATGACTAATGTTTCTTTAGATGTGCAGTATGAGACATTTAGCCATGCAGGACCCAGAAGCTAAGAAAGCACCTTTCCAATTGGCATATGGATGATCATCTGGCACCATGGTAAATGGGTATACATATGTATAATTTAAATTTGAAATATTTGTATCTAACATTTTAATTACGAAGAATGTGATATACTCTGTTATGTAATCTGAACTTTACTAAGTTAAAATTTGTAAGTTGTTTCTATCACATAATTAATTTCATTATTATTATCTATCAATATTAGCATTACAAAAAGGTGTGTGTATGTGTTCAATTGATGCATTTAGACTTAGAACAAACCATGGTTGTACATGGTTGAATGTTGCTTAATTTCAATAATGCAGTCATGTTATCCCTAGAGATGTTAGTTAACTAATTGAAACAGATTATGTTATATTTTGTTACCATTATTTCTATAAAAAATAAATAAAAAATATTCCACCCTTTTATTCTACTATGGGTGACTTATCTCTAGGGTTGCATAGTGGGTCATTTTACATAGCGGGTCATTACATCATTTTGACCTATAAAAAGAAAAGTGTTCAATTTATAACTAATTACAGTATAAATTCATAAAAACTGACCTTGTTTACCCTTGGGGTTCTTAGTCTCTTTGCTTTTGTCCAAAGTTGGGCTTGATATCTTCCTGTCCACTTATGCCTACATTGAGTCACATAATGTTACTTAAAACTAGCCCTTTATTTGGAATATATTATATGGGAAACAAAATATATGTATGAACACATTTAGTAACCCCACGGTAGGCTGAACTTCTTCGGTCAAACCAAATGGAGGGCATTTTTGTGGGATCCATCTTCTGATAGTATTCTGCAATGGAGGGCATAGATATGAATTTAACATTAGAATCCATAGCTTAGTGACTATCAATAAGTTGGGTATATACAATTTGTAAATATGATATTGAGATTATATCTTTCATTTCCATCACTATTATCATTGTTTTATTATAAAGTAAAGAAAACAAAATTAGAATACTAGAGCAAGTGGATAGCGTGGACAAAAATTGAATTATTATTATTTTATTATAATATTGTACAGGTTATAAGAAGTACCACCAGTTTCTCTCGTAGACCATCGCTTATGCCTCATGATATGAGAAATATTAAATATTTTTTTTGATGGGTAAGTTTACAGGGCCTTGAACTTTGGTGGTTCCAAAATAAATACAAATAAATAGAAGAGTCTCAACCTTGGAGTAATGTTTTAAAGGGGTTAAAATTGTTAAAAAATGAAATGTTAAGGAAAATTAGATCATTTCATCTATTATGAGGCACTATAGAAATTCAATTTGACAATTACTCAACCATGAATAATTGGTATTGCTATTTAGTGATTACCAACTATTGCAATACATATATTTGAATAAAATTATAAAATAATCTATCAATATATTTGATATTGTTCAATATCCTAAAAAACCATATTATGGTATTACTTAGTGATTGCCATTTATTGCAATACATTTATTTGAATAAAATTATAGAATAATCTATCAACACATTTTGATATTGTTCAATATCCTAAAAAACCATATTATGGTATTACTTATAAGAGTTTTTCTTAGATATAATATAAATATTATCTTCAATGTATGAAATTAGGGAAACACTAAAATATATAAGCATCAATATGTGAAATGGGTCAATCTTTAATTTTTAAATATAAAAACATGGTGACATTAACATCTGAAATCTAGCCTAATCCCTCATCAATATCTGAAAATAGAATATCTAGCAAAGAAAATTAAGACCATGATCAATAAATAAATAATATATATGAGATAACACAATGCCCCAGGGATTTAATATTAGTATGTGAAAATAGGATAACCATAATCTATGAATATGTCTAGACAATGAAAAAGGGAAGGATAAAATACAAAGAAAAAATAATAATGAATTAAAATAGAGTTTAACATTTGGCATAACAAGAAAAACATGTTCCAGTGTTGGTGGCCTATTTTTGTGGCTTTTTGTAATAGGGCTCTACACCCTCTTTGCATCTTACCATAAAAAAAAAGAAGGCAAAATATTGAATCAGTTTAGATTCAAGAAAATTGATCGAATTATGCAAATCAAATGGGTCAATTTTTAAATGATAAAATATAAAGAAAAAATAATAATAAATAAAAATGGAGTTTAACATTTGACATAACAAGCAAAAGATTGAGTGAAGCCAAAAGGGTAAAATCAATAAGTTTAGATCCAAGCAAATTGATGGAATGATGAAAATTAGATGGGTCAATCTTTAAATGTAAAACATGATGACATTAAGATCTGAGATAATACAATGCCTCCGGTGGGAGGATTTAATATTACTATGCAAAAATATGATAACCCTAATTTATGAATATGTGCAGACAATAAAAAGGGAAGGATAAAATACAAAGAAAAAATAATAATGAATAAAAATGGAGTTTAACATTTGACATAACAAACAAAAGATTGAGTGAAGCTAGCAAGATGTCAATAAGTTTAGATCCAAGAAAATTGATGGAATTATACAAATTAGATAGTTCTAAGAGAGATCTAAAGGAAAATCCAATTGCCTAATTGAAACCACACTTAATAAACTCTTTTTTTTAAGTTTGAAGATTTAGTACCTCTCAAACTAATAATGTTTCATGGAATTCTTTAGAAGAAAGCATTCAATTCCAATCACTATGAGATCTATGCTAATCAACCTTATTAGAAAGGTATGTGTCTCTCCATCTCTTCAAAGCAATCAATATGCATTGTCCTCTTTAAGGATATATTAGGGTTACAATTTTTTATAATAGTAGAGATGTCTATAAGAGGTTGCACATATATAGAAGTACAATTTTCATGATCATAGTGTATTTTTTGGATGTGTACAATAATGACATGTTATTGGTATAGGTAAAATATAACATGCAGATGATTTATTTTCACGAGACTATTATTCTTAATACAAAATGCACCTATAATAATAATACATTATAACCTACGCAAATTTTAATATGGTCATAATAATAAAAAATATTAAAAAATAATATATTAATTAAAGTTTCAAACTACCCCTAATGAATATTTTCCTTACCTAGGTAGTTAATTGACCATTTCAGCCTTCCTTTCTAAAATAAATTTTTTATTGTACATGGAGTATTCTATAGATGCTCATGACCCTTTCATGTGCCATTGCTAGTTATATATTTAATTATTCTTAGTACTTTTGTTATAGAATTTATTTTATTTTATTTTAAAATTATTTATTTTTATGATTAATATTATTTTTTGATAATAAAACCCTAGTTAAGGGACCAAGGACCCATTCAAAAAAGGGGGGCCAAGCCCATTAGTCTTTGAAACATCTAACCATTAACTTTAACATCCTAAACAAAAACCAAAAATGTCCATCAAACAGAAGGAGTGGGAAAAATTACAATAGCTCACTCTTAATAGTCTGAAACAAATTAAAATATAAATGCACAAACTGACAGAACCCTGACATCTACTTATCTTCCTTTCTGAATAGATCCACACCATCACAGGCGCAAGAGAAAGTCAACTAAGTTGGTTCCAATACATGAACTCCAAGCTTCTCTGCAATACCATCCACCATCCTTCTAGTTTCCAAAACCCCGAACAAAATATCATGCAAATGCCCAAGCACCACTTCCTGATTCTCCACAGCCTGATTAAAAGAACCAATCATATCTTCTTGGGTAAGAACTGAAGTTTCTACAATAGACAACATTGTAGCTAGCATTAAGGACTGAGAAACCCCAAACACATTCCACCATCCCCTAAACATTTTTGGATAAAGAAACAGATGAGCCATAGCCTTTTGGACATTAACACCCTCCTTGCCATCAACTTCTTTAGCTATATTTAGTAACCTACATAGCCATTCCCTCAATATGGGATTCTTGATCTCGCCTTCTATGTCTTTGACAAAACCAACCATTGCCTCGTCAGCAGATAGCTTCTTCAAGTCCTTCCTCGCAACATATTTCTACTTCATCCTGCTGCCTACAAACACATTGCTTATCTTCCACCTAATTTGCCTCCGAGGTGGATCTACCCCCACCTTCTTTCCTTTGTCACTGTTCCATGCACCTCCACTAGCACCCTCAATAGCCAAGCCACCACCTGCACTAGACAAAGCTATGAGAGAGCCCAGGAGCTAGAGGAGAACACAACAATGACCTACTACTAAGAACACCAACCTACATCATACAAAATAATTCCTAATTACTCTACCTCATGCCACCAGACTATGAAATGAAAATCAACCTGCCACTTGTCCTCTCTGTACAAAATAGATGTTGGTACATGCCACCTTATGATTACCTGTTTTGGCCCTTTATCGAGTGTTTATGATTATTATTTTAAATTAACATGTAAAATTTAATCTAATTTTTTTAGAAATAGAAGAAAATTAAATATATGTAATTGTAACGATGAAATTTGCATATTCATATTATATCTCATTTAATCTTTGAGCTATTTTGATAGATGGTGTACACTTGTGCTAAGTTGATTTCATTCCCTAATTGTTCACCAAGTCTCATTTACATAGATTCCTATATAATCAACCTTATTTTATTCACATCCATAGATATATCCATACATTTGACATTTATTATAGTTAGTATTGCCTTCCATGTCCTAACATTCATTCCCCACCTCAATACTAGTGTTTCATTGTCCTGGATCAATCTTTTAGAATGAAATTCAATATTCATCACATGGAACTGACCCTTAAATTTCAAAATTGAAAACTTAAAATTTTCTTGACTCTTGTCGATTTATTTCCCACCATGAGCTAACTTGGTACACATTTTGTGTGATTTATTGCTATGTATAGTATTTAAGGGCATTTAATGTGCACTTGTTTATCACGAAAGAACATCCAAAAGCCCATACATTAAAGGGGAATTTTTTTTAGGAATGATTCAATTTAGAGAAATTAAATGAACCTAATTGTGCATCATCATTGTTTAACATTTGCATGATGAAGAGTGTCATCTTTGATAGTTTAGATGATCATAGAGTTAGTCCAATCAAGTTGGTTAGCCAAGGAATACATGACTCTTACAATCTAGTGACTTGCCCAGGGTATTTTTAAACACCACTAGTCTTTAATAGTAAACAAGGATTAAAGAATCTAATTATCTACATAGAATTATTGTAGAATTGATTAGATTAGATATGTGGGTTATAGGACAAATTAACAGCTATAGAAGTGACCAAATATTGTAATATTCACCTAGAAAGAAGTCAAAGACTATCATACTACCAAGATATTTTCAAAACAAAAAATATCGACTTCTAGTACTAAGGAAAGTTAGTTTTACAAATTATTAGCCTTTACATTCCCTCTTTGGTTCTAGAGCTCAGAAAACTCTTCATTATTAATTTCATAAATTATCATTTAGCTCTAAGTTAGTCCCAATTGTCACTTTTATTAATCTAGGTTAATTTATGTTGAGATGTATGCATTTGAATGGATTAGCCTAGATTAAGCTTAAGGGAAATGTTATTTTCATTTACATTTTTAAGAACTTATCTTACCCTACACCCCCTATGGTTTGACCCTTAGGTGTACTATCACCAGTTTTAGGGTTTTAGACATGTCATTTCTAATGACATTATCATTGTTTAGATATCTCTAGGATTTGTATTCTTACTTATTGCTATTCCATTAAATTACATCTTTTCTTTTAAAGTTTTGAGTTTTCCTAAGATCTATCCTTTAGCCACACTTGCTTATCCCATTAGGGTTCCATTTTCGTATCTGATATATCATTAATATTTTTGAATTCTAAATCTAAGAATGGTCTATTGTGCGTTATTCTCCCATATTTCACAAGCTACTTGCATTCCTAATATTCTACAAGGAGTGCTCATCTAAACCCTACCATAGCCTCCTACTCTAATGAAATTAAGGTTTTCTCTAATGCTAATGTTGATAATAATATGGAGAATTATGATCATGATACCCATGTGGTGCAACAAAAATTTATGAATGAGATTACTAGTTTATATAATGTTAAAACTCCTACACAACTAGTTGATACAATTCATAGTGTGGTCATTGTTAGGAATTATAAGGTTGATCAAACCGATTCCACATAACCCAAAAAGTGATAATAATGCATATAAGCATAAAAAATTACCATAATGCAAAGATCAATAGACAAACACAAGATAACACAAGATATACCATGAAAAAACCTAGCCTCAAAAACCATTGACGCTTCATTTAATATTTGCAACTAATTTTTAACTTTATGCACAGTATTAAATAATTTCCCAATTAGTTATACTGTGTCCCATACACATAAAGTAACTAACTGAATGTTATATACAATGTTTGCAAGTGGCACCCAAATAAATATCTAACGTGGTTAAACATATCAATTAAGATGCACCACAAATAAATATTTATTTTACATAGATAAAATAATTAATGTTATGCAAGATGTACAACACACCTATTTCCCAACATTCTCCCACTTGTTGTATACATTGCATAAGGGTCAATCAGTGAAATACATCATCATAGGAAAACATGAAACCACATGAATCTCTAACATGCTCTCATGCTCCATCAAGATACCTGCAATAAAATCAAAGTAACCACTATCTCAAGAAAGAACTCTTCTTATCCTCCAACTTGCCACCTATAGAAGAAAAGGAACATGCCAAGGTGAAGATACACCAATCCAAAGAACACAAGCATCAAATCCAAGTGATAACAAAGGCTCCAAGCTGCTGTCAAAGGTAAAAATCCACATGTCTGGAAATAGAACCCAAAGCATATGATAATACATCCAACCATCCATACCTCCTAGGTATCAACAACAATAGTAAACTCATGCCAAAACATATCTAACCCATATACCACAATCACAAGCTCCATATATAAATCTTGTCAAAGAATAACTTACACATCTAGGAACTCCCACTGCATAGGTAATGTCAAATCTAATAATAGATGCCATACCAAGTCTACCAATCAACACTCAAACCAAGGTGTGGATACTGTAGTTCCAAGAACAATCACAATGATCCACACATGCAAGATAAATCACTGCATACTCTCTCACAAAATGTCACTATAACTCTCCCAAGTACTACCATATCAACTTGAACCTCCAAGAAGTAGCCATGAAACAAAGGGAGAAAACCTGTAAATCATAATGTCCTACCAACAACTTAAAGTGCTAAGTTGTGTCAAGTATGATCTCCTTTGCAAACCCCAAATGAAAAGAGTCAACAACACCCAACTATTCAATCCCATAGATCAAATTAACATATGTATCATATAACCAACATGGATGTAAGCCTCTCTAACTAAGGTAGATCAAACTCATAACCATTCCATAACTAGGAATAAACCCAATCACGTCTCCTAAACTCCCCATAATGGACATCATAAATCAAATCATATGAAAAGGAGATAATCATGCCAACATCCCTCAAACAATCCCTCTAGAACCAATAACCATAGCTCAAGATCCATATCTGCGAGGAGATAAATCATAAAGCAAAATACATCTAAAAGGATGATAAATACCTCATAGATGATAAATTGCTGAGTAAACCAAGAGTGGGAATGCAAATGTTCCTCAAAGATACACCAAGCCATAATGACTCCAAGAACAATCTCCTCTAGGTCCATAATTAACTCACATCCATATCCATATGTAGGATCCTTGACCTTTCTTTTGAAACCTCCAAAGAGTAACTATCTCAACAAATGTCTCTAATTCCAAGAGAACTCCAACCTCACTCAAGTCTACATGTATCCATAAGCGCCTCCATGATCAATCCATGCTAAAACCCAAATGTAATGCTACACTATCATGAAGCTCTTAAGAAAATGAACAATGTACCCAATACCAAGAGAATCACCAAGATCATTGTCAATGCTCCAACTGCGTAACCAGGAACCCAAACATGACATTGGTAATGTCGTAAAATGTGTACACTAACACTATATATTTATTTTAGCTCCTAGGTTGGACTTATGTTGTTTCTTTTGTTAATCAAGACCTATTTTAATGCCTCTTTGAGCTTATAATGATGATATCTTGATCTTGACGAATAAACCTGACATAATCAATTTAGGACTAGACTAAGCATGCTATGTTTGACACTTTCTAGAGTTTGTGAGCTAAATGTTGAGGGTGACCAAGTGCCCTTGTCCCATTGGGACCTTTAGGCGCACAAATGTGGTGTCGGCTTAGGACACTTCCCTAGTTTGTATTTGTCAACCTATTGTGTTTTATTTGTCATGAGTGAGCGAGAATGCATATTTAAGTGTGTGTTGTAGTTTATTTTATAACTAGAAGATGAATGCTACGTTTCCTCTCCTATTGTGTTCTATGCTAAGTGTTCTTCATGCTTGGATTGTTATCTACTTGTGGAATGCCATTGAAGTTGTTTGAAGGCTTTGAAAGAAGTTTGAAAGCCTCTTCATCACTCTCATTTGTTGGTGTAGGATCTTGAGTCATCTTCATCAACCAATGTTACATATCTTGTGGTTATCATCATCATTGTCATTCATTATCTATCATATTATTTCTGATCTAGCCTCTACCCTCCTACGCCTTGTACTCTTGGATATAATCATTTGGTGTAGTCGATGTGGGAACACCAACATGGGGTTTGAGTGAGGCAAACCCTTACACACAACACAACCTTTTCCTCTTTCTATAGTTTCTAAGTTTTGAATCCTCCTCTAACTTTCGCTACATTTTTTGTTTCCTTAGATCTATATTTGACAGTTAGTTGTAGTCTAATCTTCATCATCTATGGTTAAATCATATGTCTTAGCTTACTTTCTTGACTTTGGTTAAATTTTTTTGATCCATATATACAACAAAAGGGTAGATAAAACTAAGGTATTTTAGTGCCATAACATTCTTTCACTCAAGGTCGATGGTATCCACAAGGCTGGTGAATCCAGGCTATCCATAAGCAACCATGGATATTAATAGAGCCCAAAATAAACTATAGAATAGCGCCATGATATATAATCCTTTCACTACCATAGTAGACTACCCAATTCTATAGAGTAGCCCTCTCGTATGGGATTCTCTTAATGCAATGCCTTCCCAATATATAATTTGGTTGAGCAGTCTCCCTTGTATCTTCTTCCTTACATGGTTTCAATGTTTAGTCTTTCCTCAACAAAAAACATAGGCATGTTTTAAATGTAGTCATGGGGTTTCGGTTTCTCTATGCTTAATGAAACAAGAACAAACTTATTCTAGTTGTTATGAAGGCGTAAATGCCATTTCAGTTTTCTTGTGCCTAATGAAATAGAAGTAGACATACTTTAGATTTTTTAAGGCAGTAATGAGGTTTCAATTTTTCTCTATGCTTAAAGAAACAACAACAACCATATTTTAGATTTTTACAAAGGTAGTAATGGGGCTTCAATATTTTTGTTCTTAATGAAATCGCAACAAACTTATTCTAGTTTTTGTGCTAGAAAATAATGACCAGAGGTAAATACTTATAAACCAAATCGCACCAGATGGTATTCTTTGTGCTAGGAAAACAAAGACTAATGATCGTACCCCCTTTCAACACACCTCAATCTTGCAATTTGATATGCTTGTCTGGGACTAGTTCATACTCCCCTTAGCTCACATCACCTCTTGAAATTTGATTGCTTCCTAGGATTAAATATGTCCCCTATCTTTTTTTTCTCCCATTCTCTCTGTTTCTCTTTTTTTTCAAACCCTCTCTTTTTCCTCAGCAAAACAGGTTGACTCCCCTTCAAAGAGATATTTTCCTCCCTTATCTTTTCTATAGTCACACTCTGCAAAGGCATTCAATTTCCCACCTAGAAACCAAATATTTTCTTTCTGTCTTCAATGAATCACCCACTCCTCATTGCCATGACTCCCTTCTCTATTAGATTTTCTTGTCACTTAAATGTTTCACCATCTTCCTTCCACTTCAGCAAGGAGGACCAATAGGGAGGCTCATTACATCCCACCCCCTAGGACTAGGCTTACTCATGGAAGCTTGCAAACGCTAAGATGTAGCCAAAGGACACAATAGTCCATGAAACTCGATACAATCAATGGAAGCCAAGGAGAAAAGCCTCAACCATAACACTAGCAAACTACACATGCCCATAAGGTGCAATCTAGACATTACTGTTAGGTAACTGAATGATAAGACAATAACACAAGAACACTGCACTAGCATGGTATAGTGGCTAGGGTAGTGAACAGGGCCTATGACTATCTCTAGTAACCACCATTGGGGATAATAAGAGTACGCTCAGGCCTGTGAATCTAGGCGGAGTCAATACTCAGTACCTGCAACACTCCAAGTACATGTCAAGGTACCTGTGCATATACATACATCATACAACCAAAGCAACATCAATCATGTAAGCATGAAATCCATCATAAGTAATAATAATGTCCACATCATAATAGTATAAAGATTGCACATCACCGATGCCAATACAAAATAATAACAAGATGAATAATCCAAAACAAAGTATACAGTCATCCAAGTCCATCAAGATAAGAAAAACATTATACAAACATGGCCCAGTCATTACATCCCCTAGAAGCTTGCAAAAAGATATGGATAAAGGTCTCTCATCCTCACCACATCTTCTGAATATACTGAGGACTTACCATTAGGATCCCATTGGACCCTAACCTGCTCTATGTCCTGACCCCTGAGGGTCAACCTACAATGCTGAAGGATGCGTATGGGTTCCAAAGAAAGCTACCTGTCCGCCTCGACCTACAAAGTAGTCCAATCAAGAACATGAGTCACATCTAGAATATACTGTCTAAGAACTGAAACATAGAAAATATCATGAATGCGTGATAGACTCGGTGGTAGCGCAGGGCAATAAGCAATAGGACCAATCCTCTCAAGGATCTCAAAAGCTCCAAAAAATGAGGTAGCAACTTTGAGCCTTTCCCATAATGGATGGGGCTCTTCCATAGATGAACTCTTAGAAACACATGGTCACCCATTGAGAAGTGGCGATCCAACCTATGGGCATTGCTATACTTCCTCTGCCAATCTTGAGCTATAGACAACTACTCTCTAATTTGCACTACCTATTGCTCCATATCCTAAAGCATCTCTGGACCCAAAAGAACTCGGTCCTCTAAGCGATCACAACTCATCGGAGTACAACAGGGCCTACCATAGAAGGCCTGGAAGGGAGACATACCGAGAGAACTATGGTACCCATTGTTATAAGTAAACTCAACCAGGTATAACTAGTCCTCCCAATGAGACTGCTTATCAATAACATGCATCCAAAGCATGTCCTCTAAGACCTGATTAACCTCCTCCATCTATCCATCAGTCTCGAGATGGTATGCATAGCTAAAATTAAGATGAGCTCCCAAAGCATGCTAAAGAAAAGTCCATAAGGCTGAAGTGAACATTGGATCACAATCGTAAATGATCCTATGGGGAATACCATGCAGATGCATAATATCCTCCATAAACACTCGAGCTACGGATGCTATAGTGTAGTAAGATCTCATGGGTGAGAAGTGTTACACCTTGGACAACTTGTCCACTGTAACTATAATAGCATCATAACGGTGTGAAGACATAGGTAGTCCCACTATAAAATCAAGAGATATCATATCCCAATTCCATCTAGGGATGGAATGAGGCTGCAACAGTTTTGCTGGGTGCTTATGCTCTACCTGTCACAACCCACATTTGAATTTTGAAATCAAATTTAAATACTATTGTAATAATGTCACAACATTTGAATTTTGAATATTAGAAATTTGAAAACATAAAACATAAAATGTAGATTAATTTAAAAATATTAATTTAAAAAAATTGAGGATAAGATTATTATAATTGAGGATAAGATTAGCATTAAACAAAGAAGGTGGATGAAGCATTAGCATTAAACAAAGAAGGTGGATGAAGCATTATCAGTAAACAAAGAAGGTGGACGAAGCATTAGCATTAAACAAAGAAAATGGAGGGTGCATTATAATTAAAAAAACAAGAGTGGAGGATGCATGGATTTTCTATAAATTGCAAGGATTTGATGAAGAAGGGACTCATCCCTGGTTTGGGGAGTGCTGGAGAAGTCTGTATGAGCTCTCTCCTTCTTTATTTTGTTTTGTTTCTCTTAAATGACTAGTTCTTGAATTTTTGTTAAAAGATTTTAGTTTGTAATTGATATGTTGCAATTTAGTATTTGTGCTGAAGTTTTACTGCATGGCTCTTATGATCCTAGTTGTGATAGATTTGACATTAATTTTACTGCATGGCTCATATGTACTTGTTACAACCTTTACCAGTATCCTGCCAATTTCAATTTCTTGAAAAGTTTCATCACCTTTTCAACTATTACCGCACTTCTACCAAGGATCTTTTTAATTCCTCTATCTTTCACAAATCTCCTTACCACTTTAGCCTCAACACACCTACCCACTTCTGTGTAGATATTGGAGAGAAGAGTATAGTCACTGCGGCAAAAACCTATATTCGTATGTGATCTACAGACACCTAGAAAACACATCTGAACAATCACGTAGGTTTAATAGAAATCTTAATGATAAAGTTTAGGGAGTCCTCAAGATCGCCAGCACTATGTAGTTGTAATGCAATAAGGGTTACTCATATGATTGAAGTATGTACAATCTCATCCACAAACCTACACGCTGCATGCACCTAGAACACAAGCAAAGCCTACAATGTTAGGATGTGTTCTCGAGAGCTTCATTTTGGGAGCATCCCCATTTTGCGCTTATCCCCGTTTATGCTCAATGATAATATTAAATAAATGTTAATAGATCATCAAATATGAATAATGTCAATTATCAAATGACCTTTAAGAAGTGATAGGCTTCCTGAGTTGCTTAGTTCCAACCCTCCAATGCTACTAATATCGTTTGGCTGTTTATCAATCTCCATCACATCTCTCAGGTTTCTCTTCAAGCAATGTTCATTTCTTATCAGAATTCTTTCTTTTCCCAAGTATATATCAGGACATGTAACCGCAATTGCTTGAGTAGGACATATATTTATAACCCATACCACTTAATTATGTTGAATGTTTATACCCTGTTTCTAAGTGCCCATTTGGCACAGGCAGGGAGGACGTTGGCAAAGGTTAAGGATATTGGCTTAATGCCTGCCAATTGCATTTTGCTTGAAAGTTTCTAAAGCCTTTTCAATGATTCCATTTTTTCCAAATCAGCGATCATTGCATTCCACTTTATGACATCTCTTTGAGGCATTCTGTCAAACGGTTCACATGCCTAGTCTATGCTTCCACATTTTGCATACGTGTCTACCAGTGCATTTCTAAAAAAAATGTATCTGGTGAAATTCCTTTTTCAATTATGTTTTGATGAATGTCTATACTCTGTCTCAAAGCTTCCATTTTGGCATAGGATCTGACAAAAACCCCCCTCTGTTTTGCCTTGACGGACGACCATGGCCTGTTCGAAAGTTTCCATTTTGGCGTCCACAGGAAGGGTGCTGACCAAGGCATTGCTTATTCAAATTAATTATTAATAGATAACGTTTTCTAGATTTGGTCACTTCATCAACTGAAAGGAGTTGGCCAAAGCAGCTAGCAATGCCTGTCCAAACTTCCTCCCAATACGCCCAATGTAAATAGGAGATTTAGCAATTATTTTCAATAAGTCAATACACAAAATATTTTCAATAAGTAAATACACAAATGAGTCAAAATAGTTTTATTCAAATATTGTCCTTTGAATTGTGCTGCACAGAATTTGAATATAAAAAGAATGGAAAAATATTCATGCATTAATATTTTGGCATTTGTCAGGTTATTTGTTTGAGTTTGCACATTTATTTGTATGTATCTATTTTTGGCTTTTGTATATATATCTTCTGTAGGAGAGATTATTATCTAATTAGGTAGTATTTCTTGGTTGTGGTTTAGAAAGAAGTTGGGAATGAATAAATATAGGCTTATCTTCTTGATAAATTAGTCTGGTGGTTATTTGCCTATTAGTATTTAATAAGTTGGTGCTGTGGGATTATTATCTAATTAGGTAGTATTTCTTGGTTGTGGTTTAGAAAGAAGCTGGGAATGAATAAATATAGGCTTATCTTCTTGATAAATTAGTCTGGTGGTTATTTGCCTATTAGTATTTAATAAGTTGGTGATGTGGTCCCACTCTGGTGTGTGAGATATATTTTGTATTTCAAGATGAGTTTGTGAATGCAACTCTATAATTGCTGGGGGTGATTTTCTTATTAACATCTAATACATAAATGCTGAAATGAAATTACCATAGGGACTTACATAATTTTCCTGTACCGTATCTAATTCTTATTTTGATTTTTATGGTGGAATTGATTTACTTCTCCATCACAAGCAATCCTTACATCCTCAACAAATAGACCCTATCTATTGTACTTGTCATCTAGGGGATTTTCATCATGTCTATATGTGAAATTTTTAAAGGAGGAATTATTACCTTATCCTCCCTGTATCATAACATCTATGAGGTGTTTGATCAAAACCAAATAACTTAATCATGTTACCAATTGTAGGGATTGACATGAAACTATAATTTTCACTTATGAGTTTTAATAGGTTAGATAGAATTCTCCCTATCTTTTACTTAATATTGATGTAATGAATTAGACCATTGAAAATATATTTCATACTTAGCTACCTATGGAAGCACATCCTTTGAAATAATGTGGGAATCAATTATTGTACCTTCAACTTATATGAGAGTTTTCTTTGAATATAGCTCTGAGTTATCTGCTAGCATCAAGTGCATATGAACCATGTGTTTCTTGTGAATTCTATTATGCTATACGGTACACTTACCACTACAATGACACTATCACAATTATTGTCATGAAGCTCTCTAAAAGTAATGTGTAGTGAGATTGTAGAGTGAGGCTCTAATTTGTAAGGGGAGGAGGAAATCTCATGGTCACACAAATAGCATTGGTGAAGTATGATACCATGTAACAGTTCCCTTTGACTTGACCCTTGAAAACTATTGTTTCAATGTTGCTATTTAATCATGTCCCTATAAATTGGGATAACTTCCTTTTCCATAATCATGAGTAGGGGAACCTAAGATGCATTCAAATCTTAATAGCATCTTTCTCACAAATAGGGTCCATATTAAAAATCATTTCTTAATTATTGTATCATCTTAGATTGAAAGCTTAAGTATCCTTTCCAGTTTATGTTTACGAATAACTTGAAGTGAATTATTTGTATGAATAATCAGGAATGTGAAAGTATGAGTGAGTAATTTGGTTTGTGAATGTATGCAAAGACACCACATGGTTGAATCTTGTTTCTACTCTATAAATTGTTAGAAGAATCCTAAGAATTAGATAAATATGAATATGTGGAATTAGAATTCTAAGTATTAAATATAAAATTTGCTTGAGCTGCCTTGGTCGATAACACTCTTTTCATAATATAAAATTTTATAAATAATATCTGATTTATGAATTAGCAAGCTTGTTAAGTTTATCTGTTCATCAAAAGTCATATTGCTTCCCAAGGATTCTTCAGAATTTGTTCATATTGTATTAGGAATTGTATTTGAAGAACAAAGTTATCAGTTAACCCTAATTTTATGAGTGGTTGTAACACTATTAGTTTTGTATATGTACTATTATGTTGATATTGTTCTATATCAGAAAATGTTGTTTATTGACATGCGAGTGTAGATCAGGGAGGATATGTGAAATGTTAGATAGGGCAACTAGGCTGATCCAAAAATGCTATCTATCATATGCTTTCACCTCACCCTCGCAGATCATGGTGAAAGTACTAGGGAATCAGGAACGAACTTAGTCACGATAATTATCTAATTTGGCTTGGGGAAGCAAATTAGATTTCATGGGTAGATACCTTATAGGGATTCCTCCACACTAGGACTGACTGACAAACACCCCTTTAGGTGTTTGTGGTAGTGGACTAACTTCCGTCCCTATTTCATCGAGTAGGTGGCAGCCGATGAAGAACTGTCTGGGGTAGGGGATAACCCTAGAAAGGGCTGGGTACCCACTCAAAGTTACACCAAACATAGTGCAAAATAGAACTACATGTTCTCATTCCTCGCGTTAGTCACATCCTAAGGAGGGGGCCTTGATCCCGTGGATACAGGGTATGTAGGTAGTCTGGATGGTGAAGGATGCCCCCAGTAGTCCGGTCCCCTGGATGTAAGGTGTCCTACAATTAGCATCGTGATCTTAATTCTTTGAGTAGTGATTACTGAGTTGTGTTAACATGAGATTGTTAAGTTAATTTTGTGCAGATGATAAGGATACAGTTACTAGAGGAGAAGCAAGCTATCAAAAATGAATGCAGGATGTAATGCATGATTTAAGGTATGGACTGATCCATTGTTCTTCTAGGTTATCTTCCATAATGTACCTTCTCTCGTAATGTACTCTCTCTGCACTAGATTTAAAAATTGGTGATCTTTTTAGAACCTGATGATTCTAGGAAACTAAATTTCAAGTTTCATCGCATTACTATAGCATACATTAAGCACTTCTAGAAGAATTTCACATTTCCTACATCTGTCAGATCAAAATTTATATTCATTGGTATTTTTGAAATCAAGGTTTAATGTTATTTGATTTAGGATGAGTCGGGTCCTTACATGTGGTATTAGAGCTTTTGGTTCGGACACTAGGCCTGAAGGTCCACTAAACTAAAGCATGGTCAGAATTAAGACATAAGACTAATAGTATTCCCCCTCTTGCGATCTAATGATCATCCAGTTAATGATAAACATGGATAGAAACATGAAAAAGAAATGATAAGGTCATAAGTAAACTTTCCCTAGAAGGTGAAGTGGATAGCTTGATGACAGTAATGGTATGTGTAATAGGACAACGGTAGTTGTGTACATGACAACCGTAAAACTTGTGAAGTGAATATCATCTTCCGTGGCTAATTCCCCTTGTGGCACATCATAATCTTTTTAGAATGGCATGCCCTGGGTTGTATGGGGTTATATGACTATTCATTTGGATTTTGGATATAGAAGTATGATAAGGTTGCTTCAGGGTGTGTGGGGAATGCTTAACGTGACATGGCGATTATCATTGTTCTCTATGTGGTTTAAGACCATTGTACGATTCAGCTATTTGAGTGATAAAAGTCCACCAAGTTCTGTATTCCCCTTAGGTGGTCTTGTTGTAAGGCTACACGGTGCTTGTAAAGTGCAAATTTTATGAGATTGTTGCATTCTTTATTCTTGTGTTAAAGCTTTTCCTTAAGTGTTAAGCCGCAGTATTTTATTTCTTTATTTAAATTTTAAGATGGTCCTTTTACCTCAAGGACTTGTTCTTTGTTATCAGTTAACCCTAATTTTATGAGTGGTCTTAACACTATTAGTTTTGTATATGTACTATTATGTTGATATTGTTCTATATTAGAAAATGAGGTTTATTGACACGCGAGTGTAGATCGGGGAGGATATGTGAAATGTTAGATAGGGCAACTAGGCTGATCCAGAAATGCTATCTATCATATGCTTTCATCTCACCCTCGCAGATCATGGTGAAAGTACTAGGGAATTAGGAACGAACTTAGTCACGATAATTATCTAATTTGGCTTGGGGAAGCAAATTAGATTTCATAGGTAGATACCTTATAGGGATTCCTCCACACTAGGACTAACTGACAAACACCCCTTTAGGTGTTTGTGGTAGTGGACTAACTTCCGTCCCTGTTTCACCGAGTGGGTGGCAGCTGACAAAGAACTGTCTAGGGTATGGGATAACCCTAGAAAGGGCTAGGTACCCACTCATAGTTACACCAAACATAGTGCAAAATAGAACTACATGTTCGCATTCCCCGCGTTAGTCACATCCTAAGGAGGGGGCCTTGATCCCATGGATACAGGGTATGTAGGCAGTCTGGACGGTGAAGGATGCCCCCAATACTCAGGTCCCCTGGATGTAGGGTGTCCTACAATTAGCATCGTGATCTTAATTCTCTAAGTAGTGATTACTGAGTTGTGTTAACATGAGATTGTTAAGTTAATTTTGTGCAGATGATAAGGATACAGTTACTGGAGGAGAAGCAAGCTATCGAAAATGAATGCAAGATGTAATGCATGATTTAAGGTATGGACTGATCCGTTGTTCTTCTAGGTTATCTTACATAATGTACCTTCTCTTGTAATGTATTCTCTCTGCACTAGATTTAAAAATTGGTGATCTTTTTAGAACCTAATGATTATAGGAAACTAAATTTCAAGTTTCATCGCATTACTATAGCATACATTAAGCACTTCTGGAAGAATTTCACGTTTCCTACATCTGTCAGATCAAAATTTGTATTCATTGTTATTTTTGAAATCAGAGTTTAATGTTATTTGATTTAGGATGAGTCAGGTCCTTACACTACCTTCACCCGCTGGCACTCAAGACACGGAACCACAAAATTAGCAATATCACGCTGCATACCTGCCCAATGATACAACTGTCAAAGGTCAGCATGCATCTTTGTGACACCTAGATGAGATGAATAGGGTGCATGATGGGCCTCTAACAAAACCAAGGAATGAAGATCATCAGAATCTGGAATAAAAATATGACCAAGATGTTGCAAGAGTCCATCAAACTCAAGAGACAACCCTACAAACCTGCCCTCAAGGACTCTCCCAGACTCAATCTCTGTTCTCACCTCCTAATACCAAGTATCACTAGGAAGTGACTCCAAAATACGGTTCCGCAAATCCACTCCAAGGGA
Source organism: Cunninghamia lanceolata (assembly GCA_027924645.1). Lineage (NCBI taxonomy): Eukaryota > Viridiplantae > Streptophyta > Pinopsida > Cupressales > Cupressaceae > Cunninghamia > Cunninghamia lanceolata. The sequence goes on along the minus strand of BSBN01000809.1, from coordinate 40,373,835 downwards.
CAAAACTAAAATCTCATGTCTCCTCCTGCTCAAGGCATCCGCAACAACATTCTCCTTACCTTGGATGTAGTGAAGCTAGAAGTTGTACTCATAGAGGAACTCCATCCAACAGTGCTGCCAAGCATTCAAATTCAGCTGAGTGAAGATATACTGCAAACTGCGATGATCACTATGCAACTCAAACTGATGTCCCAAGAGGAAATGTCTCCAATGCATAAGTGCATGGACGACAGCCGCTAACTCTAAATCATGGGTGGGGTAGTTCATCTCATTATCCTTGATCTTACGGGACTCATATGTAATCACTCGTCCCTCCTGCATGAGGACTACCCCCACACCCTCTCAACAAAGCATCCATTCACACTACAAAATCATCTATAGGATATGGCACTACCAAGATAGGTGCACTAGTCAGCCACTCCTTGAGAGCTTGAAAAGCTAACTTACACTAATCTGACCACACAAACTTCTTCCCTTTCTATTGAAGAGAAGTGATGGGATTGGCTACCCGAGAGAAATCTCTCACAAAACAACGATAGTAAACCACCAATCCCATGAAACTACAAACCTCAGCCACATTCCTCAGTGCTAGCCAATCCACAATTTCCTGAATCTTAGAAGGATCCACTAAGATACCCTCTCCTGAGATGATGTGGCCCAAATATCTCACTTTAGTTTGGAAGAGCTCACACTTCACCAAATTGCCAAACAACTGATTATCTCGCAAGAACTGCAAAACTTGCCGCAAATGGCCTTCATGCTCCTCCATAGTCCTTGAATAAATCAAAATATCATCAAGGAACATGAGAAAAAACTAGTCAAGATAGGTGTGAAACACCCCATTCATCAAACTCATAAAAATTGATGGAGCATTGGTCAACCCAAAAGGGACAACCGTGAACTCATAAAACCCATAGTGTGTATGAAATGTCATCCGATGAATGTCTGCCTCATGAATGCAAACCTGATGGTATCCTGACTTCAGATCTATCTTGGAGAACAACTTCGCTCCCCTCATCTAATCAAACAAATCATCTATTCGAGGCAATGGGTAATGATTCTTCACCGTCACTTTGTTCAATTGGCAATAATCAATGTACAAATGAAGAGATCCGTCCTTCTTCACGAAGATGACAAGCACTCCCCAATGGGATACACCAGGACAAATGAAACCCTTCTCTAGTAACTCCTCTAACTGCAACCGCAACTCACTCAACTTCTGAGTAGTCATGTGATATGATGCCCAAGAAATAGGCTCCGTACCAGGAATGAGATCAATACAAAAGTCTATGTCATGCTTAGGCAACATACCTAGAATATCACTTAGAAGACATCTACAAACTCCTGAAGAATAGGATGATCATCAAGAGATACCTCTCGAATCCCACCCTCAGCAAGATCACTAACTAAAATAGCGAACATCTGACAACCTTGCCGCATGGCACTCTTCAACTGCATAGCTGAAATCACACGAAGAGAAATTGGTCTCTGAACCCCAACTCAACATGCTCTCCAACATCATCTACACACTAAACCAACTTACACCGACAATCTATACTAGCCAGATGGGTCTCCAACCAATCCATGCCTAACACAATCTTGTAGGACCCCAAAGGAAACACACGGAGATCTACTGTGGTAGTGAAGCTGCCCAAATCCAAAACACAACCACAAACAAGGGAGTCTACAACCACCTTGGATCCAGTAGCTAAGTCAACCTATCAACCACATCTTGCCTTGCCACCATGAGTTCACAACACTCCACGAGAGAAGGAGAAATGAAAGAATCTGAAGCTCCTAAATCAAACAAGATAGATGTGGTAACCCCACATAACACACCTGAATACTTGACCATGGTGCCCTGACGCTCAGCCTAATAGTTATCAACCACCGCAAAAATTCTATGTGATCTGCCAGAATCACCTACTATAGGCTTTGAAGTAGCCTATCTCTGACTAACTCTAGTCAATGATCTCTAAGGACACTCAGCAGCTATATGACCATGCTGCCCACAAGCACAACAACCACCCCTGCCAAAACCTTGGCTCGAAAATGGTGCACATGATTGCTGGGTCCACCACCCCTAGAACTCTATTGTGCACTCTAAAAAATATGTGTCAGACCACTCTATTGCCTACTCTGAGAATGATGACACAGATGATCTCTAGAAAATGGGGTACCAGGATTCTATCCACTCTGCTGAGACTGAGTAGGCCTATGCCTCTGTCACTGACTAGATCTAGGAGGTGCATAGTGAGATCTATATGGTCTAGCTCCCTGAGACTGTGTATCCTGAGAAACTGATCCTAAGGGAGGGGTACTACCAATCTAAACACTTGCCAGACCACCAAAGCCTCTAGTCAAATTATCCTCTATCAACCTTGCCTTCTCCACAATGATCTCTAAGGTCTTCAGCTCAAACACACGGACACCACCATTGATACGGGCATTAAAGCCCCTGATGAAATGTTGTACTAACATTGGCTTGTCATCAGAAATGCTAGCATACTACTTAAGCTCAAAGAAATAGTGTTCATACTGATCTACCGTCATAGTCAACTGACGAAGTTCATGGAACTCTTTAGCACATCTCTGTCGATATTAGTCTGAAAGAAATCATGCATGGAACCTCTCTAAGAATAGTCCCAAAGAAACAAAAGTAATTTCTAGGTGAAGCTTCTATTCATCTACTCTCCACCATGTAGATGCAAAACCTCTAAGATGCATAATGGCACATCGAGCTCTAGTATTGCTACTATAAGGATGCATAGTAAAGCATCAATTGAGATCGATTAACCAAGTCTACCCCAGTACCTATACCAGAACCATCAAAAGTAGGTGGATGAGCTCTAAGAAGATGCCTCATGTGACCTATAGTAACATTGTCTCCATCCACCCTATCCCTCACAACAACTTCTCTCAAATGATCTGGACTACAGGAACACTCACACTTAGCTCCAGCATCCTGACTATCCTAACAAGAAGGGTGTGACTACGCCTCATGAGATACTTCCTGACGAGGTCCTAATCAGTCCATAATCTGCTATAAAAGAGCTAAAACCTAAGCCACCTCCAGCCCTTCGGCTTCATTCTCAAAATGCGGTTCCTCCTGACGCTCACCTCGATTACCTTGATTGCCCTGATTGCCCTGATCAGCATTACATCAGGTGCTATGTCGAAGAACAGTGGCTATACCTCTAATTCTACCTCTGGCTCTGCCCTAGGAGGCATCCTAAAGGAAGCAAAGAACACATCAAAATAGATCATCACAAGGATGACTGATACACCATACTAAGGCATCAAGCATAACAACAAGACTATAAAATAATTTTAACAAGCTCATGCCACACATGCCAAACACAACAAAACATAGAAGGCTCAAGTATGCTAGAGCTCCTAGTGTGTGAACATGGGCTCTGATACCATATGTAACATCATGCTACGTAACCCCTGAAAGGTAAGAGCCAAAAGAGGACAAGATAATTTTTTTTTGACATAAGTAGATAACATACACATGATGCAATTGTCGATTTGATAGATTGATAGCATTCATGGCCAAGTATGGCCGAATGTGCAACCCGAAGGAGAGGACTAATTCACCCTCTAGAGAAAACATTAAAAAATACATTCATTTTAAACACCAAAGCAAATGTTCCTAATCCCATATCTAATATAAACATTAATCCATAAGCATCATAGTATAAGAAGATTCGATACCCACATTAGAATCTTTAAACCAAATAACAAACATCTCATTTCTTCTCATTAAATTCAATTATTACAACTTCTCTCTTAAGAGAGTACAATTACATAAATGCATATAGAATTACAATGATATATTCTAGAATGTGATACAACTACAATAACATAGTCCTGAATATGATACAATGATTGAAGAAGTACAACAGTTGATAAAGTAATAGAGAGAGAGAGGACATCTCCAATCTGGTGCTCCAATAACCTATTCGCCGGTCCCCAATGGTGGTGGCAATGCCTCCCAACCATGTGGACTCATAAGAGACCACCCCACCATGCTCGGAGATAGTCACAAGGCCCAAATGAAAAAACAACAAGGGGGTACAAGATGGCCAACACTCACATCAATCACGGAGCAGACACGGAGAATAATGCATATAGCCAAAGTCATAACATAGTTGTACTCGTCTAAATCATAGGTCGGTTACTACTCATGACTACTAAGGTGCTAGATACTAGAGTGTAATCAGATGGAGTGTCATCATGCGTTCTCGAAGGGATGGCACCACATGGAACCAAGTATTCCTCTCATACAAATGAGGAGAGTCAATCATGCCTGAATCGACACCCCATAGATGGATTACTCGATGTCCCACAGACGGATAGGCCTTCGCATTGCATCCTTAGCATTTACAAGTGCTCAAGGCCATGCATGAGGGCTAATTATCTTATTATTGTTTTTTACCCCAATGTTTTAATTTTAGTTATCACTTGTTACTGTAACTCTACTACTAGTTCCCCTAGCAGCCACTTATGGGCCCCGGGCCCATAGAGAGCCACTCCAAATGACCACTCTAATGCCTAGACCTTGTTCATCTCATTTGAATAAATGAGGAATCCAAAAAGACTAAAAACACTGAGTTCTAACTTTAAAATAGTAAAGATGAAAAATATGATCCACAAGACCCAAACTCTCGTGGACTGTGTAATTTGTTGAAAATGGCCTTTTGCTAGTTAGATCAGTTGTGTAATAACTCCAGTGACCCCAATTTGGTCATGATTCACAAAGGTATGCATAGATAATAGAAAAAGCATGGCAAAAGGCATTGCAAGTCTTCTCACAGCTTATTTTGCATATTGTCTACCACTTTTAACATAACAAAAATAGGAATGTTTAAGATAATAACAAAATGGAGATCTTAATTTTCCCTCCTCTAGAGATTTCCTTTAGATCCTTGAGTTGCGTGACCGATATTCTTAATCATAAATTATGTAACCAAAGTTTAATGCACAATATAGGTCAATAAAACTAAGGTATTTTAGTGCCATAACATTCTTTCACTCAAGGTCGATGGTATCCACAAGGCTGGTGAATCCACGTTGTCCATAAGCAACCATGGATATTGACAGAGCCCAAAATAAACTATAGATTAGCGCCATGATATATACTCATTTCACTACCATAGTAGACTACCCAATTCTGTAGCGTAGCCCTCTTGTATGGGATTCTTTTAATGTGATGCCTTCCCACTATATAATTGGGCTGTGCATCCCCCCTTGTATCTTCTTCCTTACATGGTGTCAATGTTTAATCTTTCCTCAACATAAAACACAGGCATGTTTTAAATGCAGTCATGGGGTTTTGGTTTCTCTATGCCTAATGAAACAACAGCAAACTTATTCTAGTTGTTATGAAGGTAGAAATGGGGTTTTGGTTTTCCTGTGCCTAATGAAATAGCAGAAAACATACTTTAGATTTTTGAAGGTAGTAATGTGGTTTCAGTTTTTCTCTGTGCTTAAAGAAACAACAGCAACCATATTTTAGATTTTTACAAAGGCAGTAATGGGGTTTCGATATTTGTGTGCTTAATGAAATCGCAATAGACTTATTCTAGTTTTTGTACTAGAAAAATAATGACCAGAGGTAAATACCTCTACACCAAATCACACTAGATGGTATTCTTTGTGCTGGGAAAACAAAGACTGATGATCATACTCCCCTTTAGCGCACCTCAATCTTGTGGTTTGATATACTTTCCTAGAACTGGTTTGCACTCCCCTCAGCTCACCTCAGCTCTTGCAATTTGATCGCTTCCTGATTAAATCCTTCCCCTGTCTTTTTTTCTCCCATTCTCTCTGTTTCTCTTCTAGTTTTAAACCCTCTCTTTTTCCTCAGCAAAATGTGTTGACTCCCTTGAAAAGAGATATTTTCCTCCCTTATCTTCTCTGCAGTCACGCTCTAGAAAGGTATTCAATTTCCCATATAGAAACCAAATATTTTCTTTCTATCTTCAATGAATCACCCACTCCTCATTGCCACAATTCCCTTCTCTATCAGATTTTCTTGTCACTTAAATGTTTCACCAACTTCCTTCCACTGCAGCAAGAAGAACCAAGAGGGAGGCTCATTACAATGAATAAGCTTCTAGGTGTTCCTTGATCTCTATTTATGGTTCTGTTCCTCAAGTTGTATTTTCTTTTAGCCTACGCCACAACAATGATTGTAAGAGTCCTTTTCTCTTCTTCGGTTGGTTTCCTTAACTAAAATTGTGGCATTGCATTAGGTATATAAGCGGTTTCTTCATTATCATCTTCTTGATTGGAAAAAATTTCCTACTGACCCATATTGACATTGTAATCTGATTACTCACATCATATTCAAACCCATCTTCTTCAAAGGATGAGTATTCTTCATCAATTTGATAGGGTCTCATCCCTAACATGTTTATAGTATGATCATCCCTCTCCTGATCATAAGATATTCCATTTTATTGTAAGGACTATGCTACTACACAATATTCAAGTGAATGTGGTAAGTTGCATGCTAAACACCATGGAATATTTTCTACCACATGTGTCCCATGTTTTTTTCAAGGGATCAGGGGTGTCCTTACTATAATTATGTTTTTGATTGTTATCCACAGGGCTTCCATCCTTCCAATTAGTATTGTAGGGCATATCATGTAACCTAGGCCTTTCATTCCTATAATAGTTTGTCTGCCTAGTTTCATGATCATTAGAATTTTGTGGGATTCTGATATTATCCCTTTTGCTAAGTTTTCCAGTAGCTCTTCTATTATTTTCAATGTTCACAGCAACCTTTTGAGCTTCTGCAAGGGTAATGGGAGCTCTATTTCAGAGTTGATACCCAGTTTTAAGATCAAAGGCTTTTAGGTACAAGGCCAGGGCCATAACATCTAGGGGTTTTGATTCACGTAAATTTTTATGGTATAGTTTTGAGAACCTCTAGTTGAAATCTACCACTAATTCATTGTGGTTCTTTTGGATGCCTATTAATTCATGCAAGGAAAAATTTGGGTCACACTAATTTCCATATTGTTCTTTAAACTGGTCTTTAAAATCTACCAAAGAACTAATCAAGGCATTGAGCAAATTCTTATACCAATCCCTAGCATCTTCAATCAGGGATAACATAAATAACTTCATGAGGACATCTTCATACTATACATCAAAGTTATCCATAACTATCTCAAAATTTCTTATATATTCTTATGCTAAAATAGCATGATTCCCAAAAAAATTTAGGAGTCCATTCCTCAAATCATTACTAATTAGATCTAGACAGATTTGATATCTAGATAAATCTAGTTGCATGTATCTATTTATGTTCAAAGGTCCTTGTAGGTAAGGATTTTAATTATGTTGGTAGTGTTGATACTGAGGGCCTTGTTGGTATTGGTGGTGAGGTACATGTTGTTGTATATTATGGTGAGGGTATACACTACCTTGCACATTTTGTTGAGGTATGTAATGTTGGTGAGGTGGGACATACTGCTGACCAGGAGGTAGGTAGGTGTTAGCCATAGTTTGGGAAGTTGTAGGAACATTTTGTGATTTGGGGATTTGTGGTGGAATATTTTGCTATACATAATTTGTGTTGTTTGGATTTCCTACTGCATTGTGAGGTGTTTTTGAAACCTTTGGACCACTTATATTCTGGTACATTACCCTTGTGAATTACTTGTATTGGTAGGCATGCCTTGCTTGTGGGGTGGTATATATTTTGAGCTACTTGTTGTACATCAAGATTTTATCTGTTGTAACTCTTGTTTTGTTTGTTCTTCCTCTTCCTTTAGTTTGGCTAACCTGAGCTCTTCCTATACTTTTTGTAGATTTTGTTGTACCTCCTCAGTAGTTCATGTGCCTTCTAATGTACTAACATGAGTCTATGTGGATGCCATCTTGAACGTCTTCACTCTGTTGAAGTGTCATTCTATAATCATAGTCTCTTTGGATATTTATCCTTTCTTGTTCAAGCCATGCCTCAAATTCACTCTACTTTTGAGGGTCATCTTGAAAATGGTGAACAATGTTACTTAAGTTGTTTTGTTCAAGATAGGAGGACTAGCCCCTTGATGGAAATCCTTCATAAAATTCTGATCCGTGTAGAGGATCAAAACTATTGTGTGTTGTGAGAGGTTGTTCTGATGTAGTTTCTTGAGCACTATGGTTATTGTTTTGTGTGCCCTCTGGCTGATTTGATGTTCCTCCATTCTTCTTAGCACTGGCCTTTGAAGGTGGGGGATATTGCTTATTTTTCCACTTCTTACCATCTTTCTTTAGACTTCTCTTTTGCAAGGACCTTCTACCCTCCATGTTATGAGAGACTGTAATACTTTGGTGCCTTAAAATGTAATCTTTCTAATTTGATACTCAATTTATCATTCATACGTAATGTGTCTGGGATATTTGTTTAGAGTTGCCACTTCTCTTAGAGAGGAATGATTTTATCTTCTAGGTTTTTCTCCACCAACAGAGCTATGATTCTTTATTTCTTGACTCTATTATGATGATCTTCTACCAGATTTTCTTAGGTTTATCCCTAGTAGAGTCGCCAAATCTATTGGTTCCCAAAATTATAGATTGTAAACCCTTAGAGTATGCTAGGTTCTATGGTCAGGTTTGACAATGTTTTGTCCAATGAACGTAGTTAACCAATGTGCTTTAGAACTCCCTGATCTTCAAGCTCTTTTAGACCTAGGCGGATGTACCTTGATAATGAAATAGATTTAAGGGTTGTATGTACTTTGACTATAGAAATCTATTTATTAATGGCATGTGAGTGTGAAATAGATATCAAACTAATAGCTAATCCTACTTCTAATGTTTGAAATTTAAATATGTGAATAAGTGGAGTATTGTTTTGAAGTGAGTGAGATCATTGCCTAGTCCTATTGGATAAATGGAGTCAAGATGTGTATAATATGTGGATCCTCTCTCTTAGCTGAACTCTAACTACTCGACACTTTTGGATGTCTATACTTTGTACAAACATGCAAGTTTTTCAATTATCAGGCTCTTCTTACAAATCCCAGTGATATCTTCCTAAGTTATTGTGATTTTTGAAAGGACTTTTAATTCTTGTTTGAAGGAAACTAGTTGAGATGATTGATTTAAAAGGATTTTAATTTTGGGTAGAAACTAATTAAAATGAATCTCTTAAGAGGATGTCAATTCACTTCTCACAAAAACTAATCAAGAAAATAACATAGAGGCAGCAAGTGTCTTGACAAATTAAATATATTTTGGATACACTTAATTTGAATAACAGAGAAAGACCACTTTGGAGACAGTAGGATAACATATACAAATTAATATCAATAGAACAATTCAACACCAGAAATTGGGCCACCAATTTAAACTTTCTTCTCCATTAGATTGCTTCAAAATTCATATCAAAAGTTTTATTTGCATTCTATTCTATGAGTATGGCTAGATGCTAAGATTATGATGATATCTTTTAAAACTTGGTCATGGTTTCCCTTATATATGGGAAGCAACAAGCTTCAGGTCGTTATGTCTAAAGTAGTGACTTTTCATTTACATTTTGATGAACATGACTAAAACCTTAACAACTGTAATTAACAAAGACAAAAATGAAATCCACAACAATCATAATACCACAATCCATTAGTGTCCATAAGGAACCCATGACCACTTAAGATCTGTTCAAAGTCCCTTCTCCATGATGGAGTATCCAATTGTAAATGATTTCAATAAAGCTTCTGACTCCAATGCTACTCGAGAAATGAACATGTTGATCCTAGATGGATGATCGATATATTCCTGGCTAGCAAAAGTATCTATAGTAGTGATTATATCTTTCATAACAAACTCCAAAGTGAAAATTTTCTCTAACTACACATGCATATTTTCCAGCACCACTGATTCATCATTAACTTTGTCAAGGGCCATTGCTTTATTGAAGGGATAAATTTCCTTGTCCTGTCGATGTATATTTTTCTCTTCAATGAACTTTACTGCTTACGTGACATCGAAGGGACTCATGAATCACTCATCCCAATAATCTATAATCTCTTTGATTCTTCAAGTGTGTAAGTTAGGATTCGTCCCTTTGACCTTTTATTGTCACTTTGATACCTTGATGAATCATGTCCAAGAGATGTTTTTTTGGGTTTCTTGAGTGCTGAGGTGTATTTTCTATGAAAGTTGAGTCATAGTTATTAAAATATTTATGTCCCTCTATAGTCTAGTTCTCAGGTTATCAAAGAGACCCCAAAACATTATCCTCTGATATGCCACAGTGTCTTCGATAAGACTTCAGTCAAATTATCAAAGGGAAACTAAAATGAGTTCCTTCAAAATGATATTCTCTCCTCGATATTGTCCATACTGCTTCTTCGAAGGGACCTTAAAATGAATTCCACCAATATAGTGTAGTCTCTTTAACATGACCTTTTTCATTTGTGGGTAGGGTGATGAATGTGAATTTGTTAGGGTGATGAGTTATAGGGCAGATAAATGGAGTATTTCGAATGAGAAAAACTTTAAAATGACATGTTAGGTGATAGGATTTTGGTGAAGAAATGGATTTTTTTGTGGAAAATTTTAAGCTAATTTTTAGTTCTAACAGGTCGTACAAGGGTTTTACAACCTTGATATCAAAAAATTCTCAGATGTTCTTGAGCTTCATTTTAGAATGTTGACAATTGACCTTAGGCTTTTTGGGCCTTTTGAGCATAATTGCAAGGTTTGTTTTGACCCAAAATGCTCTAAAATTGTGGCTACATATTAGATTTGAAAAGAAATACCAGTTTCAAACTATTATAGATTCGGCCTCTGATATCAAAATTTGATAAAACAAAAATTAAATCTAACTTTCTTTGCTACTTCAAATTCAATCGTGATATCAATTTTGAATCATGATGCCCTACATGAAATATATTAACTAACACTCTCTTTATAGAACAAAGAGAATTGTAGATTTGGAAGCTATATTAACCAAAGTACTAAGAATAATTAAATATATAAATAGCAATGGCACATGAAAGGATCACTAAAATCTATAGAATACTCCATGTGCAATAAATTTTTTTTTAGAAAGGAAGGCTTAGGCTTATATGGTCAATTAACTACCTAGGTAAGGAAAATATTTAATAGTTGTAGTTTGAAATTTTAATTAATATATTATTTTTTAAAAATAAAATAAAATAAATGCTATAACCAAAATACTAAGCATAAATAAATATATAAAGAGCAATGGCAATGAAAGGGTCACTAAAATCTATAGAATACTCCATGTGCAATAAAATTTTTCTTTTAGAAAGGAAGGTTTAGCCTTAAATGGTCAATTAGCTACCTAGCTAAGGAAAAATATTTATTAGTGGTATTTGAAATTTTAATTAATATATTAGTTTTTAACAATAAAATATTTAAATAAATGCTATAATCAAAATACTAAGAATAATTAAATATATTTAAATAACAATGGCACATGAAATGATCACTAAAATCTATAGAATACTCCAATAACATTAATTTTTATCTATACAAATAATATATCATTATTGTACACATCCCAAATATATACTATGATCATGAAAATTGTACCTCTATATATGCACAACCTCTTATAGACATCTCTACTATTATGAAAAATTGTAACCCTATTATATCCTTAAAGAGGACAATGTATATTGATTGCTGTGAAGAGATGAAGAGACAAAGCTGATCATACCTTGCGTAGATCTCATAGTGATTGGAATTAAAAGTTTTTTTCTGAAGAGTTACAGTGAAACATTTTTAGTTTGAAAGGTACTAAATCTTCAAACTTAAAAAAAAGTTTATTAAGTATGGTTTCAATTAGGTGATTGGATTTCCTATATCTAATATTTCACTATACTAAGTTTTAGATCTTTCAGAACTATCTGATTTGTATAATTCCATCAATTTTCTTGGATCTAAACTTATTTAGTTTTAAATCTCTCTTAGAACTATCTGATTTGTGCAATTCCATCAATTTTTTTGGATCTAAACTTATTGACATTTTGCTAGCTTGGCTCAATCTTTTGCTTGTTATGTCAAATGTTTTTTTTAAACCCAGGGGGTATCCCCGCGACCTAGCCCGACACCCAACTGAGGCGAGCTGAGGCTGAGACTTATCCCCCTGAGGATGCACCCACTCACTCACATAACCAATGCATCTTAGAAGCAGGCCCTCAGAGTTGAACCCATTGTTATGTCAAATGTTATACTCCATTTTTATTCATTATTATGTTTTCTTTGTGTTTTATCCTTTCCTTTTCATTGTCTGCACATATTCATAAATTAGGGTTTTCCTATTTTTGCATAGTAATATTAAATCCTCCCACCGGGCCATTGCGTTATCTCAGATGTTAATGTCAACATGTTTTACATTTAAAGATTAACCCATCTAATTTGCATAATTCCATCAATTTACTTGGATCTAAACTTATTGATTTCACCCTTTTGGCTTCACTCAATCTTTTACTTGGATCTAAACTTATTGATGTTATGTCAAATGTTAAACTCCATTTTTATTCATTATTATTTTTTCTTTATATTTTATCATTTAAATATTGACCCATTTGATTTGCATAATTCCATCAATTTCCTTGAATCTAAACTGATTCAATCTTTTGCTTGCTTTTTTATTATGGTAAGTTGCAAAAGCCCTATCAAAAAAATAGGCCAATAGGCCACCAACAATCAAACATCTTTTGCTTGTCATCTCAAATGTTAAACTCCATTTTTATTCATTATTATTTTTTCTTTGTATTTTATCCTTCCCTTTTTCATTGTCTAGACATATTCATAGATTATGGTTTTCTTATTTTCACATGCTAATATTAAATCCTGGGGGCATTGTGTTATCTCATATATATTATTTATTTATCATGGTCTTAATTTTCTTTACTGGATATTCTATTTTAGATATTGATGAGGGATTAGGCTAGATTTCAGATGTTTTTGATTACATCAAGCGGCAAAAACAAGGGGCCAAACCCTTAACAGAGATTATATAAGAAAAAGCACAGGCTTAGAAAACAAAAAGAGCCTGGAAACAAAACCCAGGAAACACCAGCTAACAAACAGCAGAAAGTAAGCAACAACAAAAAACCAGCAACCAGGCAGCTAAAGGCACACTAGGACAGAGAGTCCTCCCAGTCATTAGCAAGCAGTTCAAAGATTTTGTCTAGCTCCTGAGTTCTGTCATTGTCGGTTCCGTGGGAGAAAAGTTGAATATCCTGCAAAAGGGTTAAGTTGATCATGGAAGACCTGCACAGCATGCGAGTAATGAACTTACAAAGAGTAGACATCTTGAGTTGCAGAGCCACCATCTTGTCCTTTAACTGAGTCACTTCAGCAAAGAGAGAGCTACTGTCCCTACCCTCATTCACATTGTCATTCTCAGCAGTAGCCCTAACATCATCCTCTCCAGGGACAGACTGACTATTCGCTTCCACCTCTTCAGCACCGACAGAGTCTTGGTCATTAAAGTTCCCCTCTCCTTCGCCAGTATCATACTGGGCCTCCACAGGGCTCTGAATGTTAATGTTGCTATGTTTTACATTTAAAATTTAAAGATTGATCCATTTCATATATTGATGCTTATATATTTTAGTGTTTGGCTAATTTCATATGTTGAAGATAATATTTATATTATGTCTAAAAAAAACTCTTATGAGTAATACCATAATATGGTTTTTTAGGATATTGAACAATATCAAAATGTGTTGATAGATTATTCTATAATTTTATTCAAATAAATGTATTGCAATAGATGGTAATCACTAAGTAATACCATAATCTGTTTTTTAGGATATTGAACAGTACCAAAATATATTGATAGATTATTTTATAATTTTATTCAAATATATGTATTGCAATAGATGGTAATCACTAAATAGTAATACCAGTTATTCAGAGTTAAGTAATTGCCAAACGAAATTTCTATAGTACCTCATAATAGATGAGATGATCTAATTTTCCTTAACATTTCATTTTTTAACATTTTTAACCCCTTTGAAACATTACTCCAAGGTTGAGACTCTTCTATTTATTTGTTTTTTTTTTGGAACCACCAAAGTTCAAGGCCCTGTAAACTTCCTATCAAAAAAATTTTCTAAACTGGTGGTGCTTCTTATAACCTGTAAACTTCCCATCAAAAAAATTTCTAAACTGGTGGTGCTTCTTATAATCTGTACAATATTATAATAAAATAATAATAATTCAGTTTTTGTCCAATAACCTGTACAATATTATAAAAAACAATAACAATTCAGTTTTTGTCCACGCTGATTTTGTTTTCTTTACTTTATAATAAAACAATGATAATAGTGATGGATATGCAAGATATAATCTCAATATCATATTTACAAATTGTATATACCCAACTTATTGACAGTCACTAAGCTATGGATTCTAATGTTAAATTCATATCTGTGCCCTCTATTGCAGAATACTACCAGAAGATGGATACCACACAAATGCCCTCCATTTGGTTTGACCCAAGAAGTTCAGCCTACCGTGGGGTTACTAAGTGTGTTCATACGTATATTTTGTTTCCCATATAATATTTCCAAATAAAGTGCTAGTTTTAAGTAACATTATGTGGGACTCAATGCAGGCATAAATGGACAGGGAAATATCAAGCCCAATTTTGGGACAAAAGCAAAAAGACTAGGAACCCCAAGGGTAAACTAGGTCAGTTTTTATAAATTTATACTGTAATTAGTTATAAATTGAACACCTTTCTTTTTACAGGCCAAAATGGGCTCTAGTACCTATCAAAATCTAGTGTGGTTAGAAGGTTGTTTTTATAGTTTCAATGGTTTGAAACAATATCTCTGAGATTTCTTTGATAGTCTTCTTTTAAAGATGTGTAAGAATTTCATAACCAAGTGTTATGTATAGAAACAAGGTCTCAAATATATTAGTTTTTATTGTCTTTATTTGAGGCTAGAAACAAGTTCCTTTTTTTAATGTATCTATTGAACAAATATGTTTATTTCATTTGGATACTAATTACAGTAATTTAACTGTCTTCTTGTGATTTCTAAATTCTGGATTATGACTGGATTCTCCAGTATATATCGGTAAGCAGATACATCTATTAAGTGATTCGAATTCATAGTCTCTCTGAAGTTCTAGATTTATAATCGAACTGTTTATTGATGTACTTTTGAAGTTCTAGATCTATAATCGAACTGTTTATTGATATACTGTAGGCATCTATGATGGAGAAGAGAAAGCAGCCAGAGCTTACGATCTGGCATCTCTCAAGTATTGGGGTCCATCAGCTGAAACAAACTTTCCGGTATAATTTTATATATATAGTTTCATAGCTATTCTAGAATGTATTGTGTGTCTACCTCAAGAAATGTTTGTTTTACAAATATCTTTGGCGATCATTCTATTTTCTGAGATTCCACTTCCTCTCTCATAAAATGCTTAGCATGCTATTGTATAATATTTGGTTTTCCTATATTTAATGCAGGTTAAAAACTATGAGAGAGAGTTAAAAGACATGAAAAACATGTCAAGGCAAGAATATGTTCAATTTATAAGGAGGTATTTGGGTTTCCTACCATATATGCATCCATAGAGGTTAATTTTGAAAAAAAAATTATAATAGATCACAGACAGGTACTTGTGGACCTATGCCAGAGTTTAGTTCTTAATTAAGATTTTATTGAATTTAATTTTGCAGGAGTAGTTCTAGATTTTCTAGGGGCAAATCAGTCTACCGAGGAGAGACAAGGTTTGAATTTAATTTACTTAGATGAACTTATAGACTTATCTTAAAGATTAGTATGCTTCACTGCGATAAGTTGATGTATAGAAATGCCAGCATTGACACAATGTAGCTCTACAATCCCGATGATATAACTTGGCAGGAACAAAGATGATGGAAGGTGGCAGGCAAGTATTTGTAGAGTTTCACGGAACAAGGCACCTATGGCACCTACTCATGGACTAGTAATGGGAGATTCCTCTACTCCATTCATTGATACTCAAGAAGGATTAGTTGCTTCAAAGACACCAGCCTCTGAAAACATGCTGTGTCTTGGTACATGCACAAGAAGCATAGTCTGCTCTCCCGATCAGCCCTCAGGTATTGTGAGAGTTGATTGTGAGAATGTAATACCTGACAGCAGCTGGATGGCATCCTCTCTTCGGGATCCAGAAAGTAAGTGTAATGCACAACCAGCATGTCAAGCTCCTCTGATATTCAATATCTGGAGTGATATAAGGATGTGAAGATCTTGGTATTTTGAAATAGGATTTTAGCACTTTCTATCCATGCTACTTGTTTAACACAATAATCTCTGTGCCTTTCAGACTATGGATAGTCCTCAGACAGTGTAATAGGAACTTCTATTATCATGTCTTTTACATTTTCAAGACTAAGGCTTTGTCCTTGGGAATATATCCAGTCTTGGAGGAGCTTGTTGAAATATTAATTTCTCCCACCATAATGCATTAATATGTCAGTTTTTAAAGCTGAGTCTAAATATAGGTTATTGCATGTAACTATTTTGTAACCATTCTACAGGTGTAAATGCATTCCATATTTATGCTTATTTTTAGACTAGACGATTTTTATTTATTGTTCTATTTTGGGGGCTGCAATGTTTTTAAAAATGATTGCCCTGTGCTTTTGTAATAAGCTAGAAAAATTGAGAGAAAATTGTGTGTTGCTTGCTCAATTTGAGTAGAGATGTAAGGTTGAGAATAATATATAGAGTTTTTTTGTATTTATGCTGTTGTGTATGGAGTATTTTTCTTCATGGCTGTAAGTTATTATTTGTAAATGAATATTTATTGTAAGTGTTGTTTCCATTGTCATGATTTTCTTGTTTAATGAATTATAAGTTGAGTTTCAAATCCAACAAGTGGTATCAGAGCAGAAAGATCGTGGGCCAGTGAAGGAATTGTAGATTGTGATCTCAGAGCAGAAAGATACCCATTAGACATTTACAAAGTTTGAAGAAATTGCAGTAAACAAAAAGAGAAGTTTGAAGACAATGAAAGGAAGGAGTGCAGGAGGTAATTGAATCATTTATTTGGAATGGGAAAAGTTGGTAGAAGAGATAAGAAAGAAAATGAAGGTTTATGGGTTGAAAACGAATGTTTGAAAGAAGAATTGGAAAAAGTTAATAAAGAATTGATGAATGTTAAAAAGATTAATATAGAATATATTGAAAGGATAAAGGAGTTAGAAAAGGAAAAGTATGAAAATTTATGTGAAAATGATATTCTGGAAAAAGAATTGGTGAAAGTTAAAAGGGAAAATGAAGAGATAGAAGAAAACTTGAAACTGTTTGATGAGGTTAAAAAGATGAATGAAAAGTTACAAGAAAGATTGAAGTTATTTGATGAAATGAAAGAAAAGATAGAGATACTAGAAGAAGAAAATAGTTTACAGAGAGAAGAAATATCAAAATTGAATGAAGAGAATGATCAATTAGTAGCTTGCAATGAAAATCTAAGATTAAAACCATTGGTTTGTGATGTTTCGTGTAATACAAGTGACTTGTGTGAAAGAGTCGAAGGTTCATTAGATAAAGAATGTAAGGTTGAAGACAGTAAAGAGATTGGATCAGTAAAATTTGCTATTTGTGATGATATTGATGAAGAATGTAAGGATGAAAATGATGATGAATTTGCTAACATAGCTAGTTGTTTTGATGATAATGTTGGTTTGAAAATCTTGAAGAAAATTGGTTATAAAGATGAAGGTTTGGGTAAGCATGGGCAAGGAATCAAAGAGCCCATTGAGTCAGTTGTGAGGACTAAGTATGAAGGTCTTGGGTATAGAGGTAAAGGAAAAAGAAAGATAAATATTTTTGCAAGTACTGAGAAGTTATTTCAAGAAAATGAGATTTTACATTGTTCCCATTGTGATAGAGAAGAACATAGAAAAGAAAATTGTTGGGATTTACATCCTTGTAAAATTTGTGATTTGAAAAATCATTGTGAAAAGACATGTTGGACTGGAGAGTTGAAAAATGAATCTATGATAGGTTGTTTGAAAATGAATTGTGGTTGGAAAAATGCATTTGATTGGCAAAAGGTCACAGGTATGTTCAAAATGTTTTATAGACATAAGTATTCTCATGTTGAGAAAAAAGAAAAAGAATTGAACAACAGAAACAAAACAGCCAAATACAGTGAACAATGAAGTGCAAAGGATAGTAAAGAAATTGAAAAAATTGAATTGTGGAGAAGCACGAGGAAGACAAGGAAGAGTTTTTTCTAGAAATTTTGAATTGTAGATTTGAAGATCAGGTTGATGACAAAGGTGAAAAGGAAGTGGTCGAAATTAAGGGGGAGTGTTGAAATATTAATTTCTCCCACCATAATACATTAATATGTCAGTTTTTAAAACTGGGTCTTGTTATTGCATGTAACTATTTTGTAACCGCTATGCAGGTGTAAATGCATTCCATATGCATGTTTATTTTTAGACCAGAAGATTTTTATTTATTGTTGTTCTATTTTGGCGGCTGCAATGTCTTTAAAAAGGACTACGCTGTGCTTTTGTAATAAGTTAGAAAAATTAAGAGAAAATTGTGTGTTGCTTGCTCAATTTGAGCAGAGATGTAAGGTGGAGAATAATATATAGAGGTTTTTTTGTGTTTATACTGTTGTGTATGGAGTATTTTTCTTCATGGCTGTAAGTTATTATTTGTAAATGAGTATTTATTGTAAGTGTTGTTTCCATTGTCATAATTTTCTTGTTTAATGAATTATAAGTTGAGTTTCAAATCCAACAGAGCTCTATCCGCTTTACACAATATGTTGAACATTCAACTAATGCAAAGTTTTTTCAACCAACAAAATATTTTTGTGACTTCTATACTGACTGCCTTATTCTAAGCAACCAAGAAACATGATTGAGAACGAACTTGATGACATGTAAGCCATCAGAGGAAACAAGTTTGAGAATAGAATTGATAACACCCAAGCTTTTTCTTGAACAATATGGCATCTCTATATGTAACCTGTGCAGAACATTTTTTAATTTAAATTAAAAAATTAACTTTTGAAGTAAAACAAAGCTTGAACAGTATGGCATCTCTATATGTATTCTGTTATGTAAGCTTTTCCTTCAGGAGAACGCACCAGTGTGTCCCTTAGCTTCCGTCCCATCCAATCCAAACTGTAAACAGTTTAATGTTTTTATTAAACGCAGCTGTCCTAAAATATTTATTACCGATCCAATGGTGCAGAAATTAGGGCTTTGTAGTTATTTTATTTTAGAAACACTATTAACTGTATTAGAAATCTTCTGTCCTTTTTCTGCGCCTTCACATCAAGGCGTGACATTTTGCATACCAACAAATATTGGACACCCTTTATTTTGCAGGCAGCTACGTAGACTCGGAGAGGTTTTTCCTATTTAGCACAGGAGTCTATTATTTTCTCTTTGCAACTATTCCCATATCCTGACAGGTTTGTTCACCATTGGACATTGAAACAAATAAGATAGAAAGAAAAACACGGGGAAATGGTGAAGGAGGTGGAGATTGATGTTTAAGAAGAGCCGCCAAAGAGTGAGTGCCAAACAAAAAGCTGCAGACAACAGCCTTACAAGTATAGTCAAACTTGTCAAGTTACTTCCCATTACTACTGTGCTTGTTTTCTATGCTATTTCTGCTCTCTTCACCAATGGAGGCCATGGTTGCAGACTTGCAGCAAATTCAACTGAATTCTAAAAGGGAGCCTGTTGTCATTTTGTGCCTTCAGCTGCTACTTTTGTTCATTCATAGACAGTTTTAGGGCGATGGGAAATTGAACTGGATAACCTTGCTTAAAATAACTAATGGTCTAATACATATGTGTTACAACTCATATTTTGTTTTGGTATTATGTATGTGAATTTGAACAATGAATGTAAATTTTATGTTTATAATGGCATGTTATGTTCGATATCCTTTGCCTGGTTGGAAACGTAAACGCAACCACCACATTTAATGAACTTATCATGTTTTTCTTCGATTCTTCTCTCTTTCATCTGTTTCCGTCCTGTTCTCATAAATTTCTGCAGGGAATGCTGTCATGGGTATGGCATTCTCCAGCGTATGGAAAAAGGCAGACTTTTGTCCATATTTTAATTTGGGGTCAAGTCTAGCTAAGACCAGTTTTTTGTTTGCTGTTTTACTTGTGTGCTGGGTGTAGAAAGATAAGAATGTATTTGCTCTCTTTTTAAAAAGAGAAGCATGCAATATTTCCTATGCTAAGAGCAGCAGCTCTGTAATGCTAAGTTTGTAACGTAAGAGCAGCAGCTCTCTTATATTGAAAAGATTTTTATTTTTTTTTCTCTGTGAAAACTGCTTGCAGCTCTGATTTATGTATTCTCTTTTTCTTTCTTTCTTTCTTTCTTTTTTTTTAACTAAAAGATTTCTCTAAAATGTAAAGAGCAGTAGTTCTTTGTTTTTTAATTTTTCTCTGCTTTTTCCTTTATCTAGTATTAGAGTCAAATTATCAAGCTAAAAGTTTTTAAGCAAAGTTTTTCAAGGAGTCAAGGTATTCAAAATCAACAATGGCAGCTTTTAACAAATCTTCAAATCCCTTAGTTCAATCGAAAAACTATGATTATTGGGCAATCATAATGGAGGCTTTATTGGATTTTGTAGAGAATGGTTTTCCAAAATCCACTGATGCAGCAACATACAATGCTCTCTATCTCAAGTAGAGAAATATTTACTCCCACATAATAAAAAAAATGACTAAAAAATTCTTTTCTACATCTTCCAAGCAATGTATGAGAGTATTATTCCAAGGTTTGCAGCAGCAACAGTTAAAACAAGCATGGGATATCCTCCAAATAGCATACCAAGGAATGACAAAGTTGAAACAGCTAATTTACAAATGTTAAGAAGGAATTTTGAAACAATATAAACAAAGGATTCTAAATCAGTAGATTCATTTTTCACCCAAATTATTGGATTGGTTAATCAAATCAGATCTCATGGTGAGACTATTGAAGATAAGAGAATAGTTGAAAAGATTTTAAGAAATTTACCTACAAAGGTTATAGAAGAGATAAAGAATCTCTCACAATTTTTCAGTTGATGAGCTTCATAGGCTAAACAGGTCAACCAACTCATCTTTGGAGCATGTTTTCAAAACACAAGTTTCAATCAGTCATGGTAGAGACGGGAGAAGATCCAATTTCAGAGGTAGAGGAAGAAATTCATATGGAGGTGGAAGAACCAGCACATCAAACTCAAGTGGAAGAAGTAGCAGCAAAAATCTAAGTCAAAATCCAATCCAAAATCAATCTCAAGGGCAAAGGTATGACAAATCTCAAGTTCAATATTATTATTGCAAAAAAGTATGGCTATTATTCTAATGAATGTAAAAAAAATAATTTGATTTTAGCAGACAAAATGAAAACTTTATAAGAAAAAACTAAAATCAGAGTAGTATGTTTTTAAAATGTAATGTTGCACAAAAAAATCAAAAGGATATACGGTTTCTAGACTCATGTTGTAGCAACCACATGACATGGAATCTAGAAATTTTTTCAAGTTTGGATGAAAATGTAAAATTAGATGTCACATTGGGCAATGACAATAAAGTGTCAGTCATGGGAAAATGAAACATCAATATTCTAACCAAGTACGGGGAGAAAAAAGTTTATTTCAGATGTCTATTTTGTTCTAGGTTTAAAACACAATTTAATGAGCATTGGACAACTTGTTCAAAAAGGGTATAGTGCATTTTATAAAAATAGAGAATGTATAGTTATAGGTAAATTTCCAAGCAATCAACTCATTGCAAAAGTCCAAATGACCAATGATAGAATGTTTCCCCTAAGGTTGAAACTAGTTTGAAGTTGGAATTTGCTCAAGAAAATGCCACAATGAACCCACAAGTGGATCAAGAAAAAGTTGTAGCAGTCACTCAAATAGTCTTTCAGGCAAAAATAAAAGATGAGAATTGGCTTTGGCATCTGCAATTTTGGAGGTCTAAACCTACTACATAGGAAAAACATGGTAAAGGGTTTGCCACTAATAGAAAAACCCAAAAGTGTATGTCAAGGTTGCATCTTGGGAAAGAAACATAGAGAACCATGTTAATTTTTTATGTCTATTTTGTTCTAGGTTTAAAACAAAATTTTTTGAGCATTGGGCAGCTTGTTCAAAAGGGTTGTAGAGTATTTTTTAAAAATATAGAATACATAGTTTTAGACAAATTTCCAAGCAATCAACTCATTGCAAAAGTCCAAATGACCAACAATAGAATGTTTCCCCTAAGGTTGAAACTAGATTTGAGGGTGGAATTTGCTCAAGCACACCCCATAATAACCCACAAGTGGATCAAGAAAAAGTTGTAGAAGTCACTCAAGCAATCTTATAGAAAGGAATAAAAGATGAGATTTGTCTTTTGCATCTACCATTTGGACACCTCAATTTTGTAGTTCTAAACCTACTACATAGGAAAAACATGGTAAAGGGTTTGTCACTAATTGAAAAACCTGAAAGAGTAGGTGAAGGATGCATCTTGGGAAATCAACATAGAGCATCATTTCCAACAATTTGGATGAGAAGAGTGTTGAAAGATTTAAGGTATAAAAAAGAAGAGGCAACTAAGATTTATTGTGACAACAATTCGGTGATAGAATTGTCTAAAAATCGAGTTTTTCACAAGAGAAATAAGCATATTGTTACAAGATATCATTTCATTAGAAAATTGATCAACAATGAAAAGATTTTTTAGACTTTTGCAGGTCTGAAGATCATCAGTGTTCAAATATTTTTACAAAGATATTAGGAAAAAAAGTTGTGTGTTTCAAAAAGATTGTTTGGATATCATAAATGGCAGTAGTTGTGACTAAGGGGGAGTGTTGGAAATGTAATCTCAACCATCCCATTTAATAAAATTAACTCATGTTTTTTTGGCTTCTTCTCTCTTTCCTCTGCTTGTGTCCTGTTCTTATAAATTTCTGCAAGGAATGTTGTCATAGGTATGGCCTTCTTCTCCAGCGTATGAATAAAGGCAGACTTTTGTCCATATTTGAATTTTCTGTTAAGTTTGGCTCAGACCAGTTTTTTGTTTGTTGTTTTACTTGTGTGCTGGGCGTAGAAAGATGAGAATGTTTTTTCTCTATTTTTATAAAAGAGAAGCATGTACTATTTCCTATGCTTAGAGCAGTAGTTCTGTAATGCTTTGTTTTTCTATGTTTTTGTAATGTAAGAGCAGTAGCTCTCTTTTATTGAAAAGATAACTTTTTTTTCTCTGTGAGAATTTCCTGCAGCTCTAATATATATAATCTTTGTTTTTTTTTTTTGTCTTTTGTGTAAAAGATTTTTGTAAAATGTAAAGTAGTAGCTCTATGTTTTTTATTTTCCTCTGCCTTTTCCTTCATACCTTAGTTCTTTCTAGTTCTAGTTGAAGTTGAAGATGGAATTTCAAGACAAAATTTATCAAATCATTCATTCAATTTGTAGTGATCCTAGTTCTCTCTTTAAACTAGATGATTTAATTTAATAAGTTTATAAAATTACACATTTTGTTTGTAACAAGGCTGCACTGCAGTGAAATTCATGCCATATGCTGGCAGAATGGTTTTTTCCTTAGCAAATAGTTCGTGGCAGGTAATAACTTACAAGAAAATACAATTGTAGCCACAATCCGCATCAATTATTGATTATTGATTATCTCTTAATGGAAGATGTGTCTTTCCATAGTTATATTACTTTTCCAGAAGTTAGGCTCCATTGACAAGTTTTCTTGTGTCTTTTTTAGATATGAAGTGTGTTTAACCGAGATTTCTTGTTCATTTTCCCATTACTGATAGAAGTTTTAGTCCAAACTATCTCAGTTCATCAGCTAAATTAATGCAGATTTGCCTATCCTGTAGGAAGAAATTTGTTGAAATTTTTGTTTCATTATGAAAATCTACAAAACACTAGCATTAACTTCAATACTATTTTTCTAATAATTGATAGAATTTTTTAAGCTTAACTGTTCTGTGTTTTCTTTTCCAAAATAAATTTGCCTCTATGTTTGCATGAGGATAGACTTTATTGCAACGACTTTATTGCAACTTTTACGTAGCACTGTGAAAGTTTTGCAAAATTATAAGTTAATATAGCTTTTTCTAGGTACTTTTAATTCAACATTTGGCTATTTTTTTTGGGGAAAAAACCTTCAGTGGCAAATTTGCCTCTTTCTTTTACTGATTCATAATTTTAAAGATGGTTGTATTGTTTTAATCTAGATTTTCCATAAACAATAAAAGTAATAGATCAGAAGGAACTGAGGATGCTAGTTACGAAGATGCAGGGTCGATCCTGAAAATTCACCGCATTTACGTGACAGAGACACTTGGAAGCCTTTATTTTGAGTACTTTGAGTGAGTAGCACCTTATGCAAGAGTGCCTCTAATTAACAAGACAACCTTAAACTTCTTATTACTGTTACTCTACCTTGGGTTTTATCCTTTTCATCTTCAAACAGAGTAGAATTTAGCCAAATTAATTCCTTTATTTTTTTAGTGAGGGGAAAAAAAGATTATGCATTATTATAATGAAAGCTCTTTGTAAAGGTTGCCCTAAATTCTAATCAAACTAAATAAATGGCAGCTTCTAAAATTGATCCTTAGTCTTTGAAATTCTCTGTATTTGATCTTGTAAACCCTTGATTGGATAGAAAAGTTCTAATTTCTATGGTTATATTTACCTTCAGATCAATTATTTTGTTCTAGAATATCCTGATCTACATAAATGAAATGAGACCTCTAATAACAAAAGATTCCAAAACTAAGGACATAAAAAGTTTATGGTACCATGTCAAAAAAATTGTTCAACTTTTGGCATTTTGGGAAAGGTAGCCACTGTCTGCATAAATCTTTCTAAGGAAAATGATACCAAGAGCCTTGAAGAAAAAATACAGAAAACTATAGATAACTATAGATAGTGTTTCAATTCAGATGGTCCACTGGAAAGTTTTAGTGCCAATAACTCCAAAAATTTCTTGGGAGAAATTGTGTGTTGCAGAGGGAACAAACTAAGACATGGCTATAAATTGGAAACAACAAAACATAAAAAATTCGAGAAAGAAAATAAATAGTGAATAAAAATAGACCACAAAAACAAAAGACAATTTCACTCGTTTGGGTAAATCTAATAACAAGGGCACAAATTTCTTAGGCTTACATATATCTTGAAATTAGGGGACAAATTACTCTGGCTTTCATGGGTATAAATTAATTGGGAAATCAAGTTTGAATGCATTGTGCTTGAGATGTAAATCATGTTGGCAGAAAAATAGGGGAGATGGACAGAATGCTGTTCTTCAGATGGAATGCTTCAGCAGTATTGAACAACAATAAAAGAATGCAAAACACATAGGAAACCAAAGACACAGAAGAGACAGCAATATAACTTTATATATATTCCTCTTTCCTAGATTACATTAAAACTCCAATGCACATTACAAATTACAGTCAGAGCTGCTGCTCTGTTTTTATACTCTGCCCCAAACTCTGGAGCTGCATACTGTATATCTGGAGCTGCCAGGAACTCTGTAGCTGTCTACTGTTGCTGCTGCAACATTCCTCTCTGCTATTTTCCTTCTGCTGTTCACTCTTGGAACCTTCTCATTCCTCTGCTACTGCAGGATCAACACATTCTTCTACTCGCTCTCTTTCATCCTATCTGCACATTGCATTTTCCCTCTCTTTTGTCTCTTCTACATGCCCAGCAAAATGGGTGCTCAAACATTCCAAATTCAAATTCACCTACCAAAATAATTTCTGGCAGGCCAACGGTGCTGGGTGAGGATGTGGGAGATCCCCAGGTCTGACGGGGGGCAGTCAGCAATAAATGTCTGACGGAGGATTAATATTTCCAACACTCCCCCTTAATCTGAAGTCAGACATCAACCAGCAATTCTCATTCTGGAATTGGTCTCCAGAGATATACATTTGCCTTTGCCTTTCCAGAGCAGATCTCCGGAGCTCTTTCTGTCATGCTGCATCATCTCCGGAGTTGCCCTCTGCATCTCCGGAGCTCCATGTTTGCATCTCTGGAGCTGGCTTCCTGTTTCAGCGTCTCCGGAGCATCTCTGGAGCTGACACTCTGCAACTCCAGAGATCCTTTTCTGCATCTCCGGAGCATCTCCGGAGCTGCACATACATTCCAGAGTTGAATCTCTGGAGATCTCCTGCTGTCTTTCTGGATATGTATCTCCAGAGCTCTCCTCTTTGTAGGACTGCCCACCTCCGTAGCTGTCCTCTTTCCGGGGCTGCACACCTCCGGAGCTGTCCACTATGCCAAGCCTATCCCTTAGGCATTCAAATGAATCTTTCGGCAATGCTTTTGTGAAAATGTCAGCGAGCTGCTGCTCGAATCTGTAATACTGCAACTCAATCTCTCCTTATTCTACCAACTCCCTTATGAAGTGATAACGGATCTCAATGTGCTTGCTTCATCTGTGAAAGACTGGATTCTTTGTCAGGGCTATTGATGAAACATTGTCACAATGAATGGTTGTACCATCTTCTTGCTGCTCATACAAGTCTACAAGGATTCTCCTTAGCCAAATAGCCTGACAAGCTGCTGCATTTGCTGCAATATACTCAGCTTCTACTGTAGAGAGAGAAACAATGGGCTGCTTCTTGGATGCCCATGATATCACACCTGAACCCATGTGAAATACATAGCCGGATGTACTCTTCCGGTCATCTACATTTCCTGCCCAATCACTGTCCGTGAAACCAGCCAACTTAAACTCATCAGAAACATCATACAAAATGCCATAACCTGTTGTGCCATTGACATACCTCAAGATCCTCTTTCCTGCCTGCCAATGTGTGTCCTTAGGCTTCTCCATGAACCTAGAAATCAGGCTTACAGCATACATCAAATCAGGCCTAGTTGCTGTCAAGTACATGAGGCTTCCAACCATGCTCTTATAGAGGGTTGGGTTTACTTCTCTGCTGCTATCCTCTTTACTCAACTTCAGACCTGTGGCTGTTGGTGTAGGGGCAGGTTTACTATTGTCCATCTTAAACCTCTTCACAATCTGTTTGGCATAGTTAGTTTGCAAAATAAATATGCCATGCTCTGTTTGCTTGACCTCAATTCTGAGGAAAAACTTCAGCAGACCTAAGTCTGTCATCTCAAACTCATTCTTCATTGCCTCTTTGAAATCAGCAATGAAAAGATCACTATTTCCAGTAAAAATTAGATCATCTACATACAAAACAGCGATCAAAATTTTACCTTTAGCTGCTTTGATGTAGAGAGTGGGCTCATTGCTGCTTTTGCTAAAGCCATTGCTCAACAAATATGAGTCGATCCTGCTGTACCATGCCCTAGGTGCTTGTTTTAGCCCATAGATGGCTTTCTGGAGCCTGTATACTTTATCTTCTTGCCCTAGGACTTCATAGCCAGGTGGCTGCTCCACATACACTTCCTCTTTCAGCACTCCGTTCAAGAAGGCTGACTTTACATCCATCTGAAACACCTTCCATCTGTGTTGGGTTGCTATTGCTATGACTGCCCGAACAGTTTCCAGCCTTGCAACTGGTGCATAGGGCTCATCATAATCTCTTCCAAGCTGTTGTTTGTACCCTTTGACAACCAGCCTTGCCTTATGTCTTTCTATCTTTCCTTCAGCAGTAGACTTGGTCTTATAGACCCACTTAACTCCAATCACTTGTTTACCCTTGGGTAAATCAGTTAGCTGCCATGTGTCATTCCTCACTATGGCATCTAATTCTTCATCCATGGCCTTACACCATTTCTCTTCTTTCACAGCTTCTTTAAAGTAGATTGGATCACTAGAAGAAAACAATGCAAAATGCTGTCATAAATCTCCTTCACACTCTTTGTCCTTCGTGGGATCATTGATACGACTGTGGGATCTGAATTGCCTCCAGAGCTGCTGCTGTTCTAACCTCCAGAGCTACAGTTATGATGACCTCTGGAGCTGCTGCTGTGACCTCTGGAGCTGCAGTTCTAATGACCTCCAGAGCTACTGCACTAACCTCTGGAGCTATTGTTATAACGTCCTCCGGAGCTGCTATTCTCCAGAGTTGCAGACCTCCGGAGCTGCTGATCTTCGGAGCTGTAATGCTGCTATCTACCTCCGGAGCTGCTGTACTGAGCATCTCCGGAACTGCTGTATTCTAGAGCTTTACGGTAGTTTCTCCCTGAGCTGCTGCTCTCCGTAGCTCCTCCGGAGTTGCTGTCCTCCGGAGCTTCTTCATCTTCAAGGGGCATTGTGACTGAAATGCCCGTGGTGCTGTCCACCGTTCCATCCCATGCTTCATTTTCAATGAATTCAACGTCTCTGCTGATCACAAGTTTTTTGGTGATGGGATTAAACAACCTGTAGGCTTGTGATTCTTCACTATAGCCCGTGAAGATACATTTCTCACCTTTATCATCAAATTTTTGCCTCTTCTCTTTAGGCACGAATGCATATACCACACACCCAAAAATTCTTAGGTGCTCAACAGTCCATTTGCTATTTATCCACGCCTCTTGTGGAATCTGATCACGTACGACCTTTGTAGGACACCTATTCAATAGGTAGACCACAGTTGCTACAGCTTCACCCCAATAATCATTTGACAGTCCCTTTTCCTTCAGCATGCTTGCTGCTATCTCTGTGATGGTTCTATTTTTCTGTTCAGTAACTCCATTTTGCTGTGGAGTGTACCTTGTTGTGAACTGTTTATGAATGCCTTCATACTTGTAAAAATTCAGAAATTGTTTGGAGACATACTCTCCTCCTCTATCTGTTCTTAGGGCCTTGATATGTCAGCTGCTTTGCTTTTCAGCCGATGCCTTAAACTCCTTGAACTTCTGAAAGACCTCTGATTTGTTTTTCAAGAAATAAATCCATATTTTTTTGTTGTAATCATCAATGAAGGTCATGAAATATACATTCCCACCCAATGTGGGAGTTTTCATAGGGCCACATAAATTTGAATGCACCAACTCCAAAGGTGCTTTTGCCCTTCTAGAATACCCTGATTGAAAGGGTTGTCTATGCTGCTTTCCTAGAATGCAGGCTTCACATTTTCCATCAGGCTCTACAATGTTCGGTAGCCCTCTAACCATGCCTTTCCTAGACAATAAACTTAAACCAGAAAAGCTTAAGTGCCCATACCTCAAATGCCAAAGTTTGGATGGGTCTTTGATGACTGTCCTGAACGCTGTTTGTTGTCCCACTGCTGTGAGCGCCGGAGATGGCACCGGAGTCAGTGACAGGGGAAACATTCTGTTTCTCATAATCTGCACTGCTGCAATGACCTTCTTGCTGCCTCCTCTATCAAATATAGTGCATTCTCCATTTTCCATCAGGATTCTATAACCGTTTTGGACCATCTGTCCAATGCTCAATAGGTTATGCTTTATGCCAGGGGCATAATAGACATCATAGATCTGCATTTTCTCACCTTGCTTGCTGAGGACTGTTATAATGCCTCTTCCTATGACAAGAACCTTTTGGCTGTTCCCTATCATGATTTCAGACTTGACATTTCTGTCAATGGAGGCAAACAAGTTTTCATTACCACTCATGTGGTTGCTACACCCGCTGTCCAAATACCAGACTTCAGGGCTGCTCTTCTCAGCAAGGTTGTACACTATAAATACCTTGGACTGTTTCTCATTTTTAGCCCTATTCTCATTTGCTACATTAGCATTTTGGCCTCCATGGTCTTGCTGTTTTTTTCTACACTCACTAGCATAATGGCCAAATTTATGACAGTAATAGCAGTGAATATTACTTTTGTCGTACCTTTGATTAGAATTGCTGTTCTTCTTCATTCCTTGATAGCTTGGCTGTGAGCTACTTGCCTCTTCTTGGCTGTTTGAAACTCCTCTTTCAGAGTTGCTTCTTCCTCTACCTCTTTGACCTTTACCTCTGCTGTTTCTTCCTCTTCCCTGACCTCTTGCATTGGTCTGAGCCTTGAAGGCTTGCTCAAGGGAAGGAGCGGATCTATTCAACCGCTGCTCATGGCTTTGTAGAGAGCCCATCAACTCATCCACTGTCATCTTGGACAGATCCTTTGTCTCTTTGATGGTTATGACAATAGGGTCAAATCTTGAAGGTAGACACCTTAGGATTTTCTCAACAATCCTTTGTTCATCCATGGTTTCTCCATTTATCCTCAGCTGATTCAGCATGGTAGAAACCCTGGTGTGAAAGTCTGAAATAGACTCACTCTCCTTCATCTGAAGCATCTCAAAATCTCTTCTAAACAGCTGGAGCTTGACTGACCTCACTTTGTCAGTTCCCTTATAGCTGTTCTGCAATATATCCCAAGCCTATTTTGAATAGTTTACTGCTGCAATGCGGGGGAAAATAGCCTCTGTCAAGGCTGCTTCAACTAGACTGAGGGCTTTTACGTCTTGCATCCTAGTTTCCTTCAACTGGTTTCTTTGTGCATTCATTAAGGCTGCATAGGCTGCTGGGTCTATGATGTCAGTGAACCCATTAGTGACCAAATCCCAAAGGTCATTCACAACTAGAATGGTCTTCATCTTCTTAGACTAAATATCATAGTTCTGCCCATCAAAACTCGGTGGCTGCTACCATCCCTTGCTGTCCCCACCTGCCATGAATGCCTAGACAAAACTAGGGCTTATAGAACACCCACACAAACTTGACTGCCTAGAAAAATAGGGCTCTGATACCACTTGTTGGCAGAAAAATAGGGGAGATGGACAGAATGCTGTTCTTCAGATGGAATGCTTCAGCAGTATTGAACAGCAATAAATGAATGCAAAACACACAGGAAACCAAAGACACAGAAGAGACAGCAATATAACTTTATATATATTCCTCTTTCCTAGATTACATTCAAACTCCAATGCACATTACAAATTACAGTCAGAGCTGCTGCTCTGTTTTTATACTCTGCCCCAAACTCTGGAGCTGCACACTATATATCCGGAGCTACCAGGAACTCCATAGCTATCTACTGTTGCTGCTGCAACATTCCTCTCTGCTATTCTCCTTCTACTGTTCACTCTTGGAACCTTCTCATTCCTCTGCTGCTGCAGGATCAACACATTTTTCTGCTCGCTCTCTTCCATCCTATCTGCACATTGCATTTTCCCTCTCTTTTGTCTCTTCTACATGCCCAGCAAAATGGGCGCTCAAACATTCCAAATTCAAATTCACCTACCAAAATAATTTCTGGCAGGCCAACGGTGCTGGGTGAGGATGCGGGAGATCCCCAGGTTTGACGGGGGGCAGTCAGCAATAAATGTCTGACAGAGGATTAATATTTCCAACAAATCATTGGAGATATCATAATAGAACACTAGGTTTAAATCCTATGGAGGCATTAGAAGAGTTAAAATTGGGAATATTCAAGATGTCAGGTTCACTTCGACAGAAGAGAGACCCCACAAGGAAAATTTACCAATGAGAAGCTAAAATAAGGTAATATCAATCTTTCTATTTTTCTTGAAACAAACTAAATGGGCTGAGCTCAATCAAAATCTAATTGGCAAAGAGATCTAAATATACTGAAACAACAAAAATAAACCAGAAGTTAAAAACAAGTTGGTCGCTATAGTTCCATGGTACGAACTAATAATCACGTTGGTTGGACTATGTATGTTGTGTTTACTGGTTTCAGTAAGCCAAACCCATCACCACTTAAAACCTAAAACTAATATTTAAAAGCGATAGGATCCAATGGCCGACACACATCTCAATCAAAGGTTGTTCTTCCTAACTCTGGAGTGGGAACCGGAGATTAGGGGCAGGGTCAAATCCACACATTTGATGACGTTGCTTGATTGGGACTGTACTCTAATGTAGTTTGCAGTCAGGAACATCGTTGGCCATGCTTGGATAAGAGGTTATGAAGGTCGAGTGTTAAACTATTCAGATGTGGTCTTCCAGCTCCTGTCCAATATTATGGATTTAGTAGTAGATGGTAAGTTCGTGTAATCGTTAGCTGTAGGTTTGGTCTCCAAAAATGTCTACACAGTAGCCAGGTGGGAAACAATGGTGGCTGCATATAATGTGGATCAAGGCGATGCCCTAATTGGAAGTCTCTTTAATCTCGCCTCTCTGCGCACGTCCTCCTCTCGGCAATCCATCTACAAGGCGTTGCAAAAAAATATTAAATCTTTGTGCAGTGATGATCTTGACAGCATGTTGCAGTAGCATTGTTTCCTCATTACAAAGAAAAAAGCTTGCAGAATCAAGGATGTGTTTTTTGCCATCCGTTTTCTCAGGGTTCACTCTCCTGATTTAGCTCCATGTATGCCTCACTATGCCTTGGAAAATCCTGAAGAAAGCTTCCTCCTAGCTATGGTTGACCAATTGGATGAGCAGAACCTTCCTGCGGCCCCGGCAGTGGGGTGAGGGGAGTGTTGGGTTCTACTTCTTTTTGGGTTTGGCGGTGGTGGTGGTTGATGTTTCAGTTTTTAGTGGAGGTTGATGTTTTGTGTGGTTCCTATCCGTATCTTGGTGATCTTTCAGTGGCTCTATCTAGATGTGTTTAGATGTGCATGGGGCAGTTTTGCTTGTTCTCTCTCATGCTCAGTGGTGGTGTTTATCGGCATTACTATCCTCTTATTTAAGGGGGTTTTATTCTGTCCAAATTTTGTTTTATCAAATCTATTTAAGGGCTTGCTTCTTACTTTTCTGTTGGACTCTAAACTATGGCCTTGGCCTTTTATTTGTAAAACTTTTATTATCTTAATCTATGGGTGCCTCTCACCTTTTTCTGTTAAAAAAAAATATATTTAAAAGCGATATGACAACGAAGTTACAGGTCTATTTTCTCCTCTAGGATAGATGATGTCACTTGTTTACGATTCACAATTCCATTTTCAATCCAAATCCATCATAAAAATTAAACCAAATGCTAAAAGAATAATTTTACACGGAAGTTAATATGTCCAGTGTTCGAAGTATAATGGTTCCATGTAATAGGAAGTTGACTAAATATGATAAATGTAAGAGTCCAAAATAATCAATCCTTGTTAGTACCTGCTTTGGGCCAATACTATTGCAATGAGTTTGCATTTATCTAGTTATTAATATATTGATTGTAAACCAATCAAAAGATAGGATTATTTTGCAAATTTGAGTTAAATTTGTATTTTTCCTATGTCAATATGATAAACTTTGAACAAAAAATTATTGAAAAATGATTTATTTGGCTAAAACAAAATGACCTCTTCTCTACAAATTGTTGGAGAGTGCCTATAAATGCAGAGAGAATTTTGGTATGAGGGAAGGATGTGACAAGTAAAACAAATTATGAACACAAATTTTGTCTCCCACTAGTTAAGTCATGGCTAAATGGATGACGATAATTATGAGAGTGAAGAATCATGAGTTTTTATGAATTTAATTTTTTGCTTTATTAGTTAAACGTAAAAATTATTTTTGTTAAAGGGACAAAGTTATAATATTAATAATTTTTCGGCCAGTACTATTGCAATGACTTTGCACTTATCTAGTTATTAATCTATTGATTGTAAACCAATCAAAAGATATGATTATTTTTCTTGTCAAGTAGATTTGATTTAAATTTGTACTTTTCCTATGTGAACATGATAAATTTTTATCAAAAAATTATTGAAAAATGATTTATTTGTATTGTCATTTCCTGAATAAAAATGACCTCTTCTCTGCAGATTGTCGGAGAGTGCAACAAAAAGCTATATAAATGCGGAGAGAATTTTAGTTTGAGGGGAGGATGTGGCAAGTAAA
This sequence comes from Cunninghamia lanceolata, assembly GCA_027924645.1. Taxonomy (NCBI): domain Eukaryota; kingdom Viridiplantae; phylum Streptophyta; class Pinopsida; order Cupressales; family Cupressaceae; genus Cunninghamia; species Cunninghamia lanceolata. The sequence continues at coordinate 40,340,133 of BSBN01000809.1, read as the reverse complement.
CAAATTATGAACAAAAATTTTGTCTCTGAGTAGTTAAGTCATGCCTAAATGGATGGCGATAATTATGAGAGGAAGAATCATCAGTTTGTATGAATTTAATTTTTGGCTTTTAAATTTTTATTTTTTTTGTCAAACGGACAAAGTTATAATATTAATAATACTAGGTTCTACACATTTTATTTTATTTTATGAAATTAAATTTTTTTGGGATTTCAATTTTATTTACTCAAGAGTTAAAAATCTAGTATTTCAATTTTATTTACTAAAAAGTTTAAAAGCTACAGTATGATAAAAAATATTAATGCACTTTAAATTATCATAGTATTAATATTATTACATTTTAATATCTTAAGCAAACATTTCAAATCTCTATATAGTCAACTAGGTCAGGGCTCTCACATAATACAAATATGCATGCTTTGTAAAGTTTAATTTTATAGTTAAGGAAATATTTGTGTTATTTAATAGGTTTTGTAATGTTTAGTTTTATAGATAAATAAATAATTTATTGCTATTTTATTTTTACCAAATTAAATTATTTTTGAGATTTTAATTTTATTTACTCAAGACATTTCAAAACGAGTTCACATAAATTTTTCCTTATGAATTTAGTTATCGAAATATAATCGTTACAAATTTAAAATGATAAACAATTCTTTATCTTTACAAAAAATTATTACTAAACCACAATACTACATTAAACCACAATATTAGATTAATTAACATAATTAAAATCATGTTCTTAAAGTACTTACTATTATTACTTAAACAAAAAAATTAAGTGACTAACATAGTGATCTATGTTATTGTTATTATATTATGTAATTATTTTTCAAACTTACAATATTTTAATGCATTTTAAATTGTAATAGTATTCAATATTATTACATTTTAATATCTTATGCAGACATTTCAAATCTCTCCACACCCAACTAGGGTTAGGGTTGTACACATTTTATTTTATGAAATTAGATTATTTTTGGGATTTCAATTTTATTTACTGGAGAGTTAAAAATCTAGGATTTCAATTTTATTTAGTCAAAAGTTAAAAATCTACAGTATCACGAAAATTTTTCGCCATGTTATTACATTTTTTATTTTAGCCTTCAAACTTGCAATATTTTAATGCATTACAAATTATAAAAGTATTAGTATTATTACATTCTAAGGAAATAGTTGTGTTATTTAATAGGCTTTGTAAAGTTTAGTTTTATAGTTAAGGAAATATTTTAGTGCTATTTTATTTTTACCAAATTAAATTATTTTTGAGATTTGAATTTTATTTACCTGAGACATTTCAAAACGAGTTCACATAAAATTTGCCTTATAATAGTTACAAATTTGAAATGATAAACAATTCTTTATTTTTAGAAAAAATTATTACTAAACCACAATATTAAATTAATAAAAATAATTAAAATCATGTTCTCTAAAAGTGCTTACTATTATTACTTAAACAAAAATTTAAGTGAATAAGATAAAATACTGTAGTGATCTAAATATGAATATATTTTTTTATTAGTTCAACTATAAAAGAGGATCCAAATCCATTTAACAAAATAGAGCCCGCTGGGTATCAGGACATTAACCAGCTAGAAACAACAGATAAATAGTTCTTGAACAATAGACCAAAAAACAACCAATCAAAAACCACAGAAGCAACAACAATGATAAAAAATAGTAAAACAAGGAACTATGGGCTATCAGTCACCCAAAATTAGCAAGGAACTCAACCATCTCCTTGTAATCTCCCAAACTATCGATTCCCACCTACTTGACCTTTTCATCCAGATCTTTAACCGCAACAAAGATGGAAGAAGCCTGGGCTTGACTTTTTCATCCAGATCTTTAACTGCAACAAAGATGGAAGCAACCCGGTGCAGAGCTTTGACCACAAACTCTTCCAATTCTTCTGCATGGTTTCTATTTTCCTCTGGAGACGTTGAATATCCTCTACACAAGGCACAGCTCCCCTTTTTGTCTTTTCCACAGCAGCCCTCACAGTGTCACCCAAACCTTCAAGACTAGACTTATTCATAGAGGCACAATGAACCTCATGGATACCTTCAGAACTAGATTCATTCATAGAGGCGAAATGAACCTCATGGATAGATTTCGTAGGGGTTTCATCTCCATCCTGTGGGTTCACCAGCGGCGATTCTGTTTGGACCGACTCTAAATATGAATATGTTATTGCTATTATATTGTGTAATTATTCTTCAAACCTTCAATATTTTAATGCATTTTAAATTGTAATAGTATTCAATTCAATAGTTAAAAATCTAAGATTTCAATTTTAATCACGAAAAATATTTTGCAATGTTATTACATTTTTTTATTTTATTCTTCCAACTTACAATATTTTAATACATTTGAAATTATTAAAGTATTAGTATTATTACATTTTAAGAAAATATTTGTGTTATTTAATAGGCTTTGTAAAGTTTAGTTTTATAGTAAGAAAATATTTTAGTCCTATTTTATTTTTACCAAATTATATTATTTTTTAGATTTCAATTTTATTTACCCAAAGCATTTCAACACTCTTCAAAAATTATTTTTTCAATTATTGGAATGCAATTTGTCTATACAACCAATACCTAATCAACAAAAAAAATTACAACTAAACAAGGACTATTTACAACTAATAGGTAATCCACCAAAAAAATTACAACTAAACAAATTCTATAATAACAACACTACAAGGTAGGTACTAGCCACTATGTGGCACTTGTTTATAGATGTATTTAACCTCAAATCAGTTCAAAATTTATATTTCAACTTTTAAAATATACTTAAAAATTAATTAGATTTAAAATGTTGGATAGTGGTTGATGAGGAAAGCTTGTGAAAATTTATGGTGTGAGGTTAGTTTGTTTTTATGTTATCTTTTGTTTGTAGGTTTTTATTTTTTAAGTGTAAGTAGATTTTTCATATATTTATTGTAAAATATTTTCAATTTTTCTTATTTTTAGTGTTTGAGATTTTTCATATCTTTTATTTTTATTGTAAAATATTTTTTTATTTTTCTTTTTTTAGGGTAGTCTATTTTTTTTAGTTTTGCCTATTTAAAGACTTTTAAAATAAGCATTTCAATTGTCAATGTTAAAGTCATTAGTTTTTGAGCATTTAACAATTGATCCTACCATTAAAGGAATTAAAGAAATTTTTTTGTAAGGTGTTTAACAAGCTAAGTCATTCTGATTCTTAATTAGGTATAGTTCTTCTTGTTCCAAATTTTAATAATGTATGCAAATGGTTAGATGCAATTTATTATTATAGGATATTTTGTAAGAAGAATCCCATTTGAAATAATACTTATAAGATACACTAATAATGCTAGGGTCCCCTCATGTTGTTAAGTTAGATGCAATGGCGAATTCACAAATCATTTTTTCCTCTTCCACTTTATGGAAACTAACCATGTAGACACTATTCACAAGCACATGGTCTATGCTATGTTTATAGATCCTAGCTTGTTTTTCTCTATGGACTAAGGACTTTTCTGTGTTTAACTAGAAGGCTTTAAAGGTACTAGTTTTGATTGAGTTCCCTAATTTACCCTTACCATACTAACCTTTTGTGGATTGTATTGTGTTCTTTCTAGGGATGGTTGTTTGAATTGTATCAAATAAAATTTGTTTGACTCACCCTTAACAAAAAAATCTAGACTCGCAACATGCACCATGTGTGTTCTTTACAATATTTTGCCAAACACATATTTCTAGTGTCAATCTTCTAAACTATAATCATAGATTATTCCTTAGTTTTACCCAACGCTAAGCCATCCTCCAAACTAGTGAGTAATTTTTCTCATGTAAAGAATAATGACATGTAGATCAAAGTTCACACCCATAAAAATGTTTTCAATGCTCCCAACAAACGGTCCAATTTTTTGAGCCAATAATGGAGTACAATGTAAAATTTCAATGCTTACGGTAGAATATAGTGTTCAATTCAATGATAAGATCAAGAATGTGGTTGGAGTTTAACAAGAAAACTAGTTTTTCTATGGAAAAATGCTTTAGTGAGGCTTGCAAGGAACATTATCTAAGGACAACAATTGTTTTTTCTTATAAGGAGTTAAGTACAATATCATAGGGTCATACCTCATCTCCACTCAGGAGTTCCATATACTCTCGTAGCCCTCTTTATCTAGTGGAAGAAAGGGAATATATTCTTGGAAAACAACACATGTAGTTTGGAGAGTTTACTCTAGATAACCAAAGTAAGTTTTTACAAAATAGTTATTTTGTACTTGAGTAGTTGGAATCCAAGGACATGTCCTAAGATTTTCTTTTTCATGAATTATTTCTAATGGAATGTTAGGGGTCTACTCGACCGACACCATAAGTATACTATGTAGGATGTTCAACAAAGATTTACAAATCTAGACATTCTCTATTTGTATGAAATCAAAAATGTTAGAATTTTTCTTTTTGTAATATTTGTGTCATAGTGTCAAATAGTTGTTTTGTAGTAATCCTTAGCAAGGAGGTGGCATATTTCTCACTTTTGTGGATGCCAAGTGCCAACCTCAATATATTTCCCATAGTGTAACCCTTTTATGCTTTGTGGGTCATCTTCAATATTGAGAATGGGGCTTTGGGATTTGTGAATATTTATGCCCTAAATGATGTGATTGAAAGAAACTATATTTGGTATTGGCTTGTTGATGAGATTCTAGATGTTCAATGAATTTTTAATGGAGACTTCAATATGGTTGAGGTGAAATATTAGAAAAAAAGGCCATCTTTCCATAAGACAAATGATTGGAGACCATAAGGCATGGTTTCTACATGCTTAATAAATTTGGCCTTTTTGATATCAATATTATTAGCCAAATTAATATAGTTGTGTGGTACATGTGATCTAACCTTTATAGTATATTAAAAAAGGTTCATTTAGAGGATTGATCATGCAATGTTTTTTACACAACCTCATTTTCCATAGCTAGCTATTTTCCTCTTCTGGTGGAATCCCTATCAAATATTGTGCTTTCAAACCAATCTTCAATCTATTTTTACATTGAGTGGGGTCTCAAGAATCCCAAAATAGATAAAAATAATTTTACGTGAACAAACCACTCTTTTAGCATGGGTGTACCCTTACCCATATTTGTCATGTGTGGAGCTATGTGGCATGCTTGGGAGGCAACACTTGTTGGTTTGCATTGTGAACTAATGCCACTACTCACACTACCCACATTTTACAAATATATGGTCACCAGCTAGCCCACATCTACCAAAAGTCATACATGATCATGTCATTGGGACTTGTTCATGCCTTCACTAAAATCAAAGCTATGTTATTTCATAGGCCAATACAACTACAAGTGACCAAGCTTCATAATCAATTACAAATTGTTGATGCATATAATTCTAGAGGTGGCCAAATCAAAGTCAAAATTCATTGGCTGAATGTAGGCAATAAGGTTTGCAAGGAAATGTTTCAATCTTTATGATCTTGCAATGTTGTTCAAACCATTAAAGTCATCTGATAAGTGGATAAGAATCTCTCAGAGGTTTGTGAAGTGTTGAATTTGCCTTTACTCAACAATATAAGAATCTTTTTACTACCCAAGATCTCTCTCAATCTCACGATGAATCTCTTAAGTAGTTTCTTGATTTGGTTCCATGTCTCCTTTTCTTAGCTCGAAGGGTGGATTTTATAAAATTCTATCTTTTGAGGAGCGAATCCATGAATAATATGGCCAAGGAAAAGATTCTTAGATGTGATGGTTTTCCTTGTGAGATCTATAAAACCATTCAAGATGCTATTGGTTGTGATTTTCATATAGACTTTATTGGAAGATATCAATCAAACAATTCCTTCAAAAAATTATTAACAAAAGAAATGTCAAATTCATACCTAGGGCTAGTGATTGAAGTTGACTTGCAAATCTATATCAATCACTCTGCTTAATGCCTCCCACAAGATTATTTCAAAATCCCTTATGTTGCACATTTTCCACTTTCTTTTAAATGTGTTTTGTCTTGATCAAACCAATTTCATTAAATGAAAATTCATATTAGACCTAATTATTACTTGCAATACTATGAAATGGGCTATAAATGCAAACCAATGGACATTTTTAAAAAAATGACTTTGAAGTGTCATATGATAGGATTGAACAACCTTACATTATTCCCATGATTCATGTTCTTGGATTTAGCAATAACTTCCAAGTCAAAGTAAGCTAATGATAGGTCAATCAATGCCTTTAAGTGGTACTGAAAACATTAAAAATTTGATATAAGGTAACATCATGTAGTAAATCAATGGTATTTTCCATAAAATATATAAAAAAGTTAGTAATAGAGTATGACTTTGAATGTATTTTATACGATACTATTTTTTTTTTCAATAATTTCAATTTATTTTGGTGAATATCAAATATTTCAAAGGGGAACTATGTAAAATTTTAGTGAAACACAAAGAGTAGTGGTCATTCTATAAATCTGTTTTTTTGAGAAAAAAACTAATATTTTATTATAAAACTTATGTAAATGTAAAGGACAAATGTATAAATTTGTTAAATAATTTTCTTTTGAAACTTTGAAGGATAATAATAAGAAGAGGATGCTTGGGATGACAAATATATCAAACCATTAGAAACAAGTAACTTAAGTTCCACATTCATAAGATGAGCACAAAGGTCCATGAAAGAAGTATAATTATTCAAATAAACACTATCATGGATATGAGGTAACAAGCCCTTAATGAAAATGCTTTGTAACTCATTATTAGGTAGCTAATGTTTTATTTTAGCACAAAAGATTAAAATTGACTTAAATATTCATTAATATGTTCATTATAACCTTGATCACACAAAAATAAATTAGAAACTATAGTTTTAAACGCATAGTCACATCAAAATGTCTAAATAAATTTATAGCTTGTTGATCAAAACAATGAATAGAGAGAAGAGACAATGAGTAGAACCATTGAAAAATAGTCACAATGTGTGCAAGGAATAATAGCCAATTTTTTCTCATCATATTCATAATCTAGGCATGTTGCATTAAAGAATTGTAAGTAAGTAATTGGATCACATTTACCATGATACAACTCAAAATGAGCTGCCACAAAAATCATGGGTAATGGTTATGTCACGGCATCAAACACAAGAGGTGTACAATGTGTGCAACATATGTAATAGCATCTTGGGTACTTGGAATAGAATCAATTTTCTTGTCAACTCAATCTAGCTTTTGTAGTAGTGTATCTATGGTAGAGGTTTGGGATCTAGTTGTAGTAAATGTAGCATGGTAAGAAATGTTTATGTATAATAAGATTGGTGGGAAAAAGGTAGGGTGATGTATGGTCATGGGAATGGTAGGAGGAGTGAGATAAGGTATAGAATAAGGTACATGATTTAATGGTAGAGGTAGTAATAGCACTATTAATGGGAGAAAAAGGTGCAAAACTAGTGGTGGGAGTGGAAGTAGTAGAGCGAACACTAAGAACATGGGGTAGTCATTGGACTAGTGGGGATAACATGGAGCATGGGTGAAGAAATAGTGGGATGAAAGTAATAAGGGATCTAGGTGCAGAGAACTATATAGTGTAAGAGAGAAGTAGGCATAACAAAAATATCCAACCTGGAAATGGGAGGTGCAACAAAAGGCATACCAAACTAAGGGACAAAACTAAGAGGAAGCTAAAAATTGGAAGCGGCTTATGTAGGATGGGAAGAGGAAGATGTGTCATTTAGAGACTTGGAAGAATTAACCATAGAAGCAGTGCCTTGAAGCACATCAAACCTAAATTTCCTAGTAATTATCAAATCAGGAAGGACCTCAAACAAATGTCTAGGACTATAAACATTGGGCAAACTAGTAAGATCATGTGCAAATTTCTATTGATTCACATTTTCCTTTTAATAATTTTTTTTCTCATGCTCAAGAGTAGTAAAAATAGTAGTACTCATGTTAATACCATAATAAATAATATTTTTGTTGGATTAGGCCATTTGAGGTCTTAAATTAGCACTTCTTCACAAAGGTAAGTTAGGGCTTTGAGTACCTCATTGCATTAAAAACTCTAGAATGATGGAGGATAAGGCCCTATGGAAACCCTATTGGGCTATAAGAGTGGAAGGTGTCACCAAATGTAAGAGGAAAATTTGAACTTATCATATAATGAGAGGGATAATAAAATGTATTTTACAAAATACCTAATGTAAATAAATAAATAACAAAAGCATCTAGATCTTACTTTTGATAAGAGAGATGTGGATAATAAATGCACTAAAAAAGTGTTCAAAAATTGAAGTAAATAAATATTGATAGTTGGAAATATAACGTAGACATTTTGTGAAAAATATCTAAAAGTGGTTCATTAATGTATAAAAATTCATGGATGCTTATATGAATGAATCTATAAAATTATTATCTATCTATCAATGTCACTGAACTACAACTATAGAAGTGATCTGTGTGAATTGTGAATCCAACCAGCATATAGATAAATGATCTTTAGTGCATGGATATGATCTTTGAAAAAGTTTAATACTTGTTATTTAGTTAATCTAGATTCTTGTGACATAACTATCTAATTCATGGTGTTTAGAAAAACCTATAAGGAGCTTCTTATGTGAGGATCTTCTCCTTGTGACAAGCCTTTAGGATTTGTGTGAGAGCCAAGATCGTGGAAAGACTATCAAACATGAGACTACAAGTGAGAATGAACAATTTGTATTAAGAAATAACTTGTATAAATAGTAGAGGTTGCATACCCAACTATCCACAAAACAAGGATACGTGGCAATATTCAAAGCAAGAGAATAGCATAACTACATTAGGAAATAAAGGTGATGTGTCAACTCTATTGACACCTATTACAAATGACTCACCTAGTTGAAAATGTGAATTGGCATGTGCTATAAGTCGCCTAACTATGATTGAGTTAGTGTTAACTCATGGAGTTATACACAAACACACACACCCCCCCCCCCCCTTAAGCATAGATTAGTTAAGTTTATGAATGATGAGTCCCAGTAGTGTGCCATTTTAGGTACTCATTTACAAATGTATCTCTCAGAAAATAGAGAAAGAAATAAAACCCTGTGGGAAAAAACTTTCCTCCAAAAAGAGAGAAAACAAAGAGAGGATTAGATAGCCCCCCCAGAAGATGATGATGCCAATGTCAATTTTGATGTAGATATGTAGAACTCCTGAAGCATGTCAAAGTTGTAAAACTTGCCCTTCTCTTGATTTCAAGAGATTTTAGCAAACTGATTGAAGTAAGTAGTTTTTTAAAGGATAAAGACTAGGATGTAGGTCTAAGAAATGTACAAAATATCTGAAGACAAGGATGTGCATATGTGCACATACGAATGAGGTAAGAATCAATGTGATTCAAGTTGTAATGTTGTAACCTCTCCACTACACTTTATAGATCATTGGGCTTACATTTCACTTTTACACTTTCAATATCTTGACACTATATGAGTGTTTTTACAAACTAAAAATGCAGGTAGAGTTCAATTTTTCTACTATATAGAACCAACTAAGTTAAGACGAGAGTTTACACTAGGCTCTGAAGTAGCATCATGATTGTCTTCTTGACCAGATGTGAAATGTGAAAAGATGAAGGTGCACTCAAAGTTGCAAACCTTGCCTACTGCAACAAGTCTTCGATCTTTTGGTTCTCGAATGAAGGCCAATTTAGTAGTGAACTCAACTATCTTGTCAGATTGTGTGAGTGCATATACTAAAAGGTAATTTTTAAATAAGCCAGGAATGAAATAGACATTATGGACATATCCATTTCCCAATTTAACAGTACCATTGCCAAGGACGTTATGGTAGACTTGGTTCATTAATATTTTGGTAGTATTGCAGTGTTTGATCCTTACAAATAATTCCATGAATGGTAACATGTGATCACCTACTATTGAACTTAGAACCCATCTGTTGACCTCTGCTTTTGGTGATGCCATTACCTTTTGACCTTCTTTCTTTTGACTTTTAAAGTGGTACTTTAGTGCAGTCTAAGTGTTTTTGAGCACTCTAGCTTAATACCTCCCTTAAAGTGACAATTTATAATTGACTGCACTTGACATCTATTTACATCTTTGAGTGGATTTTTCCCTTTAGTTTGATTTCCCTCCAAATTACGCAATTAATGGAACGAGTGCTTATCATCTCCCTACAAAAGCATGATCAAGCACTTTATAAAGATAGTGTGATATCAGGTTTGTTGGATAGATGAAAAAAAAAGAACCACCTTTGTAAAAGAAAAGACTCAATTTCGAGTCAATTTGCAAAAGTTATGGCCCTTCAAAAATTTTACATATGCAAAAAAAAAAACACTTCAAGAAAATAATTTTCCAATGTGTTTGGAAAAAAATTGCATACAAAGAGGGAAGGAAAAAAAACTTGTGTATGAGGGAGAAATTTAAGGCCCCTGTGGTAGAGTGCGACCAAGAGCTTATTTTCCCATGTGGCCAAGGGCTTAGTTGTTAAAATTTTGCCCCCCCCCCCACTTCTTGGCTTTTTGCCTTTGATGATGTCACCCCCCTAGGAGTTTCTTACATCAACATTTCAATACAAAATACAAATGAATAGTGCCAATACATATGACACTAACTTTCACAATCGTTACAAATGACTTTTTTTTTTCCAAAAAGCTATTCCCTCCTATTTGGTCACAATTGGGTGGGGCCCTCAAGGGCATTTGAATGCCTTTAGGCGTGGTCAATGGTGACCATTGGGTGCGTCAGACTGTTGGGTGCAAGGTCGTCAGTAGTTTTGTGGTGGAGAATTCAACGTCATGGCTGAACACTCCCACATATTTCTTCTTGGTCACGTCTAACATGGTCATTGGTACCACGATCTGCACAGGCTTGTATGGCCATTTGGCTTCTTCAGCTGCAAAGAGCAGAGGCTAGTATCGAAAGTGGATGCCTTTGCTCCTATGGTGTCCCTCCTCATCAGCCTTAGTGGCCTCTGTAGATATCATCCAAACTCGGCCTTCTTTGGCTGCTATGTGCAATATGATATCATCCTTTTGTGGTCGCTTATGGATTCTCTCTAACTCAACCTTTGATGCCGATGTTAATGCTTGTAAAAAATGGCCTATATGGCCACTCCAGATGTCGTATGTGAGCTTTCAAACAAATTTGGCCAATGCAGCCTGTGTGGCACTTGCAAGCGAGGATCCACACTATCCTATGTGGGCATTTGAAGAAAATAAGAGCACATAGAAATGTTAAATAGAAAACAACCAAAACAAAGCAAAAAATATAGAGATGCAAACCTGATTCGCACAACGAGCAAACAAGATTTGATGCTGACCATAGTGCTTTGATACCATGTGAGAACCAAGATTGTGGAAAGACTATCAAACACGAGATTACAAGTGAGAATGAACAATTTGTATTAAGAAATAACATGTATAAATAGTAGAGGTTGCATACCCAACTCTCCACAAAACAAGGATAGGTGGCGATATTCAAAGCAAGAGAATAGCATAACTACATTAGGAAATAGAGGTGATGTGTCAAGTCTATTGACACCTATTACAAATGACTCACCAAGTTGAAAATGTCAATTGGCATGTGCTATAAGTCGCCTAACTATGATTGAGTTAGTGTTAACTCATGGAGTTATACACCAACAATATGTTGTTAGTGGATTTTAGAAATAATCAAAGATAATAGACAAGCATGAAAAAGATTCCATAGATATTTATGTAAGTAGATAATCTAATAAGATTTGATAATGTTAATGACTTTATTTTTAAATGTTCTTATCAAATTCTATAAAAAAATAAACCATCCAAAATGAACTAGGGTTAGTCCTTTGAATACAATTCCAACTGATGTAAATGAAAGACTTCACATGTCAAGTAAACACACATGGTCAAATGGAAAGAGTACATTGACCCCAAGTTATGAATTTTAATTGAAAAATTCTGGGGCCTTTTTTTACAAAGCATGCATCTAGTTTGGGTCAACTACAAAAATTGTAGATCTAACCTTAGGTGGGAAATGAATGGAACTAAGTATTAAGACTAATCCCTAGGATTGGGTATAGATGGAAATAGGTATGTTTTGAGTTATATGCCAGTTTTTAGTAGAAATTATACCAATTATGCACTTATCATTGAATAAATGATAATGTTGGCAAAGTAAAACACCAAGCTAGATTTTTTAGAAAACATTTTATTATTTCATATACATGTTAGCAAAAAAAACTTGTCAGTATGGTGTTTCATTGAAATCAATGTGACTCACCCAATGGGTAGTAGTAGGTGTTTTCAATAGTTGGAAAAATAGCCATTAAATAGACAATTATGCTCTACATTTAGGAGTGAAAACTCCTTTATATGATGAGTTTTTGAAATTTTTGGCACTTTTAACTATAAAGTAAAAAAGGAAAAAAAAAAGGAAAATGATGAAAAGAGATGGAAATGAAGAAACTCTAGATGAGGAGTACAAATAAAACCATCTATGAATTCTTTACAAATGAATGGGAAAAACAAGAAAACAAAAAAAGGGCTATGGAGAAGAAAACAAAAAAATAAAATTCAATTCAATATACAACATTAAAATGTGAAAATGATTTACTATTCTACATTTACACAAAAGCACTTAGAATTATGAGAAGAAAAGATTTTGCATTAGAATTAAAGAATAATACATAAACCACAAAGAATAAAATAGAAAAAAATTTATTGAAATTTTATTCTTTTTCTTTATTATAGTTGAGAGCACAAAGTCATCATTACAGTCATTATACATGCTGTCTAAAGAGGAAAAAAGTGGTAACCCTCACAAATGCCTTGTTTTTACAATAAATAGAAGAAAGTATATTCACCATCCCATATAACTATTTCACTTTTCCCTTTGGAATTTATAAAATATTAAATAATTACATGGTAGACTTTACAAAATGACCTTATAATAAATAGTTAACGTTTGGTCAAAATTGACATAAAAATAGTTGTCATGGAATTTTGTCAAACAATTTGCATGTGTTAGGTTGTAGGTGTACATTCCTAAATCATTTTGTCAAACATTTCATGAGCATGTCTCAATTTCCTTCATGTGATACTTGCATTTGTCAATGAGCATGTCTTAATTGCCTTCATGTGATACTTGCATTTTCCAAATAGTTCATGTGCAGTGATTGAAAGTACACATTTCTTACAATTCATCTCTTTGACCTCCTTCAAAAATTCATAAGCATAATTAAAAATAGTGATTTAAAGACCTACATGAATAGTCCTAAGATCCAACCTTCCAATTTCACACCACACTAGGAGCAACTAGCTCTTTTAGGAAAGAAACTAACTTGCTGCTACTCGACCAAATTGAGAAAATTAATCTAGCTAAACCTAACATGTTTCACTCTTGAAAATAAAAATTTTGTAACAAGTCAAAATATAATAGAAAACTAAAAAATCCAAATTGAGAAAATTAATCTAACTAAACCTAACATATTTCACTCTTGAAAAATAAAGTTTTCTAACAAGTCAAAACATAATAGAAAACTAAAAAATTTCAATTTACAGATTTATAGATTTATCAAATCAAGTATAGAACTGTAAATACATAGTAGAGAGGAACTTGGAGATAAAATATGGAAGCCTATGGAGGATTCTAGTGTCTATTAGATGTCTACGCATCACAATATAGTCCATATGGTGAGAACAAGAAGAATTCAAATCTTTTCTCAGGAATAGTGTCTAGTATGCGTAGAAATGAAACAAGAACAACTAAGTAGCCTTCTAGGTGATAAGAGAGAACCCTATAGCTGTAGGAGAAAAAAATGGTTGGGGTTGTACAAAATGCTAAGAATGGTCAAAGCCCTATATTGGCCTTTTGACCTCCACAAATAGAGAATGATGTAGAAGGGAAATTGTTTGATCTTACCTTATACATGTGATAATTTTAAGGAGTCCCTCCTAAAAACTTATAGAATCCTAGCGAATTCTAACTATGTGCTATAATTTTCCTACCGAATCTTTCTTATTTTTTTGAAAAAGATATTAAATTTTCTAGCAAATCTATATAAAACCTGGCAAATCATAGTGAATAATAGACAAAAAAATTAATTACAATGGCAAATCTTTCCTTTAAAATTTTACATAGTGGGTCGGTGCAATCCCCCCATATATTCTTTTATTTTTTATAATTTTAAAGCAGGGGCTCGAGGGTGGCAGCCACGGCATAGCATCCCTTGCAGGGGTCGAGGGGCCAGAGCCCCCTTGTGGGGTCCAATGATAGCACAAATCCATTATTGAGAAGGCATTGGAACACATAAAAATTAAATATTTTAAAAAATCAAACTTTAAAAACAAAAATGAATGAATGACTATAATTGATTTCCATAGGTCCTTTAAGCATGTACCTTTTTAAAGGCATGTTGAGCCCATAATTGCTTTTGGGTTGTGGGATTAGATCTTAATGCCACGACCCAAAAGCAATTCTGGGCTCGATCTAATCCCATGGCCCAAAAGCAATTTCGGGCTTAGCATGCCTTTAAAAAGGCACATGCTTAAAGGACCCACGGAAATCAATTGCAACTATTAGAATAAAATGGAAATCAATGGAAAAATATATTATAAACTGGCGATTAGGCTATAAACACATATCATCTACTGTGGCAAAATAATTTACTTTATTAGTTTAATAAATAAATTACTGGCAAATTAAAATTCATTTCTTCAAAATTTGTAAAATCTAGGTGATTTGGCCCCCTTGATGGTTGCAATATATTCATGCCAATTTTGAATTAACTAATCTGAACTATTCGCCAACTAACAAAGATTCACCACTAAAAAATCCCTGATGTCTAATAAATACGAACAACAACAATAATATGCTATGAATGCTAGAATTAAGGTCTACACAGACTATCAAGGTGAAAACCCACAAGTGCTTGCAACACAAAATGGATTATACACTAAGAAAGCAATGACAAAAGAGAGTAAAATAACTCTATCACCTCCAATGGAAGAGATGAAGACTACATAACCATGAGCAAGGTCTAATGGAAGACCTATCCAGATGCAATAGTTACAATCCTCATGAAGATGCAAAAAGATTATTGTAACTATCCACATAGAGAGCTTGAAAATCAAGACAATACTTCTATATGATGAAGATTTAAAGAGATGATATGTCAAATGTTAAACTCCATTTTTATTCATTATTATTTTTTCTTTATATTTTATCATTTAAATATTGACCCATTTGATTTGCATAATTCCATCAATTTCCTTGAATGTAAACTGATTCAATCTTTTGCTTGCTTTTTATAATGGTAAGATGCAAAGAGGGTGTAGAGCCCTATCACAAAAAGCCACAAAAATAGGCCAATAGGCCACCAACAGTCAAACATATTTTGCTTGTCATGTCAAATGTTAAACTCCATTTTTATTCATTATTATTTTTTCTTTGTATTTTATGCTTCCCCTTTTCATTGTCTAGATATATTCATAGATTATGGTTTTCCTATTTTCACATGCTAATATTAAATCCTGGGGGCATTGTGTTATCTCATATATATTATTTATTTATCATGGTCTTAATTTTCTTTATTGGATATTCTATTTTAGATATTGATGAGGGATTGGGCTAGATTTCAATGTTAATGTTGCCATGTTTTACATTTCATATATTGATGCTTATATATTTTAGTGTTTGCCTAATTTCATATATTGAAGATAATATTTATATTATGTCTGAAAAAAACTCTTATAAGTAATACCATAATATAGTTTTTTAGGATATTGAACAATATCAAAATGTGTTGATAGATTATTCTATAATTTTATTCAAATAAATGTATTAATAAATGTATTGCCATAGATAGTAATCACTAAGTAATATCATAATCTATTTTTCAGGATATTGAACAGTATCAAAATATATTGATAGATTATTTTATAATTTTATTCAAATATATGTATTACAATAAATGGTAATCATTAAATAGTAATACCAGTTATTCAGAGTTCAGTAATTGTCAAATGGAATTTCTATAGTACCTCATAATAGATGAGATGATCTAATTTTCCTTAACATTTCATTTTTTAACATTTTTAGCCCCTTTAAAACATTACTGAGACTCTTCTATTTATTTGTATTTTTTTTGGAACTACCAAAGTTCAAGGCCCTGTAAACTTCCCATCAAAAAATTTTCTAAACTGGTGGCACTTCTTAGAACCTGTACAATATTATAATAAAATAATAATAATTCAGTTTTTGTCCATTAACCTGTACAATATTATAAAAAAACAATAACAATTCAGTTTTTGTCCACACTATCCACCTGCTCTAGTATTCTGATTTTGTTTCCTTTACTTTATAATAAAACAAAGATAATAGTGATGGATATGCAAGATATAATCTCAATATCATATTTACAAATTGTATATACCCAACTTATTGACAGTCACTAAGCTATGGATTCTAATGTTAAATTCATATCTGTGCCCTCCATTGCAGAATACTACCAGAAGATGGATCCCACAAAAATGCCCTCCATTTGGTTTGACCGAAGAAGTTCAGCCTACCGTGGGGTTACTAAGTGTGTTCATACGTATATTTTGTTTCCCATATAATATATTCCAAATAAAGGGCTAGTTTTAAGTAAGATTATGTGGGACTCAATGCAGGCATAAATGGACAGGGAAATATCAAGCCCAATTTTGGGACAAAAGCAAAGAGACTAAGAACCCCAAGGGTAAACTAGGCCAGTCTTTATGAATTTATACTGTAATTAGTTATAAATTGAACACCTTTCTTTTTACAGGCCAAAATGGGCTCTAGTACCTATCAAAAATATAGTGTGGTTAGAAGGTTGTTTTTATAGTTTCAATGGTTTGAAACAATATCTCTGATATTTCTTTGATGGTCTTCTTTTAAAGATGTGTAAGAATTTCATAACCAAGTGTTATGTATAGAAACAAAGTCTCAAATTTATTAGTTTTTCTTGTCTTTATTTGAGGCTAGAAACAACTTCCTTTTTTAATGTATCTATTGAACAAATATGTTTATTTCATTTGGATACTAATTAGAGTAATTTAACTGTCTTCTTGTGATATCTGAATTCTGGATTATGACTGGATTCTCCAGTATATCTCGGTAAGCAGATACATCTATTGGCTTATTATACATCTATTAAGTGATTCGAATTCATAGTCTCTTTGAAGTTCTAGATTTATAATCGAACTGTTTATTGATGTACTGTAGGCATCGATGATGAGGGAGAGAAAGCAGCCAGAGCTTACGATCTGGCATCTCTCAAGTATTGGGGTCCATCAGCTGAAACAAACTTTCCGCTGTAATTTTATATATAGTTTCATAGCTATTCTAGAATGTATTGTGTGTCTACCTCAAGAAATGTTTGTTTTACAAATATCTTTGGCGATCTTTCTATTTTCTGAGATTCCACTTCCTCTCTCATAAAATGCTTAGCATGCTATTGTATAACATTTGGTTTTCCTATATCAAATGCAGATTAAAAACTATGAGAGAGAGTTAAAAAACATGAAAAACATGTCAAGGCAAGAATATGTTCAATTTATAAGGAGGTATTTGGATTTCCTACCATATATGCATCCATAGAGGTTAATTTTGAAAAAAAAATTATAATAGATCACAGACAGGTACTTGTGGACCTATGCCAGAGTTTAGTTCTTAATTAAGATTTTATTGAATTTAATTTTGCAGGAGTAGTTCTAGATTTTATAGGGGCAAATCAGTCTACCGAGAGACAAGGTTTGAATTTAATTTAGTTAGATGAACTTATAGACTTATCTTAAAGATTACTATGCTTCACTGCGATAAGTTGATGTATAGAAATGCCAGCATTGACAGAATGTAGCTCTACAATCCTGATGATATAACTTGGCAGGAACAAAGATGATGGAAGGTGGCAGGCAAGTATTTGTAGAGTTTCACGGAACAAGGCACCTATGGCACCTACTCATGGACTAGTAATGGGAGATTCCTCTACTCCATTCATTGATACTCAAGAAGGATTAGTTGCTTCAAAGACTCCAGCCTCTGAAAACATGCTGTGTCTTGGTACATGCACAAGAAGCATAGTCTGCTCTCCCGATCAGCCCTCAGGTATTGTGAGAGTTGGTTTTGAGAATGTAATACCTGACAGCAACTGGATGGCATCCTCTCTTCGGGATCCAGAAAGTAAGTGTAATGCACAACCAGCATGTCATGCTCCTCTGATATTCAATATCTGGAGTGATGTAAGGATGTGAAGATCTTGGTATTTTGAAATAAGATTTTAGCACTTTCTCTCCATGCTAATTGTTTAACACAATAATCTCTGTCCCTGTCAGTGTAATAGGAACTTATATTATCATGTCTTTTACATTTTCAAGACTAAGGCCTTGTCCTTGGGAATATATCCAGTCTTGGAGGAGCTTGTTGAAATATTAATTTCTCCCACAATAATGCATTAATATGTCAGTTTTTAAAGTTGGGTCTAAATATAGGTTATTGCATGCAACTGTTTTGTAACCACTCTGCAGGTGTAAATGCATTCCATATGTATGTTTATTTTTAGACTAGAAGATTTTTATTTATTGTTGTTCTATTTTGGGGGCTGCAATGTCCTTAAAAAGGATTGCCTTGTACTTCGGTAATAAATTACAAAAATTGAGAGAAAATTGTTTGTTGCTTGCTCAATTTAAGTAGAGATGTAAGGTGGAGAATAATATATATAGAGTTTTTTTATATTTATGCTGTTGTGTATGGAGTATTTTTTTTCATGCCTGTAAGTTATTATTTGTAAATGAGTATTTATTGTAAGTGTTGTTTCCATTGTCATGATTTTCTTGTTTAATGAATTATAAGTTGAGTTTCAAATCCAACAAGTGGTATCAGAGTAGAAAGATCATGGGCTAGTGAAGGAATTGCAGGTTGTGATCTCAGAGCAGGAAGATAGCCATTACACATTTACAAAGTTTGAAGAAATTGCAGTAAACAAAAAGAGAAGTTTGAAGACAATGAAAGGAAGGAGTGCAAGAGGTAAGTAAATCACTTATTTGGAATGGGAAAAGTTGGTAGAAGAGTTAAAGAAAGAAAATGAAAGTTTATGAGGTGAAAAGGAATGTTTGAAAGAAGAATTGGAAAAAGTTAATAAAGAATTGATGAATGTTAAAAAAATTAATATAGAATATATGGAAAGGATGGAGGAGTTAGAAAAGGAAAAGTATGAAAATTTATGTGAAAATGATATTCTGGAAAAAGAATTGGTGAAAGTTAAAAAGGAAAATGAAGAGTTAGAAGAAAACTTGAAACTGTTTGATGAGGTTAAAAATATGAATGAAAAGTTAGAAGAACGATTGAAGTTATTTGATGAAATGAAAGAAAAGATAGAGATATTAGAAGAAGAAAATAGTTTACAGAAAGAAGAAATATCAAAATTGAATGAAGAGAATGATCAATTAGTAGCTTACAATGAAAATCTAAGATTAAAACTATTGGTTTGTGATGTTTCGTGTAATACAAGTGATTTGTGTGAAAGAGCCGAAGGTTCATTAGATAAAGAATGCAAGGTTGAAGACAGTAAAAAGATTGGATCAGCAAAATTTGCTATTTGTGATGATATTGATGAAGAATGTAAGGATGAAAATGATGATGAGTTTGCTAACATAGCTAGTTGTTTTGATGATAATGTTGGTTTGAAAATCTTGAAGAAAATTGGTTATAAAGGTGAAGGTTTGGGTAAGCATGGGCAAGGAATCAAAGAGCCCATTGAGTCATTTGTGAGAACTAAGTATGAAGGTGGTATAGAGGTAAAGGCAAAAGAAGGATAAATATTTTTGCAAGTACTGAGAAGTTATTTCAAGAAAATGAGATTTTACATTGTTCCCATTGTGATAGAGAAGACATAGAAAAGAAAATTGTTGGGATTTACATCCTTGTAAAATTTGTGGTTTAAAAATCATTGTGAAAAGACATGTTGCAATAGAGAGTTGAAAAATGAATCTATGACAGGTTGTTTAAAAATGAATTGTGTTTGGATAAATGCATTTGATTGGCAAAAGGTCATACGTATGTTCAAAATATTTTATAGACATAAGTATTCTCATGTTTAGAAAAAAGAAAAAGAATTGAACAACAGAAACAAAACAGCCAAATACAGTGAACAATGAAGTGCAGAAGTGCAGAGGATAGTAAAGAAATTGAAGAAATTGAATTGTTTTAGCATAGTGGAGAAGCACGAGGAAGACAAGGAAGAGTTTTTTCCAGAAATTTTGAATTGTAGATTTGAAGATCAGGTTGATGACAAAGGTGAAAAGGAAGTGGTCAAAATTAAGGGGGAGTGTTGAAATATTAATTTCTACCACCATAATACATTAATATGTCAGTTTTTAAAGCTGGGTCTAAATATAAGCTATTGGATGTAACTGTTTTGTAACCGCTCTGCAGGTGTAAATGCATTCCAACTTATTTTTAGACTAGAAGATTTTTATTTATTGTTGTTCTATTTTGGTTGCTGCAATGTCTTTAAAAAGGACTGCCCTGTGCTTTTGTAATAAGCTATAAAAATTGAGAGAAATTTGTGTGTTGCTTGCTCAATTTGAGCAGGGATGTAAGGTGGAGAATAATTTATACAGTTTTTTTGTGTTTATGCTATTGTTAATGGAATTTTTTTCTTCATGGCTGTAATTTATTATTTGTAAATGAGAATTTATTGTAAGTGTTGTTTCCATTGTCATGATTTTATTTTTTAATAAATTATAAATTAGGTTTCAAATCCAATAGAGCTCTCTCCACTTTATACAATATGTTGAACATTCAACTAATGCAAAGTTTTTTCAACCATCAAAATATTTTTGTGACTTCTATACTGACTGCCTTATTCTAAGCAAGCAAGAAACATGATTGAGAACGAACTTGATGACAGCCTTATTCTAAGCAAGCAAGAAACATGATTGAGAACGAACTTGATGACATGCAAACCACGCTTCCAATAAGCCATCAGAGGAAACAAGTTTGAGAATAGAATTGATAACACCCAAGCTTTTTCTTGAACAATATGGCATCTCTATATGTAACCTGTGCAGAACATTTTTTAATTTAAATTAAAAAATTAACTTTTGAAGTAAAACAATGCTTGAACAATATGGCATCTCTATATGTATTAGGTTACATATATATATTCTGTTATGTAAGCTTTTTCCTAGGAGAACGCACCAGTGTGTCCCTTAGCTTCCGTCCCATCCAATCCAAACTGTAAACAGTTTAATGTTTTTATTAAACGCAGCTGTCCTAAAAGATTTATTACCGATCCAATGGTGTAGAAATTAGGGCTTTGTAGTTATTTTTTAGAAACACTATTAACTGTATTAGAAATCTTCTGTCCTTTTTTTGGGCCTTCACATCAAGGCGTGGCATTTTGCATACCAAGAAATATTGGACACCCTTTATTTTGCAAGCAGCTACGTAGACTCGGAGAGGTTTTTCCTATTTAGCACAGGAGTCTATTATTTTCTCTTTGCAACTATTCGCATATCCTGACAGGTTTGTTCTGTTGCCCCAGTTGGCATTATTGATTGGCAGTGATGTCAAACAGGCTTGGAGTCGAGATTAGCATGATCAGTGGTTAAATTGCTTGTGCCTTAAATGTTGATGTTTATCAGTATATGTGGTTTAGTTGATATCAGTTGATAATTGATATGATTCATTGATCATTGATTACATTGATTAACTTTGTTATGGTGCTTTGGTATCACATGTTTCAGTTGTGAGCCAGATGTCAGATGTTAAAATGTGCTGCTATTCCGCTTAAAGAAAGGCTCTATTTTGAACTTGGTCATATGTTTTTCATTTGAAAAGAGTATAGTCACCACCTTGTAACCTGAGCCTTTAAAATTTGACTATTTCCAGCATCTTTGTAAAAGAGATATCGTGGTTAAATCTTTCTAAGTGTTTGGCTGCTCTGGGAAGAAAAGTTCAATATTCGAATTTATCTTTCTGTTTCACAATATCCCCTCAGTGCTGCATTTTGCATAGGCCAAATTTGCAATGCAATTCAACGGAAGTGGAAAATAGTGTGAGGGTGACCAAGTTTATTCATGAATTCATTTCATTCTTGAGATCATTCATACTTGTTTGAATCATTGCAATATCATCACAGATGACTCATCAATGTTCTTCTTGCACATACATTGGTCAACCACCACTTAAGTAATAACATTAAGGGTTCCTCAACGTGCATTTAATCGGCCCCATTCCTAGGACAATCGGCATAGTTGGTGTACAGAGCGTCAAAAAGAAAATCCAAGGTTAGAATTTAAATGCGAAAGGTTTGATCGACGGCCAATGTTTTAAAGATGTTCAAGTGTTTCAATGGCCATTCCCTGAGACTACTCTTTGATGGGTTTCTGAATGTGTTTTCAGTTTAAACTGCAGTTAGGGTTGTATAACTATTTTTGAATGGTGTAATAGCAGTTTGTTTGTTTTTAAGAAGGATACGATGTGTTTTTGGGTAAGCTAAGAAGGTTAAAAACATAGAAATGATGATATATTTTAATATATATATTTTGAACTATTGGTCATAGATTTTCTATTATGAACTGTGAGAAAAAGAAAAGAAGACAATGCATAGAATGACAGAGGATTATGCTTGATGTCAGAGAAATGTTTTCTTGTAGAGGTTTTGGTGAATGCTGCAAAGGAGAGATAGAATACAGACAGAGAATGTAAAAGATGATGAGAGGGTATGTATATTTGCCTTAAAGTTTTGTTTTGTTCTTGAAGACTGTGCTGATAGACTGTATTGATTGATTATAAAGACTTGATTGACAGAGCTGTATGTGTTTGTCATGGTAAAATGGTAGAGGAATTTCTTTACAGAAGGATATGTATTTGTGTTGTTTAATGTGATATGAAGTCTTGGAGGTACACTTGTATGAAGAAGTTGTGTGGTTGTATACACCTGATGTAATGTTGAGATTCCATTATCATTGATATTAAATCGAAGATTGAGGATCAATGAAACAGAGTGTCCCTTTGTATTTGTTTTTCTTCGTGATTGAAGCATGTATTGAAAGGTCAAGTCAGTGAGACAAGAAATGACCTTTGCCAGTGAGGCAACTGTAGCCAGTGAGGCTTGAATTGTAGTCAGTGAGGCCTATAATTAGTGAGATTCATTAAATAAGCCAGTGTGACATTTTTTGATTGGTTTTTATGCCCCGGAGGGTTTTCCACTCAGGACAATCTCTGTGTTATGGTTGCTTGTTTTGTTCATGAGTTTTTGTTTATTATTTCATAATTTAACAATTATATGATGATCATAGTAAATCAGTACAAATGCATAATACTTTGATGCTTATCTCAGTCCAATGTACAATCTGCCTCTGTTGTTTGTCTTGATGAGTTGTTCAAGTGATTCCTCATAGTTTACAAACAGTGGTTCTGTCTTTTCATGCTCACAAGTTGGTTCATTTTGATTCTTAAATGAATGTCTTGCTTTACCATTCAAGGTTGAGGTTCACAGTTGGTAAAAGTTGATTAGGTGTTGTAAAAAACAAATCTGTTTTATAAGACACTGATTCACCCCCTCTCAGTGTCTTGTGTACTCCAACATGTTCACCATTGGACATTGAAGCAAATAAAATAGAAAGAAAAACACGATGAATGGTGAAGGAGGTGGAGATTGATGTTTAAGGAGAGCCGCCAAAGAGTGAGTGCCAAACAAAAAGCTGCAGACAACAGCGTTACAAGTATAGTCAAACTTGTCAAGTTACTTCCCATTACTACTGCGCTTGTTTTCTATGTTATTTCTGCTCTCTTCACCAATGGAGGCCATGGTTGCAAACTTGCAGCAAATTCAACTGAATTCTAAAAGGGAGCCTGTTGTCATTTTGTGCCTTCAGCTGCTACTTTTGTTCATTCATAGACAGTTTTAGAGCGATGGGAAATTGAACTGGATAACCTTGCTTAAAATAACTAATAGTCTAATACATATGTGGTACAACTCATATTTTGTTTTGGTATTATGTATATGAATTTGAACAATGAACGTAAATTTTATGTTTATAATGACACGTTATGTTCGATATCCTTTGCCTGGTTGGAAATGTAAATGCAACCACCGCATTTAATAAACTTATCATGTTTTTCTTCGACTTCTTCTCTCTTTCATCTGCTTCCGTCCTGTTCTCATAAATTTCTGCAAGGAATGCTGTCACGGGTATGGTATTCTCCAGCATATGGAAAAATGCAGACTTTTGTCCATATTTTAATTTGGAGTTAAGTCTAGCTCAGACCAGTTTTTTGTTTGATGTTTTACTTCTGTGCTGGGTGTAGAAAGATGAGAATGTTTTTGCTCTCTTTTTATAAAAGAGAAGCATGCAATATTTCCTATGCTAAGAGCAGCAGCTCTGTAATGCTCAGTTTGTAATGTAAGAGCAGAAGCTCTCTTTTATTGAAAAGATATTTCTTTTTTTTCCATGTGAAAACTGCTTGCAGCTCTGATTTATGTAATCTCTATTTTTGTTTTGTTTTTGAACTAAAAGATTTCTCTAAAATGTAAAGAGCAATAGCTCTTTGTTTTTTATTTTTCTCTACTTTTTCCTTTATCTAGTATTAGAGTCAAATTATCAAGCTAAAGGTTTTCAAGAAAAGTTTTTCAAGGAGTCAAGGTATTCACAATCAACAATGGCAGCCTTTAACAAATCTTCAAATCCCTCTGTTCATTGGAAAGACTATGATTATTGGGCAATCATAATCGAGGCTTTATGGGATTTTGTAGAGAATGGTTTTCCAGGATCAGCTGATGCAGCAACATACAATGCTCTATCTCAAGCAGAGAAATATTTACGCCCACATAATAGAAAGAATGACTAAAAAGTTCTCTTCTACATCTTCCAAGCAATGTATGAGAGTATTTTTCCAAGGCTTGCAGCAGGAACAATTAAAACAAGCATGGGATATCCTCCAAATAGTATACCAAGGAATGACAAAGTTCAAAACAACTAATTTACAAATGTTAAGAAGGAATTTTGAAACAAAATACATAAAGGGTTCTAAATCAGTAGATTCATTTTTCACCCAAAATATTGGATTGGTTAATCAAATCAGATCTCATGGTGAGACTCTTGAAGATAAGAGAATAGTTGAAAAGATTTTAAGAAATTTACCTACAAAGGTTATAGAAGAGATAAAGAATCTCTCACAATTTTTCAGTTGATGAGCTTCATAGGCTAAACAAGTCAACAAACTCATCTTTGGAGTATGCTTTCAAAACACAAGTTTCAATCATTCATGGTAGAGGCGGGAGAAGATCCAATTTCAGAGGTAGAGCAAGAAATTCATCTGGAGGTGGAAGAACCAGCCCATCAAACTCAAGTGGAGAAGTAGCAGCAAAAATCCAAGTCAAAATCCAATCCAAAATCAATCTCAAGGCCAAAGGTATGACAAATCTCAAGTTCAATATTATTATTGCAAAAAAGTATGGCTATTATTCAAATGAATGTAAAAAAAAATAATTTGATTTTAGCAGACAAAATGAAAACTTTATAAGAAAAAACCAAAACCAAAGTAGTATGTTTTTAGCATGTAATGTTGCACAAAAAAATCAAAAGAATATACGGTTTCTATACTCAGGTTGCAGCAACCACATGACATGGAACCTAGAAATGTTTTCAAGATTGGATGAAAATCTAAAATTAGATGTCACATTGGGCAATGACAATAAAGTGGCAGTTACGGGAAAATGAAACATCAATATTCTAACCAAGTAGGGGGAGAAAAAAGTTTATTTCAGATTTCTATTTTGTTCCAGGTTTAAAACACAATTTAATGAGCATTAGACAACTTGTTCAAAAAGGGTATAGTGTATTTTTCAAAAATAGAGAATCCATAGTTATAGGTAAATTTCCAAGCAATCAGCTCATTGCAAAAGTCCAAATGACCAACAATAGAATGTTTCCCCTAAGGTTGAAACTAGTTTGAGGTTGGAATTTTCTCAAGAAAATGCCACAATGAACCCACAAGTGGATCAAGAAAAAGTTGTAGCAGTCACTCAAACAGTCTTTTAGGGAAAATAAAAGATGAGAATTGGCTTTGGCATCTACAATTTTGGAGGTTTAAACCTACTACATAGGAAAAACATGCTAAAGGGTTTGCCACTAATAGAAAAACCCAAAATTTTATGTCAAGGTTGCATCTTGGGAAAGAAACATAGAGAACCATGTTAATTTTTTATGTCTATTTTGTTCTAGGTTTAAAACACAATTTAATGAGCATTGGGCAGCTTGTTCAAAAGGGTTGTACAGTATTTTTCAAAAATACAGAATGCATAGTTTTAGACAAATTTTGAAGCAATCAACTCATTGCAAGAGTTTAAATGACCAACAATAAAATGTTTCACCTAAGGTTGAAACTAGATTTGAGGGTGGAATTTGCTCAAGCACACCCCGTAATAACCCAGAAGTGGATCAAGAAAAAGTTGCAGAAGTCACTCAAGCAATCTTATAGATAGAAATAAAAGATGAGATTTGTCTTTTGCATCTACCATTTGGACACCTCAATTTTGGAGTTCTAAACCTACTACATAGGAAAAACATGGTGAAGGGTTTGCCACTAATTGAAAAACCTAAAACCTAAAAGAGTACGTGAAGGATGCATCTCAGGAAATCAACATAGAGCATCATTTCCAATAATTTGGATGAGAATAGTGTTGAAATATTTAAGGCATAAAAAAGAAGAGGCAACTAAGA
Source organism: Cunninghamia lanceolata (assembly GCA_027924645.1). NCBI lineage: Eukaryota > Viridiplantae > Streptophyta > Pinopsida > Cupressales > Cupressaceae > Cunninghamia > Cunninghamia lanceolata. The sequence continues at coordinate 40,313,415 of BSBN01000809.1, read as the reverse complement.
TTTATTATGACAACAATTTAGTGATAGAATTGTCTAAAAATCGAGTTTTTCACAAGAGAAATAAGCATATTGACACAAGATATCATTTCATTAGAAAGTTGATCAATAATGAAGAGATTTTTTAGACTTTTACAAGTTTGAAGATCATCAGTGTGCAAATATTTTTACAAAGATATTAGGGAAAGAAGTTTTATGTTTCAAAAAAATTGTTTGGATATCATAAATAGCAGTAGTTGTGATTAAGGGGGAGTGTTGGAAATGTAATCTCAACCATCCCATTTAATAAACTTAACTCATTTTTTTTTGCTTCTTCTCTCTTTCCTCTGCTTGTGTCCTGTTCTTATAAATTTTGGCAAGGAATGTTGTCATGGGTATGGCCTTCTTCTCCAGTGTATGGATAAAGGCAGACTTTTGTCCATATTTGAATTTTCTGTCAAGTATGGCTCAGACCAATTTTTTGTTTTTTGTTTTACTTGTGTGTTGGGCGTAGAAAGATGAGAATGTTTTTTCTCTATTTTTATAAAAGAGAAGCATGTACTATTTCCTATGCTTAGAGTAGTAGTTCTATAATGCTTTGTTTTTCTATGTTTTTGTAATGTAAGAGTAGTAGCTCTCTTTTATTGAAAAGATAACTTTTTTTTCTCTGTGAGAATTTCTTGCAGCTCTAATATATATAATCTTTGTTTTTTTTTGTTTTTGGTGTAAAAGATTTTTGTAAAATGTAAAGGTAGTGTTGATGTGTTTTCCTTGCATAGACAACGCATCATAAAATACTTGCGTATTTTATCCTCTCTTGAACAAAATCACTCAGATGCTGAACTTTGTGATCAAGTGAGTAGACTTCAAGATTCCTTATCTTCTTGATTTGGGATAGCTTGTTGGACAAAGATGTGATTTACTATTTCATACAAAGGGACTTACACTTTGGTGTTCAATGATAGGAAAATACCATTTACTCTCACATAGGTTGTAACAATCGCTTCAAGGCTACACACTATGATTATGATATGGTAATTTAGCTCTTGGTCCTACTTCTAACAATGTTTTTTTTTTTAAATGCAAAAGACATGGGTTTAGAATATCTAATCTAAGTGCAAGCTATCATCATCAATTCTTGGAAATCTCAACCATGCTTTGCTTCACCATGAGACAACAACTCCACAAAGTTGATGCAATCTTCTAAGGATAAGCTAAAGGTTTTCAAATTGCTCTATGAACAATCGAAGTGACGCTTGTGATGTGTTCAGACAAACCTTACGCTACAACTTGCCAATGACAAATCATAAAAGGTATGAACATATAGAGATTTCACTAAGCAATCGAAAGACAATGACTTCCACAAACTAAAGCTAACAAACTTTGAAAGAAATAAACTAAGTTAAAACATTGAATGCGAGTGAGTACTTAGCAACCATGCAACTTGTAAAGAGAAAAAAATATCACCATGAATAGCTCAACAATGAACTTGTATTGATCTCAGCAAAGTCTTAGCAAAAGCTCTAATTTGCTCAAAACTCATTCTACAAAATGAAGAGAAATGAGGCTTATATAGCCCTCAAAATACAATGAATGGCCAGGATCAATTTGGATTCAATGGCCCAGAGCATGCCACATCAAAGGTGGTTACAACAACTTTCTATTATTAGAGATATACAAGGAGCAATAGAGGCACATTTTCCAAGGTGACACCTTAGCGCCTATGTGGACTACCCACGTGGCATTTATTTCTTATGTTTATTCTTTTTGACCAATGCCACGAACTTTGGAACAACCTTCGCCATGTCAACAACTGGTACACTTGGCACATTCTGAATGGTTCCTTCTGCCTTCTTCACATCTTGTGTATGATAATCAATTGTCCTCTCCCACTCTGCTAAACCAACCCACTTACCACCAACTAGTGAGATCAAGGAGTATATGTTGTTCAGCTGTTCACCAGAAATGGAGTGAATAGAGTTGAAGTAATGAGAATGTATGTAATTCTTCACGTCATGGAATGTAGCCTCTCCTGAGAGATCACACATATCATCCATTGCACCAACTATCTTATTATGGACTCTCTGAAGCACACTCTCCACTCGAACACAATCCATTTGAACTTTGTCAAGAAGCTTTTCTCTTATGTCCATAGTGAAGTCCCAAGTAGAGAAATCATATGATGAACCTTCTTCAACTACCCCTTCCTCTATCAATGCTGACAATGGAGTGTTCATCAAACCTTCCAAGTGTGGCATGTATTCTCTTTTGATAGCATCAAATTGGGAACACACTGCTGAAACTGCTTGAAGTCTTTCCAACAACTGAGAAATGGTTTCATACTTTTGGATGAGTTCATCGATGAATGTATCTATTTGATTTCTAACTCTTCCTATCTAGCTTTTGAGTTCTTGGGACTATGATTTCATACCCTCTAACTGAGAAACAGATTCTTGTGAAAGCTTGGGAGGTGGAGTAGACATCCCTTCACGCTGTCGAATTGGATTCATCAACTGCTGGATAAATTGCTTGAAGGCGAGGTTTTCTTTCTCCAATTGATCTCCTCTTTCCCTTTCATGCCTCAATCTTTCTTTGACCACTGAAACTGATTCATCCAACTCTTCAAACTCTTTCTCTTCTGTTGTTGGTCCCAAATCCATAATGGTCACATCGTAATCTTTAGGAGAAAGATCATTAATTGTTTTATCTACCCTCAGTGCTACAATATGCACTTTCCTGGACCCAGAACTATCTCTTGTAATCTTGGAGAATCTAGTCGCCTTCTCCTTTCCTTTCTCACCTGGTTTTACCTAACAACTCTTGTATATTGACCTCTGGCACTACTTCCACGACTGAAGTCTCCTTTACTCTTTTCCTTAACCAATCTGGTAAGGCAATCAAATCTTCTTGAACATCTTGTTCTTGAGCTCCAACTTCTAATTCTGGTGATGATGCTTCCTCATCAGATGATTTAATGTGCATATCCATTTCAAGTGTAATAGCTTCTTAATCTGTGGAGGGACTTGACTGAACTTCTTTAGCTAGAACCTCATGCATGCGTGCTTGATCTAATGTCTGTGGAGCTCCTTGGTTTTCTCTTTCTTCATTCTCCACTACTGATGTCACATTCATATCTTGAGAAGGACTCACTATGGTGTTCACTGCTAGATTCACTATCATCCACTTCTTGTGATTGCTAAGAGTCAGGTCCTCCCATCAAGTCGTATGTTATGTCCTTGTTTGCATTCTCGAGCTTCCGAACTTGATGATCTACATACTTCTTTGTGATATGTATGACTCGCTATATCTACTCATCATGACCATCTTCTCTCTCAGCCCAATTGATAATGATAGGTCCATCCTTGTCAAACATCTTTTACACAAAAAACTTTTTAGTTTCCTCTAATTGATCAGGAATAGGCATTATATTACAAGATCTCACCAAATCCCAAGCCATTCTCGAACACCTTTTCTCTCTGATGTGCTCATCATCGTCTGCATCTGCCTAGTGATCCTTTTGGTGCTCTCGGTGTCTAAACCTCTTCCCAAATGCCTTCCAAATCATGTTGAATGGATCAAAGTGTTCTCGATTCGTGTCATGAAGCCAAATTGTAAGCTAGAAGTTCATATTCTGAATGTTGTGCACCTTGTAGTGTTGGGCAAGTTTCCAACTTTACAACCCCTATTGGGAAACTAATTCTAGATTTCTTCTTATCTTTCTAAATTTTGTCCCAAGCCAACAGTTGACTCGTCACCTCAAGTAGTACCATCTTGTCGGTAGGATACCTCGGCAAGCGGTAAGGATAAGATGAAAATCCTTGGATCCTCAAGTAAGTGAACTTTAGAAATTGGATGTACCATCATCCATATTTGCCAATCAATCTCTTTGCATCCTTCGATAACCTCTCATGCACATCTCCTTGTAGCTTCCTTACGATGAACAAGAAGAATGCATCATTCACGCGCTTGTAATGGGCTATGGACTTTAGCTGCAATTGTGGGTAGCAATCATACATGCTGAATTGTCTGGGACCATATCCTATGTCACCTCTATAATTCAATCCATCATACTTTCCACACATCACGAGGATATAGATGACATATGAACTAATGTAGAAGGACTTAGTCTCCTTTAGCTTGATCATCTACTCATGAATATTATTTCTTATGATGCCGGCCCAATCAATCATCACCTCACCCTTGATGATCTCTTGCATGAATATGAACATCCACACATCGAATGTTGATGATTGTTAACAACCCATGATCTTGTTCAAGAAGATCACCATGTAGCCATACTCCGTGATGAAATCTGATTTATGAAACTTCTTCGGCAACTTACTATGATGACTCTTTGGTTGCTTTACCCAATTGACATTTATCTCTTGCTTACAATCACTTATTGCACCTTCGAACACCTTTTGAGTTTGCTCTTGAGTGTAGATAGTTACCTTCCTATGCTTCAGGATGTTGAATGTTTTAGCGATAGCCTCCCTCGTCAAGAGAGCTAAGACTTCTCCATTGGATGTCTCAATGCATCTAGTCTCTTGGTTGTAATGATCAGCACATTCCCACATAATCTCGACAATCGGCAAGGCGGGCGGAAGGCAAGTGGCTTGGACGATCCCATTGCGAAGCATCTCATGGATGACCTTGGAGTGAGTTGGCTTGTAGAGCTCTCTCTTGATCTCCTCCATGTCAATGTGACCCAACTTGGTGTCACTCACGTTCCTCCACTTGGACATGATCTTCTTCTCCAACATGACTCCTTGCTTGTCGCTCTTGATCAAGGCTTGTCTTTCTTTCGCATTCATCCTCTACCTCTTCCTACAAGAGAAAGCAACATATGTCACTAAGGTGATGTGACACTTTAAAATAAGGATTTTCTAATATTTACCCTATCTCCTCATGCATGTGGGACAAAAAAAATAATGAATTTCAAAACAAAAACATACCTTAAAAAATTAGATTTTTGGAAAATTTGATTTTGAAGATTCTTGAAATTTTTTACTTTTCTCCTTGAAAGCTGCTGCTACTCCTTGCTCCTCTACTACAAATCTAGATTAGAATTGTATTTGTTTTGATTTAAAATGCAGATTTAATCCTTCTTTAATACCAAACGCTGCCTTTACCTAAATGGTTGGCCTAAAGAGTATGGTCAGCCTAGAGAAGGATAAAATTAAAGTTTTTTAACTATTTTCCATGCCTTCATGCCAATAGTGCCCAGCTTGGGCAGGTTTAGAAGGTGCAAGTGGAAAATTTCATGTGAAGACATGAGGTGACATGGTCCATGTGAAGGGTCTAAAGCTGCCTAGGAAGGGCGGGATTCAAGGAGGTGCATGGATTTTATCACTTAAACTCTAATTTGATGTTCATCTCCTCCTTTGAAGTTGAATGACACACTTAAAATGTTCAATGCCCTTGTCCATGAGGCAGGATGAAAACCATTTGAGAAGGGTGGCTTAAGAGATGATAGGTGGATGATATGTTGTGAAGGACTTGATATTGTCCTCTTGGAAGGCTCAGGGCCACCTTGCATGGGCGGGTTGGAAGGTAGAGTAAGGATTTGATGTTCATTCCTTCCATTTGATAGATCTTCTCCATCAATCTAAACACTTAGTGGAATCTTGAGATGCTTATGAATTTGAAGACACATCCTAGATGTTGGGTGGTGATGTCCATGTGTCTTGGTGAAGTCTACCTAGCAAGAGCGGCGTTGAAGATATTGTATGGAGTGAATGATGTGAAAGAGGTGAATGTAAGTGAGCATCTCTTAACAAGATAGTCTTGAGAGTGTGTATGGATTGCTTCACTTAGCTCATTCATCTCCTCATGAAGACCTTCTTTCCAGCACCTTGGGTGGTTTTGAATGTGTTGTGTGGAGAGATGCATGTGAGAACATGGGAGAATCTAAGAAGTCCTCCTGAGGCTGCCTAGGAAGGGTGAGTTTGGGAGCATGGTGTGGATTTTTTGTCTTAAAGTTGATTCCTCTAACCTTGATGATCTCCCAAACTTGTCTTTGCATAACTTAATATTGGTGAATGATTGATTGTGGTCAGAAGAGAAATTTGGAATATTTGATGAACTTTATCCACATGTCAAGGTGAAATCCACCTATGCTAAGTGGTCTTGAGGATGTTGTGTGGAGTGGTCAATATACTCCCTTTAAACTTGCCTTATCTCCCCTTAAGAATTTCCACTTATCACTGATTGACCTTACAACTTACCTCTAGTGGATGAGTGAATTGAGGAGGCTTGTGTATGGTGATCAACATCCAATTCTAAGCTCACCTTACAAACTCTCATGCCATACCTCTTGAGTGGATCTAGCAATGATAGGTGGATGATGTGTTGTGGTGATCATGTAATCCAAGAAGGGAGATGAAGGCCGCCTAGCAAGGGTAGGCTTAAGGGAGGTATGTGGATTTTCATCACTTTATGTTTATTCCTCTCCTCATGAAGACCCTTCTCTAGAACTTGCCTAAGACTTAGCCATTTTGAGATGTTTGTGAAGTGAGAAGGCAAATGTTGAGATGTTAGGTGATGATGTCCATCTGCATTGACGAAATACACCTAAGAGGAGCGAGATTGGAGGTGTTACTTGGATTTTGCAACTTAGAACATCTTTCACCCTTCTACGCCTAATTGCCATCTCTATGAAGTGCTTTATGTTCATGAATTCACTGATCTCTCCTTCCAAATTGTAGTGTTCTTCATTTTGAGTGGCTTAGAAGGCAATGTATGGAATATTTCATGTGAAAGAAGGCACAATCCAGAGACACCTCTTGAGGCTGCCCAAGTAGGGCAGGTTTGAGGGTACCCCTTGGATTATCCTTCAAAATGACTCAAAAAAACATTCAATCTTATGCACTTTCTTCAAATCTTCATGATTTCATTGTACTTCAACTCAAAACATTGCAAATTGGATAAGTTTTCTCCTTGAGTGGGTTTAACTATGTTGTCTGGATAGTGTGATGTGTAGGAGGTGAAATAGTCCAAGCATGGAGCTCAAGGCCGCTCATGTAGGGCAGGTTTGGAGGAGATGTCTAGATTTTGTCACTTAAAACACTTCTCCTCCCTTAAATTTGACTATCTCCTTTCCCTGTGATATAATCTTGATCATTCTCATCAAATAACCTTGCAAATTGCATTATCCTTCACCTTGGGTGGTTTTGAAGCAAGTGTCTAGAGAACTTCTTGTGTCAGGTGAGATAGTCCATAAGGTCTTCTTGAGGCCACCCAAGTAGGGCAGGTTTAGGAGTAACCCTTGGATTTTTCATTTAAAACTTACTTAATCCTCTCAAACCTTCAAGTTTTTATCAAAACTTCATGATATTCCAATGATTTGTGTTTGAAAGACTTCAAAGCTTAACACTTTCTCCTAGGGTGGTATTAGAGGCACTATTTGGAGTATTTGATGTGGAGGAGGTAAAATTGTCCATAGGAACCTCTTGAGGCTGCCCAGGTAGGGCAGGTTTAAGAGCGACCCTTGGATTTTCATCCAAAACTCACTTAATCCTTTCAAACTTTCATGTTTCTCTTGAATTTCACCACCTTCTAGTGCTTTATGCTTGAAAACACTTCAAAATTTGATCACTCTCACCTAGAGCAGATTTGGAAGCTATGTTTGGAAATCATCATGAGGTAGTGAAGACATCATCCATGTCTACATGCTAAAGCTACCAAGGTAAGGCGGGTTGGTGAGTGACCTTTGGATTTGAACTTGAAACTTACTTGGACTCAATCCTTGCCTACAAACCATCACATCTCAGTGCTCCATGCATGCAAAAACTTCAATACTTAACCATTTTCCTTGCAGGGCGGTTTTGAGACCAGTGTGTGGAGAGTTTCATATGGCAGGAGACATTATCCATGAAGACCCTGTGAGACCACCCAAAATGGGTGGGTTAGGACATGACCTCTGGATTTTCATACTCAAAATCATTTCATTCATGTCAATCTTGATAATCTCACTCTTTGAATGTCTCTTCCTTCATCCTTGACCAAATAAACTTGCGAATTGAACCATCTAAACCCTTGAGTGGTCCTGGAGGTATCATATGGAGAGATTTATGTGACAGGTGACATTGTCCAAGACTCCCTCCTGAGGCTGCCCAGGTAGGGCGGGTTTGGACGTGACCCTTGGATTTTGACTTCAAGTGCATAAAAAAACTCTCAAATGCATGAAGTCTCCTTATAAGTTCAATATCTTCAACCACTTTGAGTTTATAACACTTCAAACTTGATAAATTGGTCCCAAGGTAGGTTGGTGAGTCTCTTGAAATAATAGACACTATCTAGAAGGACTTGTGAAGCCACCTAAGTAAAGCAAGTAGAGCTTTCAAACTCATGAACCCTGTCTTTGAAAATCCTTCACAAGCTTTCATATCAATCCCTATTGGAGACTGCGACTGAGGAGATGTACTTAAACATTCTAAGGTGTGTCTAGTGTCCCTCACTACATGTGTTTTGAACTAGGACTTAGCTAAGACTCAAAAACCAAACTGAACATAAGCAAAAAATTAGGGGGTCCCCATTTGCAATGGAGTGATGTGTGATGAGGTCACAACATCTGGCGACTCCACAAGAGAAATGTTCCTGAACATTTCAAGAATAAAGGTACATTTAATACTCAAAATCTTTGACATAACTTCTTCAAGTTAGTCCAGTAACTAAGAAACATACTCAAAAGAAGAATAGAAGCATAAATTGGATCAAGACATTTCATCTCTATTGTTCCATAAGATAAGCATTTCATTTAATGTTCTTCATGCATTCTTAAGATAAACAAGAATCATAACTTCAAAATCCCTTAGTATACCCACTATCTAGGCTGTGTAGACAGAGCTACTTGATCCCAGAATCAAAATCAACAGCTAGCATGACCATCCATATTCCAAAAACCATACCTGATATAGTCTTACAAATTCATCATTTTTTTTAGGTATATTACTCATGGCACCTGTTTGCCAGGTTTTCACCATGAATAACGGCAATTACACATGGCATCTATTTGCCAGGTTTTCACCATGGTAATGGATAGGAATGACTCAAAAATCTGATTCCATGGAAAACAAAATGATAGTCTATACAAAACCAGGTTTATCCAGTATGATTACTAATGTTGGTAAGGAATGACAAATAGGATACAAATGATATAGAGGTGAGTGGAGATAGTGGACTATGATGTGGATTACATAAAATAGACAGATAGGCATACTCAAACATAGACCAGGTAGTGGTGGAGTGTACGGGATGGTGGGAAATGAATGGAACAGAGTGAAATCACAATCAATGTCTGTACACACCGAACTAAACTTCGAAGCTTGTAAATGGGAAAGGAATGTATAAAGGGGAACAAGAATGGATAATAACTAGTAATGTTACCTTCATGGCCTTTACGAACTTCAAATTTCTTATTGATTTTGGTTCGTAGGATGAAGTAACTTAGAATTTTAGATGGAATGCAATGAGTGATGATAGATGCTTTGTAGGTGGAAGCGGCTATTGGATTCAGCTTCTCAGACTTAAATACCTAGACTGTTACTTTGGCTCTTTCATTTTGGAAGTATGAGTGACATAGCCTTTGAATAAACTGTGATTGGATCTTTAGCATTTTGTGTTCTAAGGCATAAAGATTTATAAGATTCTTAGGAATTTACTTTCTTGATGGGTTAAAGCATTCAAATATCTATTTTATGGAATTATGGGATGGGTGTAGCTAGAGAAATTGCAAGCTTCTTGTTCAGACGACACTTACATTCATTAATCATGATTGGGAAATGGATGAAGGAATGGAGGATGTAGTGGATGGTGATGGATAAAGGAAATGGATAGTGAAAGGTATGTGGTCATATGCTTTTACTTTGCATAATGATGAAGGTGGAATGGGAAAACAATATGTATGATAGGTGATTAATGAAAACAATGGACTTGTATTTAAGTGGGATGGATGGGAATACCAACATCTTGACCTTGCTTTCTATGCAGTGGCTAAGGTCATTTGAGAGGATACTGACATAGATAGACTACAAATGTATTGTTCATAGAGGACTGAAACTTTTATCTAGATGACTCATTGCTGGGAGTTCAAGGAAAAACAAAACAAGACTATATGGAGGATTTGGACATCAGACTCAAGCTCATTATTTGATGGTACAAGTGGAATGGATGGAAATTTTATTGCATAAATGAAATGGCATGGCAAAATGAATGGGATAAATAGACCGAGGTATGGAGGAATGCATACAATAGAATGGCAGGAAACAGGAATGCTTATCACAAAATGTAGGCTTTTATTTTGTATGTGGAGTGACAGAATATGGAGCGCAGAAATGAATACAATGTAATGGAGTGAGATGGAACCATGAATTATCTCACTTAATTCAAGCTCATTTATACTCTTCTTGTGCCTTTCAAGATCTTGAGTATGCAAGGTATAAGATCTCAAAATACTTCAAGCCATACTGGATAATTGACTCCTCTCCTAAAAACAAACAGTCACGCTATCCAACACTAGCAATGGAATCCACAATGGATCCATCCATCTGATGCAAGTTTATCAAAAGAAAGCAATGAAGTGTTCATTTTAAGATTAAATATTTTAAACTCATAATCAAAGATATCCATGTCTAGATGCAATATATGATTCCATTCTTGAGTCAAGTATAGATCTTAGTAAAAAGATAAACTAAAGAAAGTTACCTTCCAATCTTAAAGAATTTCATGGACATTTATGCAAGAAATGAACTTAACCTAACTTCATCAAGTCAACCAAAATGTGTTTGAAAATTAATCACTCCTATGCACAATGAAAACCCCCTTAACGACAAAAAAAACTAAAGCAAAGAAAAACTCCAAAAATTGACAACTTAAAACAAAGCAGACTAAACTAAACAACCAAATCCTAAAAACAAACTAAGGAAAACTAAACTATGAAAACCGGAAACACCTAATTTAACTATATACAAGAAGAGTTCCCTAGGAACTCAGGTTTGGAAATAATGTTTCAGGTATTGCCCATTGACGGGCAATGGAATCTCTTCTCTAGTCAAAGTTTTCAACTTAAAGGTGTTCTCTCCTAAGATTTCTACAATTTGGTATGGACCTTTCCAGAGGTAATCAAACTTATCATGATCTCCTCTTCGTTCATGTGCTTTATCCCAATATAAAACTAGATCTGAAATCCTGAAAGACTTAACTGTTGCTTGTTGATCAAACCAATGTTTCACAACCCCGTGATGTTTCATGAATTTGTCTAAGGTTGTGTCTCATTTCTCTTCCAGGTGTAGAAGTTATGAAAGCCTAGTCTGAACTGTCTCAACCTGATCCATGTAGTCTTACATGAATTGAAGCATTGGGATCCTCAATTGTAAAGGAAAGATTAGTTCCTGGCCATAGACCAAGTGGTATGGAGAAGTACTTAGGGAAGACTTTACTTGGGTTCTATCTGCCCAATGGGCAAACTTCAGTTGGGTGTGCCAATCTATTGGGTTTTTATCCAATAGTCTCTTTATTGCATTTAACAAGTTTTTGTTCATGGACTCTGCTAGGCCATTCCCCTGTGGGTAATAGTTGGGTGAAAACTTCAGCGTGATACCATACTCGAAAGCCCAATTTGAAAATTTTAATGAAGTAAAAGTAGGCCCATTATTGCAAACGAGTGCATGTGGACACCCAAACCTTGTGATAATGTTTTCTTCAAGAAATTTGATCACGATATCAGAAGTGCAAAGTTTTAATGCATGACCTTCAGACCATCTGGTACAATAGTCTGTAGCGGTTAGAATATACCTATTTTGTGCTGAAGAGGGTGGATTAATCATACCAATGAAGTCGAGACCCCATTGAGCAAAAGGTCATACTTCGATCATAGGCTAAAGTGGCATTGTAAGATTCTTCTCGCACAAAGCAGCTACTTGGCAAGTATGACATGTTTTGACATGCTGGTGGGCATTGTTGAACAAGGTAGGCCAATAATATCCTGCCCTCAAGATTTGGTGGGTTGTTTCTAGTCCACCTCCGTGACAAGTGCCAAACTTCTCATGGAACTGCTCCATAATTTGTCTCGCTTCTTCTTTTCCAACACATCTTAGATAAACTCCTTCACGATTGTACCGAAGTAGTACTACTCCTTGCAACATATAACACTGACACCTATACCTTAATGCTCTTCTTTGCATTGGATTCATATGTGAAGGGCATTTCTAAGTGAGAAAATAGTATACAATATCATCATACCACTTGTCTAGTGATACATCTTCTAACACATAGGCTTTCTGTCCCAGACTCGGCCCTTGAGCTGCTATTATCTACAAGAGTGCTTGTCCTCGCACTAACTTCATCGGTTGTATCTCTATGTCGTATTCTTGTATGATGGTGACCCACTTCCCTCTTCTCTCACAAAGCTCATTTTGCATCAACAAAATTTTTATTGCCACATCTGGAACTATGGCGTAAACCTTGCTTCTGAGAATGTAATGTCTAAATTTTCTGATGGCTTTCACTAGAGCATAAGCATGCTTCTCTACACAGGGATATCTCAACTCAGCTTCTTTGAATGGGACACTCATAAAAGCAATGGGATTTTCATCCCTTTCATCTATCCTTTACGTCAAAATTCCCGCACAAGTGTGATCTGATGCAAAAGTATATAAATAAAATGGCTTCGTGTGATCAGGGCTGATAAGAACTGGAGTAGTGGAAATTGCTTGTTTGACTTCTTCAAATGCTTTTCTATCTTGCGGAGTCCAATCCATCTTGGCATCTTTCTTTAACATCTGATTAAGTGGTTTTTGGATCTCTGCAAACCTAGTAATGAACTTCCTTACAAAGTTAATCTTACCGAAGAAAGATTTCAATTCATTCTTACTTGCAGGGAGGCTAACCTTCTGAATTGCTTCTACTCTATTAGGATCAATTGAAATACCTTCTTCAGAAATTACATGACCAAGTAGCTTACCTTATGTGACTCTGAAAATGCACTTCTTCAGATTGAGAGAAATACCATATTTCCTACATTTTTCAAATACTTTCCTCAAATGGTCAACATGATCTTCTCTCTTCTTCGAAAAGATTGTAATATCATCCATGTATATCACTATAAATTTTCCAACAATGTCCCTGAAAGCGATGTCCATAGCCCTCTGAAAAGTAGCACCAGCATTGATTAGACCGAAGGGCATTCTCCTATATGGAAAGATTCCCCATTTTGTGGTAAAAGCTATTTTCAGACAATCCTCTTCTTCAACCATAACTTGGTTGTATCCAGAGTATCTGTCCAAGAAGGACATCATCTGAGAACTGTTGACAATTTACAGGACTTCATCAAGTGATGGTAACAGATAGTTATCCTTTTCTGAGGCTCTATTAAGATTTCTGAAGTCCACGCACAATCTTATTTCATCATTCTTTTTTCTAACAGGGATTAAATTGGTGACCCACGTGGAGTGTCATACTAGGAAAATTATTCTTGCTTGCAATAGCTTCTTCACTTCCTGATACATAAGTGGTTCTAACAAAGGATTGATCGGCCTTTGATGTTGCTGAAAAGTCTTACTCTCGGGCTTGAGAGGAATTGTATGCGTGATAATAGAAGTGTCATATGTCTTGAGGTCTTCATATCCCCATGCAATTATATCTTGAAACTCCTTCATAGCTTTGATTATGCTTTCTTGTTCTTCAGGTGTATAGACTCTCCCTATAAAAACATTCTTAACATTTTCATCTATTCCCAAATTTACTGTATCACACTTATTACCTTATTCTTTGCAAGATTGAAGAGCAGTCAATCTATCTGTATCAAAAAGCCTTTCTAGTTCAATCATTCCTCTCGGGATGGTATTGTTCTTCAAATTCATTATCCCGTCAGGATCAAATTCTATTTCTTTAACTTCTCCTTCATCAATGACTTGAGCTATGAATACACCAGAATTCATTAGGAAATCTAATATATGCTTATCATCATCAAAAACTTGGAAGTTTGTAATATTGTCTAGAACCAAAGGAACTGATGTCAATTCAACTGTAAATTTCTTTAATCCTTCCATTGATAATGGTTCCAATGAACCTGCTTCTTGAGCCAATGCATTTGCTACTCGATTCTTGGACCTATAAACAGATTGAATATTAAAAGCGTCAAAACTTTCTATAAGATCCCACACTCTATTCCTGTACCTTTTCAATCTCTTATCATAGCAGACATATTGTTTTCTAACTTGTCTTACAATGACCTCAGAATCTCCGAACACATGTAAAACCTTTACTTTCTTTCAGATAGCGAGAAATCTGTGCACTAAAGCTTCATATTCAGCAACATTGTTTGTACAGGGAAACTGCAACCTCAATGCTGACAAGTAGGCTTCTCCAACTGGACTGATCAATTCAAAGCCAGCTCTGGATCCTTGTCTGGATTTGGATCCATCAAACCTTAACGTCCATACTTGATCAGTTTCTTGTTTTGAACTTTGTCTTCTTTTATCATCCTTCTCTTTCTTCGTCTCAGCAGTTATTTCTTGAGAATTTTCATCTGAAGTTGAGGCATTTCCATTATTTGTCGAAGACTCTTCTACCTTTGGGATTTCAGGTATCTCTAGCCTCATTGCTTCTGGTACTCTTTTCTTGATTTGTTCTAAGGCCACTTTACACATCTCATAGGTGAACTCAGAGTGAAAAGCATTGTGCACTCAACACCAATTGGGTAGTAACAAATCTTGTATCTTAGCATATCCTCCAAGCTCTAAACTCTGCTGGACATTTCTCAACACAAAGTTCCTAAAATTTTTGAACATGCGCTCATCTTGTTCATCAGTGGAAGTGCCATGTTCACTATCTACCAAACTTTCCATTGAACTTTTTAACATCATAATCTCTTCTACCTTGGGCTTGTATACACCAAGGTTAGACTCCACAAAAAGAATCTCGTTATCTTCACCATACTCTAATCTCGTTATCTTCACCATACTCTGTGATCGTCAAATTCAATCTAGGAGTGCTATCTATTCAGATCCAGTTTGGTAGTCCCTTCCATGATAGCCACATATGTGAAAAGTCAGTCGATACATACCCATTGAGTTTCCTCAACTAGTCTATGCTTAACAGCATCCCGTAGCCTTCAAGGATATCCATAATTGATATGTCAATGTAGTGTTGTACCTTGGGGTCAGCTGCCAGCTGCATGTGAATGTTATGTAGCTTACCAACAACTAGAACCTCATTTTTATCCAATTGCATAACCTTCCTTGTTGTCTGAGTTGGGATCACACCAAGTTTCTTACATATAGCAAGTGGCATTACATTACTCGAAGCTCCTGAGTCCATTAAACAGTTGTGGAGCAGTTTACCGAAAATTCTCACCGAGAGGAGGAAGGGAGTAGGCTCATCCTTTCCTTGATAAAATACTACTGACTTCTTCTTTGGAGCGATGAAACTTGACTCTTCTGGCATTTTTTAATGAGCTTTAGAATATTGACTCTTTATTGTACTAACATCCTTTATTGGTTCCTCCTTTTTAGGTGAAGCTTTGTCTTGTACGTCATTGCTCGTGTCTGGAAAATTTTGCGCTACATAGACTGTATTTGGCTGTTCTTGAGGTTGAGTAGGCTCTGAGTGGGCTACATTAGTATTTTGAGCAACATTTGCATGAGGTAAACTAGTTGTAGATGAACTTGATGGAGTTGGAGTGTTATGATTTCCACTCTTAACAGCATTATCACTTAGACTCTCCAGAAAGGTCTCTCGTATCTCAAATGCTTTCATTAATTCAATCAATGACAAGTTGATTTTAACCCTTTTAACTTCTTCTAAAACACATTGACTCAACCTCTTAAGGTCATTTTTGGAATCTTCGTTTTTAGAGGAACTAACCTTTTGTACTGCATCTAGCTATGAACCATTATGTTTTGGTGGGGTTCTTTAAACATGATCTCTCTGTCTATACTCTGATGAATCTCTTGGACAGCCTGGATTATTGCTAGCATTTGGATCAGGTGGTGTCTGGAAATTATTCTGAGGCGTAGAAGTAGTCAAAGGATCTGGTGCTTGATAATTTCTTTGATACACTTTCATTGGTGGATTTCCAGCTATTTGTTGGAATGCTTGTACCTCACCCCTTTCTTGATGTGGATAGTTACCATTGAATGGAGGATAACAAGTCTGGTCCTTGGCTGGCCCATTTGCCAAAGCTAGTGGAAATTTTCAATTATAATCCTTCATATCATATTCCATCATTGGAGGGAATACAAAATCTTCAATCATCAGAGCTTGATCATATCTGAGTGTGGGGACGATTTCATATCTAGAGGTTGGTGGGGGAGCTTCCTGGCCTTGTGTATTCTGCCTTTCTTTTTGAAAGATGTCAAAGGCAATCTTAAATTTAGGACACTGCAATTTAGAATGCTGATTTGTATTATGTAGTCGGCACCAGCTAGACAAGGCCGCTTCCACCAGAAAGACTTTGTCAGATGGTTTGGGATCTGGATTTGGATTATTGTCCAAAGGCAAAGGGACATTGCCATTATTAGGCAATGTATTCCATGTCCTGCTTTGCCTCTGGTAACCCTAGTTTGCTCCTCGAAACCCTTGATTATATCCCTGATAGTTCCCTGGATTGGCTTGATTTTTGCCTTGGCTTTCTTGAAAGTTCCTTTGCATATTTTGGAGATAGTTGTTTTGATTTCTTAACTGAGTGACTTCCATTGACAATTTCTTGACTTGATCTATCAATTCTCTCATTTCTTCCTTTTCCTCTTGAGTCTTGGTGGAGGATGATGATGACCCTTGTAGATACATTGGTTTGGCAGGCAAAGCTTATGAAACAGGTGCTCCAGGATGCAGTACCAATTGATTAGCAGGAGTAGGAACTGGATTCATGACTGGCGTGTGATGGGCCAATGCTTGGTTGATCCCTTGAATTTGATTCTACATTGCTAAATACCCCATGTGATTGAGACATCCATGAGTGTCCATCCCCAAACCAGTATTCACCTTGATGGCTTCAGCGTATGCTCCTATTAAAGTAGCAGGTGGTGTCCTTGCTTTCTTCATGAAAATGGAAGTGAGATGATCCAAAGCTGCATAATAAATCTCCATTGCCATAGGTTCATTGATGTTATATGGAGCATGTAGTCTTGAATAAGCCTTATGAAACCTATGATTGAAAGCAGCGATGGGCACATGCTCCTATCTTCTTACCTTGATAAACTATTTGTAAAGCATTGCTAGAGTAATAGGAATTCTAAATTTTTCCAAAAAAGCATCTTTCATCTGTTGCCAACTAGTGATAGATGCAGTAGGTAAGTTGACGTACCAAAAGGTGGCATCTCCTTCAAGTATATACGGAAATAGTTGGCAAGCTACATCTTCATGTACAATCCTCCTATTTGACAGAGTGTCCTCAAAAATCTTGATGTGTTCCTTTGCTGTTCGATTCACATCATTGACGTGGAACTTCGAGCAAAAGTGTTCAAGATTCTTGGGGATATCATTGTAATTTGTGAAAGCTCCAAGAGGAGAAACATTTGCCAAGGGCTAGGCCTCCATTGGAATGTTTGTTTGCTAAACTTGTACCACTTGCGTAGCTCCTTGCTGAAGTGGACTTGCTTGGGTGACACCCGTTGGAATCGTTTGAGAGATTGCTTGCGTGATGTTTGGTTGGACAACTCCTATGGATGGGTTTCGTGGTGGAGGTGTTTGGAACTGTCCTCCGCTTGGAGATCCTTGGCTTGATGAACCTACTTTCTTGCCTTTCTTGGATGTGGGTGGAAACCCCAACTCAACCAAATGTTTGGATGCTCCTGGTGTAGACCTTAAAATCCTCTGATGCTTGTTGGGTGAAAATGAACCAATTCGATCCAGCGTGAACTTTTTTGCTATTAATCGCAACTGGTAGAGTGCTAGCCCTCCTTCTAGCGCCAATTATGTTGATGTGTTTTCCTTGCACAGACAACACAGCATAAAATACTCGTGTATTTTATGCTCTCTTGAACAAAATCACTCAGATGCTAAACTCTGTGATCAAATGAGTAGACTCCAAGGTTCCTTATCTTCTTGATTTGGGATAGCTTATTGGGCAAAGATGTGATTTGTTGTTTCATACAAAGCGACTTACACTTTGGTGTTCAACGGAAGGAAAATAATGTTTACACTCACATAGGTTGTAACAATCACTTCAAGGCTACACACTATGATTATGATACAACAATTCAGCTCTTGGTCCTAGTTCTAACAATGTTTTTTTTTAAAAAAAAAATGCAAAGATGTGGGTTTAGAATATCTAATCTAAGTGCAAGCTATCATCATCAATTCCTAGAAATCTCAACCACGCTTTGCTTCGCCATGAGACAACAACTCCACAAAGGTGATGCAATCTTCTAAGGATAAGCTAAACGTTTTCAAATTGCTCTATGAACAATCGAAGTGACACTTGTGATGTGTTCAGACTAAACTTACACTACAACTTGCCAGTGACAAATCATAAAAGGTATGAACATATAGAGATTTCACCAAGCAATCAAAAGACAATGACTTCCACAAAGTAAAGCTAACAAACTTTTAAAGAAATAAACTAAGTTAAAACATTGAATGCGAGTGAGTACTTAGCAACCATGCAACTTCCAATGAGAACACAATATCACCATGAATAGCTCAACAATGAACTTGTATTGATCTCAGCAATGTCTTAGCAATAGCTCTAATTTGCTCAAAACTCATTCAACAAAATGAAGAGAAATGAGGCTTATATAGCCCTCAAAATACAATTAATGGCCACGATCAATTTGGATTCAATGGCCCAGATCATGCCACATCAAAGGTGGTTACAACAACTTTCTATTATTAGAGATATACAAGGAGCAATAGAGGCATGTTTTCCAAGGTGACACCTTAGCCCTATGTGGACTGCCCACGTGGCATTTATTTCTTATGTTTATTCTTTTCGACCAATGCCACGAACTTTGGAACAACCTTCGCCATGTCAGCAACTGGCACACTTGGCAAATTCTGAATCATTCCTTCTGCCTTCTTCACATCTCATGTATGATCATCAATTGTCCTCTCCCACTCTCCTAGATGAACCTGCTTACCACCAACTAGTGAGATCAAGGAGTAGATGTTGTTCAGCTGTTCACCAGAAATGAAGTGAATAGAGTTGAAGTAATGAGAATGCATGTATTTCTTCATATCATGGAATGTAGCCTCTCCTGAGAGATCACACATATCATCGATTACACCAACTATCTTATTATGGGCTCTCTGAAGCACACTATCCACTTGAACACAATCTATTTTAACTTTGTCAAGAAGCTGCTCTCTTATGTCCATAGTGAAGTACCAAGTAGAGAAATCATACGATGAACCTTCTTCAACTACCCCTTCCTCTATCAATGCTGACAGTGGAGTGTTCATCAAATCTTCCAAGTGCAGCATGTAATCTCTTTTGACAGCATCAAACTGGGAACACCCTGCTGAATCTACTTGAAGTCTTTCCAACAACTGAGCAATAGTTTCATACTTTTGGATGAGTTCATCGATGAATGTATCTATTTGATTTCTAACTCTTCCTATCTAGCTTTTCAGTTTTTGGGACTATGATTTCATACCCTCTAACTGAGCAATAGATTCTTATGAAAGCATGGGAGGGGGAGTAGACGTCCCTTCACGCTGTTGAATTGGATTCATCAACTACTAGATATATTGCTTGAAGGTGAGGTTTTCTTTCTCCAATCAATCTCCTCTTTCCTTTTCATGCCTCAATATTTCTTTGACCACTGAAACCGATTCCTCCAACTCTTCAACCTCTTGCTCTTCTATTGTTGGTCCCAAATCTATAATGGTCACATCGTAATCTTTAGGAGCAATATCATCAATTGTTTTATCTACCCTCGGTGCTGCAATATGCACTTTTCTAGACCCAGAACTATCTCTTGTAATCTTGGAGAATCTAGGCACCTTCTCCTTTCCTTTGTCTTGCCTGGTTATGCCTAACAACTCTTGTATATTGACCTCTGGTGCTACTTCCACGATTGAAGTCTCCTTTACTCTCTTCCTTAACCAATCTGGCAAGGTAGACAGATCTTCTTGAACATCTTGTTCTTGAGCTCCAACTTCTAATTCTAGTGATGATGCTTCCTCATCAGATGATTCAATGTGCATATCCATTTCATGTGTAAAAGCTTCTTGATCTTTGGGGGGACTTGATCGAACTTCTTCAGCTAGAACCTCATGCATGTGTGCTTGATCTAATGTCTATGGAGGTTGTTGGTTTTCTCTTTCTTCATTCTGCACTACTGATGTCACATTCATATCTTGAGAAGGACCACCTTCTTACCTAGAAGAAGTACTAATCTCATGTTGTTAACTCAACTTTGTCTTCTTCTGACTGCTTTCTCCATGTGAGTCATCCAGATGATTCCTCTTGCCAGGCTAAGCTTCTTCTCTAGAGCTTATACTATATCCACTTGACTCATTGTGGTGTTCACTACTAGATTCACTATCATCCACTTCTTGTGATTGCTGAGAGTCATCTCCTCCCATCAAGTCGTATGTTATGTCCTTGTTTGCATTCTCGAGCTTTCGAACATGACGATCTACATACTTCTTTGTGATATGTATGACTCGTTGTATCCATTCATCATGACCATATTCTCTCTTAGCGCAATTGATAATAATAGGTCCTTCCTTGTCAAACATCTTTTGAATGAAAAACTTTTTAGTTTCCTCTAACTAATTAGGAATTGGCATTATATTACAAGATCTCACCAAATCCCAAGCCATTCTCGAACACCTTTTCTCTCTGATGTGCTCATCATCGTCTGCATCTGCCCAGTGATCCTCTTGGTGCTCTCGGTGTCTAAACCTCTTCCCAAATGCCTTCCAAATCATGTTGAATGGATCAAAGTGATCTTAATTCGTGTCATGAAGCACAAGATTGTAAGCTTGAAGTTCATATTCTGAATGCTGTGCAGCTTGCAGTGTTGGTCAAGTTTCCAACATTCCAACCCCTATTGGGAAACTGATTCCAGCTTTCTTCTTATCTTTCTGAATTTTGTCCCAAGCCAACTGTTGCCTCATCACCTCTAGTAGTACCATCTTGTCGGTAGGATACCTCGGCAAGCAATAAGGATAAGATGAAAATCCTTGGATCCTCAAGTAAGTGAACTTCAGAAATTGGATGTACCATTGTCCATATTTGCCAATCAATCTCTTTGCATCCTTCGATAACCTCTCATGCACATCTCCTTGTAGCTTCCTTACGATGAACATGAAGAATGCATCATTCACGTGCTTGTAATGGACTATGGACTTTAGCTGCAATTGTGGGTAGCAATCATACACGTTGAATTGTTTGGGGCCATATCCTATGTCACCTCTACAATTCAATTCATCATACTTTCCACACATCGTGAGGATATAGATGACATATAAAGTCATGTAGAAGGAATTAGTCTCCTTTAGCTTGATCATCTGCTCATGAATATTGTTGCTTATGATGCCAGCCCAATCAATCATCACCTCACCCTTGACGATCTCTTGCATGAATACGAACATCCACACATCGAATGTTGATGATTGTTGACAACCCACGATCATGTTCAAGAAGATCACCATGTAGCCATACTCCGCGATGAAATCTGATTTATGAAGCTTCTTCGGCAACTTGCTATGATGACTCCTTGGTTGCTTTACCCAATTGACATTTATCTCTTTCTTACAATCACTTATTGCACCTTCGAACACCTTTTGAGTTTGCTCTTGAGTGTCGACGGTGACCTTCCTATGCTTCAAGATGTTGAATGTTTCGGCAATAGCCTCCCTCCTCAAGTGAGCTAAGACTTCTCCATCGGATGTCTTAATGCATCTAGTCTCTTGGTTGTAATGATCAGCACATTCCCACATAAGCTCGGCACTCGGCAAGGCAGGCGGAAAGTAAGCAGCTTGGATGATCCCATTGCAAAGCATCTCATAGATGACCTTGGAGTGAGTTGGCTTGTAGAGCTCTCTCTTGATCTCCTCCATGTCAATGTAACCCAAGTTGGTGTCACTCATGTTCCTCCACTTGGACATGATCTTCGTCTCTGGCATGACTCCTTGCTTGTCGCTCTTAATCAAGGCTTGTCTTTCTTTCACATTCAGCCTCTACCTCTTCCTATAAGAGAAGACAACATATGTCACTAAGCTGATGTGACACTTTAAAATAAGGATTTTCTAATATTTACCCTATCTCCTCATGCATGTGGGACAAAAAAAATAATGAATTTCAAAACAAGAACATAACTTAAAAAATCAGATTTTTGGAAATTTTTACTTTTCTCCTTGAAAGCTACTGCTGCTCTTTGCCGCTCTGCTGCAAATCTAGATTAGAATTATATTTGTTTTGATTTAAAATGCATATTTAATCCTTCTTTTATACCAAACTCTACCTTTACCTAAAGCAGGTTGGCCTAGAGAGTATGGTCGGCCTAGAGAAGGATAAAATTAAAGTTTTTAAAATATTTTCCATGCCTTCATGCCAATAGTGCCCAGCTTGGGTGGGTTTACAAGGTGCAAGTGGATAATTTAATGTGAAGACATGAGGTGACATGGTCCATGTGAAGGGTTTAAAGCCGCCTAGGAAGGGCGGGATTCAAGGAGGTGCATGGATTTTATCACTTAAACTCTATTTTGATGTTCATCTCCTCTTTTGAAGTTGAATGACACTTAAAATATTCAATGCCCTTGTCCATGAGGCATGATGAAAACCATTTGAGAAGGGCGGCTTTAGAGATGATAGGTGGATGATATGGTGTGAAGGACTTGATATTGTCCTCTTGGAAGCTCAGGGCCACCTTGCATGGGCGGGTTGGAAGGTAGAGTAATGATTTGACATTCATTCCTTCCATTTGATAGATCTTCTCCATCAATCTAAACACTTAGTGGAATCTTGAGATGCTTATGAATTTGAAGACACATCCTAGATGTTGGGTGGTGATGTCCATGTGTCTTGGTGAAGTCCACCTAGCAAGAGCGGCCTTGAAGATGTTGTATGGAGTGAATGATGTGAAAGAGGTGAATGTAAGTGAGAGTCTCTTAACAAGATAGTCTTGAGAGTGTGTATGGATTGCTTCACTTAGCTCATTCATCTCATCATGAAGACCTTCTTTCTAGCACCTTGGGTGGTTTTGAATGTGTTGTGTGGAGAGATGCATGTGCAAACATGGGAGAATCCAAGACCTCCTCCTGAGGCCACCCAAGAAGGGAGGGTTTGGGAGCATGGTGTGGATTCTTTGTCTTAAAGTTGATTCCTCTAACCTTAATGATCTCCCAAACTTGTCTTTGCATAACTCAATATTGGTGAATGATTGATTGTGGTCAGAAGAGAAGTTTGGAATATTTGATGTACTTTATCCACATGTCAAGGTGAAATCTGCCTATGCTAAGTGGTCTTGAGGATGTTGTGTGGAGTGGCCAATATACTCCCTTTAAACTTGCCTTATCTTCCCTTAAGAATTTCCACTTATCATTTATTGACCTTCCAACTTACATCTAGTGGATGAGTGAATTGAGGAGGCTTGTGTATGGTGATCAACATCCAATTCTAAGCTCACCTTACAAACTCTCATACCATACCTCTTGAGCAGATCTAGTAATGATAGGTGGATGATGTGATGTGGTGATCATGTAATCCAAGTAGGGAGATAAAGGTCGCCTAGCAAGGGAGGGCTTAAGGGAGGTATGTGGATTTTCATCACTTTATGTTCATTCCTCTCCTCATGAAGAACCTTCTTTGGAACTTGCCTAATACTTAGCCATTTTGAGATGTTTGTGAAGTGAGAAGGCAAACGTTGAGATGTTAGGTGATGATGTCCATCTGCATTGGTGAAATCTGCCTAAAAGGAGTGGGATTGGAGGTGTTACTTGGATTTTGCAACTTAGAACATCTTTCACCCTTCTAGGCCTGATTGCCATCTCTATGAAGTGCTTTATGTTCATGAATTCACTGATCTCTCCTTGCAAATTGCAGTGTTCTTCACTTTGAGTGGCTTAGAGGCAATGTATGGAATATTTCATGTTTGAGGGTACCCCTTGGATTATTCTTCAAAATGACTCAAAAAAACATTCAATCTTATGCACTTTCTTCAAATCTTCATGATTTCATTGTACTTCAACTCAAAACATTGCAAATTGGATAAGTTTTCTCCTTGAGCAGGTTTAACTATGTTGTCTGGATAGTGTGATGTGCAGGAGGTGACATAGTCCAAACCTGGAGCTCAAGGCCACTCATGTAGGGTGGGTTTGGAGGAGATGTCTAGATTTTCTCACTTAAACACTTCTCCTTCCTTAAATTTTACTATCTCCTTTCCCTATGATATAATCTTGATCATTCTCATCAAACAACCTTGCAAACTGCATTATCCTTCACCCTGGGCAGTTTTGAAGCAAGTGTCTGGAGAACTTCTTGTGTCAGGTGAGATAGTCCATAAGGTCTTCTTGAGGCCGCCCAAGTAGGGCGGGTTTAGGAGTAACCCTTGGATTTTTCATTTAAAACTTACTTAATCCTATCAAACCTTCAAGTTTTCATCAAAACTTCATGATATTCCAATGCTTTGTGTTTTAAAGACTTCAAAGCTTAACACTTTCTCCTAGGGTGGTATTAGAGGCACT
Organism: Cunninghamia lanceolata; assembly: GCA_027924645.1. Taxonomy (NCBI): domain Eukaryota; kingdom Viridiplantae; phylum Streptophyta; class Pinopsida; order Cupressales; family Cupressaceae; genus Cunninghamia; species Cunninghamia lanceolata. Next base: position 40,288,803 of record BSBN01000809.1, on the reverse strand, counting down.
ATTTGGAGTATTTGATGTGGAGGAGGTAAAATTGTCCATATGAATCTCTTGAGGCTGCCCGAGTAACTTAATCCTTTCAAACTTTCATGTTTCTCTTGAATTTCACCACCTTCTAGTGCTTTATTCTTGAAAACACTTCAAAATTTGATCACTCTCACCTAGAGCAGGTTTGGAAGCTATGTCTGGAAATCATCATGAGGTAGTGAAGACATCATCCATGTCTGCATGCTAAAGCCGCCCAGGTAAGGCGGGTTGGTGAGTGACCTTTGGATTCGAACTTGAAACTTCCTTGGACTCAATCCTTGCCTACAAACCATCACATCTTAGTGCTCCATGCATGCCAAAACTTCAATACTTAACCAGTTTTCTTGTAGGGTAGTTTTGAGACCAGTTTGTGGAGAGTTTCATATGGCAGGAGACATTATCCATGAAGACCCTGTGAAACCGCCCAGAATGGGCGGGTTAGGACATGACCTCTAGATTTTCATACTCAAAAACATTTCATTCATGTCAATCTTGATAATCTCACTCTTTGAATGTCTCTTTCTTCATCTTTGACCAAATAAACTTTCAAATTGAACCATCTAAACCCCTAAGCGGTCCTGGAGGTATCATATGGAGAGATTTATGTGACAAGCGACATTGTCTAAGACTCCCTCCTGAGGCCACCCAGGTAGGGCGGGTTTGGACATGACCCTTGGATTTTGACTTCAAGTGCATCAAAAAATTCTCAAATACATGAAATCTCCTGATAAGTTTAATATCTTCAACCACTTTGAGTTTATAACACTTCAAACTTGATAAAATACTCCCAAGGCAGGTTGGTGTGTCTCCTGAAAATATTGACACTATCTAGAAGGACTTGTGAAGCCACCTAAGTAAAGTGAGAAGAGCTTTCAAACTCATGAACCCTGTCATTGAAAAGCATTCATATCAATCTTTGTTGGAGACTGTGATTGAGGAGATGTACTTAAACATTCTAAGGCATGTCTAGTGTCCCTCACTGCATGTGTTTTGAACTAGGACTTAGCTAAGACTTGAAAACCAAACTGAACATAAGCAAAAAATTAGGGGGTCCCCATTTGCAATGGGACGATGTGTGATGAGGTCACAATAGGTAGTAGCTCGATGTTTTCTATTTTCCTCTATCTTTTCCTTCATATCTTAGTTCTTTGTAGTTCTAGTTGAAGTTGAAGATGGAATTTCAAGACAAAACTTATCAAATCAATGCAGAATGGCATAATGGTTTTGTCCTTAGCAATAATTCATGGTAGGTAATGACTTACAAGAAAATACAATTGTAGCCACAATCTACATCAATTAGTGATTATTGATTATCTCTTGATGGAAGATGTGTCATTCCATAGTTATATTACTTTTCCAGAAGTTAGGCTCCATTGACAAGTTTTCTTGTGTCTTTTTTAGATATGAAGTGTGTTAAACCCAAATTTCTTGTTTCATTTTCCCATTACTGATAGAAGTTTTAGTCCAAACTATCTCAGTTCATCAGCTAAATTAATGTAGATTTGCCTATCCTGTAGGAAGAAATTTGTTGAAATTTTTGTTTCATTATGAAAATCTACAAAACACTAGCATTAACTTCAATACTATTTTTCTAATAATTGATAGAATTTTTTAAGCTTAAATATTATGTGTTTTCTTTTCAAAAATAAATTTGCCTCTATATTTGCATGAGGATAGACTTTATTGCAACTTTTACGTAGCACTGTGAAAGTTTTGCAAAATTATAAGTTAATATAGCTTTTTCTAGGTACTTTTAATTCAACATTTGGCTATTTTTTTGGGGGGGAAAAACCTTCAATGGAAAATTTGCCTCTTTCTTTTACTGATTCATAATTTTAAAGATGGTTGTATTTTTTTCATCTAGATTTTTGATAAACAATAAAAGTAATAGATTAGAAGGAACTGAGGATGCTAGTTACGAAGATGCAGGGTCGATCCTAAAAATTCACGGCATTTACGTGATAGAGACTCTTGGAAGCCTTTATTTTGAGTACTTTGAGTGAGTAGAACCTTATGCAAGAGTGCCTCTAATTAACAAGACAACCTTAAACTTCTTTTTACTATTACTCTAGCTTGACATAATTGGGTTTTATCCTTTTCATCTTCAAACAGAGTAGAATTTAGCCAAATTAATTCCTTTATTTTTTGAGTGAGGGGGAGAAAAAACATTATGCATTATTATAATGAAAGCTCTTTGTAAAGGTTGCCCTAAATTCTAATCAAACTAAATAAATGGCAACTTCTGAAATTGATCCCTAGTCTTTCAAATTCTCTATATTTGATCTTGCAAATGCTTGATTGTATAGAAAAGTTCTAATTTCTTTGGTTATATTTACCTTCAGATCAATTATTTTGTGCTAGAATATCCTGATCTACATAAATGAAATGAGACCTCTAATAACAAAAGATTCCAAAACTAAGGACATAAAAAGTTTATGGTACCATGTCAAAAATTTTGTTCAACTTTTGGCATTTTGGGAAAGGTAGCCACTGTCTGCATAAATATTTCTACAGAAAATGATACCAAGAGCCTTGAAGAAAAAATATAGAAAATGAAAAGGGGACTCACTATTTTTGGAGACACACCATGATTTTGTGAAGCGACTGTCTAATTTTGAGAGAAAAAAAAAAGAGAAGACAGAGAGAATGGCAGAGAGAGGAGGAAAGTAGTGAAGGGAAGAGGAAATCACTCAAGAAGCATACCAAATTACAGTTAGAGGTGCATTGAAGGTGTGCATGGATAGGATAGAGGTATTTTCCTTAGTTCATTGTTTCACCAGCACAAAAACTAAAATACCTTTGTTGCACTTCTTCCTTGAGCACAAATAAAACTTAAACCCCATTACTGCCTTAGGAAAATTTATGCCAGAAATATTTATTTCATTGCAAGATATTTACATTTCCTCCATCCATGAATTTATTTTCTTTGTTTAGATCAATTCCCTTAGTATTTAGATTAATGGGTTTCAATGAAGGATCATGTGTCTTCTAATTTATAATTTTTAGAAAGAAAAACAAGATCACGTGGTTTCTGATTTATAAATTGTAGTGAAAGCAAAAGGGCTTCAATTTTACTGAGATTATATTGAGGGCAACCATACAACAAAAACTGGGATGTAATGATAGAGTGAAGAGATATAACTCCCAGGAAACCTTTTTGCTATATGATGGCTTCTCTAAAAGAGATTTCCATTATAACTCTTCTTAAGTTTATTGAGTGGCTTTTGTTTTGGTCATTTTGGTCAATTAGGGTGTATGGATTTGGAAGGAACTATGGGAGAAATAAGAGGAATCAATTCCTCATATTATAGCCCTTGGAGACTATATTACTAGCTGCTAGCCTTTATAGATATTGAATATGGTGGGGAGGGGGGATGTGAGGTTGCTTAGAGGGTTTTGGAAGTAGTCATTTCTTTCTTTAAGCAAGTTTGGACCCTTAAATCAGACTTAATAAATTTTATATCTTCAAGTTTGAGATTAGAATGGTGTTTCAAGCTTAACCACCTCCTATGTACTACGGAATATCTAATTTCTGAGTTGAATAGTTTATTTTGGATTTGTTGCAGTAGCTTATAGCAGATTTTATTGATAAATGTTAGAAGTTTTCAAGCTCTTAGGACCAGCTCAGCACACACGGTTAGATATTCAATATTTTCATTTTGTATACAACCGTCATACATAGTTGCATATGTATTAAAACTAGCCTTGTGGAAACCGTCGCCTTTGAGTCTAAGAATGTTATGGCAATAAAATACCTTAAATTCATATACTTGTGTTTGTGCATTAAAATTGGTCACATAAACACTAATTGGGAAAATTTGCAACCCAAGGATTTAAAGGAACTACTGTAGGAGGGAAAGTTATGATTTCCATTTTGTAAGTCTTTTAACAATTTATTTTGTTATATTAAATATGGCAGTCAATATGTAAAAATTAGGCTTTGAGGAGGCTTGCAATGCCATTTTCCATATTTTTTTTTATCCATGCATACCTTTTTTGAATCGTGATCAAATTGGGGTCACTGGAGTTATTACACAACTAATCTAACTGGTAGAAGACCATTTTCAACAAATTACATTGTCCATGAGAGTTTGGGTCTTGTAGATCATATTTTTCACCTTTACTATTTTAAATTTATAACTTAGCATTTTTAGTCTTTTGAATGCCTCGATTAGTCAAATGAGATGAACAAGGTCTAGGCATTAGAGTGGTTGTTTGTAGTGGCTCTCTACGAGCTCGAAGCTTGTAAGTGGTTGCCAGGGGAACTAGTAGTAGAGTTATAGTAACAAGTGATAACTAAATTAAAACATTGGGCTAAAAAAATTAATAAGATAATTAGACCTCGTACATGGTCTTGAGTGCTTGTAAGGGCTAAGGATGCAATGAGAAGGCCTATCCATCTGCGGGGCATCGAGTCATCCATCTGTGGGATGTGGATTCGGGCACGATTGAGTCTCCTTGTTTGTATGAGAGGTACTTGGTCTCGTGTGGTTCTATCCCTTCAAATACACATGATGACACTCTAGTATCTAGCACCTTAGGAGTCGTGAGTAGTACTTGACTTATGACTTAGATGAGTACACCTATATTATGACTTTGATTGTATGCACTGTTCTCTGTGTCTGCTCTGTGTTTGATGTGAGTATTGGCCATCTTGTATCCTCTTGTTGTTGTTCATCTGTTTGGGCCTTGTGACTATCTTAGAGGATGGTGGGGTGGTGTCTTAGGAGTCCACATGTTTGGGAGGCATTGCAACCACCATTGGGGACCGGTGAACAGGTTTTGGAGCACCAGTTGGAGATGATCTCTCTTCCCATTACTTCATTCAGCTATTGTAACCATTCAGTCCTTGTATCATACTTAGGACTATGTTATTGTACTTGTAGCATATTCTGGAATATATCATTGTAATTGTATATGCAATTATGTAATTGAACTCTCTTAGGAGAGAAGTTGTAATCATTGTATTTAATGAGAAGAAATGTGATGTTCCTTTATTTCTTTACGAATTTCAGTGTGGGTATCAGATCCACCTATATTTTATGCTTATGGATTCATGTTTTTATCAGATAGGATTAGGAACATTTGCTTTGGTGTTTAAAATGAATTCTATCAATCTTTTGAATTGGCAACTGAATCAATGTAGGTTGTCCACTTATGTCAAAAAAAATTATCTTGTCCCCTTTTGGCTCTTACCCTTTGGGGTTATGTAGAGGGATGTTACATCTGGTATCAGAGCTAGGTTCACACACTAGGAGCTCTGACATACTTGATCCTTCCATGTTTTGTAGTATTTGACGTGTGTGGCGTGAGCTTGTTATATTGTTCTATAGTCATGTTGTTATGCTTTCATGCCTTAGTATGGTGCTTAGGTCATCTTTGTGATGATCTATTTTGATGTGTTCTTTGTTCCTTTAGGATGCCTCCTAGGGGTAGAGCCATAGGTAGAATTAGAGGTATAGCCACTATTCTTCTATGTAGCACCTGACATGATCCCAATTAGGGAAATTAGGGCAATCAGGGTGAGCATCAAGAGGAACCACATATTCAAAATCAAGCTAAAGGGCTCAGGGGTGGTCATGTTTTAGCTATTTTATAGCATATTTTGGACCGATTAGGACCTCATCAGGAGGTATCTCATGAGGCAGAGTCACACCCTTCTCATCAGGATGGTTAGGATGCTGGAGCTGAGCGTGAGCGTTCTCGTACTCCAGATAATTCAAGAGTGGTTGTTGTGAGGGATAGGGTGGATGGAGACAGTGTTACTACAAGTCACATGAGGGATCTTCTTAGGGCTCATCCCCCTACTTTTGATGGTTCTGGTATAGGTACCAAGGCAGAGACTTGGTTGATCAATCTCGATCGATGCTTTGCTATGCACCTTATAGTACCAATACTAGAGCTCAGTGTGCCATTCTGCATCTCAGAGGTTTTGCATCTACATGGTGGAGAGTAGAGGAGCAGAAGCTTCACCTAGATATTGCTTGTGTCATGGGGACTATTCTTAGAGAGGTTCTGTACATGATTTCTTTTAGACTACTATCGATAGAGATGTGCTGATGAGTTCCATGAACTTCGTCAGTTGACTATGACCATATATCATTATGAGCACCACTTCTTTGAGCTGAAAAAATATGTTAGCATTTCAATGATGAGCCGATGTTAGTACAATATTTCATTAGGGGCTTGAATGCCCGTATCAGTGGTGGTGTCCATGTGTTTGAGTCGAAGACCTTAGAGGTTGCTGTGGAGAAGGCAAGGTTGATAGAGGAGAATTTGACTAGAGGCTTTGGTGGTCAGGTAGGTATTAAGATTGGTAGTGCCCCTCCTTCAAGATCAGTCATTCAGGGTACACAGTCTTAGGGAGCTGGACCGTCTAGATCTCATACTGCACCTCCTAGACATGGTCAGTGATAGAGGCATAGGCCTACTTAGTCTCAGCAGAGTGGGTAGAATCCTAGTACTCCATTTTCTAGAGATTGTTCACATCATCACTCTCGAAGTAGGTAGCAAAGTGGTCCATCAAAGAGTTTTTAGAATGCACAGTAGAGTTCTAGGGGTGGTGGATCCCAGTAGTCATGTGCACCATTTTTAGGCCAAGGTTTTGGCAGGGGTGGTTGTTATCCTTGTGGGCAGCATGGTAATATAGCTACTCAGTGTCCTTAGAGATGAGTGGCTGGAGGTAGTCAGAGACAGGCTACTTCAGAGCCTACAGTAGGTGATGGTTGCAGATCACACAGAGTTTTTGCTGCAGTTGATAACTGTCAGGCTAAGCATCAGGGCACCGTAGTCGAGTATTCAGGTGTGTTATGTGGGATACCACATCTATCTTGTTTGATTCAAGAGCTTTAGATTCTTTCATTTCTCCTTATCTCGTGGAGCGTTGTGGACTCATTGTGGCAAGGCAAGACATTGATTGGTAGGTTGAGTTAGCTACTAGATCCAAGGGGGCTGTAGACTCCCTTGTTCATGATTGTGTGTTGGATTTGGGCACCTTCACTACCACAGTGGATCTCTGTGTGTTGCCTTTGGGGTCCTACGGGATTGTTTTAGGCATGGATTGGTTGGAGACCCACCTAGCCAGTATAGATTGTTGGCGTAAGTCAGTTTAGTGTGTTGACGATGTTGGAGAGCATGTTGAGTTAGTTGGGGTTTAGAGACCCATTTCTCTCCATGTGATTTTAGCTATGCAGCTGAAGCGTGCCATGTAGAAAGGTTGTCAGATGTTCGCTATTTCAGTTAGTGATCTTGCTGAGGGTGGGATTCAGGAGGTATCTCTTGATGATCATCCTATTCTTTAGGAGTTTAAAGATGTCTTTCCGAGTGATATTTTAGGTATGGCGCCTAAGCGTGACATAGACTTCTGTATCGATCTCATTCCTGGGGCGGAGCCTATTTCTTGGGCACCGTATAGCATGACTACTCAAGAGTTGGGTGAGTTGCAATTGTAGTTAGAGGAGTTACTAGAGAAGGGTTTCATTCATCCTAGTGTATCCCCTTGGGGAGCACCTGTCATCTTCGTGAAGAAGAAAGATGGATCTCTTCACTTGTGCATTGATTATCACTAGTTGAACAAAGTGACGGTGAAGAATCAATACCCGTTGCCTCGGATAGATGATTTGTTTAATCAAACGAAAGGAGCCAAGGTGTTCTCCAAGATAGATCTAAATTCAAGATACCATCAGCTTCGCATTCATGAGGTAGACATTCATCGGACATCATTTCGCACATGCTATGGGAAATATGAGTTCACGGTTGTCCCTTTTGGATTGACCAATGCTCCATCAGTTTTCATGAGTTTGATGAATAGGGTGTTTCATACTTATCTTGACCAGTTTGTTCTCATGTTCCTTGATGATATTTTGATTTATTTGAGGACTATGGGAGAGCATGAAGGCCATTTGCGGCAAGTGTTGTAGTGCTTGAGAGATAATCAGTTGTTTGGCAATTTGGCCAAGTGTGAGTTCTTCCAGATTGAGGTGAGATATTTGGGCCACATCATCTCAGGAGAGGGTATCTCAGTGGATCCTTCTAAGATTCAAGCTATTGTGGATTGGCCAGCAACAACAAATGTGACTGAGGTTTGCAGTTTCATGGGATTGGCGGGTTACTATCGCCGATTTGTGAGAGATTTCTCTTGGGTTGCTCATCCCATCACTTCTCTTCAGTAGAAAGGGAAGAAGTTTGTGTGGTCAAATGAGTGTGAGTCAACATTTTAGGCTCTTAAGGAGCGGTTGACTAGTGCACCTATCCTGGTAGTGCCAGATCCTATAGGTGATTTTGTAGTGTGCACTGATGCTTCATTGGTGAAAGGAAGCTTGGTGTGCAGAAAACGCTTCCTACACTAATCTAATGAGGAGAGGGCTATGCAAATCCAACTTTATCCTAACTATTACAGCAATGTTAAACCATTAACATGAGATATTGCAACAAAACACAAGAACCAAAAAGAAGACAGAAGAGAGAGAGATAAGATATACGTGTGGAAAACCCTTACAGGTGAAAAACCCCACACTCTAAAACACAACTCAAATGTATTACAGTAAACAATAAGAGATTATAATACAGTTTCAGAGCCAATGCTCTTTTAGGAGTCTTTGAATGTCAAATCTAGAGATATTTTGGTAGCATAACAATACTTGTACCAAAGTTATCTATCTCCCATCCAAGCACCTGTTTATATAGAGTTTACAAGGCAAAGATGGAACCTTCTAGAGATGCGCGTCCATCTTAGACTCATGCCCCAAAACCAACATCTAAGGACACTTGTCCAACATCCCATCTCGAAGTGGGCGTCTGGTTCCAAGATAGGTTACGACATATGCTCTTACGCACCTTACAGCTGTCATAGAATCCATCATATACTAACTAAAAATATCATATTCCTCTTACATGTCATAACCTCCCTTGACCGCCCAAAGATGCCTTTCTCTCATGCAAAGATACTCACTGACACTTGTCATTAATTAAAAATCATTTGAGGTTTCGGGGGCGTTGCCCTCGAGCCCCCAAAGCCCCGTTAATTATTCAAGGGGGAAATCGTGGCTGCCAAAGTCACCAAAATTTACCCTGTTGCATATACACAAGGTGCTGACTATGCCAACTCAACATGGGATAAATAAATACAACATTAGGAATTTGCAAAGGTTGGGATACCTTAATTCCCAACAATAGGAGGGTGTGGGGGTAGTTCTCATGCAGGAGGGATGAGTGATTGTATATGAGTCCCGTAAGCTCAAGGATCATGAGCTGAACTACCCCACCCACAATTTGGAGTTAGTGGCTATCATCCATGTGCTTGTGCACTGGAGACATTTCCTTTTGGGACATTGGTTTGAGTTGCATAGTGATCATCATAGTTTGCAGTATATCTTTACTCAGCTGAATTTGAATGCTCAGTAGCACCGTTGGATGGAGTTCCTTTGTGAGTACGACTTCAAGGTTTGCTACATTCAGGGTAAGGACAATGTTGTTGCGGATGCCTTGAGTAGGAGGAGACATGAGATTTTAGCTTTGTCTCTTGGAGTGGATTTGCGGAGCCATATTTTGGAGTCACTTCCTAGTGATACTTGGTATTAGGAGGTGAGAGTGGAGATTGAGTCTGGGAGAGTCCTTGAGGGCAGGATTGCAAGTTTCTCACTCAATCCTGATGGACTTTGTGACATCTTGGTCATATTTATGTTCTAGATTCTGGTGATCTTCGTTCCTTAGTTTTATCAGAAGCCCATCGTACACCCTATTCATCTCATCCGGGTGTCACAACGATGCATGCCGATCTTTGATAGTTGTATTATTAGGCAGGTTTGTAAAGAGATATTACCGATTTTGTGGGTCGATGTCTTGAGTGCCAGTCGGTGAAGGTAGAGCATCAACACCTAGCAAGATTGTTGTAGCCTCATTCCATCCCTGGATGGAAGTAGGATATGATATCTCTAGATTTCATAGTGGGGCTACCTATGTCTTCACATCATCATGATGCTATTATGGTCACAGTGGACAAGTTGTCCAAGGTGGCACACTTCTCACCCATGAGATCTTCCTACACTGCATCATTCGTAGCTTGAGTGTTTATGGGGGATATTGTTCGTCTGCATGGTATTCCTCATAGGATCATTTCTGATCATGATCTAGTGTTCACTTCAACTTTGTGGACTTCTCTTCAGCATGCTTTAGGAGCTTAGCTTAATTTCAGCTCTGCATACCATCCCGAGATAGATGGACAGATGAAACGTGTTAATCAGGTCTTAGAGGATATGCTTCAGATGTACGTTATGGATTAGTAGTCTTGTTGGGAGGACTATTTGTACCTAGTTGAGTTTGCTTATAACAATGGGTATCACAGTTCTCTTGGTATGTCTCCCTTCCAAGCCTTTTATGGTAGGCCATGCCACACTCTGTTGAGTTGGGATCACTTAGAGGACTGAGTTCTTTTGGGTCCAGAGATGCTTCAGGATATGGACTAGCAGGTAGTGCAAATCAAAGAGCAGTTGGCTACAGCTCAAAATCGACAGAGGAAGTATGTTGATGGCCATAGGTTGGATCACCACTTCTCGGTAGGTGACCATGTGTTTTTGAGAGTTCGTTCACGGAAGAGTCCCATTCATTATGGGAAAGGATCGAAGTTGGCACCTCATTTTGTTGGACCTTTTGATATCCTTGAGAGGATTGGTCTTGTTACCTATCGCCTTGCATTACCATCGAGTCTATCATGCATCCACGATGTGTTCCACGTTTCAGTTCTTAGATAGTATATTTATGATGTGACCCATGTTCTTGATTGGACTGCTTTGTAGGTCGAGGTGGACGGGCAGCTTTCTTTGGAACCCATATGCATCCTTCAGCATCAGAGGTTGACCCTCAGGGGTCGGGACATAGAGCAGGTAAGGGTGCAATGGGATCCTAATAGTGAGTCCTTAGCATCTTGGGAAGATGCGACGAGGATGAGAGACCTTTATCCATATCTTTTTGTAGACTTCTAGGGGATGTAATGACCCCTATGTTCGTATTATGTTTTCCTTATCTTGATGGACTTGGATGACTGTATACTTTATTTTTGGATTACACATCTTGTTATTATTTTGTATTGGCACCAGTGATGTTCAATCTTGATACTATTATGATGTGGACATTATTATTACTTCTGATGGATTTCATGCTTACATGATTGATGTTGCTTTGGGTATATGATGTAGATATGCACAGGTACCTTGACATGTGCTTGTAGTGTTGCAGGTACTGAGTATCGATTCCACTTGGATTCATAGGCCTAAGCATACTCTTATTATCCCTGATGGTGATTACTGGAGATAGTTACAGGCCCTACTCCCTATAACCTATCCTAGCCCACTACACTCAGTTAGTGCAATGTCCCCGTGTTGTGGTCTTACCGTTTAAATTACCTTATGGTCATGTGTAGTTTACCAATCCATTTGTTGAGACTTTTCTCCTTGGTTTCCATTGATTGTATTGAGTTTCTTGGCTAGTGTGTTCCTTGGATGCATCTTAGTATTTGCAGGCTTCCCAGAGTAAGCCTAGTCCTAGGGGGTAGGATCTAACAAGCCAGAATTTATATTATTTTATTTCATTTTTTACCCCATGCCTTATGCGATAGCCTTTGAGGAGGAAAGTTTGTGTACATTAAATGTTGCAGAAATATCTGTTTTATGGGTGAAGAATTAAATTCCTTGGTAGAGCGTGACTACAGAGGAGATAAGAGTCAATGAAAATATTTAAGGCAAAAAGAAAAAAAGAAAAATTAGTCATCGTAGGAGTAAGGACGAGGCTATATGGCAGAAAATATCTATGGGGATCTGATCTCTTAGACATCGTAGAGAAGAGAGTTAATGCAGGATAAATAACTTCAGGGAGGTAGATGAAAAGGGGACTCGCTATTTTTAGAGGCACACCACGGTTTTGTGAAGCAACTGTCTAATTTTGAGAGAAAAGAAAAAAAAAAGAGAGAGAAGACAGAGAGAGGAGGAAAGTAGTGAAGGGAAGAGGAAATCACTCAGCCAGGATAGAGGTATTTTCCTTAGTTCATTGTTTCCCTAGCACAAAAACTAAAATACCTTTGCTACACTTCTTCCTTTAGCACAAATAAAATTGAAACCCCATTACTGCCTTAGGAAAATTTATGCCAGAAATATTTATTTCATTGCAAGATATTTACATTTCCTCTGTCCATGAAATTATTTTTTTTGTGCAGATCAATTCCCTTAGTATTTAGATTAATGGGTTTCAATGAAGGATCATGTCTCTTCTAATTTATAATTTTTAGAAAGAAAAACAAGATCACGTGGTTTCTGATTTATAAATTGTACTGAAAACAAAAGGGGTTCAATTTTACTGAGATTATATTAAGGGCAACCATACAACAAAAGCTGGGATTTAATGATAGAGTGAAGAGATCTAACTCTCAGGAAACCTTTTTTCTATACGATGGCTTCTCTAAAAGAGATTTCCATTATAACTCTTCTTAAGTTTATTAAGTAGCTTTTGTTTTGGTCATTTTGGTTAGTCAGGGTGTATGGCTTTGGAAGGAACTGTGGGAGAAATAAGAGGAATTGATTCCTCATATTATAGTCATTGGATACTATATTACTAGCTGCTAGCCTTTATAGATATTGAATATGGTGGGGAGGAGGGACGTGAGGTTGCTTAGAGAGTTTTGGAAGTAGTTATTGCTTTCTTTAAGTGATTTTGGACCCTTAAATCAGACTTCATAAATTTTATATCTTCAGGTCTGAGATTAGAATGGTGTTTCAAGCTTAACCACCTCCTATGTACTACGGAATATCTAATTTTTGAGTTGAATAGTTTATTTTGTCTGTTGCAGCAGCTTAAGCAGATTTTATTGATAAATGTTAGAAGTTTTCAAGCTCTTAGTACCAGCTCAGCACACATGGTTAGATATTCAATATTTTTAGTCTATATACAACTGTCATACATAGTTGCATATGTATTAAAACTAGCCTTGTGGAAACCCTCACCTTTGAGTCTAAGAATGTTATGGCAATAAAATACCTTAGATTCATCTACTTGTGTTTGTGCATTAAAATTGGTCACATAAACTCTAATTGGGAAAATTTGTAACCCAAGGATTTAAAGGAACTACTATAGGAGGGAAAGTTACGATTTCCATTTTGTAAGTCTTTTAACAATTTATTTTGTTATATTAAATATGGCAGTCAATATGTAAAAATTAGGCTATGAGAAGGCTTGCAATGCCATTTGCCATATTTTTATTTTATCCGTGCATACCTTTTGTGAATCGTGACCAAATTAGGGTCACTGGAGTTATTACATAATTGATCTAACTGGTAGAAGACCATTTTTAACAAATTACACTGTCCACAAGAGTTTGGGTCTTGTAGATCATATTTTTCACCTTTACTATTTTAAATTTATAACTCAGTGTTTTTAGTCTTTTAAATGCCTCGTTTAGTCAAATGAGATAAACAAGGTCTAGGCATTAGAGTGGTCGTCTAGAGTGGCTTTCTATGGGCCCAAAGCCCGTAAGTGGCTGCCAGGGGAATTAGTAGTAGAGTTATTGTAACAAGTGATAACTAAATTAAAACATTGGGATAAAAATATTAATAAGATAATTAGACCTCGTGCAAGGCCTTGAGTGCTTGTAAAGGCTAAGGATGCAACGAGAAGGCCTATCTGTCTACGGGGCGTCAAGTCATCCATCTACGGGATGTGGATTCAGGCACAATTGAGTCTCCTTGTCTGTATGAGAGGTACTTGGTCCCGTGTGGTGCCATCCCTTCGAGTACATATGATGACACTCCTATCTTTTCTCTTATTATGACTTTGTGATCCCATGATTAAAAAATTTATGAAGTATGTACAGATGAATGTCAAAAACTTGAAAGCCTTCCTTCTTTGTTCAAGTCCTTCAAACAAGTAGCAATTCAACAAAATTTCACTCAAACAGTGTCTCAATGACGGCTCCTATCAAAATTCAAACAAAATCCTAAGTTGATGGACCCGCAGAAGACAAAAGATGGTAGAGAATGCTACAAATGTCGATGTTAGCTATACAGAGCAAGTTGTAGGGTTGACAGTCATAGTTTTATTAAAAAAATGGTCAAATACTAAATGGGATCCCGTTCTACAAAATGGGATCTCGTTTTCTTCTATACCGACAGAGTAAGAAACAAGATCCAGTTATTTAAAATTTAAATTTTAAGCTCAGGTTTTGCTTTGTAACCCGGTTTGGGAAATGGTTTGGGGACCCAAACCTGACCTCCAGACCTGGTTTGACCTACAACTTGAAGGTCCTATCAATGTCACAACAAAGTAGTGACTTTGGGCATATCTCTGAAGGTTTATTTTACATAATGTTTTGACAAAATTAAAACCCATTATAGATTAGACAGTGTAGATTCCAAATATGTAATTTTTTTTTACAATTGGATTATTTTTTCTATTTTTTAATCAATTTTTGAAGAAACAGGTCCATAAACTTGAATTATCAGGGTTTTTTAGTATTTTAATAACTTTTTATTAAAACATTTTTTTGTAAAAAAAATTGTACAAAAATGTACTTTAGACAATTCTTTTCAATTTAAAAAACAATAAAAAATGCTAAGTTTATGTCATCTTATGCGTGACGTACACGATGATTTTTTAAAAGACCAAAAATGGCCAATAAAAAATTAATTAAAAAAAATATTCAGTAAAAAAATTACAAAAAAATATGGAAAACGTGCTTCAATGAGTTACAAATATTTTTCCAAAAGGATTTAGAAAAATATGATTATTTAGGTCAAAATATGGATGATGTACACGTACATGGTATAGTAAAAAAAGGGTGACTTTTTAAAAGTGGTTCTTAGAAATGCCTATTCGAAAATTAATTTTTATCATCTAGGCATTGAAAAAAATTACATATTTAGAAACTAGACTCTGAGTACTACATTTCATATTTATTAACATTGTCTGAGATTCCACCTTTAAGTGTTTCAAAAGTTTAGGTCAAATGTGTCAAATTCTGAAAATAAGGAAAACATTTCCACTTTTTGGCCAAAAAGTGGACTCAACTTCTTGCACACACCCGTGCAGTACTACATTTTTTATTTAATATCTTTCACATGTAGTACTTTTTATGTGCATAGTCACACATAAGCGTTATCTTCCCTCCACTTGGCATCTACACATTCACCCATGATTATCATTTAATCTTAGCCATTCACATAGCCACCAAATCTCCACTATTGATTATTTTGGTTGAAGTCTATATAAACACCCTCTCATTTCATACTATATCTATCCATCATTTTCATATAGCATCTACACTATCATCTTGAGCATATTGACTATTTTTAGCATCCATATAGCATATTATCACTATCATCCATCCATCATGACAGCTTTTATCCTCATAATTGTTCATTGTTGAGAAACAATCCACATCATAAACAAGGAATCATACAATCTAGGTGATATTGCTCTTGAATTGCATGCTTTTGATTTCACTTAGATTCAATTCTTTGATGGTGGTATGATTAGGTTTTCAATTATATGCTTGATCTTATTAACCTGATTTTTACCTACCACATTTTGGCATGCCCAGTGGGACTCACGTAATTGATTAACTTTGCTATTTGAAGTTGTTTTCTTGTGAAGATCAGATTTTCTGAGTGCTTATGGCAAGTTTCAGTCACTTCTAAGTGAAAACTAGTCACTTTCAGAACATCTGCATCACTTTTAAGCTAAAATATGTCACTTTTAGTATTTTCCAAATCGCTTTCAGGTCAACAGTGCTCGCTTCTGAGAAAATAGTGGTTGCGTTTGTCATAATTGGTTTCACTTTTAAGCTAAAAATTATTACTTCTGGCTATTTGGATCGCTTCCTATAGATTAGGGTTTTTTGTTTACATTTGACTTTTTGCAAGGATTTTTTATGCATTTAGTATATTTGGGTCGCTTACAAGCCTTAACAATTCACACCTTGATTTTTTGCATCGCTTTTGAGTCTCAGCTTCTTGCATCTATCTTAGTTTGTGTTGCTTCTGATCAGTAACATTTCACCTTTAGCTGAATATAGATCACTTTTGATCAACAATTGATCAGCTCTAGTAACTGAGCTACTTTCAGTTTATCATTTACAGTTCAATATTCTTGGTTACTAATTAGTTATTTGTGTAGCATATTATCGATTGTCCAAGAAAAGGAGGTTGTGAAACTACTAACTTATCTGTTGCAACTCCGATCAGTCCAAGATATTATATTTTATCACTAATTTAGGAACATTTGGGCTTGGTGCTTAAAAAGAATCATTGTTTGCTCCATGCTTGATTTATCTTTTTTGGATTGCTTGTTGTGCATATTTGTAACCCAAATTTAATAACAAAATTATCCTCTCCCCTTTCTTATCAAAATTATCCTCTCCCCTTGTTATTATTTTTAGAGAACCTACCTTCTTGGTGTGAGAAGGGGTACGACTCAAGTAGTAACGGGCTAAATCCAAGTCCTTCTGAACTACTATATAAGAAAAGTGTTTGTGTTGAAAGCCACAAACAATAGGTGTTGTTGTATTATACCAATAGCCAACCTCCCCCAAAAGCCTCCAAGGCGTAACCCTTGAAGGCTGGGAGACTCCCTAATGGAGAGTAGCATTGCTGCATGTATAGCCACCCAAACGGATGCCCTTGCTAGCAACCTTGTGTAGTAGCCAAAAACCCTCTATTTGTTGATGCAAAAGGTGGGACCTTTGAAGCCTCCCCCATTCTCATGGTTGTTAGTATAGATAGCAGGGACAATCCTAAGGTTTGGTGGGGGACAAGCTTTGGGAAACCCAAATCTTGGTATGTGTGAGAAGTGAGTGCCGTGGAGAGGAGGCGGTGCTACCAAGATCCTGAAGCTATCTGCTTTGAATAGGCATGGCAAGGGGACTCAACAAATATAGTCCTTTCCTGGCCTAGATTGTATAAGCTTATGTGTGTTTTGAGTGTGAGTGAGTGAAATCACTATTTTCTTGTCAAAAACATTATTCAAACATATTCCATATCAGACACGGATCACCTTTGAACTTTAACTGTTCACCCTCTAACATCTAGATCACTTTTAAACAACAATTGTTTTCCTTTTGCAAAAATTGAATCATTTTTAATCAACAATTGCTCATTTCTAGCACAATCACGTCTCTTTTAAACAACAGTAAATCACTTTTAGCCTGAAACTGATCGCCTCTGGTAAAACTGGTCACCTCTGGTCAACACTATAGTTTGTCATCTGAGACAAAACTAGAACGCTTTTGAGCTATTATCCATCACTTTTGGCCTCATTTGAGTCGCTTCTAAGCTATTACCAGTTGCCTTTGGTCAAATATCAGAATCAGTATCCATCTAGCCCAATTAGTAGCACTCTCAGACATTCTTAGCTCTGTTATAAGCTTTCAGACAATCTTTTGATTAGTTACAACAACCTGATAATTGTCTTCTATCTTGAGCTTATCAATCCATTAGACTTTTAAATTGAGCTTTCATCCTTTTGAGACCCTAAAACAACAATCAACCAGCAACCAAACATTGTCCTTTCGGCTTTATTTAGCCCTAGCAAAACTAGAAAACAACACCAACAGTCAAATTTTCCTTTGAGTGTGTGAGCTATCCTCTAGGGAAGTTTATCAACAAACAACCCAGCAACCCAACAAGAAACAACCAAGCAACGCAACAACAACAACCAAGCAACCTGCAAACTAGCAAAACAAACCAACACCAAACAATCAGAAAACCATCACCTTTTGGGTCTCAATCTTGACAAGCTGAGTCCAACTTTCAACATCAACCATTATGCCTCAAACTAAGAGCAAATATAGAGCTGAAATGGAAGCAAAATTGCAAACTGAGATGGAAGCCAAAATGCAACAATCTCGATCAATGCCCCTTAGAGATGCAACTCAATTCACAACCAGCATGCCTTCTCACATGTTTGTGCCCGAAGGATACACCATTTGACTGTCATCTTCACAACAAGTGCAACCTCAAACATTTTTAGAGAACTATGAAGAGCAATCCCAAGATGACTTATCAGAATTGAGAGACACACACATATAGGATCAAGTTGAGAATCTTGTTTTATCTAATCCTAATCGCTACTTCTTGCAATTAGCATGTATGGGAGCTAAATTACCAAGTGACTTTGACATATCTGCTATTTGAGAACACGACCCAAACACTCCCACTGTTGTTGCAAAGGGACCATCCACTATAGCTACACCATCTCATACCATGTCCATGCTACAAAATCCACCTTCCAACCCATCTCTTTCATTGCCTATTGCTACCCCATCACATGCACCACACTTAGAGTACACTCTAAAACCTTTGATAACTCCAACCAATGTACTTCCTTTCCTTTCGCAAAATCTAAGCGTTCCACCTTTTCATGTTCCACAACATACACTTTCTCCTATGATGACTGTATCTCGATCTCAGGTAACACAAGTTGTCCATGTTGCACAAGTGTAAAGTCCTTAAACATCACAAGCCATCCCAATATTGTAAACTCCACAAGTTTCACAAGCTATCCAAACACCACAAACCATACAAGTCTCGCAGCCATTGCAATCTGCTACTCCTATTGCATCACATGTAGAAACCACATCCCACACTCATATTCCTATCACCACTAATATGGTCTCCATGATTTCCATGAATTCATTTAACACACCATATAACCCCAATGTTAGTCTCATTGACATGAGTGACCCACCTATTTTATCACAAGCAAATCCTAGTACTGCTATCTCTTATGTTGATCAACTTACATCACTTTTGCCACCCTCATATAGTCCTTCACAAACCATCAATTCGTATTATGCAACCCAAGGATTACCTATCGTCACCCAACACATGACATATAACAATCCTCATGTTGTCCAAAACACAAACCCAAATGTCCATCCTTCTTCCGCATCCACCAACCCTTACATCACTTACCATATTACAAATCAAACTCCAAATTTACAACCATTGACCAACGTCAATCCATCCTCTACTTCCCATGTGATGTAAACCCTTGGCGCTTATCCATCGCAATATACCCAACCACCACTTGTGTGTCAAGGACAGCAATCCTCAAACACATGTGTCACATACTAATCCTTTGACATATATGAGAATGCAACCTCAACAAACAGTCATGCCCTCATACATTCTGCAACAACAACCACAATATACATTGTATTACACTTCACCTCCGAACTATCATCGCCCTTTGCAACAACAGCACCTTTCTCAAGCAGATGTTGAACAAATGATTAACAAGGCGGTAGGACAAAGCAAGAACACATTTTCCTTAGGAGACATATGCGCTTATCTATTTGACAAGTCACTTCATATGACATCTTTTCCACCACACTTTGAAATTCCACAATTTGACAAATACAAAGGAAAAGGAAATTTGAATGACCATCTTAGAGCATTTTTTGTTGCATGTCTTGATGTTGCTCAAGATGATACATATCTTTTGAGACTATTCCCCTGAAGCTTAGCGGGACAAGCTCTTAAATGGTTCTTTCATTTACCTCTGGGAATTAAGACTTTTGCAGAACTAGCAAACAAATTTTAATCACGTTTTCCTTTTAACATTGAACATGAAGTGAATATGAACAACCTTGTCAACAACAAACAACATAATGGTGAATCTTTCTCCTCATTTACTCAACGATGGCGTAACATGGCTAGCAAACTATCATGGGAAATACCTAAGAAACAACAGCTTGATATCTTTGTCCAAAATCTTCATCTTGAGCTTTCATTCCAACTACAATTGCAAAGTGATAGCACCTTTGATGAACTTGTTTCCAAAGGAACCATCATTGAACGTGCTTTAATTGCTAAGGGCACTATCAAGATTTTAAGAGATAACAAAGACAATCCTCAAAATTCCAATAATAAATCCCACTTTTTGAACAAGAACAAGAATGTCGTTAATGATGATATTGTGGATGCAAAGAACATACAAACAATGAAAGCTCCTATTAACATCCAAGCCACATCTACAACAAATCAACCTTTTCAATGAAATTGATTGAGAACAAATCCAACACCTCGATGACAATTTACTCCTTTAGCAGAACCTATGGAGATAGTCTTTCGAAAACTTGTCCAAACAGGAGATTTCATATTGAGAATGTAGCATTTCTGGAAAAAACTATGTATTGCTTTTTTGCCTCAACGTTTCGGATCATACTCCAGGATCCATCATCAGGTAGAACCACCTAATGGTGAATCGATCTTCAAAGCTCCTTGGTATAAAGAGAACGAGTATTACGAATACCATAGAGTCAATGGACATAAAACAAATGGTTGTTTTCCCTTAAAGTATGTCGTTCAAGATTGCATTGATCAAGGTTTAATTAAAATCACACCTCCAACATCACAACCTACATAGCAACCGACATCGAACTGTGATCTAGATGCTTTCAAGAATCCACTTCCATCTCATGACAAACCAAGTAACCCTCATATTGGGAATGCTATCCATTACAATTATGAGTCATCCACGATTGGCCGCATTGACCAAGCCTGTATTTCTATCATTACTATCTAAGGCAAAGCACCTGATTATGCTGTAACTACTAGAAGAGGCCATGTTACCATTCAAGGAGCACCTATCAATCCTCCTCAACCGTCCTCTAGCTATAATATCCTTGATCACCTTGGCAAAACACCTGCACATATTTTCATCCTCGAATTGCTTTACATATCTCCCATCCACAAAGTTGTCCTTGATAAAGCATTGCAAGAATCCTTGGTGCCTAATGATATTGATACTACACAATTCTAGTCTATGGTAGCTAGCATTGCAGCCCCTTGTCATCTAACTTTCTTTGATAAAGATCTTTGACCATCCATCAACCCATCACATAATGAAGTCCTCCACATAGAAGTATTTGTAAACCAACATCGTATCAAATGAATCTTAGTGGATGGTGGATCTAGTCTTAATATATGTTCTTTAAAACTAATAAAACAATTTGGATATTCTGAGAAAGATGTTGACACTTCCAAAGTCATTACTATCAAAGCATATGATGATGTTGAGCGAGATACTGAAGGAATTATTCATTTGCCTATTCAAGTTAGTCTAATTACTACTGACACCCATTGTCAAGTCCTTGATATGGAGCTTCCTTATAACATCATCCTTGGTCATCCATAGATCCATGCCCTCAAAGAAGTTCTTTCTACATACTGTCAATGTCTCAAATTTCCACATAACGGTGTTGAAATTACTATCCATGTTGATCCTAATCCATTTGAGTTTTGTTGTACCTTTCAAGCTAAATAGCAAAGCCCTAACCACATTCCTATCAAAACTGAAGCATATCCATCTTCATCCTATGTAGAACCATCCACCCTACTCAAGCCATTATCTAACAAAGCCACTCCAAATCTTTGTATCAGGTATGCTTAACATGGTCTAGGTGAGTACACATTGCAAGAATCTTGTTGTGTTGGAACTCTTCCCTTATCTCCCAAATCTCATGGCAAGCCTTCTACATCCAAGGCATCTTCATCCCTAGCCGTCATAAAAGCTCTACCAATAGTATTCATTAAAGGTGGA
Organism: Cunninghamia lanceolata; assembly: GCA_027924645.1. Taxonomy (NCBI): domain Eukaryota; kingdom Viridiplantae; phylum Streptophyta; class Pinopsida; order Cupressales; family Cupressaceae; genus Cunninghamia; species Cunninghamia lanceolata. Next base: position 40,267,197 of record BSBN01000809.1, on the reverse strand, counting down.
TTCCTTGATGATGAAGACATTGATGACATTAACTCCTAGATATTCTATGATGAGAATGACCAAGTACAACTTGAAGTGGAGAGATATAACAATGGGTTCAGCATCATTAAGAACATGGGCTACAAAGGACATGGTAGATCGGGATCATAGGAACAAGGACCTATTGAACCCATTGTTGTGTCTAAGAAGTTTAATAAGCAAGGCCTTGGCTTTCAACTGGAGGTACAGCCTTCCAAAGACATTAAACACATTTCAGATGTGGAAGCCAGACCTTCTTCGGTAGGAGAGACTTCTAATTCAGATACCATCAATGACTCTTCCCTCCCTATCACTGACCTTTTTCAAGAAACCTCCATCTTCATGATCTCTACCACTTCCTCTAGCCAAAACCCTTCGTCCATTACCCTTTCACTCGTATATCCTAACCTTGTCGATTGGGACCAATGGGGGGCACCTATATTGGACACATTTGAAAATGACGAAGCTATTGCTGAATTCATGGGATTACAACAAGGCATTCCATTGGGTGATCATAAAGCAGGTTTCATGAAGGATCTCCCTAAACTAGCATATTTTGGCAAAAGCATCAAATCCTTTAGTCGCAAAAGTGAAATAAATAGAATAAAAAAAGATAGGTCACTAGGTGAAAACTGAAATGTGCATTTTCACAGTGAAAAAGTAAAAATAAAGGACATATCCGAGGGTGAAAACCTATTTGAGGCACTTGAGGATGGGGGATTTGATCTTTCGGTCATCTCTCATCATCATGAAAAATCAACAGTGCTAGTTGAAAAATCTCAAGACATGAACTTGGGCATAGAGTAGAATCTAAAGATCACATATTTGGTAGTTCACTATCAGAGTAGGAAAGAAGAAATTTCATAGCCTTCTTCATAAAAAGAGCTATCAATTTTGCATGGACTTGTGCTAACATGCCTAGTCTAGGTCCATCACTTGTGGTACAACACCTAGCATTATCTCCTAATGCAAAAACTGCACAAAATGCATCCGCAAATAGCTCTTTTGGTCAAGGCAGAGATTCAAAAGTTGTTAGAAGCAAAGTTCATAAAGCCTATTGATTATCTAGAATAGGTTTCAAACTTGGTACCTATAGAAAAACCTGATGGATGAGTTCGTTGTTGCACAGATTTTAGAGATCTTAATAAACCATACCCCAAAGATGACTTTCCACTACTAAGCATCGACAACATTATAGATCTCACAGCTGGACATGAAATTCTATCTTTAATGATGAATTCTTAGGATATAACCAAATCAGAATAGTCAAGGAAGATCAAGACAAAACATCATTGATTTGTCCATGGGGTACATATTACTGGGTTGTAATGCATTTTGGTCTCAAGAATGCTAGAGCTACTTATCAACAAGTCATGACAATCATTTTCCATGATCTTTTCCAAACTATCATGGAAGACTATGTTGATGATATTCTAGGAAAACACAAAACAAGAGAAGAACATTTACAAGTACTAGCACAGATCTTTGATCGATTAGAGAAGTATCAAGTCAGGATGAACCCAAAGAAATGTGTATTTTGTGTAACATTTGGTAAATTGTTGGGATACATTGTGTCTCGACGAGGAATAGAAGTGGACCCTGACAAAGTAAAAGATATCATGGAAATGCCTCCACCATCAAATCTGAAGCAGCTTCGTAGTCTACAAGGAAGGTTACAATCCATTCGTAGGTTTATCTCACAAATGGTAGATAAGTGTCATCCTTTTCAATATCTCCTTTGCAAGGGTGAACCTTTTAAGTGGGATGAAAAATGTTAACAGGTCTTTGACAAAATAAAAGAATATCTGACAACACCTCCTGTAATGGATCGACCACTACTACTCTACATATCTTCAACAACAACAGCATTGGGTGCCCTTCTAGCTCAACATGATGATTCGGGAAAAGAACAAGCAATTTACTATATCAGCAGAACTCTTGTGGGATATGAACTTAACTATTCACTATGGGAAAAGCATGTTTAGCATTGGTGTTTGCTTCTCAAAAGTTGCAACATTATATGTTGAAACAAACAACAAAGCTCATATCTAATGTTGATCCACTCAAATATCTTCTCTCCAAAGCAATCCTTATAGGAAGATTAGCAAAATGGGTTATGATCTTAAGTGAATTTGACATACAATATGTGGATCGCAAGGCCATAAAAGGACAAGTTATCACTGATCAATTAGCTGCAGCACCTATCAACAATATTCATCCAACACATCCAGTGTTCCCTAATGAGGAATTGTTCAATCTAATTTCACCAACATTGTGGCAACTATATTTTGATGGATCTTACACACAACATGGATCAGGAGCAGGGATATTGTTTGTTATCCCTCAAGGAGATTGTATCCTGAAGTCATACAGAATTGCATTTCCATGTACCAACAACATAGAAGAATATGAAGCTTTAATCATAGGATTACGCATGGCAGTACAATGGGCTATTAAACAATTACAAGTCTTTGGTGATTCCCAATTAGTCATCAAATAGGTCTTAGATGAGTATCAAACAAAAGATGAGAAGCTTCTTCTATACAAGGTAATGGTTGATGATTTCAAGAAGTACTTTGACAATATCACCTTTGAATAGATCCCAAGGATTCAAAACAAAGTAGTAGATGCCATGGTTGTGATTAGATCTCTTCTAGACATGCATTTGAAGTGCTGCAATCTGAGCTTATATGTGAGATTGTTGGTTCCAATTTGCCTTGGTACGAGGATATATATGAGTATCTCTGCAATCAAACCTTTCCATTTTAACTATCTAATACCCAGTAAAAAACTTTTATTCGTTGAGCCTCTCGCTACACTATCCTAGGAGACACCTTATATCACCAGAGTCTTGATGGTATCCTTCATAGATGTCTTCATTCTGAGGAACCAAAGGTTGCCTTACATGAAATACATGAAGGTGTATGTGGATTGGATTCCATTGGCCCTAGTCTTGTTGAGAAACTTCTATGAGCTGGATACTATTGGCCAACTATGGAGAAAGATGCACAACAATTTTGTAAAGAGATGTCTACAATGTCAGAAACATGGGGATCTAATACATGCACCAGCACATGAACTTCATCCTATCACTACTCCTTGGCCCTTCTCGCAGTGGGGACTTGATCTCATAGGTAAAATCCATCCTACTTTGTCAAATGGTCATAAGTTCATTATAATCGCAATGGTTTGGTTAGCCATGGTTTGGGAAGTTGTAGGAACATTTTGTGATTTTGGGATTTGTGGTGGAATATTCTTCTATACATAATTTGTGTTGTTTAGATTTCCTATTGCATTGTGAGGTGTTTTTGAAACCTTTGGACCACTTATATTCTGGTGTGATCCTTGTGAATTACTTGTATTGGCAGGTCTGCCTTGCTTGTGGGGTGGTATATATTTTGAGCTACTTGTTGTACATCAAGATTTTATCTGTTGTAACTCTTGTTTCATTTGTTCTTCCTCTTCCTTTAGTTTGGCTAACCTGAGCTCTTCCTATACATTTTGTAGATTTTGTTATACCTCCTTAGCAGTTCATGTGTCTTCTGGTGTACTAACATGAGTCTATGTGGATGTCATCTGATCCATGGACCCATATTGAACTTCTTCACTCTATTGAAGTGTCATTCTATCATCATACTCTCTTTGGATTTGTATCCTTTCTTGTTCAAGTCATGCCTCAAATTCACTCTAATTTTGAGGGTCAGCTTGAAAATGGTGAACAATGTTACTTAAGTTGTTTTGTTCAGGCTGGGTGGAGTAGCCTCTTGATGGAAATCCTTTATGAAATTCTGATCCATGTAGAAGATCAAAACTGTTGTGTGTTGTGAGAGGTTGTTTTGATGTATTTTCTTGAGCACTATGGTTATTGTTTTGTGTGCCCTCTGGCTGATTTGATGTTCCTCCATTCTTCTTAGGACTGGCCTTTGAAGGTGGGCGAGATTGCTTATTTTTCCACTTCTTACCATCTTTCTTTGGACTTCTCTTTTGCAAGGACCTTCTACCCTCCATATTATGAAAGACTGTAATACTTTGGTGCCTTAAAATCTAAACTTTCTAATTTGATACTCAATTTATCATTCATACATAATGTGTCTCAGATTTCTGTTTAGAGTCACCACTTCTCTTAGAGAGGAATGATTTTATCTTCTAGGTTTTTCTCCACCAACAGAGCTATGATTCTTAAGTTCTTGACTCTATTACGATGTTCTTCTAGTAGGTTTTCTTAGGTTTATCCCTAGTAGAGTCACCAAATTTGTTGGTTCGCAAAATTGTAGATTGTAAACCCTAAGAGTATGCTAGGTTCTATGGTCAGGTTTGACAATGTTGTGGCCAACAAATGGAGTTAACCAATGTGGTGTAGAACTCCCTGCTCTTCAAGCTCTGCTAGACCTAGGTGGGTGCACCTTAATAATGAAGTTGATTTAAGTGTTCTATGTACTTTGACTATAGAAATCTATTTATTAATGGCATGTGAGTTTGAAATAGATATAAAACTAATAGCTAATCCTACTGCTAATGTTTGAAATTTAAATATGTGAATCAGTAGAGTATTGTTTTGAAGTGAGTGAGATTAGTGCCTATTCCAATTGGGTAAATGGAGTCAATATGTGTATAATATGTGGATCCTCTCTCTTAGCTTAACTCTAACTACTCGACACTTTTGGATGTCTATACTTTGTATAAACGCGCAAGTTTGTCAATTATCGGGCTCTTCTCACAAATCCCAGTGATATCTTCCTAAGTTATTGTGATTTTTGAAAGGACTTTTAATTCTTGTTTGAAGGAAACTAGTTAAGATGATTGATTTAAAAGAATTTTAATTCTGGGTAGAAACAAATTAAAATGAATCTCTTAAGAGGATGTTAATTCACTTCTCACAAAAACCAATCAAGAAAATCACACAGAGGCAACAAGTGTGTCTTGACAAATTAAATATATTTTTGATACACTTAATTTAAATAGCAGAGAAAGACCACTTTGGAGACAACAGGATAACATATACAAATTAATATCAACAGAATAGTTGAACACCAGAAATTGGGCCACCAATCTAAAATTTCTTGTCCATTAGATTGCTTCAAAATTCATATCAAAAGTTTTGTCTACATTCTATTCTATGAGTATGGCTAGATGCTAATGATTATGATGATATCTTTAAAAACTTGGCCTTGGTTTCCCTTATATATGGGAAGCAACAAGCTTCAGGTCGTTATGTCTAAAGTGGTGACTTTTCATTTACATTTTGACGAACATGACTAAAACCTTAACAACTGTAATTAACAAAGACAAAAATGAAATCCACAACAATCGTAATACCACAATCCGTTAGTCTCCATAAGGCACCCATGACCACTTAAGATCTATTCAAAGTCCCTTCTCCATGATGGAGTATCCGATTGTAAATGATTTCAATAAAGCTTCTGACTCCAATGCTGCTCAAGAAATGAACATGTTGATCCTAGAACGATGATTGATATATTCCTAGATAGCACAAGTATCTATAGTAGTGATTATATCTTTCATTATGAACTCCAAAGTGAAAATTTTCTCTAACTGTACATGTGTATTTTCCAGCACCACTAATTCATTGTTAACTTTGTCAAGGGCCATCATTTTATTGAAGGGACAAATTTCCTTGTCCCGCTCATGTATATTTTTTTCTTCGATGAACTTTACTGCTTATGTGCTCATCCCAATAATCTATAATCTCTATGATTCTTCAAGTGTGTAAGTCAGGCTTTGTCCCTTCGACCTTTTATTGTCAATTCGATACCTTGATGAGTCATGTCCAAGAGATTTTTTTTTGTTTCTTGAGTGCTGAGGTGTATTTTCTATGAAAGTTGTGTCATAGTTATTAAAATATTTATGTCCCTCGGCGGTCTAGTTCTCGGGTTATCGAAGAGACCCCAAAACATTATCCTTTGATATGCTCTAAAATTGTGGCTACCTATTAGATTTGAAACAAACTATTATAGATTTGACCTTTGATATCAAAATTTGATAAAACAAAAATTAAATCTAACTTTCTCTGCTACTTCAAATTCAATCGTGATATCAATTTTGAATCATGATGCACTGCATTAAATATATTGACTAAAACTCTCTTTATAGAACAAAGGGAATTGTAGATTTGGAAGCTCTGATACCATATAAGAGTTGATGAGAAACCCTTATAGGAGCCAAGAATCACTTGCAATCAAAATAACATTCCACTAGAGAGAAGCAATAGATATATTATGAAGCCAAGAAATTGTATTAGATGTATACACAATGGTACAATATAGAATGATGAAACCTTGTTATAAAGACAAGGTTATAACCCTAAGTCATACTAAGTTCATGACAACTGTCTCAATTATATGTCTTGAGACAAAGATACAAGTGACCTAAGTAAGTTTAAGTATGCAAGTGTGAATAGGACCTAATATGAACTAGTGAGATTAAACCCCTTTTTCACACTAACATGAATAAATTAGAGTTGAATATATATAGGAATGTTTGTAATTGAAAAAGAATGAAGGATTGGGGAATGAACCCAATTGTGCACACGTTTACACCATTTATCATAATAGCCCAAAAACTAAATCAGAATCAATATCAATATACAAATTTTATCATTAAAATTACATATCTTTAATTTTCTTTTCTTTCTAAAAATAATTAGATCAAAATTTATATGTTAATATAAAATTATTTAAAAATAAAATAAAATAAATGCTATAACCAAAGTACTAAGAATAATTAAATATATAAATAGCAATGGCACATGAAAGGGTCACTAAAATCAATAGAATACCCCATGTGCAATAAAAAAATTTTTAGAAAGGAAGGCTTAGGCTTAAATGGTCAATTAACTACCTAGGCAAGGAAAATATTTAATAGTGGTAGTTTGAAATTTTAATTAATATATTATTTTTTAAAAATAAAATAAAATAAAATAAATGCTATAACCAAAATACTAAGCATAAATAAATATATAAAGTGCAATGGCAATGAAAGGGTCACTAAAATCTATAGAATACTCCATGTGCAATAAATTTTTTCTTTTAGAAAGGAAGACTTAGGCTTAAATGGTCAATTAACTACCTAGGTAAGGAAAATATTTATTAGTGGTATTTGAAATTTTAATTAATATATTAGTTTTTAACAATAAAATAAAATAAATGCTATAACCAAAATACTAAGAATAATTAAATATATAAATAGCAATGGCACATGAAAGGGTCACTAAAATTTATAGAATACTCCATGTGTAATAAAATTTTTCTTTTAGAAAGGAAGGTTTAGGCTTAAATGGTCAATTAACTACCTAGGTAAGGAAAATATTTATTAGTGGTAGTTTGAAATTTTAATTAATATATTATTTTTTACTCTTAGCTACTATTATGACCATATTGGAATTTACATAAATATTTGACTACATTTTTAATAATAGGTTATAAGGTATCATTTTTATAGGTGCATTTTGTATGGAGAATAGTAGTCTCGTGAAAATAAATCTTCCATGTGTTATATCTACCTACGCCAATAACATGTTATTATTGTACACATATAAAATATGCTATGATTTTGAAGATTATACCTCTATATATGTGCAACCTTTTATAGACATCTCTACTATTATAAAAAATTGTATACCTCTAATCTATGCTTCAAAAGACATTGCATATTGATTGCTTTGAAGAGATGAAGAGAAAAGGCTAGACATATATTTCTAATAACGCTGATTAACTTAGATTAATAGGGATCGGAATTGAATGTTTTTTCCAGATAGTTGCAGTAAAAAATTATTACTTTGAAACATCATTTTTCATTCTCTTCTTTTCTTCCTGATGATGGATCACAGAGTGTGGTCCAAAATGTCGATGCAAAAAAAGCAACACAATTTTTCCAAAAGCTCTACAATCAAGTACTAAATCTTCAAATCTTAAAAAAGGTCTTTTAAGTATGGTTTCAATCATGTGATTGGATTCTCTTATATCTAGTATCTCACTACATTTAGTTTTATCTCTCGGAATGATCTGATTTACATAATTCCATCAATTTTCTTGGATCTACACTTAATTGTTTTATCCTACTGACTTCACTAAATCTTTTGTTTGTTATTTCAGATATTAAACTCCATTTTTATTTATTATTATTTTTTCTTGTATTTTATCCTCCATTTTCATTGTCTCCACATATTAGACCATTGCCACTGGGGGCATTGCATTATCACACATATATTATTTATTTATCATGGTATTAATTTTCTTTACTAGATTTGTCTGAAAAAAGCTCTTATAAGTTATACCATAATATGTTTTCTAAGGATATTGAACAATATCAAAATATGCTGATAGATAATTTTATTGTAAGATAACTCTCTTTCTATATTTTGATGATAATCATAGAGTGTGATCTGAAACATTAATGAAAAATTACTACACAGTTTAATCTAAAAGAATTATCTTACAATATTATGGATATGGAAATCTAATGTCTTTAAAAGATTCTTTTATAATTTTATTCTTTTATGATTTTTTTCATGCTGTTCTTGTATTCTGACTCTGTTTTCTTTACTTTATAATAAAATAATTATTATAGTAATGGAAATGGAAGATATAATCTCAGTATTATTTACCGAACTTCTTGACAGTCACTAAGCTATGAATTCTAATGTTAAATTCATATCTGTGCCCTCCATTTGCAGAATACTATCAGAAGATGGATCACACAAACATGCCCTCCATTTGGTTTGACAGAAGAAGTTAGTCTACCGTGGGGTTACTAAGTGTGTTCATACGTATATTTTCTTTCTTTCTATATATATCCCAAATAAAGGGCTAGTTTTAAGTAATATTATGTGGGTCTCAATCTAGGCATAGATGGACAAGGAGATATGAAGCCCATATTTGGAACAAGGACAAAATCACAGAGACTAAGAACCGCAAGAGTAAACGAGGTTAGTTTTATGAATTTATCCTGTAATTCGTTATAAATTGAACACCTTTCCTCTTACAGGCTAAAATGGGCTCTAGTACCTATCAAAATCTGGTATGTTTAGGAGGTTGTTTGAAACAAAATCTCTCAGATTTCTTTGATGGTCTTCTTTTAAAGATGTGCATGAATTTTATGACCAAGTGTTATGTATGGAAACAAGGTCTCAAATATATTAATTTGAAACAAGTTATTTTTCAGTAGCTATTGAACAAATAGGTTTATTTCATTTGGATACTAATTAGAGTAATTTAACTGTCTTCTTGTGATCTCTGAACTCTGAATTATGACTGGATTCTCCAGTATATCTTGGTAAGAAGATACTTCTATTGGTTTATTATACACGTAATAAGTGATTTGAGTTCATTGTCTCTTTGAAGTTCTAGATTTATAATTGAACTGTTTATTGATGAATTAAGAGCAGCCATTCATCTGTTTATTGGTTTATTACACAGGCCGCTATGATCAGCTGCAACAAACTTTCCGGTATAATTTTTATACAGAGTTTCATAGCTATTCTAGAACGCGTTGTGTGTCTACCTGAAGAAATATTTGTTTTCCAAATGCCTTTGGCAACATTCTATTTTCTGAGATTCTACTTCCTCTCTCATAAAATGCTTATAACATTTGGTTTTCCTATATCAAATGCAGGTTAAAAACTACGAGAAAGAGTTAACAGACATGAAAAACATGTTGAGGCAAGAATATATTCGTTTTATAAGGAGGTATTTGGGTTTCTTACCATATATGCATCCATAGAGGTTAGGCACATATGTAGGTGGATAATTTCAGTGACTGCGAGCATAATAATTGTTTATCATTCAAAGTTACTTCATTTTGAAACAAAATTTATAATAGATCACAAACAGGTACATATAATTACACACTCCTACAGCCCTTAATAGGTGTTAATTTTGGAGGGGTAGTAATAGCTTTTCTAGGGAGCAATTCAGTCTACCGAGGAGTGACAAGGTTGGGATTTAATTTACGTAGATGAACTTATAGTCTTATCTTAAAGATTAGTATGTAAGGTGAAATTAATTTATATTTCAATGCGACAAGTTGATGGATAAAAATGCCAGCATTGACATAATGTAGCTCTACAATATCGATGATATAACTTGGCAGGCAGAGTGATGATGGAAGGTGGCGGGGAAGGGTTACGAGAGCTTCATCGCTCAAGGATTTGTATCTGGGAACATTCGGTGGGTACACCACTCTCAGTTTGTAGTATAATGTTTCCAATAAATGCAGTGCATTGAGCCATAGATCATTAGAAATGCATCCAATAATCAAACCACATGGAAAGGCCAATGATTCTAATTGAATTCACAGACACAGAGGAAGAGGCAGCAGAAGCTTATGACATTGCCACCATCAAATTCAAAGGAATTAAAGCCGTTACAAACTTTGACATAAGCAGATATGATGTGAAAACCATTACAAGCAGTACACTACTCCCAATAGGGAAACAAAAGCTCATTAGTATTGTAGCACAAGATTTGGAAAGCGTTGAACGCATTGCGAAGTTTCAGGAAGATGCAGAAGAAGCTCGAGCTGAGAATGTTGTAAATGAAACTAGCATCACTAGTAGTAGGACGGAGAGTTCAATGACTGACACAATCGGCCATTCTAGTGCTGCTGCTACATCATCCTATGCTGCTCATGAGCAGCCTGTTCTAGGTTCTCCAGTAATGGTATTCTATCAGAAACTGCACCCTGCAACCTACCCATTTATGCCAACTACGAGCAACAATGTTTTTCTATACAATCTCATGGGTTTGGAACCTACAGCCATTAATGAGCATGGAATCTCAAAGCTCTGGCACCCACTCATGGACTAGCAAGGGGAGATTCCTCTATTCCATCACACACTTCGCTGGCAGCTCGATTCATTGATAGTCAAGAAGGATTAGTTGCTTCAAAGACACCAGCCTCTGAAAACATGTTGTCTCTTGGTACCTGCACAAGAAGCATAGTCTACTCTCCATGGCAGCCCTCAGGTATTGTTAGAGTTGGTTATGACAATGTAATGCTTGACAGCAACTGGATGGCATCTTCTCTTGCGCGATCCAGAAATTGAGCGTAATGCACAACCAGCATGTCAAGGTCCACTTCTCTTCAATATCTGGAGTGATATAAGGATGTGATAATCTTAGTATTTTGAAATAGGATTTTAGCACTTTCTTCCCATGCTACTTGTTTCATAACACAGTAGTCTCTGTGCCTTTCGGACTATTGATAGTCCTAAGACTGTAATAGGATCTTTTGCATTTTCAAGACTAAGGCCTTGTTCTTGTGAATATATCAAGTCTTGGAGGAGCTTTCTCTCCACTTTATGGAATATGTTGGACATTCAAGTCATGCAAAGTTTTTTCAACTATCAAAATATTTTTGTGACTTTGATGTTAGAAAAATAAGCAGTGCAGATTTGAAATAACAGCGAATTAGTAATAAAAGCACAAAATAGACAACATAGATTTACATGGAAAACCTGGCAATGTACCAGAAAAAACCACGAGCAAAGATCTCTCAATTTTATTCTCAAAAGAAAATTCAGTCACAGAACTTTTTCTCATGTCTTGAGATTCAAGCTCGACAACCTTAAGTAATCATGAAAAAACACATGCAAAAACCGATAAAATCTAAAGACAGATCTCCATGCATAAAAGCACAAGTGGCACTTCCACATGCAATTTTGCATGGTGTACACGTGGAACATGGCCAAAAAAAAATTTCCGCCTTGCCGGAAAACACCTTCGGCGTGCAAGGGGGCTACACCCAACGCCCCTACAACCCCCTGTCAAACAACCTTTCAAGTTTCCATTCCTTGGATTTTGGCCCCATCAGGCGGGTGCTAGATGAGATCTCATGTCGACTGCTTGTCAGTGATGGAATAAGTCAAATTGACTTCACATTTCAACATTTCATACTGTGTGTCTTATTCTAGGCAACCAAGATACATGTTTGAGAATAAAGTGATAAAAGACAAGCTTTTTCTTGAACAATACAGCATCTTTATATGTAAGGTTTACAGAACATTTTTTAATTTAAATTAATAAATTATTGGTTTCTCTAGTGGAAGTGGATCCTTTTATAGTTTATGATGTGGGGCGGTTTGATTTTGGGTCTACATGAGGCTTATAACATATGAGACTACCTCATACTCCCAATATGCAGTAGGAGGCACCTAACTGTACTTCTAATATGAGGCATACATACCCTATCCCTACAGGATTTGAACTTGTGACCTCTCTTGCCCAAATCAACTGATATAGAAAATAAATTGTGAACCTAATAAAGTCAATAAAACCTTTTAAATTAGAAGTAACATAAGGAAAAAATACCTAAATCCAAGACGCACCAGTGGGTCCCTTACCTACCGTCCTATCCAGTCCAAACCGTTTACTGTTTAAATGTTTTTATTAACAGCAGCCCTGCAGAAATTAGGGCTTTGTAGTTTTTGTTTTTAGAAATACAGTTTATTAACTGTATTAGAAATCTTGAGTCCTGTTGTCGGGCTTCACCTTGGTTAGTTTCAGTAAACACCACTTAAAAACTTAAATTTAATATTTAAAAACAATATGACACCGAAGTATATGTTATTTTCAAATTGCAATGATATTCACAATTCAATTTTCATTCTAAATCCATCATAAAAACTAAATCAAATGCTAAAAGAATTACACCAAAGTTAATATGTCCAATGTTCAAGAAGATCTTAGCACGGAAGTGGAAATTAACTAAAGCTGATAAATGTAAGAGTCCAAAATAATCAATCCTTGTCTAGATGTCTTTAACTTCAAATCAATCCAAGTTTTTTTTTTTTTTAAAAAAAAAACAGAGGGGAAGCCCTCTGACCAATACAGAGGTTAAAGTTTAAGCCCAGCAGGTGTCTGCATAAAACATTACAAACAAAACAGCCCAACATCTGGGCAATACGGCGAACGAGGCACAGGCAGGCTCCATTTAAACAAGATTCGATATCTGCCTCCAAACGCTTTGGCAATGAATAACCCTGAATTTTAGTCATATCAATGCAAAAAGCCTCGAGCACCTCACTTTCAAAAAGCTTCAGCAATTAATAAATGACAGATGGAAGCACCCCGAGCACAAGGGGATAGGACATACATGTACCAGCCATTAATACCCTAGTCAGATCCCTCAAAGAAAATAACGTTTCTTCTGACGTCATGCACCCTTTCAAAACCTTATAAACAAAACCAGACATGGCAAAAAGATTGGCCGGTGTACTCCGCAATCTCTGAAAGGGACTAGGAATGAGAGTCCCTTTAATGAGGACGTACAGCTGCGTTAAAATTGTGAAAAGGAGACCATCGGTCCTACCAGTATGAAGTGGCATCCACGCTGTACACATACTCCAATTTCAAATCTTCGTCAGCTAAAAGAACAGCTGACTCCTCCACCTCACTTCTTGAGAAACGACCCGTGCATATCTTCTTCGAGCCGGAAGGATAGCCGTTGAGGAAACACCCCTTCAGCATGCCTAACTACCCATTCATCTGATGTTTGCTCAATGGCCTTGTTTGCTAACCAATCAGCCACTTGATTGGCTTCCCTGTAGCAATGAGATATCCTATAGCTACGAAAACACTTGATCAACTCCCTGGCTTGGGATAAAATGTACTCCACCTTCCACGAGACCGAGTGCCCCAGTTTTAGAGAATTAATAATTATAAGGGAGAGAATTAATAATTATAACTTTCTATTCGGATATCTTTAACACCTTTAAGTGCTTTTTGGATTAAACTTTCATTGATACAAAGAAATATACACAGTTTAATCCAAAAACACTTATCTATATTCTATGGACTGTAGAAAACTCATGCCTACCTTCATTGATACCATGCACCGAGGCCCAAGCTTTTGTCATGTTATTTGACCCAAAAGGGATCTTGCTTGCCTTTGTTGCCAATAATTTCCCATCCTGTCCCCGATGTGCCCTGATTTCCTTTGCTCGACCCAAAAAAATTGAACTTAACAAGATGTCTGCTCGGGGGTTGCCATCTGACCTGTGATCTATCTATCTTGCCAGTACTTGTGGCTATCGAACCATTTGACCATATGGGTTCCAAAAATTTCCAAACCTTAATCATCTTGCTATCCCACGATGTCCACACAGAATTCTGATTTAAGGATCTTTTCACTTTTGCCATTGCTACCTCTGATAGAGCCTTTTCAATGTTTTGACAAACTCTAGCCAAGGATAGGGAAGTTTTCCTGAAAATTCTGGAATTCCTTTATTTCCATATATGTCAAACGATCATCGCTGGGTGGATGTCCCAAAGACAAGCAAAAGTAGCCTCTGAATTAAGCCTCGGCCAACTCTTAAGGGAGAGAAGAGTATTGGGAAATGGCGATGACCAATTGAATTTTCTGATGATTCACAACCAACATTCTTTACTAAATGGACATTGGAGTAGGAGATGATCAACACTCTCCTCTTTATCCCGACATAACACACACTTAAAATTTGCACCCAAGGCTAGTTTTTGTAGCCGATCACCAGTCAATATACGTCCGTGCAAAGCCAGCCATGAAAAGGCTCCAGCCTTGGGAAGGACAGCATCATTCCAACGTAACATTGAAGGCCAATCTAACAAAGTACCTACCATTAGGCTTATATATCCCTGATGTGCTGAATACTGGCCCGATGGACATTCTACCCACACAAGCTCATCTTCTTTTGACGAAGGGCAAACACCTTTCTCTCAAGTTATTATGAAGAATTATTTTTTGTTGGCTAGGAAAATTACAATCCTTAAAGCTTCTCCAGCTGACCTTCCGAGGCAATGAGTTTGCTTGGATGATGAAATAGTCCTTGACTTTGTGCCCTTAGTATTGTTCCAAATATTCTCTAGCCTCCCTTAGATCTGCTCTGAATGACATTTTATGCCAGCCATTCCACGAATCAGTCCAGAAATTGGCCTTGTTGCCTTTATTTATTTTCCACAAAAGTTTAGGCATGATGACATCTCTGCATCTGGCAATGAATTGCCACATAGAAGAGCCCTTAGGGGGCTCTCTCACTGTAAAAATTATCTCTTTGTCAGGTACATCTAGATATTTATGTTTTAGCAATCTGGACCATTTAGAATCCAAAATTTATATTTCAAACTATTAAATTATACTAAAACTCAATAGATAAATTATACTAAAATTCAACAGATATAATTAAATGAAATTGTTTACAATGGTGGAAAATGGTTGATTTGGAAAGCTTGTGAAATTTATAGTGTGAGATTACTTTGGTAAGAGCCAAAGCCACCCAAAAGTGGCGTCCAAATTATCTCCAATTAAAGATGTCTTATGATATGCCAAATCACGCACCAATATGTGTAACCCTCCCCTTCACAACTCTTTTAAGTGTCCAACACATTTTCACATTTCCCAAAATAGGAGGCTCAACTTCCGGAAGCCATAACTTTTGATCCAGGTATTTGATTGATGAACTGTTTGATGCGTTGAAAAGATCGTGAAGAGATCTATAATATTACAATTGGACTGTCCGGTTACGACAACTTTCGAGCCATTTAGGGACCTCTAAGTGCCTCAAATCTAAGTTTGAAATTTTTTATGGAGTTTCAAAAAATAGAAACTTTAATATCTTGCAATCCAGGTATGATCTTGAGTCGAAACTCACCCAAGATATTTACTTGGCAACTTCGAACCTTTTGGAAAATTTTTAGACCATCTATGCTCAAATCTAGAGTTACTAAAAATAGTAATCCTATCATTTTTAGTCCATTTTGGAAACTTTGAAAGTTTTAAACTATTCTTCAAGATAAAGGGTATTTGAAAAGATCAAAATTGGGAAGAATATAAACCTTTTGTAGTTGCAAGGTTGAGACACATTTCCTAACATTCTCCCACTTGTCAAACACCTTGCAATAGAAAAAGGAGTATCAACATCATGATTTAATTGCTAAGGACTGAGAGGCCCATAGACTCTGAACACCATCTAAACTCTTTGTACTTACAAACTTAGTTAATAGTATACAACATTCATCAAAGTCTCTACCTTAACTAGCTTCACTCTACCATCTTCGACCATATCTCTAACAAAATGATATTGTACATCAATGTGCTTGGTCCTAGCATGAAATGTTGGGTTCAAGTAGCTAGGTAGATCACACTTTGACTATCACAATAAACTATCATTGCACCTTGTTTTATTTTAATATTTGAACACAGTCTCTTAAGCGAAATAGCTTTTTTACAAGTACGAGTAGCTTCCATACGCTCAGCTTCAATAGTGAACAAAGCAACAACAGTTTATCGCTTACTCATCACCACCATATAAAGTAAACACATAAGCACTAGTGGATCATCTACTATCAAAATCACCTGCCTAGTTTGAATCCATATAACCATGAATATTAATGGAATGCATGTCTCCTATCAAATTACTATGATAACACAAGGAATACTCTGAGGTACCCTACAAATATTTGAAGATCTTTTAACTGCTTCCCAATGAACTCTACCAGGATTAGACATATATCTGAGATGAAATTGTTTACAATGGTGGACAATGGATGATTTGGAAAGGTTGTGAGATTTATAGTGTGAGGTTAGTTTGGTTTCAATTATGTTTTGTGTTTTGTGTGTATTTAATTATATAATTTTCTAACATATTTATTTTGTATATTATATTTAATCTAATATTTTTTCTCTTGTAGGTTTGTATGTTGTTCTGACATTGTTCCTTGTGTAATTTTTTAATGTCTAACATATTTATTTTGTAGGTTTTCAGTCTAGGGGAAAAAATCCTCCACTTGAATAACCCTCTTCATCCTCTACAAAATTCCTTTGGGTATTCTTTTGTTCTCTTATTTTTTTAATACTTTAGCATAGCATATCACCTAGTGTCATAAGCTTGCTAGAGTGGGGGAAAATGTAACAAATATGCATACACTTGTAATTTCATGTTACATTATTAACCTACTTTCATGTCCATTCCATTAGTGTGTTTTAGGCTCATTTAATCCCTTGTCCTATCCTTTTTGACTCATAGTTCCAAGTTTGTGATTTTGTTCTATCTATTGTGTTCATTTTTTAGTAAATTTGTTTTAAGTGCCTTCTTGTCCTTCCTGTCATGAGGTGCTTGGAGACTTTTGAAGATAAATTTACCCAGACACGAGTGTGATAAACGAATGTCGATGTGATGTGCTAGCAACCTGTGACTATCTATCATGTAGTGATCATTTTTTATTATTTTCCACCACCTTGACTTTCATGTTTGCTTTTTTAGTGCCTCTATCATGTGCATGAATGCCTCCATTGACCCTTGGTCTTCCTTATTTTCCCTATAAGTTGCATCTTTGAACCTATCTTTCATTATGTTGTGCTTATCTTTCTTTGAGATCTAGTTATCATTTTCGTGGTAATCTCTAGCACTCTCTTTAAATCTTTGTCATATCAAAGTATTGTCTTGATCTTCAAGCTCTCTATTTGGATAGTTATAATAATCTTTTTGCATCTTCACGAGCATTGTAACCATTGCATCTGGATAGGTCTTCCATTAGCCTTGCTCATGGTTAAATGTAGTCTTCATCTCTTCCATTAGAGGTGATAGAGTTATTTTACTCTCTTTTGTCATTGCTTTCTTAGTGTATAATCCAGTTTGTGTTGCAAGCACTTGTGGGGTGTCACCTTCCTTATGGAACCACATCAAGAAACTACTTAAGAGCTTCATCGTGAGATTGAAAGAGATCTTGGGTAGTAAAAAGATTCATATATTGTTGAGTAAAGGCAAATTCAACACTTCACAAACCTCTGAGAGATTCTTATCCACTTATCAGATGACTTTAATGGTTTGAACAACATTGCAAGATCATAAAGATTGAAACATTTCCTTGCAAACCTTATTGCCTACCTTCAATCAATGAATTTTGACTTTGATTTGGGCCCCTCTAGAATTATATGCATCAACAATGTGTAATTGATTATGAAGCTTGGTCACTTGTAGTTGCATTGGCCTATGAAATAACATAGCTTTGATTTTAGTGAAGGCATGAACGAGTCCCAATGACATGACCATGTATGAATTTTGGTAGATGTGGGCTAGCTGGTGACCATATATTTGTAAAATGTGGGTAGTGTGAGTAGTGGCATTAGTTCACTATGCAAACCAACAAGTGTTGCCTCCTAGGCATACCACATAGCTCCATACCTGTCAAAAATGGGTAAGGGTGGGCCATGCTAAAAGAGTGGTTTGTTCACATAAAATTATTTTTATCTATTTTGGGATTCTTGAGACCCCACTCAATGTAAAAATAGATTGGAGATTGGTTCAAAAGAACAATATTTGATAGGGATTCCACCAGAAGAGGAAAATAGCTAGCTATGGAAAATGAGGTTTTGTAAGAAATATTGCATGATCAATCCTCTAAATGAACCTTTTTTATCTACTATAAAGGTTAGATCACATGTACCACACAACTATATTAATTTGGCTAATAATATTGGTATCAAAAAGGCCAAATTTATTAAGCATGTAGAAACCATGCCTCATGCTCTCCAATCATTTGTCTTATGGAAAGATGGTTTTTCTTCTAATATTTCACCTCAACCATATTGAAGTCTCCATTAAAAATTCATTGAACATATAGAATCTCATCAACAAGCCAATACCGAATATAGTTTCTTTCAATCACATCATTTATGGCATAAATATTCACAAATCCCAAAGCCCCATTCTCAATATTGAAGATGACCCACAAAGTATAAAAGGGTTACACTATGGGAAATGTTCTGAGGTTAGCACTTGGCAGCCACAAAAGTGAGAAATATGCCACCTCCTTGCTAAGGATTACTACTAAACAACTATTTGGCACTATGACACAAATATTACAAAAAGAAAAAATCTAACAATTTTAATTTCATACAAATAGAGAATGTCTAGATTTGTAAATCTTTGTTGAACATCCTACATAGTATACTTATGGTGTGGGTCGACTAGACCCCTAACATTCCATTAGAAAAAAAATCATGAAAATGAGCATCTTAGGGCATTTCCTTGGATTCCAACTACTCAAATACAAGATAACTATTTTGTAAAAACATACTTTGGTTATCCAGAGTGAACTCTCCAAACTACATGTGTTATTTGTCAAGAATATATTCCCCTTCTTCCACTAGATAAAGAGGGCTACGAGAGCATATGGAACTTCTGAGTGGACATTAGGTATGATCCTATGATATTGTACTTAACTCTTTAGAAGAAAAAATAATTGTTGCCTTACAAGCGTTGTTAAAGCATTTTCCCATAGAAAAACTAGTTTTCTTGTTAAACTCCAACCACATTCTTGGTCTTATCATTGTATTGAACACTAGATTCTACCATAAGCATTGAAATTTTACATTGTACTCCATTATTGGCTCCAAAAATTGGACCATTTGTTGGGAGCATTGAAAACATTTTTATGGGTGTGAAATTTGATCTACATGTCATTATTCTTTAGATGAGGAAAATTACTCACTAGTTTGGAGGATGGCTCAGCTTTGGGTAAAACTAAGGAATAATCTATGATTTTTGTTTAGAAGATTGACACCAGAAATATGTGTTTGGAAAAATATTGTAAAGAACACACAAGGTGCATGTTGCGAGTCTAGATTTTTGCTTTAAGGGTGAGCCAAACCAATTTTATTTGAAACAATGCAAACAACCATCCCTAGAAAGAACACAATGCAATCCACAAAAGGTTAGTATGGTAAGGATAAATTAGGGAACTCAATAAAAAATAGTACCTTTAAAGCCTTCTAGTTAAACACAAAAATGTCCTTAGTCCATAGAGAAAAACAAGCTAGGATCTATAAACATACCATAGACCATGTGCTTGTGAATAGTGTCTGTTGGTTTTTTCCCAGACTAGATGCTTGTTCCCAATTATCCCTACAAAGTAGCCATCATTGATCAATAGGATTCCCGGACCAGGGGCCAACAGTATAGGAGATAGACTCTATAAATATCTCCTCTTCTTCTTTAGGCTCTGCAGAACCAAGGGAGAGTATTCCCTATTTAACATCTATGAGATATGTTTGTGGATTGACCGAGATGTTGATACAAAGCAGATAAATCCTCCTTTATGTAGACCAAAACTGTGAGATAAGTGCAAAGGGGATACCTTTGGGCCTATATTCAGTTGTGAGACAGAGGATTTTAGTCCTAAACTACTTCTAAAGTCCTAAAGGTGTGATTTTGAAGATTTAAATTTGATTTTATGTTCGGATGCAAAACTAAGACTTTGGGTTGCAACCTCAATACAAGATTAGATCGGTGCCTATCCAGGGCTCGGAGTCAATAGACATACACATGTGAATGGCTAGCATGAACATATACCAAAGACTGGATATCAAGGGGATTTTTAATATCTGCCTTACAGATACTTCCCAAAAATTAGGTGCTTAATCATTCATACTTAATGGTATCCCTACTGCAACACATTTTCTCAATGATTAACCTAAAACATTTAATTTATTCCTTGAAAAAAAGTAGGAGATTAAACATTCAATATAGAAAAGCTATATTCCTGAACCTTAACAACCCTTAGTTATCTTGATTCAAAAGAAGATATGCCCACAGCTTGGAGACAAATGATTAAACACATGCATAGATCATTTTTCATATAAAACAGCATGAAACCAGTGAACTCAATGCATGAAACATACAACATGAGAGTCATAAACTTACAAGACATCAAGAACAGGGCCACCAATGAAGTTGTATTGTGTCACAACACCAAAACTTGTCCAGTTTTCAACAACAACAATGAGTAACATAGTTTGGCTTTTATACCAAGACTGTATACTCAGCAAAATTAATTACAAGGCAAATCAAAAATCCACCAAGTTTAATGCACGAGGAATGGCGCTCAGAAATATTCAATGCTACAGAGAGACAAAGAGGAATAAGCAGGTGGAATCGGGATCCGCACCGCCGCTCAAGGACTTTCATCTTCAATCAGGTTGCTGACCTGTCATCTCCATTGACTATCCTCTGCAAATTTGTCATTATTACCTCACCTACCCACATGCCCCTTGAAATACAATAGCGGATGCATATGCTATTTTCCTGCTCAAAAAACAATTGCAAATACACATGAAAATACCCTCGCTACAGGTTCAAAACATGGTCGTTGATCATGATTCCATCACTAAGATCCACGGTGCTAAAAACTGCAAAAAGCCAAGAGCCAATGATTACATGCCACATAGGCACTCCATGTTCCTATCGCTAACTTTTCGCTTCTTCATTTTGCCCCTTTTTGCCCTTGTATATGCATAAACAAATGCATATACAATCACCACTGTTCACCTTCGAAAATCCCTTGTATATCCTCATTGTATACCTGCACATACAAGCATCTTATACATCCTACGGATGCCAGAAGATTATTCGCTGCATTGTTTTCATCTTCGCATCCGGGTTGCATCTCCCTTTCTTTGTACATTTCCTTGTATATTATACAAATGCGAGATACATACAACATGGATCCCTACCGCTTATCCATTATATTTGAAAAACTTTCAAATCCAGACTTTGTATATCCGCGGCATACAACACTCACATACATATAAGCAGTGGACGCCAGCGGCCCATAGCACAAATTTGAAATATTTTTAGGTCCGGCTTCTATCCTATCCTTTGTATATTCAGGTGTATGTTTAAATATACAACCGAAAATATACAAGCAACAGACCCCACCAAATGTATATCCCACTGCCTTGTATATTTTCCTTGCATATGACCTTTGTATGTCCAAACATACATTTACCCTTTCACATACAAATAAGGAATCTTTCCTAGAATATACCTGCAATGTATCTAACCATTGTATGTCTGAACATACAAACCAAATATACATGCAGACCCGATATACAAATAGCGAATATTCTGGGGATCTGCGATGTATATTCCCTCCTTGTATATTTTTTCTTGTAAGCCTAATATGCATTTGGAAATGCATACAACTGCGGAATATACCTAGGAATCTGCGACAGATTCGCCCTTTGCATATGCAACTTGATATGCATCTAAAATGCATATAATTCAATTTCTTATCAATTTTCAAAAGCCGACTGAGATTTCAGAAACCCGCCAACATACATTTGCAATTGCACATACAAAAACTTAACACTTTCTCAAGTGCAACAGGAAAATGCGGTAAAACATTGCATGTGGGTCGAGGAACAACCTAGCCTAAGGCACCAAGGGCTTGAAAGGACAAGAACAGATACCTGCAACCTAATTTTAGAACCCTAAACATAGGTGATCACCACCAGTGGCTCTAACTGGGGACGTGCAGACGCAAGACTACAGCGAGAGCCAAACTACTCCGGGGCAGACCAGACAAAACCCAAAACTCAAAACATGACTGACTAAACAAGGCATGTACAAAATATGCACATCTAGTTTACAGTGTGCACAGAAGTTATCAATTTATGAGAAGTAGGGTTTTAGGAACTGTCCATGCATAGGCAATACCAGTAGTTCACCAGTTAGGGCCTGGACAAAATAGGAATCTTGTCCATGAGTGTTGTTGATTTGGTATGGGCCCACCCATAAGGGTTCAAATTTACCATGCTTGCCCTTATCCTTGTTCCTTGCATTCCACACAAGGACCAAATCACCTATTTGAAACTTTCTTTCTGTAGCCCTTTTATCAAACAAATATTTTACCTTTTGTTGTCTCTTGATATTTATTTCCTGTGCCTCCCTTCTCACTTCATCCAGTGCAACCAGCTGATTTATTCTTCTAGTTATTGAGTCCTCAATCTCCTCCTCATTTTCCTGTATAAATTTATACACTGGTAGGAGGTTGTTCACAGGAAATTTAGCTACTGCACCATACACTAGCTCAAATGGCAACCTTCCAGTTGCTTTCTTCATAGTTATTCTATCAGCCCATAATGCCATTTTCAGCTTTAAATCCCAAGCCTTTTTGTTTTTACCTACCATCCTTTTAACAATCTTCATGAGGCTTTTATTGCTTGACTCTGCTTGACCATTTCCATGTGGATGATACGGTGATGCATGTAACAAATTTATTCCATAATTGCTGCAAAAATCAATAAATTCACCAGACCTGAAGCACATTGCATTATCTATGACCAATTTGGCTGGAACTCCAAATCTAATAATAATATTTTCTAGAATAAAATCCATCACCACTTTGCTTGTAGCCTTTTTAGTTGGAATGGCTTCAATCCATTTAGTGAAGTAATCAATAGCAACCAAAATCCAACTGTGTCCTCCACTTGATTTTTCTGAGATTTCCCCTATAAAATCAATTCCCCATTCCTAAAATAGAGCTTCTACAGTTATAGTCCTAAGGGGCAATGCACCTTCATATTTTAGCTTTCCTGAGAACCTTTGGCAAGAATCACATTTTCTTATCATTTTTTGTGCATCTGAGAAGAGAGTTAGCCACTAGTAGCCAGCTCTGAGAATTTTGTAGGCTGTTGTATAGGCAGCATAATGTCCACCACAAACTCTATTGTGCATGTCACTTAGAATATCCTTGGCCTGATTTTCACCTACATATCTGAGTAATACACCATCAAGATTTTTCTAATACAATTCTCCTTGAACAATGATGTATTTAATAGCATGTAGCCTCAAAGTCCTCTTCTGATCATCACCGAGGTGGGTAGGACAATTCAGATTTTGCAAATAATGTACAATGTCCTTATACCATTCAGATTCTAACATATTTATAATTTCATTATACACTACATTCACTTGGCATGCCTCTAGATTTGACTATGTCATTAGTTTTGCTAAACCTTGTCCTCTTACCAATTTTGTGATCTGTATTTCAATGTTGAACTCCTACAATTTATTTATCCATCTGCATCTCCTCCCAGTTACCACCTGTTGAGTAAATATATCTTTGACTGCTGCATGAGGCACATATGCAACTATTTGAGAGCCCACTAAATATGGCCTGAAACTTTTGATTGCTCTAACTAGTGCATATGCCTACTTCTCCATGATGTCATACTTCAATTCAGCAGCCTGCAATGACCTGCTAAAGAAAGCTATAAGTTGTTCGAAACCTTCTTCATTTTTGTGTAGTAAGCATGTAGCAATTGTATGGAAAGAAGCAAACAAGAATAACTAAAATGGCCTAAAAAATTAGGAGATTTTAGTACAGGAGCCATCTTTATAGCCTCTTTGATGTTCTGAAATGATTTAGTTGCTTCATCTTCCCATTTGATAGTTGCACCTTTCTTCAACATCTTAGAGATATCTTTTGTGGTCTCTGTAAAGTTAGGAATGAATTTCTTAACAAAATTAATTTGTCCAAAGAAGGACTGAACACCTCTTACTGTCTTAGGGATCTGAATTTTGTCAATTGCAACCACCCTTTCAGGATCAATCTTGACTCCATCCTTGGAAATAATGTGTCCAAGCAATTTTCCTTCCACTACCCCAAAAGCACATTTCTTTGGGTTGAGTGAGATGCCATACTCTAATGCTCTAATAAAAATCTACTCCAAGTGCATACAGTATTGCTCCTCCTTTTTTGAAAAGGCAGTTAAGTCATCTTGATACACAGCCAAGATTGAGTCAATTAATCCTGGGAAAGCAACATCCACAGCCCTCTGAAATGTGGCACTTGCATTTGTCAGTCCAAATGGCATTCTCACATATACATAAGTTCCCCATGGAGTAGTGAAAGCAGTCTTGAATTGTTCTGATTCTTTCACTTTCACTTGATTGTATCCCGAAAATCCATCCATCATGGATAAAAGTTCACAGCCAGTTACCTTTTGCAACATGGCTTCCTTCAAAAAAGATACATTCATATTTCTAAAGTCCACACAAAGTCTAATGTCACCATTCTTATTTCTAACCGGAACAAGGTTGGACACCCAAGTCGAGTGTTTGATAGGCATGATTATTCCAGCTTCCCTGAGCTTCATAAGTTCTTGCATTTTTGGAGCTAAGGTTGGGTTGATAGGCCTTTATTTTTGTCTAAACGGTTTAGCTCTAGGATTCAAAGGGATTTCATGCTAAAATAAATCTTCTCTATAAGCTTTCAGGTCCTCATACGACCAGGCAAAAACATGCTTATATTTTCTCAGTAGTGCAATCAACATAATTCTGATATGTGGCTTGAGCTGCTTGCCAATGTATACCTTCTTGGGGGTCTGAGATGTCCCCAAGTTTATCTCTTCTAAATCATTCTTGTTTGTTGGAGATGCCTTTGTAACAAATTGGTCCCTATTGTCAAAAGCTCTCTCTAAAGCAACCAACGCTCTAGGGATTTTATTTATCTTGAGTTGAATTACCTCCTTCACTAAGAGAGTTTCTTTTCCATCTACAACTTCTACAAAGTTCTAAAAATCTATTTCCTAGTTCTCATACTCATCAACACAATGTAGAAATCTCAACAAATCCTTATCATCATCAAACACTTGCTAGCTGCATATATTACCTGGCACTGCAGGTCTAAGTTTAACCTCAACATTTGTAACATCTGTCAGAGTAACATCATCTGGCCTTATAGCTACATTAGCTAGAAAATCTGCCCTGACATTTTTTGACCTCTCTATCCAACTTATTGAAAAAGCATCAAACAATTCAATTGTATCCCATACAGCATGCTTATACTATTTTAACCTCTTATTCTTTGATGCATACTTATCTCTGACTTGGGAAATAACTAACTCTGAATCCCCAAATACTTTGAGCATCTTGATCCCGTGCTTCAAAGCAACATTCAATCCTAACAATAGAGCCTCATACTTGGCAATATTATTTGTATAGGCAAACTTCAACAAGAAAGAGAATTTTAGAAGCTTACCAGTTGGAGATAGAAAAACAATGCTAGCACCAAAGCCCTCCTTGGAACAAGCTCCATCAAAGTACATGGTCCAAAGACCCTGTTGGTCAAGCTCTTGAATGCACATGTCTCTCCCTTTACCTCCTTTATCATCTGAGACAACCCTGAAATTATCACAGTCAGTGTCCACAAAACAAATATGCTCCCCTGACTCTTGATCGTCAATTGTTTTTTATGAGCTTTCTTCTCTGATTAGTTTGACATCCTTGCCATTCATTGGAATCATAGCATATGACAAGTCTAATTGCATACTCCCACCAATCAATGCTGCCCATCTTCTTGACAACAACATGCCATACTGTGGCTTGATATCAACAACTGTTATGTTTATTTTGTAGGTCTTCTCAGGATATGTTGCCAGTCTGAAATCTATATCTTTCATAATTCCAATGATAGGTACTTCCCTAGCATCCATGGCATAGCATTTCCCACATGCCTTATCTATCTTTAATCCAGCTTGTTGCATGATAGCCAAAGGCATGATATTTGTTGATGCTCCAGAATCAAGCATACAATTTCTGATTGTTTTCCCATTAATAACAAGGGAAACATAAAATGGCTCAACCTGCGAAGGGCATTTTGTCATGGTCATCCCCAAATAAACTTCAGGAACCTCATCTTCATCAATACACATGGCTTGTTTCTTACCCTAAGGCTCATCATTCTGCTTGACTTGACAGGATACTCCTGAAATCAAGGATACTGCTTTATTTCTACATTCTTCAATCTTCATCAGCTCCATCAATGGAACAAAGACTTTTACTTGGGACAAGACATGAGTGATGTCAAAAGGAGCAAAATTTTATATGGCAGTTGTAGCCTGATCCACAGTTTTACTTTTATCTTGGCATGATCCAGCTTTAATTTTTGTGGCTCTCTGACTGTCATTCTTAATCTGAAAATTTTTGTTTTGATCCTCAATCTGGGGGATTCTATTTTCTGGTTCTTGAAAATCATGACCAATTTTTTTCTTAAAATTTTGTTTATTATTGCTCCATTGCTTCTTTTGTGTTTCAGTCCCTTTATGATTGTGTACTGGCTGGCTTGCAAAGGTATTTTCAGGTTGGTGTGAGTTACTTACCTGAGCCTTACCTCTTAGGTTGTAGTTGCTTTTGACCTGAGCTACTACTACAGCTGTGAATGCTCTAATTTCTTCATCAGATGGTCTCCTCAAATTATTCAAAAAATTGTGTGAGTCCTGAGCGTAAGCATAATTATCTTCATCATCTTCATCATAGGGAAAATGCTGGCAGATCTGAATCTCATCATTTGTGCTTGCATCAACATCCTAGGAAGGATACTCCTTGTTTGTAGACAGCATATTGACATTATCATCCTCCACACAATGTGGCTCATTACATTCATCACAGGCAACAATATTATTATATAGAGATTGAGCAATCATCAATTGTGACTGTGATTGAGGCATCTGACATATTATGCACCATGGGGTGTCATTAACAATATTGACAGCTTTCTTCAAAGGATCAGGAGTTTCCTTGACATGTTGAGCTCTTGGATTTGTGTTACTATTTGGAGGAATGGGTTTACCATTATGCCAACTGGTATTATATGGCATATCATGTAATGATGGTCTTCTTTCTTGCCTTTGGTAAACTTGCCTATTAGGACCTACCCCTTTTTCATTTTTAGCCATTCTACAGCTCAGGTCCTTGACAATAGTTGTCAATTTATCTAATTTATCGTCAGAAGTAGATGCATTGCCTTGAAGACTTTGAGATTTAGCACTTGGATTTTGCAAAATTTTTACATCATCTCTTATGTTTGTCTTACCAGACGCTTTTATGTTATTTTCAATATTTGTTGCTATTTTGAAGGCATCTCTGAGGCTGTGAGGACCCTTATCTCTTAATCCATAAGCTTTTTTAGCATCAAAAGCATTTATGTACAACACTATGCACATAGGTTCATTAGGCTTCAGGTGATGTGGCAATTTGTTTAGCACCTTAGTAAATCTACCGTTGAAATCAACAACCTGTTCATTCAATCCTTTGGTAATGCCAGTGAACTCATTAATGAAGAAACTTGGATCAGTTTTGTCACCATATTGTTCCTTGAAAATTCTTCTAAAATCCTCCCATGATGAAACACTCCTATCAGGTAGACCCTTATACCATTCTCTGGCCTCATCAACTAAGGATTGCATAAATAATTTCATAAAAACATCCTCATGCTCAACCTCAAAGTTGTCCATGATATTCTGAAAAGCTTTAAAGTGGTCTTCTCCTGACACAGTATTGTTTTCTAAAAATTTTGGCACTTGCGGCCTCACATGTTTGTCAATAGGATTTGGGTAACCAGGAATACCATAAAAAACAAGTTGTCTGAATCTGTCCATCTGCATCAGCTGTCTACCAAACTGATTAACATTTACATTTCTATTTGCATTCTAATTTCTAACATTATTCAATGGTATTCTAGCATTATTTGCATTCTGTCTTTGATCATTATGCTGATCCTAGACTTCATTTCTTTGTTGATTTCTTTGCATATTTGCATTTTCAAGGGTAGGAATTGAATCATTCTGAGCAACTCTCAAAGCTTTCACTTTTTGTCTCATGTCATCTCTGATTTTTACTGCCTACAGATATTCTAATTCTGCTCTTAAGATCTTAATCTCTTCAGCTAATTCCTCCTCTCTGGGCATGGAAGAAGATGGTTTCATTATATTATGATCATCATTATCATCTCTTGGGGATTCAGCTTCTTCAAATCTATCAGGGGAATCATGGAAAGGGCATTCCTGAAATACCTCCAATCTCATTCTTAATCCACTACCCTGTTGTCTTTCATATACATTCTGGATTTCACCCTCAGTGTTTGAAAAATAAGGTATTGTTTGCTCTGAAGATCCCGGATTGTCCTAAATATTATCATTACTTCTGGGAGAACCCTCTTAACTAGCTTGAACAGTCCCCTTTTTTCTGTACATCATTTTTCTGGGTAATTCTTCAGATAGAGAATTACACAGGGATCTTCTCCCTAGCATAAATTTTTTTATTTTACTGGTTGGGAGATTGGTTCAGAGTCACCACCTATAATTAGGAATTGTTAATAATTTACCAAGGATGAAAAGATAACATTTTCACTTCAAATCCCCAATAGAAACGCCAAAATCTGTTGGTTATTTTCTCAGACTGGATGCTTGTTCCTAGTTATCCCTA
This sequence comes from Cunninghamia lanceolata, assembly GCA_027924645.1. Classification (NCBI taxonomy): domain Eukaryota; kingdom Viridiplantae; phylum Streptophyta; class Pinopsida; order Cupressales; family Cupressaceae; genus Cunninghamia; species Cunninghamia lanceolata. Next base: position 40,238,138 of record BSBN01000809.1, on the reverse strand, counting down.
CAAAGTAGCCATCATTGATCAATAGGATTCCCAGGTAAGGGGCCAATAGTATAGGAGATAGACTATAAATATCTCCTCTTCTTTTTTAGGCTCTGTAGGACCAAGGGGGTATTCCCTATTCAACATCCATGAGATATGTTTGTGGATTAACTAGGATGTTGATACAAAGTAGATAAATCCTCCTTTATGCAGACCAAAACTGTGAGATAAGTGCAAAGGGGCTAGCTTTGGGCTTATATTCAGTTGTGAGACAGAGGATTTTGGTCTAAACTACTTCTGAAGTCCTAAAGGTTTGATTTTGAAGATTTAAATTTGATTTTATGTTCAGATGCAAAACTGAGACTTTGGGTTGCAACCTCAATACAAGACTGGATCGGTGCCTATCCAGGGCTCGGAGTCAATAGACATACACATGTGAATGGCTAGCATGAACATATACCAAAGACTGGATATCAAGGGGATTTTTAATATCTGCCTTACAGATACTTCCCAAAAATTAGGTGCTTAATCATTCATACTTAATGGTATCCCTGCTGCAACACATTTTCTTAATGATTAACCTAAAACATTTAATTTGTTCCTTGAACAAAAGTAGGAGATTAAACATTCAATATAGAAAAGCTATATTCCTGAACCTTAACAACCCTTAGTTATCTTGATTCAAAAGAAGATATGCCCACAGCTTGGAGACAAATGATTAAACACATGCATAGAGCATTTTTCATATAAAACAACATGAAACCAGTGAACTCAATGCATGAAACATACAACATGAGACTCATAAAATTACAAGACATCAAGAGCAGGGCCACCAATGAAGTTGTATTGTGTCACAACACCGAAACTTGTCCAGTTTTCAACAACAACAATGAGTAACACAGTTTGGCTTTTATACCAAGACTATATACTCAGCAAAATTAATTACAAGGCAAATCAAAAATCTGCCAAGTTCAATGCATGAGGAATGGCGCTCAGAAATATTCAATGCTACAAAGAGACAAAGAGGAATAAGCAGGTGGAATTGGGATTCGCACTGCCGCTCAAGGACTTTCATCTTCAATCGGGTTGCTGACCCGTCATCTCCATCGACTATCCTATGCAAATCCATCATTATTGCCTCACCTACCCGCAGGCCCCTTTGAAATACAACAACGGATGCATCTGTTGTTTTCCTGCTCAAAAAAATGATTGCAAATACATAGGAAAACACCCTCACTGCGGGTTCAAAACATGGCCGTCGATCATGATTCCATCCCTGAGATCCACGGTGCTAAAAACTATAAAAAGCCAAGAGCCAATGATTACATGCCACGTAGGCACTCCATGTTCCTATTGCTGACTTTTTGTTTCTTCATTTTGTCCCTTTTTGCCCTTGTATATGCATAAACAAATGCATATACAATCACCATTGTTCACCTTCAGAAATCCCTTGTATATCCTCATTGTATACCTGTACATACAAGTATCTTATACATCCTACGGATGCCAGAAGATTATTCGCTGCATTGGATTCCGTCTTTGCATCCGGGTTACATCTCCCTTTCTTTATACATTTCCTTGTATGTCGCATTATACAAATGTGAGATACATATAATGCAGATCCCTGCCACTTATCCATTGGATTTGAAAAACTTTCAAATCCAGACTTTGTATATCCATGGCATACAACACTCACATACATACAAGCAGCAGATGCCAGGGGCCCATAGAACAAATTTGAAATATTTTCGGGTCCGGCTTGTATCCTATCCTTTGTATATTCAGGTGTATGTTTAAATATACAACTGCAAATATACAAGCGGCAGACCCCACCAAATGTATATCCTGTTGCCTTGCATATTTTCCTTGCATATGACCTTTGTATGTCCAAACATACATTTACCCTTTCACATAAAAACAAAGAATCTTTCCTGGAATATACCTGCAATGTATCTAACCATTGTATGTCTGAACATACAAACCAAATATACATGCAGACCCGATATACAAATAGCAAATATTCCAAGGATCTGTGATGTATATTCCCTCCTTGTAAGCCCGATATGCATTTGGAAATGCATACAACTGCAGAATATACCTGGGAATCTGCGACAGGTTCGCCCTTTGCATATGCAACCTGATATGCATCTAAAATGCATATAATTCAATTTCTTATCAATTTTCAAAAGCTGACTGAGATTTCAGAAACCCGCCAACATACATTTGCAATTGAACATACAAAAACTTAACACTTTCTTAAGTGCAACAGGAAAAAGCGGTAAAACACTTCATGTGGGTCAAGGAACAACCTAGCCTAAGGTACCAAGGGCTTGAAGGGACAAGAACAGATACTTGCAACCTAATTTCAGAACCCTAAACATAGGTGATCATCACTAGTGTTAGTTTCCACAAAGTTGAAGAGGAAAAAATGATTTGTGAATTCTCCATTGCATCTAGCTTAACAACATGAGGGGACCCGTGCATTATTAGTGTATCTTATAAGTATTCTTTCAAATGGGATTCTTCTTACAAAATATCCTATAATAATAAATTGCATCTAACCATTTGCATACATCATTAAAATTTGGAACAAGAAGAGCTATATCTAATTAAGAATCAGAATGACTTAGCTTGTTAAAGACCTTACAAAAAAATTCCTTTAGTTCCTTTAATGGTAGGATCAATTTTTAAATGCTCAAAAACTAATAACTTTAACATTGACAATTGAAATGCTTATTTTAGAAGCCATTAAACAGGCAAAACTAAAAAATTAGACTACCCTAAAAAAAGAAAAATAAAAAATATTCTACAATAAAAATAAAAGCTATGAAAATTTTCAAACAATAAAATTAAGAAAACTCGAAAATATTTTATGATAAATATATGAAAAATATAGTTACACTTAAAAAATGAAAACCTACAAACAAAAGAAAACATAAAAATAGACTAACCTCACACCATAAAGAGTAGAGGGGAAAAAACATGAGAAGATTAAAATTTGTACATCCTCTCCTACATTGGCCAAAACAATTAAGAGAAAATAAAAAGATAAATGAGATAGAAAGTTTTTATGCTATGTTTTATGCTATATTTTATGCAAGTTTAAAATAGTAATAATAAATTGCTTTATTAACTCCTAAAATGTAGCCAACTTGGGCTTTTAGTGGAATTAAGATGTTTTATTATTATTATTTTTAAATTTTAATTATTGCCTTTTAATAAGTTGTATATGATTGTCGAGTGGGTGTGGTCTAGTGGTTAAGACCACTTGGTCCCCAAGATGTATGGTTGTGGCTCTATGTAGGTGACTAATGTATGGTTGTATATGATTAAGTTTAAAAATAAGTATTTCTTTAATTATTGGAGTTAAGATGTTTTTTTATTATTATTTTTAAATTTTAATTGTTGCCTTTTAATCAGTTGTATATGTAGGTGACTAATGTATGGTTGTATATGATTAAGTTTAAAAATAAATATTTCTTTAATTATTGGAGTTAAGATGTTTTTTATTATTATTTTTAAATTTTAATTGTTGCCTTTTAATAAGTTGTATATGATTAAGTTTAGAAATAATTTTTTTAAATTTTAATCTTCATTATTATTATTTCCATGATTTATTTTAGTTTAAAATTTTTATTAAATTTTAATGTAAGTGAGGTTTTAATTTTATTTGAGTAATAATGGATTTAATAATTGTATTAAATGGGTTTGTTTATCATCTTAAAATACCATAGAGGAATGTATTTAATTACAGTTACAATTTTGGTTAAATTAGAGGTTAGGCATACAATTAGGGTTAGGGTTAGGGTTCATATCAGTGTTAGAATTAAATTTATGAATAGAATTAGGGTTAGAATTATGAATCAAATCAGTGTTAGATTCAAGTTTATGGCTAGGGTTAGAATTATGAATAGAATTAAGGTTAAGTAGATCTAGGGGTGGAATTAGGGTTAGGGTTAGAATTAAACTATCAGGATTAACCTTAGGGTTAGGGTTATAGTTATAATTTCAATCTAAATTAGAGGTTAGGGCTACAATCAGGGATAGGATTAAGGTTCAATTTAGAATTAGAATTAGAAATAAGGTTAGTTTTAGGCTTGGGATAGAATTAGGCTTAGCATTAGAATTAGGGTTAGAATTATGGTTAGAACTAAAATTAGGATTAGAATTAGAGTTAAGGTTAACATTACTAATGGGATTAAGGTTAGGGTTAGGATATGGTTAGAATTAGGGTTTAGGTTAGAATTAGGGTTAGGGTTAGTATTAGAGCTAAGGTTAGCATTATTGTAAGAATTAGTGTTAGAATTAGGGCTAGGGTTACGGTTGGGGTTAGAATTAGGGTTATAGTTGGGGTTAGAATTAGGGTTAGTATTGCCTTGAATGTTTGGGTTAGGTTTAGGGTTGGGTGCGAATTATGTTTTGGTTAGAATCAAGGTTAGAATTATACATAGAATTATGGTTAGTATTAGGGATACAATTAAGGTTAGGGTTACAGTTACATTTAGGGATAGCATTAGATTTATGGTTACAAATATAATTAACAAAAAATAGAGTTAGGGTTAACAATAAAATTAAGATTATCAATACAATTACGGTTAGAGATAGAATTAGGGTTTGGGTTAGAATTAGGGTTAAGTAGATCTAGGGGTAGAAATAGAGTTATAATTAGGGTTATAACCTTGACTTGAACTATATTCATAAACAAAACCCTAATTCTAATCTAACCTTGGTTCTAACCCCAACCCAAATCCTAATTGTAATAATATAACCCCCAATCTAACCTTAATTCTAAGTCTAACCATAATCAGATGATTACACTTAACATTGATTTATAATCCTAAACCTATATCTAACCCTATTTATAAGCCTTATATCATAAACCAATCCCTAAACAAAACCATTATTCTAAATTTAACCTTCATTCAAACCTTAACAAATAATATAATTAAGGTTAAGACCTTTACGGTTAGAGTTAGTTTAGTATAAAATATGCCTAGAGATATATTATAATATATAATTATAATTATTATATAATATTTTATAATAATATATCTAACCTATGTTATAATATTATATTATATAATAATAATTCTTAATAAGGTATATAATATAGTTAGAATTATGATTGCGTTCCAAATGCTACTAGTATACTTATATTTTAAAAAATATATCTAAAGTACGCCGATATCTTTCTGAGGCGCCTATTTCCATCTATGTGTAGTAAATTGATTCAAAAAAATAGGCGCCTGGAGAAGATATCTCTGGACGTACTTTAGATACATTTTTTAAAATATAAGTATACTAGTTAATTTTAAAAGTATATTTTAAAAGTTGAAATATAAATTTTGAACTGATTTGAGGTTAAATACATCTATAAACAAGGATTGATTATTTTGGACTCTTACATTTATCATATTTAGTCAACTTCCTATTCCGTGACACCATCATACTTCGAACACTGACATTAACTTCGGTGTAAAATTATTCTTTTAGCATTTGGTTTAATTTTTATGATGGATTTGGATTGAAAATGGAATTGTGAATCGTAAACAAGTGACATCATCTATTCTAGAGGAGAAAATGGACCTGTAACTTCGTTGTCATATCGCTTTTAAATATTAGTTTTAGGTTTTTTAGTGGTGATGGGTTTGGCTTACTGAAACCAGTAAACACAACGTACACAGTCCAACCAACGTGATTGTTAGTTCCTGCCATGGAACTATAGCGCCCAACTTGTTTTTAACTTCTGGTTTATTTTTATTGTCTCGGTATATTTAGATCTCTTTGCCAATTAGATTTTGATTGAGCTCAGCCCATTTATTTTGTTTCAAGAAAAATAATAGATTGATATTACTTAATAAGGTTCAGAGAAATTTTAGCTTCTCATTGGTAAATTTTCCTTGTGGGGTTTCTCTTTTGTCAAAGTGAACCTGACATCTTGAATATTCCCAATCTTAACTCTTCTAATGCCTTCATAGGATTTAAATCCAGTGTTCTGTTACGATATCTCCAATTATTTACATCTCAAGCACAATGCATTCGACTTGATTTCTCAATTCATTTATACCCATGAAAGCTTGAGTAATTTGTCCCCTAATTTCAAGATATATGTAAGCCTAAGAAATTTGTGCCCTTGTTATTAGATTTACCCAAACGAGTGAAATTGTCTTTTGTTTCTGTGGTCTACTTTTATTCACTGTTTATTTTCTTTCTCGAATTTTGTATGTTTTGTTGTTTCCAATTTATAGCCATGTCTTAATTTGTTCCCTCTGCAACACACATTTCTCCTATCAACAGTTGCAGGAAATTTTTGGAGTTATTGGCACTAAAACTTTCCCGTGGAACATCTTAATTGAAACACTATCTATAGTTTTCTGGATTTTTTCTTCAAGGCTCTTGGTATCATTTTCCTTAGAAAGATTTATGCAGACAGTGGCTACTTTTCCCAAAATGCCAAAAGTTGAACAAAATTTTTGACATAGTACCATAAACTTTTTATGTCCTTAGTTTTGGAATCTTTTGTTATTAGAGGTCTCATTTCATTTATGTAGATCAAGATATTCTAGCACAAAATAATTGATCTGAAGGTATAACCAAAGATATTAGAACTTTTCTATCCAATCAAGGGTTTGCAAGAACAAATACAGAGAATTTCAAAGACTAGAGATCAATTTCAGAAGTTGCCATTTATTTAGTTTGATTAGAATTTAGGGCAATACAAAGAGCTTTCATTATAATAATGTATAATGTTTTTTTCTCTCCCTCACTAAAAAAAGGAATTAATTTGGCTAAACTCTACTCCGTTTGAAGATGAAAAGAATAAAACACAATTATGTCAAGCTAGAGTAATAAGAAGTTTAAGATTGTCGTGTTAATTAGAGGCACTCTTGCATAAGGTGCTAATCACTCAAAGTACTCAAAATAAAGGCTTCCAAGCGTCTCTGTCACGTAAATGCCGTGAATTTTCAAAATCGACCCTGCATCTTCGTAACTAGCATCCTTAGTTCCTTCTGATCTATTACTTTTATTAACGAGCATCCTCAGTTTCTGATCTATTACTTTTATTAACTAGCATCCTCAGTTCCTTATGATCTATTACTTTTATTGTTTATCGAAAATCTAGATGAAAAAAAATACAACCATCTTTAAAATCATGAATCAGTAAATTTGCATTAAAATTTACTTTAAGAAAGAGGCAAATTTGCCACTGAAGGTTTATTTAAAATAGCCAAATGTTGAATTAAAAGTACCTAGAAAAAGCTGTATTAACTTATAATTTTGCAAAACTTTCACAGTGCTACGTAAAAGTTGCAATAAAGTCTATCCTCATGCAAACATAGAGGCAAATTTATTTTGGAAAAGAAAACACAGAATATTTAAGCTAAAAAAATTCTATCAATCATTATAAAAATAGTATTGGAGTTAATGCTAGTGTTTTGTAGAATTTCATAATGAAACAAAAATTTCAGCAAATTTCTTCCTACAGGAGAGGCAAATCTGCATTAATTTAGCTGATGAACTGAGATAGTTTGGACTAAAACTTCTCTCAGTAATGGGAAAATGAAACAAGAAATTTAGGTTAAACGTGCACTTCATATCTAAAAAAGACACAAGAAAACTTGTCAATGGAACCTAACTTCTGCAAAAGTAATATAAACTTCTGTAAAAGTAATATAACTATGGAAAGACGCATCTTCCATCAAGCCATAATCAATAATCAGTAATTGATGCGGATTGTGGCTACAAATGTATTTTCTTGTAAGTTATTACCTGCCATGAACTATTGCCAAGGACAAAACCATTCTGCCAGCATATGGCATGAATTTCGCTGCAGTGCAGCCTTGTTACAAACAAATTGTGTAATTTTATGAACTTATTAAATTAAATCATCTAGTTTAAAGAGAGAACTAGGATCACTACAAATTGAACGTATGATTTGATAAGTTTTGTCTTGAAATTCCATCTTCAACTTCAACTAGAAAGAACTAAGGTATGAAGGAAAAGGCAGAGGAAAATAAAAAACATAGAGCTACTACCTTTACATTTTACAAAAATCTTTTACACCAAAAACAAAAAAATTAGAGATTATATATATTAAAGCTGCAGGAAATTCTCACAGAGAAAAATAAAATTATCTTTTCAATAAAAGAGAGTTGCTGCTCTTACATTACAAAAACCTAGAAAAATAAAGCATCGCAGAACTACAGCTCTTAGCATAGGAAATAGTACATGCTTCTCTTTTATAAAAATAGAGCAAACCATTCTCATCTTTCTATGCCCAGCATACTGTTGGCGGACGTGGACTTCCAGCTGGACATCAGTAATCTCCCCTGCCACTGTACAACAACTACTCCAACCACCACAATTAGGGGTTTTTGATACTCTATTTTTTGGATGTATGGATGAAGGCATCACCGGCAGCTCTGTTTAAGAAAAGGCATCAATAAAAACTTCGAATACTGATTTCTCTAGTGTGTTTTTATCTCTGTTCTGTCTTTTTTCATCTTTATCTTGTGCATCTCTTACAAAATGGTATCAGAGCCAGAGTAAAGTCTGAACCAGATCACAGGGGAATTAAAGAGTGTTGACGTGGTTGCAAATTAGCAAATTGTGTAGAGAAAGAGTCATCAATTGGAAGAAGACTGGAGCAGATACCAAGCAAGTGCTGGCATATATTAGTTGCTGTTTTGGCAAGGATGAGATCACCAGAGCAAGGAGTCACAGCCAAAGGAAGCCACCTAGGCAGATCTTGTTAAGGGAGCACCAACCATACAAAGTAGATCGTTGCCAAGAGAAGAAAAAGCCACTTAGACAAAAACTAACCAGGCTAAGAGGAGTTCGTTGTTAAAACAAGCAAAGTTTTTTTTTTTTTTTTAATTTTGAAAAATCATGCCAGGAACAAGTGGAAGTATTGAACAACTCTAGATTCCAATTTTTAATGGAAAAAAATATGACTTTTGGAGCATAAAAATGAAAATCCTGTTTTGCTCTCAAGATGTTTGGGACTTGGTTGAAAATGGGTTCCTTGAACTAGCAGACCAACAAGCATATCATGCTCTTTCACAAGCTAAGAAGGATTTGTTGAAAGAAAATAAGAAGAAGAATGCCAAAGCTTTGTTTTTTATTCAACAAGCAATGGAGGAATCAATCTTTCCAAAAGTAGCAGCTGCCACAAGATCAAAATAGGCATGGGAAAGTTTGCAAATAGCATACTAAGGCACAGGGAAGGTGAAGACAACAAAATTACAAATTCTTAGAAGGGATTTCAAAAACTTGCAAATGAAGGATTCAGATTCAATAGATTCATTCTTCACCCATGCAATGGCAATAGTAAATTGGATTAGATCATATGTAGAAACCATTGGGGATAAAAAAATTGTAGAGAAAATACTTAGAAGCTTACCCACAAAGTTTGATCTAGTTGTAGTAGCCATTGAAGAGTCCAAAGATCTTACTCAGCTATTAGTAGATGAGTTAATGGGATCTCTCTTGGCACATGAGAAAAGATTAAATCGATCAAGGACATCATCATTTGAGAATGCATTCAAGACTCAACTTTCATTTGGTAGAACAAGAGGGGGATCAAATCACAGCAGAGGCAGAGGACGATTTACACCAAGAGGAGGAAGAGAAAATACACAATTTGAAAGCAGAAGACCAACATCAATCCCACATACTCATTTTACACCAACAAGAGGAAGGGGTAGCAGCCATTCTCACAACTATCATCAAGGAGAAAGGTATGATAAATCTAACATCCAATGTCATTATTGCAATAAATTTGGGCATTTTGCATCAGAATGTAGGAAAAGGCAATATGAGATGAATAAGCAAAAGAGACATTTTACAAATGAAAACCAGCCCAACACTAGTGAACAAAACACCATATTGATAACATGCAATGAAGCACAAGAGAGTTCCAAAGAAGTATGGTTCTTAGATAGTGGCTATAGCAATCACATGAGTGGGAGGAAGGAGATGTTTGCAACAATGGATGATTCGGTAAAATCAAAAGTAAAATTGGGGAATGATCACCAAGTTTCAGTCATGGACAAAGGGTCAATCAACATAAGAACTAAGCAAGGTGAGGAGAAGCATATTTCTGATGTATATTATGTTCCTGGATTGCAACACAATCTCATAAGATTTGGACAACTAGTTCAAAAAGGATATAGAATATACTTTAAAAATGATGAATGTATGATTTTAGATAAGAAACCAAGCAATAGATTGATTGCAAAAGTTGAAATGACAAAAAAGTAGGATGTTTCCACTTAGAATCCAAAGTGAACTATTCTTAGAGCCAAAAGAATTGCAAAAGGTTGCTGAATTACCTTTCAAAGCTTCATACAAAAATGAATCTTGGCTATGGCATTTAAGACTTGGGCATTTAAACTTCAAAGGGTTACAGCTCTTATACAAGAAAAGAATGGTATATGGATTGCCACCAACAGAGCCACTTAAGATAACATGTGAGAGTTGAGTATTGGCAAAGCAACATAGGAAAAAATTTCCAATTAGGGAGTCTTATAGGGCAAAGCATCCACTTGAGATAGTGCATTCAGACCTTTGTGGACCTATGCAAACACCATCCATAAGTGGAAGAATTTATTTCTTGACATTTATTGATGATTTCAGTAGGAAAGTATGGGCTTCTTTCTTGAAAGACAAATCAGATGCATTTGATGTTTTTAAGGAGTTCAAGGCAAAAGTTGAGAAAGAAAGTGGATACAATATTAAAACATTGAGAACTGATCAAGGTGGTGAATACATATCAAATGAATTCAAAATTTTTGTAAAGAAAATGGCATAAGGAAACAATTTACAGTGAGGTATACTCCTCAACGAAATGGAGTAGCTACGAGAAAGAATATAACAATCATGGAAATGGCACGAAGTATGATAAAAGAAAAACATCTACCAAATGAGTATTGGGCTGAAGTGGTTGCATGTTTAGTATACATTTTAAATAGATGTCCAATGAAAGCAGTGATAAATAAACACCAGAAGAAGCTTGTAGCAAAAGGAAGCATAATATAGAACATTTGAGAGTCTTTGGATGTGTGGTATACTCATTGATACCTCAAGAGTTGAGAAAGAAACTAGATGATAGAGGAGAGAAGTGCATATTTGTGGGATATAGTGAATAGTCCAAGGCATATAAGCTATACAATCCTATCACAAAGAAGCTGATAATAAGTCGTGATGTTGAGTTTGTTGAAGAAGAAGCATGGGATGGAAGCATAGACAAAACAACTACAATTGCAGCTAGTGTTCCACAAGAGAATGAAGAGAATGAAACGCAAGTTGTGAATCTTACTGCACAAGCAAATGTTCCTACAACACCTTCTAGGGCTCCTACCACTCCAAATCCTACTACTTCAGAAAGTAATAATAGAAGTGAGTCTTTTAATCCAACACTTGCAACACTAAGATCAAGGTCTATAAACACTTCAAATAAGACATGTAGTCTAATAGAGATTTATGGGGAAATACAAGAGGCTGAAAATGAAGATTTATGCTCTAATTTTGTATTCTTAACACAAGCTGATCCAATTTATTTTGAGGATGCCATTAAAGATGAAAAATGGATTGTAGCCATGGATGAAGAAATTTAGTCAATTGAAAAGAATCAAACTTGGGATCTAGTAGAGCTTTCTAAAGGCAAGGATGTGATTGGAGTTAAATGGGTTTACAAGACAAAGTATAATGCTGATGGAAAAGTGGAGAAACACAAAGCAAGACTTGTAGCTAAAGGCTTTACACAACAGCCTAACATAGATTATAATGAAACATTTACACCCGTGGCAAGATTGGATACCATTAGAATGGTCTTATCTATAGCAGCTCAAAACAATTGGAAGGTTTACCAAATGGATGTTAAATCAGAATTCTTGAATGGCATTTTAGAAGAAGAAGTGTATATAAAACAACCACCCAGTTATGAAATTTTGGGAGAAGAACATAAAGTATACAAATTGAAAAAGGTACTATATGGTTTGAAACAAGCTCCTAGAGCTTGGTACAATAGGATAGATTCTTATTTTGTGAACAATGGGTTTAGCAAATGTGGCAATGAACCAACTTTGTATGTCAAAGTGAATGATGAAAGAGAAATCATGATAGTCTGTTTGTATGTAGATGATTTGATATTCACAGGTAACATGTCAATTGACTCATTCAAGGCAGCCATGGAAATTTTTTTGGATATGACTGATTTGGTGCTCATGAGATATTTTCTTGGTATAGAGGTAAGTCAAAATGATCAAGGCATTTTTATATGTCAAAGCAAGTATGCTAATGATTTGTTGAAGAGATTTAAGATGACAAATTTGAATCTAGCTACTACACTTGTTGCATTGGGTTTAAAATTTAGCAAGGATGACAAAAGTCCTAGTGTTGATGCAACTTTATTCAAAAGATTAGTTGGCAGCCTCATGTATCTAACCACCACAAGACTGGATATTATGTATGGGGTTAGTCTCATTTCTAGATTCATGGACAAACCAAAGGAATCACATTGGAAAGATGGAAAAAGAGTTTTAAGGTATATAGCTAGAACAAAGAGCTTTGGAATTTTGTATACATCTTCAGATCATTACAAATTGATTACTGATAGTGATTGGGGAGGTAGCATGGATGATAGAAAAAACACTTCAGGGTATATCTTTCATCTAGGATCAGGTGCTATCTCTTGGGTATCAAAGAAACAACCAATTGTGACATTCTCATCAACTGAAGCAGAATATGTTGTAGCCACATCAGCAGCTTGCCAAGCAGTATGGATGAGGAGAGCACTTTCAGATTTGAGGCATCCACAAGAAGAACCTACAAAAAATTATTGCGATAATAATTCCACAATTGCTTTATCTAAAAATTATGTCTTTCATATATGGAGCAATCATATTGATACACGATATCATTTCATTCGAGAATTGGTGAACAATGGTGACATATATCTTGAGTTTTGCAGGTCCAAAGAACAACTAGCAGACATTTTCACAAATCCGCTTGCAAAGAATGTTTTTGAGCATCTCTGGGAAGGAATTGGAATGGTAGACATATATGGCAGTGAAGATTAAGGGGGAGTGTTGGCGGACGTGGACATCCAGTTGGACATTAGTAATCTCCCCTGCCACTATAGCACAACTACTCCAACCACCACATTTACTCCACTCTTCTTCTTTCTTCTATTATCTTCGATGTATCTAGACTCTTCTGATTTTTGGCATGTATCTACTAACTTCTTTCGATGCTGAAAAATGAACTCTATTTTGAAAATATATTAGGGGTTTTTGATACTCTATTTTTTGGATGTATGGATAAAGGCATCACCAAAAGCTCTGTTTAAGAAAAGGCATCAATAAAAACTTTGAATACTGATTTCTCCAGTACATTTTTATCTCTGTTCTATGTCTTTTTTCTTGTCTTTATCTTGTGCATATCTTACACACACAAGTAAAACAACAAACAAAAAATTGGTTTGAGGTAGACTTGAAAGAAAATTCAAATATAGACAAAAGTCCGCCTTTATCCATACGCTGGAGAAGAACCCATGACAACATTCCTTGTAGAAATTTATGAGAACATGACACAAGGAGAGGAAAGAGAGAAGAAGCCCAAAAAACACGAGTTAAGTTCATTAAAAGCGATGATTGGGATTACATTTCCAACACTCCCCCTTAATCACAACTACTGCCATCTATGATATCCAAACAACCTTTTTGAAACACAAAACTTTCTTTCCTTAATGTCTTTGTGAAAATATTTGCACATTGATCTTCAGACCTGCAAAAGTCTAAAAAATCTCTTCGTTGTTGATCAACCTTCTAATGAAATGATATCTTGTGTCAATATGCTTACTTCTCTTGTGAAAACCTCAATTTTTGGACAATTCTATCATTGAGTTGTCACAATAAATCTCAGTTGCGTCTTCTTGTTCATGCCTTAAATCTTTCAACACTCTTCTCAATCTTTCAACACTCTTCTCATCCAAACTGTTGGAAATGATGCTCTATGTTGATTTCCCAAGATGCATCTTTCACGTACTCTTTCTATTTTTTCAATTAGTGGGAAACCCTTTACCATGTTTTTCCTATGTAGTAGGTTTAGAACTCCAAAATTGAGGTGTCCAAATCATAGATGCAAAAGCCAAATCTCATCTTTTATTTCTGCCTATAAGATTGCTTGAGTGACTTCTGCAACTTTTTCTTGATCCACTTGTGGGTTCATTGCAGGGTGTGCTTGAGCAAATTCCACCCTCAAATTGAGTTTCAACCTTAGGGGAAACATTCTATTGTTGGTCATTTGGACTTTTGCAATGAGTTGATTTCTTCAAAATTCGTCTAAAACTATGCATTCTCTATTTTTGAAAAATACTCTACAGCCCTTTTGAAGAAGCTGCACAATGCTCATTAAATTGTGTTTTAAACCTGGAACAAAATAGACATAAAAAATTAACATCATTCTCTATGTTGCTTTCCCAAGATGCAACCTTGACATACACTTTTGGGTTTTTCTATTAGTGGCAAACCCTTTACCATGATTTTCCTATGTAGTAAGTTTAGACCTCCAAAATTGAGGTGTCCAAATTGCAAATGCCAAAGCCAATTCTCATCTTTTAATTTTCCCTGAAATACTATTTGAGTGACTGCTACAACTTTTTCTTGATTCACTTGTGGGTTCATTGTGGCATTTGTTGGAAAGTAATTTCTCCCACAAACAAAATTAAAAGACAAAAAGAAAAAAAGGCAAAAAGACAAAAGAAGAAAATAGAAAGTTTCTAAAGGAGTCTAGATAAGACAGAGGTTTCCAGAAAAAGGAGAGTTCTAGATATGAAAGCTTCTAGAGGATAAGATTTCTAAATGAGGAATGGAAAAGCCTAGAAGGCACAGGCATGTACCAAAGCCCTCTATAAAAGAGGCATAATGTAATGCAATGCAAGCAAGCGATCAAATAGGCAAGCAAGTCAAGTGTGTAATGATCGAATAATCATAAGAATGCAGCAGCATTCATTGTATTGATTTGGAATCATGTTTTGATATAATGAAAT
The DNA here is from genome assembly GCA_027924645.1 of Cunninghamia lanceolata. Lineage (NCBI taxonomy): Eukaryota > Viridiplantae > Streptophyta > Pinopsida > Cupressales > Cupressaceae > Cunninghamia > Cunninghamia lanceolata. The sequence continues at coordinate 40,223,107 of BSBN01000809.1, read as the reverse complement.
GTGCAGCAGCACACTGTTGAAGATCAGGTGTTTCTGTATTTTGTGTTTGATGTTTTATGTGTTTTGTGGATGTGATATCCACCACCAACAACATTTTCTTGAGAAAATTCCAACCTCAAACTAGTTTCAACCTTAGGGGAAAATTTTATTGTTGGTCATTTGGACTTTTGCAATGAGCTGATTGCTTGGAAATTTACCTATAACTATGCATTCTATATTTTTGAAAAATACACTATACCCTTTTTGAACAAGTTTCCCAATGCTCATTAAATTGTGTTTTAAACCTGGAATAAAATAGACATCTGAAATAAACTTTTTCTGATCGTACTTGGTTAGAATATTGATGTTTCATTTTCCCATAACTGGTACTTTGTTGTCATTGCCCAATGTAACATCTGATTTTACATTTTCATCCAAACTTATAAACACATTTCTAGGTTCCATGTCATGTGGTTGCTACAACCTGAGTCTAGAAATTGTACATCCTTTTGATTTTTTTGTGCAACATTACATGCTAAAAACATACTACTCTGGTTATAGTTTTTTCTTATAAAGTTTTCATTTTGTCTGCTAAAATTAAATTATTATGTTTACATTCATTTGAATAATAGCCATACTTTTTTGCAATAATAACATTGAACTTGAGATTTGTCATACCTTTTGCCTTGAGATTGATTTTGGATTAGATTTTGACTTGGATTTTTGCTGCTACCTCTTCCACTTGAGTTTGATGGGCTGGTTCTTCCACCTCCATATGAATTTCTTCCTATACCTCTGAAATTGGATCTTCTCCGGCCTCTACCATGACTAATTGAAACTTGTGATTTAAAAGTATGCTCCAAGGATGAGTTTGTTGACCTTCTTAGCCTATGAAGCTCATCAACCAAAAAATTGTGAGAGATTCTTTATCTCTTCTATAACCTTGTAGGTAAATTTATTAAAATCTTTTCAACTATTCTCCTATCTTCAAGAGTCTCACCATGAGATCTGATTTGATTAACCAATCCAATAATTTGGGTGTAAAATGAATCTACTAATTCAGAATCCTTTATGTATATTGTTTCAAAGTTTCTTCTTAACATTTGTAAATTAGCTATTTTCAACTTTGTCATTCCTTGGTATGCTGTTTGGAGGATATCCCATGATTGTTTTGACTTTGTTGCTGTTGCAACCCTCGGAAAAATACTCTCATGCATTGCTTGGAAGATGTAGAAGAGAATTTTTGAGTCATTTTTTCTATTATGTGGGAGTAAATATTTTTCTGCTTGAGATAGAGCATTGTATGCTGCTGCATCAGCTGATTCTGGGAAACCATTCTCTACAAAATCCCATAAAGCCTCCATTATGATTGCCCAATAATCATAGTTTTTCCATTGAATTGAGGGATTTGAAGATTTGTTAAAGGTTTCCATTGTTGACTATGAATACCTTGACTCCTTGAAAAACTTTGCTTAAAAACCTTTAGCTTGATAATTTGACTCTAATACTAGATAAAGGAAAAGGCAGAGAAAAATAAAAACACAGAGCTACTGCTCTTTACATTTTAAAGAAATCTTTTACTTCAAAAACAAAACAAAAACAGAGATTACATAAATTAGAGCTGCAAGCAGTTTTCACAGAGTATAAAAAGAAATATCTTTTCAATAAAAGAGAGCTGCTGCTCTTACATTACAAAAACCCAGAAAAACTGAGCATTACAGAGCTGCTGCTCTTAGCATAGGAAATATTGCATGCTTCTGTTTTATAAAAACAGAGCAAAAACATTCTCATCTTTCTACACCCAGCACACAAGTAAAACTTGACCCCAAAATATGGACAAAAGTCTGCCTTTTTTCATACGCTGGAGAAGGCCATACCCGTGACAGCATTCCCTGCAGAAATTTATGAAAACAGGACGGAAGCAGAGGAAAGAGAGAAGAAGTCCAAGAAAAACATGATAAGTTCATTAAATGCGGTGGTTGGGTATATATTTCCAACCAGGCAAAGGATATCGAACATAACATGTCATTATTAACATAAAATTTAAATTCATTATTCAAATTCACATACATAATACCAAAACAAAATATGAGTTGTACCATATATGTATTAGACTATTAGTTATTTTAAGCAAGGTTATCCAGTTCAATTTCCCATCGCCCTAAAACTGTCTATGAATGAACAAAAGTAGCAGCTGAAGGCACAAAATGACAACAGGCTCCCTTTTAGAATTCAGTTGAATTTGCTGCAAGTCTGAAACCATGGCCTCCATTGGTGAAGAGAGCAGAAATAACATAGAAAACAAGCACAGTAGTAATGGGAAGCAACTTAACAAGTTTGACTATACTTGTAAGGCTGTTGTCTGCAGCTTTTTGTTTGGCACTTACTCTTTGGCGGCTCTCCTTAAACATCAATCTCCACCTCCTTCACCATTTCCCCGTGTTTTTCTTTCTATTTTATTTGTTTCAATGTCCAATGGTGAACAAACCTGAGGATATGGGAATAGTTGCAAGGAGAAAATAATAGACTCCTGTGCTAAATAGGAAAAACCTCTCCGAGTCTACGTAGCTGCCTGCAAAATAAAGGGTGCCCAATATTTCTTGGTATGCAAAATGCCACGCCTTGATGTGAAGGCCCAAAAAAAGGACAGAAGATTTCTAATACAGTTAATGGTGTTTCTAAAATAAAATAACTACAAAGCCCTAATTTCTGCATCATTGGATCGGTAATAAATCTTTTAGGACAGCTGCGTTTAATATAAACAATAAACTATTTACAGTTTGGATTGGATGGGACACACTGGTGCGTTCTCCTGAAGAAAAAGCTTACATAACAGATTACATATATGTAACAGAATACATATAGAGATGCCATATTGTCCAAGCTTTGTTTTACTTCAAAACTTAATTTTTTAATTTAAATTAAAAAATGTTCTGCACAGGTTACATATAGACATGCCATATTGTTCAAGAAAAAGCTTGGGTGTTATCAATTCTATTCTCAAACATGTTTCCTCTGATGGCTTATTGCAAGCGTGGCTTGCATGTCATCATGTTCGTTCTCAATCATGTTTCTTGGTTGCTAAGAATATTGCAGTCAGTATAGAATTCACAAACATGTTTTGATGGTTGAAACAGCTTTGCATTAGTTGAATGTTCAACATATTGTATAAAGTGGAGAGAGCTCCTCCAAGACTGGATATATTCCCAAGCACAAGACCTTAGTCTTGAAAATGTGAAAGACATGATAATGTAAGTTCCTATTACACTGTTTGAGGAGTCAGGACTATCCATAGTCTGAAAGGCACAGAGATTATTGTGTTAAACAAGTAGCACGGAGAGAAAGTGCTAAAATCCTATTTCAAAATACCAAGATCTTCACATCCTTATATCACTCCAGATATTGAATATCAGAGGAGCTTGACATGCTGGTTGTGCATTACACTTACTTTCTGGATCCCGAAGATTGGATGCCATCCAGTTGCTGTCAGGCATTACATTCTCACAACCAACTCTCACAATACCTGAGGGCTGCTCGGGAGAGCAGACTATGCTTCTTGTGCAGGTACCAAGATACAGCATGTTTTCAGAGGCTGGTGTCTTTGAAGCAACTAATCCTTCTTGGCTATCAATGAATGGAGTAGAGGAATCTCCCATTACTAGTCAATGAGTAGCTTTTGAGATACTTATCAATGGCTGTAGGTTCCAAACCCATCATATTGTATAGAAAAACACATATAATCCTTCTTGGCTATCAATGAATGGAGTAGAGGAATCTCCCATTACTAGTCAATGAGTAGCTTTTGAGATACTTATCAATGGCTGTAGGTTCCAAACCCATCATATTGTATAGAAAAACACATATATTGTATAGAAAAACATTGTTGCTGGTTGTTAGCATAAATGGTTGTGTTGCAGGGTGCAGTTTCTGATTGGATAACATTAATGGAGAACCTATAACAGGTTGTTCATGAGCAGTATTGGATGATGTAGCAGCAGCACTATAATTGCCGACTGTCCCTGTCAGTGAACTCTATGTGCTACGCCTACCACTACCGATGTTAATTTCGTTTACATCATTTTCTGTCTGATCTTCTTCTGCATCGTTTCGAAGCTTTGCAATGCGTTCAGCACTTTCTACACCTTGTACTGCAATATTAGTGAGTATTTGTTTCCCTCCTATGGGTAGTGTGCTGCTCATAATTGTTTTCACATCATATCTGCTTATGTCAAAGTTTATAACGGCTTTAATTCCTTTGAATTTGATGGTGGCAATGTCATAAGCTTCGGCTGCCTCTTCCTCTGTGTCTGTGAATTGAATGAGAACCATTAGCCTTTTCATCTGGTTTGATTATTGGATGCATTTCCAATATAGCTCAATGCACTGCATTTATTGGAAACATTATACTACTGAGAGTGGTGTACTCACCGAATTTTCGTAGAGCCTTGTTCCGTGAAACTCTACAAATACTCGCCTGCCACTTTCCATCATCTTTGTTCCTGCCAAGTTATATCATCGGGATTGTAGAGCAACATTGTGTCAATGCTGGCATTTCTATACATCAACTTATCGCAGTTAAGCATACTAATCTTTAAGATAAGTCTATAAGTTCATCTAAGTAAATTAAATTCAAACCTTGTCTCTCCTCGGTAGAGTGATTTGCCCCTAGAAAATCTAGAACTACTCCTGCAAATTTAAATTTAATAAAATCTTAATTAAGAACTAAACTCTGGCATAGGTCCACAAGTACCTGTCTGTGATCTATTATAATTTTTTTTTCAAAATTAACCTCTATAAATTGAACATATTCTTGCCTTGACATGTTTTTTATGTCTTTTAACTCTCTCTCATAGTTTTTAACCTGCATTTGATATAGGAAAACCAAATGTTATACAATATCATGCTAAGCATTTATGAGAGAGGAAGTGGAATCTCAGAAAATAGAATGATCGGAAAAGATATTTGTAAAACAAACATTTCTTGAGGTAGACACACAATACATTCTAAAATAGCTATGAAACTCTATATAAAATTATACCGGAAAGTTTGTTTCAGCTGAAGGACCCCAATACTTGAGAGATGCCAGATCGTAAGCTCTTGCTGCTTTCTCTTCCTCATCATAGACGCCTACAGTACATCAATAAACAGTTCGATTATAAATCTAGAACTTCAAAAGTACATCAATAAACAGTTCGATTATAAATCTAGAACTTCAAAGAGACTATGAATTCGAATCACTTAATAGATGTATAATAAGCCAATAGATGTACAATAGATGTATCTGCTTACCGAGATATACTGGAGAATCCAGTCATAATCCAGAATTCAGATATCACAAGAAGACAGTTAAATTACTCTAATTAGTATTCAAATGAAATAAACCTATTTGTTCAATAGATACATAAAAAAGGAACTTGTTTCTAGCCTCAAACAAAGACAATAAAAATTAATACATTTGAGACCTTGTTTCTATACATAACACTTGGTTATGAAATTCTTACACGTCTTTAAAAGAAGACCATCAAAGAAATCTCAGAGATATTCTTTCAAACCATTGAATCTATAAAAACAACCTTCTAAACACACTAGATTTTGATAGGTACTTAGAGCCCATTTAAAACCATCAAAGAAATCTCAGAGATATTGTTTCAAACCATTGAACCTATAAAAACAACCTTCTAAACACACTAGATTTTGATAGGTACTAGAGCCCATTTTAGCCTGTAAAAAGAAAAGTGTTCAATTTATAACTAATTACAGTATAAATTCATAAAAACTGACCTTGTTTACCCTTGGAGTTCTTAGTCTCTTTGCTTTTGTCCCAAAGTTGGGCTTGATATCTTCCTGTCCACTTATGCCTGCATTGAGTCACACATAATGTTACTTAAAACTAGCCCTTTACTTGGAATATATTATATGGGAAACAAAATATACGTATGAACACACTTAGTAACCCCACGGTAGGCTGAACTTCTTCGGTCAAACCAAATGGAGGGCATTTTTGTGGGATCCATCTTCTGACAGTATTCTGCAATGGAGGGCACAGATATGAATTTAACTTTAGAATCCATAGCTTAGTGACTGTCAATAAGTTGGGTATATACAATTTGTAAATATGATATTGAGATTATATCTTGCATTTCCATCACTATTATCATTGTTTTATTATAAAGTAAAGAAACAAAATCAGAATACTAGAGCAAGTGGATAGCGTGGACAAAAACTTAATTATTATTATTTTATTATAATATTGTACAGCTTCTAAGACAAAAACTGAATTATTATTATTTTATTATAATATTGTACAGGTTATAAGAAGTACCACCAGTTTCTCCTACAGAGCATGGCTTATGCCTCATGATATGAGAAATGTTAAAAAAAAAAATTGATGGGTAAGTTTACAGGGCCTTGAACTTTGGTGGTTCCAAAAAAAATAAAAAAAAATAGAAGAGTCTCAACCTTGGAGTAATGTTTCAAAGGGGTTAAAAATGTTAAAAAATGAAATGTTAGGGAAAATTAGATCATCTCATCTATTATGAGGTACTATAGAAATTCCGTTTGGCTATTTAGTGATTACCAACTATTGCAATACATATATTTGAAATAAATTATAAAATAATCTATCAATATATTTTGATATTGTTCAATATCCTAAAAAAACATATTATGTTTTTACTTAGTGATTACCATTTATTGCAATACATTTATTTGAATAAAATTATAGAATAATCTATCAACACATTTTGATATTGTTCAATATCCTAAAAACCATATTATGGTATTACTTATAAGAGTTTTTCTCAGATATAATATAAATATTATCTTCAATATATGAAATTAGGGAAACACTAAAATATATAAGCATCAATATGTGAAATGGGCCAATCTTTAATTTTTAAATGTAAAAATATGGTGACATTAACATCTGAAATCTAGCCTAATCCCTCATCAATATCTGAAAATAGAATATCCATTAAAGAAAATTAAGACCATGATAAATAAATAAATAAATCAGAATACTAGAGCAAGTGGATAGCGTGGACAAAAACTTAATTATTATTATTTTATTATAATATTGTATAGCTTTTAAGACAAAAACTGAATTATTATTATTTTATTATAATATTGTACAGGTTATAAGAAGTACCACCAGTTTCTCCTGCAGAGCATGGCTTATGCCTCATGATATGAGAAATGTTAAAAAAAAAAATTGATGGGTAAGTTTACAGGGCCTTGAACTTTGGTGGTTCCAAAAAAAATAAAAAAAAATAGAAGAGTCTCAACCTTGGAGTAATGTTTCAAAGGGGTTAAAAATGTTAAAAAATGAAATGTTAAGGAAAATTAGATCATCTCATCTATTATGAGGTACTATAGAAATTCCGTTTGGCTATTTAGTGATTACCAACTATTGCAATACATATATTTGAAATAAATTATAAAATAATCTATCAATATATTTTGATATTGTTCAATATCCTAAAAAAACATATTATGTTTTTACTTAGTGATTACCATTTATTGCAGTACATTTATTTGAATAAAATTATAGAATAATCTATCAACACATTTTGATATTGTTTAATATCCTAAAAACCATATTATGGTATTACTTATAAGAGTTTTTCTCAGATATAATATAAATATTATATTCAATATATGAAATTAGGGACACTAAAATATATAAGCAACAATATGTGAAGTGGGCCAATCTTTAATTTTTAAATGTAAAAATATGGTGACATTAACATCTGAAATCTAGCCTAATCCCTCATCAATATCTGAAAATAGAATATCCATTAAAGAAAATTAAGACCATGATAAATAAATAATATATATGAGATAACACAATGCCCCAGGGATTTAATATTAGTATGTGAAAATAGGATAACCATAATCTATGAATATGTCTAGACAATGAAAAAGGGAAGGATAAAATACAAAGAAAAAATAATAATGAATTAAAATGGAGTTTAACATTTGACATAACAAGGAAAAGATGTTCCAGTGTTGGTGACCTATTGTAACATCCCACCCATGAACCCCAAAGGGTAAGGGCCAAAAGAGGACAAGATAAATTTTTTTTGACATGTAGTGATAATGTACACATAAGATGGTTGTCGATTCGATATGTCGACAACGTTCATGGCCAAGTATGGCCAAATGCACAACCCACAAGAGAGGACTAAATCACTCTCCAGATAAACATTAATAAACTACATTCCTTTTAAACACCAATTCAAATGTTCCTAATCCCATTTCCAAATATAAACATGAATCCATAAACACCATATTACAAGTGGATCCGATACCCACACTGTTCATGTCAAAAAAAATTATCTTGTCCTCTTTTGGCCCTTACCCTTCGGGTTCATGGGGCGGGATGTTACACCTATTGGCCTATTTTTGTGGCTTTTTGTAATAGGGCTCTGCACCCTCTTTGCATCTTACCATAATAAAAAGCAAGCAAAATATTGAATCAGTTTAGATTCAAGAAAATTGATGGAATTATGCAAATCAAATGGGTCAATTTTTAAATGATAAAATATAAGGAAAAAATAATAATAAATAAAAATGGAGTTTAACATTTGACATAACAAGCAAAAGATTGAGTGAAGCCAAAAGGGTAAAATCAATAAGTTTAGATCCAAGCAAATTGATGGAATGATGCAAATTAGATGGGTCAATCTTTAAATGTAAAACATGCTAACATATAATGCAATGCCTCCCGTGGGAGGATTTAATATTACTATGGAAAAATAGGATAACCCTAATTTATGAATATGTGTAGACAATGAAAAGGGAAGGATAAAATACAAAGAAAAAATAATAATGAATAAAAATGGAGTTTAACATTTGACATAACAAGCAAAAGATTGAGTGAGGCTAGTAAGATGTCAATAATTTTAGATCCAAGAAAATTGATGGAATTATACAAATCAGATAGTTCTGAGAGAGATCTAAAACTAAATACAGTGAAATATTAGATATAGGAAAATCCAATTGCCTAATTGACCATACTTAATAAACTTTTTTTTTTAAGTTTGAAGAATTAGTACCTCTCAAACTAATAATGTTTCATGGAATTCTTTAGAAGAACACATTCAATTCCAATTACTATGAGATCTACGCTAATCAACCTTATTAGGGTTACAATTTTTTATAATAGTAGAGATGTCTATAAGAAGTTGCACATATATAGAGGTACAATTTTCATGATAATAGTGTATTTTTTGGATGTGTACAATAATGACATGTTATTGGTATAGGTAAAGACTATTATTCTTAATACAAAATGCACCTATAATAATAATACATTATAACCTATGCAAATTTTAATATGGTCATAATAATAAAAAATAATATATTAATTAAAGTTTCAAACTACCCCTAATGAATATTTTCCTTACCTAGGTAGTTAATTGACCATTTAAGCCTTCCTTTCTAAAATAAATTTTTTATTGTACATGGAGTATTCTATAGATACTCATGACCCTTTCATGTGCCATTGCTAGTTATATATTTAATTATTCTTAGTACTTTTGTTATAGCATTTATTTTATTTTATTTTAAAATTATTTATTTTTATGATTAATATTATTTTTTGATAATAAAACTCTAGTTAAGGGACTAGGGACCCATTCAAAAAAAGGGGTCCAAGACCATCAGTCTTTGAAACATCCAACCATTAACTATAACATCCTAAACAAAAACCAAAAATGTCCATCGAACAGAAGGAGTGGGAAAAATTACAATAGCTCACTCTTAATAGTCTGAAACAAATTAAAAGATAAATGCACAAACTAACAGAACCCTGACATCCACTTATCTTCCTTTTTGAATAGATCCACACCATCATAGGTGCAAGAAAAAGCCAACTGAGTTGGTTCCAGTACATGAACTCCAAGCTTCTCTGCAATACCATCCACCATCCTTCTAGTTTCCAAAACCCCCGAATAGAATATCATGCAAATGCCCAAGCACCACTTCCTAATTCTCCATGGCCTGATTAAAAGAACCAATCATATCTTCGTGGGTAAGAACTAAAGCTGCTACAATAGACAACATTGTAGCTAGCATTAAGGACTGAGAAACCCCAAACACATTCCACCACCCCCTAAACATTTCTGGATCAAGAAGCAGATGAGCCATAGCCTCTTGGACATTAACACCCTCCTTCCCATCAACTTCTTTAGCTATATTTAGTAACCTACATAGCCATTCCCTCAATATGGGATTCTTGATCTCCCCTTCTATGTCTTTGACAAAACCAACCATTGCCTCGTTAGCAGAAAGCTTCTTGAAGCACTTCCTCGTAACATATTTCTGCTTCATCCTACTGCCTACAAACACACTGCTTATCTTCCACCTAATTTGACTCGGAGGTGGATCTACCCACACCTTCTTGCCTTTGTCATTGTTCCGTGCACCTTCACTAGCACCCTCAGTAGCCAAGCGACCACCTGCACTAGACAAAGCTATGAGGGAGCCCTAGAGCTAGAGGAGAACACAACAATGACCTACTACTGAGAACACCAACCTACATTATACAACATAATTCCTAATTACTCTACATCATGCCACCATGCTATGAAATGAAAACCAACCTGCCACTTGTCCTCTCCACACGAAATAGATGTTGGTACATGCCACCTTATGATTACCTACTTAATGTTCTAGCCCTTTATCAGGTGTTTATGATTATTATTTTAAATTAACATGTAAAATTTAATCTAATTATTTTTAGAAATAAAAGAAAATTAAATATATGTAATTGTAATGATGAAATTTGCATATTCATATTATATCTCATTTAATCTTTGAGCTATTTTGATAGATGGTGTACACTTGTGCTAAGTTGATTTCATTCCCTAATTGTTCACCAAGTCTCATTTACACACATTCCTATATAATCAACCTTATTTTATTCACATCCATAGATATATCCATACATTTGACATTTATTATAGTTAGTATTGCCTTCCATGTCCTAACATTCATTCCCCGCCTCAAAACTAGTGTTTCATTGTCTTGGATCAATCTTTTAGAATGAAATTCAATATTCATCACATGGAACTGACCCTTAAATTTCAAAATTGAAAACTTAAAATTTTCTTGACTCTTGTCCATTTATTTCCCACCATGAGCTAACTTGGTACACATTTTGTGTGATTTATTGCTATGTAATAGTATTTAAGGGCATTTAATGTGCACTTGTTTATCATGGAAGAACATCCAAAAGCCCATACATTAAAGAGGATTTTTTTTAGGAATGATTCAATTTAGAGAAATTAAATGAACCTAATTGTTCATCATCGTTGTAGAACATTTGCATGATGAAGAGTGTCATCTTTGATAGTTTAGATGATCATAGAGTTAGCCCAATCAAGGTGGTTAGCCAAGGAATACATGACTCTTACGATCTAGTGACTTGCCCAGGGTACTTTTAAACACCACTAGTCTTTAATAGTAAACAAGGAATAAAGAATCTAATTATCTACATAGAATTATTGTACAATTGATTCGATTAGATATGTGGGTTATAGGACAAATTAACACCTATAGAAGTGACCAAAAGTTGTAAGATTCACCTAGAAAGAAGTCAAAGACTATCATACTACCAAGACATTTTCAAAACAAAAAATATCCATTTCTAGTATTGAGGAAAGTTAGTTTTACAAATTATTAGCCTTTACATTCCCTCTTTGGTTCTAGAGCTCAGAAAACTCTTCCTTCATTGTTAATTTCATAAATTATCATTTAGCTCTAAGTTAGTCCCAATTGTCACTTTTATTAATCTAGGTTAATTTATGTTGAGATGTATGCATTTGAATGGATTAGCCTAGATTAAGCTTAAGGGAAATGTTATTTTCGTTTACATTTTTTTTGAACTTATCTTACCCTACACCCCCTATGGTTTGACCCTTAGGTGTACTATCACCAGTTTTAGGGTTTTAGATATGTCATTTCTAATGACATTATCAATGTTTAGATCTTTCTAGGATTTGTATTCTTACTTATTGCTATTCCATTAAATTACATCTTTTCTTTTAAAGTTTTGAGTTTTCCTAAGATCTATCCTTTAGCCACACTTGCCTATCCCATTAGGGTTCCATTTTCATATCTGATATATCATTAATATTTTTGAATTCTAAATCTAAGAATGGTCTATTGTGCCTTATTCTGCCATATTTCACAAGCTACTTACATTCCTAATATTCTATGAGGAGTGCTCATCTAAACCCTACCATAGCCTCCTACTCTAATGAAATTAAGGTTTTCTCTAATGCTAATGTTGAGAATAATATGGAGAATTACGATCATGATACCCATGCGCTGCAACAAGAATTTATGAATGAGATTACTAGTTTATATTATGTTAAAACTCCTACACAACTAGTTGATACAATTCATAATGTGGTCATTGTTAGGAATTATAAGGTTGATCAAACCAATTCCACATAACTCAAAAAGAGATAATAATGCATATAAGCATAAAAAATTACCATAATGCAAAGATCAATAGACAAACACAAGATAACACAAGATATACCCTAGAAAAACCTAGCCTCAAAAACCATTGACCCTTCATTTAGTATTTGCAACTAATTTTTCACTTTATGCCCAGTATTAAATAATTTCCCAATTAGTTATTCTATGTGTCCCATACACATAAAATAACTAACCGAATGTTACATACAATGTTTGCAAGTGGCACCCAAATAAATATCTAACGTGGTTAAACATATCAATTAAGATGCACCACAAATAAATATTTATTTTACATAGATAAAATAATTAATGTTATGCAAGATGTACAACACACCTATTTCCCAACATTCTCCCACTTGTTGTATACATTGCATAAGGGTCAATTAGTGAAATACATTATGATAGGCAAACATGAAACCACATGAATCTCTAACATGCTCTCATGCTCCATCAAGATACCTGCAATAAAATCAAAGTAACCACTATCTCAGGAAAGAGCTCCTCACATCCTCCAACATGCCACCTATAGAAGAAAAGGAACATGCCAAGGTGAAGATACACCAATCCAAAGAACACAAGCATCAAATCCAAGTGATAATAAAGGCTCCAAGCTGCTGTCAAAGGTAAAAAACCACATGTCTGGAAATAGAACCCAAAGCATATGATAATACATCCAACCATCCATACCTCCTAGGTATCAACAACATCAGTAAACTCATGCCAACAACATATCTAACCCATATACCACAATCACAAGCTCCATGTATAAATCTTGTTAAAGAATAACATACACATCTAAGAACTCCCACTGCATGGGTAATGTCAAATTTGATAATAGATGGCATACCAAGTCTACCAATCAACACTCAAACCAAGGTGTGGATACTGTAGTTCCAAGAACAATCACAATGATCCACACATGCAAGATAAATCACTGCATACTCTCTCACAAAATGTCACTATAACTCTCCCAAGAAGTAGCCATGAAACAAAGGGAGAAAACCTATAAATCATAATGTCCTACCAACAACTTAAAGTGCTAAGTTGTGTCAAGTATGATCTCCTTTGCAAACCCTAAATGAAAAGCCTCAACAACACCCAACTATTCAATCCCATAGATCAAATTAACATATGTATCATATAACCAACATGGATGTAAGCCTCTCTAACCAAGGTAGATCAAACTCATAACCATTCCATAACTAGGAATAAGCCCAATCACATCTCCTAAACTCCCCATAATGGACATCATAAATCAAATCATATGACCAAGGAGATAATCATGCCAACATCCCTCAAACAAACCCTCTAGAACCAATAACCATAGCTCAAGATCCATATCTGTGAGGAGATAAAACATAAAGCAAAATGCATCTAAAAGGATGATAAATACCTCATAGATGATAAATTGCCGAGTAAACCAAGAGTGAGAATTAAAATGTTCCTCCAATATACACCAAACCATAATGACTCTCTCCAAGAACAATCTCCTCTAGGTACATAATGAACTCACATCCATATCCAGATGTAAGATCCTTGACCTTTCTTTTGAAACCTCCAAAGAGTAACTATCTCAACAAATGTCTCTAATTCCAAGAGAACTCCAACCTCACTCAAGTCTACATGTGTCCATGAGCACCTCCGTGATCAATCCATGCTAAACCCCAAATGTAATGCTACACTATCATGAAACTCTTAAGAAAATGACCTATTTTAACTCGTAGGTTGGACTTATGTTGTTTCTTTTGTTAATCAAGACCTATTTTAACACCTCTTTGAGCTTATAATGATGATATCTTGATCCTGACGAATAAACCTGACATAATCAATTTAGGACTGGACTAAGCATGCTATGTTTGACACTTTCTAGAGTTTGTGGTCTAAAGGTTGAGGGTGACCAAGTGCCCTGGTCCCACTAGGACCTTTAGGTGCACAAATGTGGTGTCAGCTTAGGACACTTCCCTAGTTTGTATTTGTTAGCCTATTGTGTTTTATTTGTCATGAGTGAGTGAGAATGCATATTTAAGTGTGTGTTGTAGTTCATTTTATAACTAGAAGATGAATGCTATGTTTCCTCTCCTATTGTGTTCTATGCTAAGTGTTCTTCATGCTTGGATTGTTATCTACTTGTGGATGCCATTGAAGTTGTTTGAAGGCTTTGAAATAAGTTTGAAGCCCTCTTCATCACTCTTGTTTGTTGGTGTAGGATCTCGAGTCATCTTCATTAACCAAGGTTACATCTCTTGTGGTTATCATCATCATTATCATTCATTATCTATCATATTATTTCTGATCTAGCCTCTACCCTCCTACGCCATGTACTCTTGGATATAATCATTTGGTGTAGTCGATGTGGGAACACCAATATGGGGTCTGAGTGAGAAATAGGTTTCTAGAGCTAATTTATGGGAAGAAGGAAATGCAGGAAGGTACAGGTTCGATGACACCCCAAGTTCTACTAAACCCTAGAAAAGGCCTAGGGCACTTGAGTGCCCTAGTCTTGGGCATTTTTTCTACAGTTTCTAAGTTTTGAATCCTCCTCTGACCTTTGCTACATTTTTTGTTTCCTCAGATCTATATTTGATAGTTAGTTGTAGTCTAATCTTCATCATCTAGGGTTAAATCATATGTCTTAGCTTACTTTCTTGACTTTGGTTGAACTTTTTTGATCCATATATACACCAAAAGGGTAGATAAAACTAAGGTAGTTTAGTGCCATAACATTTTTTCACTCAAGGTCGATGGTATCCATGAGGCTAGTGAATCTAGGCTATCCATAAGCAACTGTGGATATTGACAGAGCCCAAAATAAACTCTAGAATAGTGCCATGATATATACTCCTTTCACTACCATAGTAGAGTACCCAATTCTATAGAGCAGCCCTGTCGTATGGGATTCTTTTAATGCGATGCCTTCCCACTATATATTTTAGCTAAGCAGCCCCCCTTGTATCTTCTTCCTTACATGGTTTCAATGTTTAGTCTTTCCTCAATAGAAAACACAGGCATGTTTTAAATGCAGTCATGGGGTTTTGGTTTCTCTATGCTTAATGAAACAACAACAAACTTATTCTAGCTATTATGAAGGCAGAAATAGTGTTTCAGTTTTCTTGTGCCTAATGAAATAGTAGTAGACATACTTTCGATTTTTGAAGGTAGTAATGAGGCTTCAGTTTTTCTCTATGCTTAAAGAAACAATGACAACCATATTTTAGATTTTTACAAAAGCAGTAATGGGGTTTCGATATTTTGGTGCTTAATGAAATTGTAACAAACTTATTCTAGTTTTTGTGCTCGAAAATAATGACTAGAGGTAAATACTTCTAAACCAAATCACACCAGATGGTATTCTTTGTGCTAGGAAAACAAAGACTGATGATCGTACTCCCCTTCAACACACCTCAATCTTGCGGTTAGATATGCTTGCCTAGGATTGGTTCGCACTCCCCTCAGCTCACTTCACCTCTTGCAATTTGATCGCTTTCTAGGATTAAATACTTCCCCTATCTTTTTTTTCTCCCGTTCCCTTTGTTTCTCTTTTGTTTTTAAACCCTCTCTTTTTCCTCAGCAAAACACGTTGACTCCCCCTCAAAGAGATATTTTTCTCCCTTATCTTTTCTACAGTCGTACTCTGCAAAGCCATTCCATTTCGCATCTAGAAACTAGATATTTTCTTTCTGTCTTCAATGAATCACCCACTCCTCATTGCCACGACTCCCTTCTCTATCAAATTTTCTTGTCACTTCAACATTTCACCATCTTCCTTCCACCGCAGCAAGGAGGACCAATAGGGAGGCTCATTACATCCTACCCCCTAGGACTAGGCTTACTCATGGAAGCCTACAAATGCTAAGATGTAGCCAAAGGACACACTAGTCCGCGAAACTTGATACAATCAATGGAAGCCAAGGAGAAAAGCCTCAACCATAACACTAGAAAACTACACATGCCCATAAGGTGTAATCTGGACATTACTGTTATGTAACCAAATGATAAGACAACAACACAGGAACACTGCACTAGCAGGGTATAGTGGCTAGGGTAGTGAATAGGGCCTATGACTATCTCCAGTAACCACCATCGAGGATAATAGGAGTACGCTTAGGCCTATGAATCTAGGTGGAGTCAATACTCAGTACCTGTAACACTCTAAGTACACATCAAGGTACTTGTGCACATACATACATCATATAGCCAAAGCAACATCAATCATGTAAGCATGAAATCCATCATAAGTAATAATAATGTCCACATCATAATAGTATCAAGATTGCACATCACCGGTGCCAATACAAAATAATAACAAGATGCATAATCCAAAACAAAGTATACAGTCATCCAAGTCCATCAAGATAAGTAAAATATTATACAAACACGGCCCAGTCATTACATCCCCTAGAAGCTTGCAAAAAGATATGGATAAAGGTCTCTCATCCTCGCCACATCTTCTGAAGATACTGAAGACTTACCATTAGGATCCCATTGGACCCTTACCTACTCTATGTCCTGACCCCTAAGGCTCAATCTACAATGCTTAAGGATGCGTACGGGTTCCAAAGAAAGCTACCCATCCACCTTGACCTACAAAGCAATCTAATCAAGAACATGAGTCACATCCGGAATATATTGTCTAAGAACTGAAACATAGGAAATATCGTGAATGCGTGATAGACTCGGTGGTAGTGCAAGGCGATAGGCAACAGGACCAATCCTCTCAAGGATCTCAAAAGCTCCAACAAAATGAGGCACCAACTTTGAGCCTTTCCCATAATGGATGGGGATCTTCTGCAGACAAACTCTTAGAAACACATGGTCACCCACCAAGAAGTGGCGATCCAACCTATGGGCATTGGCATACTTCCTCTGCCAATCTTGAGCTGTAGCCAACTACTCTCTGATCTGCACTACCTATTGCTCCATATCCTGAAGCATCTCTGGACCCAAAAGAACTCGGTCCTCTAAGTGATCCCAACTCATTAGAGTATGACAAGGCCTACGATACAAGGCCTAGAAGGGAGACATACTGAGAGAACTGTGGTACCCATTGTTATAAGTAAACTCAACTAGGTGCAAGTAGTCCTCCCAATGAGACTGCTTATCCATAACATACATCCAAAGCATATCCTTTAAGACCTGATTAACCTTCTCTATCTATCCATCAGTCTTGGGATGGTATGCAGAGCTAAAATTAAGATGAGCTCTCAAAGCATGCTAAAGAGAAGTCCATAAGGCTGAAGTGAACACTGGATCACAATCAGAAATGATCCTATGGGGAATACCATGCAGATGCACAATATCCTCCATAAACACTCGAGCTACGGATGCTACAGTGTAGTAAGATCTCATGGGTGAGAAGTGTGCCACCTTGGACAACTTGTCCACTATAACCTTAATAGCATCATAACAACGTGAAGACATAGGTAGTCCCACTATAAAATCAAGAGATATCATATCTCACTTCCATCCAAGGATGGAATGAGGCTGCAACAATTTTGCTAGGTGTTGATGCTCTACTTTCACCCACTGGCACTCAAGACACCAAACCACAAAATTAGCAATATCACGCTACATACCTGCCCAATGATACAACTGTTGAAGGTCAGTATGCATCTTTGTGACACCTAGATGAGCTAAATAGGGTGCATGATGGGCCTCTAACAAAACCAAGGAATGAAGATCATCAGAATTTGGAATATAAATATGACCAAGATGTTGCAAGAGTCCATCAAACTCAAGAGAGAACCCTGCAAACTTGCCCTCAAGGACTCTCCCAGACTTAATCTCTATTCTCACCTCCTAATACCAAGTATCACTAGGAAGTGACTCCAAAATACAGTTCCACAAATCCACTCCAAGGGAGAAAACTGAAATCTCATGTCTCCTCCTACTCAAGGCATCCGCAACAACATTCTCCTTACCTTGGATCTAGTGAACCTTGAAGTTGTACTCATAGAGGAACTCCATCCAACGATGCTACTGAGAATTCAAATTCAGCTGAGTGAAGATATACTACAAACTGCGATGATCACTATGCAACTCAAACTGATGTCCCAAGAGGAAATGTCTCCAACACACAAGTGCATGGACAAAAGCCACTAACTCTAAATCATGGGTGGGGTAGTTCATCTCATGATCCTTGATCTTACGAGACTCATATGCAATCACTCATCCCTCCTACATGACGACTGACCCCACACCCTCCAACGAAGCATCCGTGCACACTACAAAATCACCTGTAGGATATGGCACTACCAGGATAGGTGCATTAGTTAGCCACTCCTTAATAGATTGCAAAGATGACTTACACTAATCTAAACACACAAACTTCTTCCCTTTCCACTGAACAGAAGTGATGGGATTGGCTACCCAAGAAAAATCTCTCACAAAATGGCAATAGTAACCCACCAATCCCATGAAACTACAAATCTCAGCCACATTCCTTAGTGCTGGCCAATCCACAATTGCCTGAATCTTAGAAGGATCCACTAAAATACCGTCTCCTGAGATAATGTGACCCAAATATTTCACCTCAGTCTGGAAGAGCTCGCACTTCACCAAATTGCCAAACAACTGATTATCTCGCAAGAACTGCAAAACTTGCCACAAATGGCCTTCAAGCTCCTCCATAGTCCTTGAATAAATCAAAATATCATCAAGGAACATGAGAAAAAACTAGTCAAGATAGGTGTGAAACACCCCATTCATCAAACTCGTAAAAATTGATGGAGCATTGGTCAACCCGAAAGGGACAACCGTGAACTCATAATGCCCATAGTGTGTACGAAATGTTGTCCGATGAATGTCTGCCTCATGAATACAAAGCTAATGGTATCCTAACTTTAGATCTATCTTGGAGAACAACTTGGCTCCCCTCATTTGATAAAACAAATCATCTATCTGAGGTAATCGGTAACGATTCTTCACCGTCACTTTGTTCAACTGGCGATAATCAATGCACAAATGAAGAGATTTGTCCTTCTTCATGAAGATGATAGGCACTCCCCAAGGGGATACACTAGGACAAATGAAACCCTTCTCTAGTAACTCCTCTAATTGCAACTACAACTCACTCAACTCCTGAGTAGTCATATGATACGATACCCAAGAAATAGGCTCCGCACTAGGAATGAGATCAATACAAAAGTCTATGTCATGCTTAGGCAACATACCTATAATATCACTAGGAAAGACATCTACAAACTCCTAAAGAATAAGATGATCATCAAGAGATACCTCTTGAATCCCACCCTCAACAAGATCACTAACTAAAATAACGAACAACCTTGCCACATGGCACGCTTCAGCTGCATAGCTGAAATCACATGAAGAGAAATTGGTCTCTGAACCCCAACTCAACATGCTCTCCAACATCATGTACACACTAAACCAACTTACGCCGACAATCTATACTAGCCAGATGGGTCTCCAACCAATCCATGCCTAACACAATCTTGTAGGACCCCAAAGGAAACACACGGAGATCTACTGTGGTAGTGAAGGTGCCCAAATCCAACACACAACCACAAACAAGGGATTCTATAGCCACCTTGGATCCAGTAGCTAAGTTAACGTATCAACCACATCTTGCCTTGCCACCATGAGTCCACAACGCTCTATGAAAGAAGGAGAAATGAAAGAATCTAAAGCTCCTGAATCAAACAAGATAGATGTGGTAACCCACATAACACACCTGAATACTCGACCATGGTGCCCTGATGCTCAGCCTAATAGTTATCAACCACCGCAAAAACTCTATGTGATCTACCAGAATCACCTACTATAGGCTTTGAAGTAGCCTATCTCTGACTAACTCCAGTCAATGATCTCTGAGAACACTGAGCAGCTATATGACCATGTTACCCACAAGCATAACAACCACCCCTACCAAAACCTTGGCTTGAAAATGGTGCACGTGACTGCTGGGTCCACCACCCCTAGAACTCTATTGTGCACTCTAAAAACTTTGTGTCAGACCAATCTATTGCCTACTCTGAGAATGATGACACAGACAATCTCTAGAAACTGGAGTACCAAGATTCGATCCACTCTGCTATGACTGAGCATGCCTATGCCTCTATGGCTGACTAGATCTAGGAGGTGCAGAGTGAGATCTATATGGTCTAGCTCCCTAGATTGTGTATCCTGAGCAATTGATCCTGAAGGAGGAACACTACCAATCTAAATACTTGCCTGACCACCAAAGCCTCTAGTCAAATTATTCTCTATCAACATCATCTTCTCCATGGTGATCTCTAAGGCCTTCAGCTCAAACACATGGACACCATCACTGATATGGGCATTCAAGCTCTTGATGAAATTTTGTACTAACTTTAGCTCATCATCGAAAATGCTAGTGTACTAATTAAGCTCAAAGAAATAGTGCTCATACTAATCTACCGTCATAGTCAACTGATGAAGTTCATGGAACTCATTAGCACATCTCTGTTGATATTAGTCTGAAAGAAATCGTGCATGGAACCTCTCTAAGAATAGTCCCCAAGAAACAGAAGCAATGTCTAGGTGAAGCTTCTATTCGTCTACTCTCCACCATGTAGATGCAAAATCTCTAAGATGCATAATGGCACATTGAGCTCTAGTATTGCTACTATAAGGATGCATAGCAAAGCATCGATCAAGATCGATTAACCAAGTCTACCTCGATACCTATACCAGAACCAACAAAAGTAGGGGGATGAGCTCTAAGAAGATGCCTCATGTGACCTACAATAACATTGTCTCCATCCACCCTATCCCTCACAACAACTTCTCTCAAATGATCTAGACTACGGGAACACTCACACTTAGCTCTAGTATCCTGACTATCCTGACGAGAAGGGTGTGACTCTGCCTCATGAGATACCTCTTGACGAGGTCCTAATTGATTCATAATCTACTATAAAAGAGCTAAAACCTGAGCCACCTTGAGCCCTTCGGCTTCATTCTCAAAATGCGGTTCCTCCTGACACTCACCCTGATTACCTTGATTGCTTTGATTGCCCTAAACGACATTATGTCAGGTGCTATGTCAAAGACAGTGGCTATACCTCTAATTCTGTCTCTGGCTCTGCCCTAGGAGGCATCCTAAAGGAAGAAAAGAACACATCAAAATAGATCATCACAAGGATGACTGATACACCATACTAAGGCATCAAGCATAACAACAAGACTATAAAATAATTTTAACAAGCTCACGCCACACATGCCAAACACAACAAAACATAGAAGGCTCAAGTATCCTAGAGCTCCCAGTGTGTGAACATGGGCTCTGATACCATATGTAACATCGCGCTACGTAACCCCCGAAAGGCAAGTGCCAAAAGAGGACAAGATAATTTTTTTTTGACATAAGTAGATAACATACACATGATGCAATTGGTGATTCAATAGATCGACAGCATTTATGGCCAAGTATGGCTGAATGCGCAACCCGAAGGAGAGGACTAATTCACCCTCTAGAGAAAACATTAAAAACTACATTCATTTTAAACACCAAAGCAAATGTTCCTAATCCCATATCTAATATAAACATTAATCCATAATCATCATAGTACAAGTGGATCCAATACCCACATTAGAATCTATAAACCAAATAGCAAACATCTCATTTCTTCTCATTAAATTCAATTATTACAACTTCTATCTTAAGAGAGTACAATTACATAAATGCATATACAATTACAATGATATATTCCAGAATATGATACAACTACAATAACATAGTCCTGAATATGATACAATGATTGAATAAGTACAACAGTTGATAAAGTATTAGAGAGAGAGGACATCTCCAATCTGGTGCTCCAATAACCTATTCGCCGATCCCCAATGGTGATGGCAATGCCTACCAACCATGTGGACTCATAAGAGACCACCCCACCATGCTCGAAGATAGTCATAAGGCCCAAATGAAAGAACAACAACAAGGGGGTACAAGATGGTCAACACTCACATCAATCACGGAGCAGGCATGTAGAACAATGCATATAGCCAAAGTCATAACATAGTTGTACTCATCCAAATCATAGGTCAGGTACTAGTCATGCTCATGACTGCTAAGGTGCTAGATACTAGAGTGTAATCAGATGGAGTGTCATCATGCGTGCTCGAAGGGATGGCACCACATGGAACCAAGTATTCCTCTCATGCAAATGAGGAGACTCAATCATGCCCGAATCGACACCCCAATAGACGGATTACTTGACATCCTGTAGACAGATAGGCTTTCTCATTGCATCCTTAGCATTTACAAGTGCTCAAGGCCATGCATGAGGGCAAATTATCTTATTACTCTTTTTTACCCCAATGTTTTAATTTTAGTTATCACTTGTTACTATAACTCTACTACTAGTTCTCCTGGCAGCCACTTATGGACCCCAGGCCCATAGAGAGCCACTCCAAATGATCACTGTAATGCCTAGATCTTGTTCATCTTGTTTGACTAAATGAGGAATCCAAAAAGACTAAAAACACTGAGTTATAACTTTAAAATAGTAAAGATGAAAAATATGATCCACAGACCCAAACTCTCATGGACTATGTAATTTGTTGAAAATGGCGTTTTGCCAATTAGATCAGTTGTGTAATAACTCCAGTGACCCCAATTTGGCCACGATTCACAAAGGTATGCATAGATAATAGAAAAAGCACGGCAAGAGGCATTGCAAGTCTTCTCACAACCTATTTTGCATATTGTCTACCACTTTTAACATAACAAAAATAGGAATGTTTAAGATAATAACAAAATGGAGATCTTAATTTTCCCTCCTCTAGAGATTTCCTTTAGATCCTTGAGTTGCGTGACTAATGTTCTTAATCATAAATTATGTAACCAAAGTTTAATGCACAATATAGGTCAATAAAACTAAGGTATTTAAGTGCCATAACATTCTTTCACTCAAGGTCGATGGTATCCACAAGGCTGGTGAATCTAGGCTGTCCATAAGCAACCATGGATATTGATAGAGCCCAAAATAAACTAAAGAATAGCGCCATGATATATACTCCTTTCACTACCATAGTAGACTACCCAATTTTGTAGCGTAGCCCTCTCGTATGGGATTCTTTTAATGTGATGCCTTCCCACTATATAATTTGGCTATGCATCCCCCCTTGTATCTGATACCTTACATGGATTTAATGTTTAGTCTTTCCTCAACAGAAAACACATGCATGTTTTAAATGCAGTCATGGGGTTTTGGTTTCTCTATGCTTAATGAAATAGAAGCAAACTTATTCTAGTTGTTATGAAGGCAAAAATGGGGTTTCGGTTTTCCTGTGCCTAATGAAATAGCAGCAGACATACTTTAGATTTTTGAAGGCAGTAATGTGGTTTCAATTTTTCTCTGTGCTTAAAGAAACAACAACAACCATATTTTAGATTTTTACAAAGGCAGTAATGGGGTTTCAATATTTCTATGCTTAATGAAATCGCAACAAACTTATTCTAGTTTTTGTGCTAGAAAAATAATGACCAGAGTTAAATACCTCTACACCAAATCACACCAGATGGTATTCTTTGTGCTGGGAAAACAAATACTGATGATCGTACTCCCCTTCAGCGCACCTCAATCTTGTGGTTTGATATACTTTCCTGGGATTGGTTTACACTCCCCTCAGCTCACCTCAACTCTTGCAATTTGATCGCTTCCTGATTAAATCCTTCCCTTGCCTTTTTTCCTCCCATTCTCTCTATTTCTCTTTTGTTTTTAAACCCTCTCTTTTTCCTCAGTAAAATGCATTGACTCCCCCTCAAAGAGATATTTTCCTCCCTTATCTTCTCTATAGTCACGCTCTGGAAAGGCATTCAATTTCCCATATAGAAACCGAATATTTTATTTCTATCTTCAATGAATCACCCACTCCTCATTGCCACGACTCCCTTCTCTATCAAATTTTCTTGTCACTTAAATGTTTCACCAACTTCCTTCCACCGCAGCAAGGAGGACCAAGAGGGAGGCTCGCTACAATGAATAATCTTCTAGGTGTTCCTTGATCTCTATTTATGGTTCTATTCCTCAAGTTGTATTTTCTTTTAGCCTACGCCACAACAACCATTGTAAGAGTCCTTTTCTCTTCTTCAGTTGGTTTCCTTAACTAAAACTGTGGCATTGCATTAGGTATATAAGCGGTTTCTTCATTATCATCTTCTTGATTGGAAAAAAATTCCTACTGACCCATGTTGACATTGTATCTCTGATTATTCACATCATATTCAAACCCATCTTCTTCAGAGGATGAGTATTCTTCATCAATTTGATGGGGTCTCATCCCTAACATGTTTATGGTATGATCATCCCTCTCTTGATCATAAGATATTCCATTTTATTGTAAGGACTATGCTACTACATAATATTCAGGTGAATGTGGTAAGTTGCATGCTAAACACCATGGAATATTTTCTACCACGTGTGTCCCATGTTTTTTTCAAGGGATCATGGGTGTCCTTACTATAATTATGTTTTTGATTGTTATTCATAAGGCTCCCATCCTTCCAATTAGTATTGTAGGCCATATCATGTAACCTAGGCCTCTCATTCCTATAATAGTTTGTCTGCCTAGTTTCATGGTCATTAGAATTTTGTGGGATTCTGATATTATCCCTTTTGTTAAGTTTCCTAGCAGCTCTTCTATTATTTTCAATGTTCACAATAGCCTTCTAAGCTTCTTCAAGGGTAATGGGAGCTCTATTTCAGAGTTGATACCCAGTTTTAAGATCAAAGGCTTTTAGGTACAAGGCCAGGGCCATACCATCTACGGGTTTTGATTTAGGTGAATTTTTATGGTATAGTTTTGAGAACCTCTAGTTGAAATCTACCACTAATTCATTGTAGTGCTTTTGGATGCCTATTAATTCATGCACGAAAAAATTTGGGTCACACTGATTTCCACATTGTTCTTCAAACTGATCTTTAAAATCTACCAAAGAACTGATCGAGGCATCGGGGAAATTCTTATACCAATCCCTAGCATCTTCAATCAGGGATAACATAAATAACTTCATGATGACATCTTCATACTATACATCAAAGTTATCCATAATTGTCTCAAAATTTCTTATATGTTCTTATGCTGAAATAGCATGATTCCCAAAAAAATTTACGAGTGCATTCCTCAAATCATTACTAATTAGATCTAGATAGATCTGATATCTAGATAAATCTAGTTTCATGTATCTATTTATGTTCAAAGGTCCTTGTAGGTAAGAATTTTGATTATGTTGGTAGTGTTGATACTGAGGGCCTTGCTGGTATTGGTGGTGAGGTACATGTTGTTGTATATTATAGTGAGGGTATACACTACCTTGCACATTTTGTTGAGGCATATAATGTTGGTGAGGTGGGACATATTGCTGACTAGGAGGTGGGTAGGTGTTAGCCATGGTTTGGGAAGTTGTAGGAACATTTTGTGATTTTGGGATTTGTGGTGGAATATTCTGCTATACATAATTTGTGTTGTTTGGATTTCCTACTGCATTGTGAGGTGTTTTTGAAACCTTTGGACCACTTATATTCTGGTACATTACCCCTGTAAATTACTTGTATTGGCAGGCATGCCTTGCTTGTGGGGTGGTATATATTTTGAGCTACTTGTTGTACAACAAGATATTATCTGTTGTAACTCTTGTTTTGTTTGTTCTTCTTCTTCCTTTAGTTTGGCTAACTTGAGGTCTTCCTGTATTTTTTGTAGATTTTGTTGTACCTCCTTAGTAATTTGTGTGTCTTCTAGTGTACTAACATGAGTCTATGTGAATGCCATCTGATCCATGGACCCATATTGAATTTCTTCACTTTGTTGAAGTGTCATTCTTTAATCATACTCTCTTTGGATTTGATGTTCCTCACATAGAGGATCAAAACTGTTGTGTGTTGTGAGAGGTTGTTCTGATGTATTGTCTTGAGCACTATGGTTATTGTTTTGTGTGCCCTCTAGCTAATTTGATGTTCCTCCATTCTTCTTAGCATTGGCCTTTGAAGGTGGGGGAGATTGCTTATTTTTCCACTTCTTACCATCTTTCTTTCAACTTCTCTTTTGCAAGGACCTTCTATCCTCCATGTTATGAGAGACTATAATACTTTGGTGCCTTAAAATCCAATCTTTCTAATTTGATACTCAATTTATCATTCATACGAAATGTGTCTGGGATATTTGTTTAGAATTGCCACTTCTCTTAGAGAGGAATGATTTTATCTTCTAGGTTTTTCTCCACCAGCAGAGCTATGATTCTTTATTTCTTGACTCTCTTATGATGGTCTTCTACCAGGTTTTCTTAGGTTTATCCCTAGTAGAGTTGCCAAATCTGTTGGTTCCCAAAATTGTAGATTGTAAACCCTTAGAGTATGCCAGGTTCTATGGTCAGGTTTGGCAATGTTTTGGCCAATGGACGTAGTTAACCAATGTACTTTAGAACTCCCTGATCTTCAAGCTCTTCTAGACCTAGGCAGATGTACCTTGATAATGAAATAGATTTAAGGGTTGTATGTACTTTGACTATAGAAATCTATTTATTAATGGCATGTGAGTGTGAAATAGATATAAAACTAATAGCTAATCCTACTGGTAATGTTTGAAATTTAAATACATGAATAAGTGGAGTATTTTTTTGAAGTGAGTGAGATCAATGCCTATTCCTATTGGGTAAACAGAGTCAAGATGTGTATAATATGTGGATCCTCTCTCTTAGCTTAACTCTAACTGCTCAACAATTTTGGATGTCTATACTTTGTACAAACATGCAAGTTTGTCAGTTATTGGGCTCTTCTTACAAATCCCAGTGATATCTTCCTAAGTTATTGTGATTTTTGAAAGGACTTTTAATTCTTGTTTGAAGGAAACTAGTTAAGATGATTGATTTAAAATGATTTTAATTCTATGTAGAAACTAATTAAAATGAATCTCTTAAGAGGATGTTAATTCACTTCTCACAAAAACCAATCAAGAAAATCACACAGAGGCAGCAAGTGTCTTGAAAAATTAAATATATTTTGGATACACTTAATTTGAATAATAGAGAAAGATCACTTTGGAGACAGTAGGGTAACATATACGAATTAATATCAACAGAACAATTGAACACCAAAAATTGGGCCACCAATTTAAACTTTCTTCTCCATTAGATTGCTTCAAAATTCATATCAAAAGTTTTGTCTGCATTCTATTCTATGAGTATGGCTAGATGCTAATGATTATGATGATATCTTTTAAAACTTGGCCTTGGTTTCCTTATATAGGGGAAGCAACAAGCTTCAGGTCGTTATGTCTGAAGTAGTGACTTTTCATTTACATTTTGACGAACATGACTAAAACCTTAACAACTGTAATTAACAAAGACAAAAATGAAATCCACAACAATCATAATACCACAATCCATTAGTCTCCATAAGGAACTCGTGACCACTTAAGATCTGGTCAAAGTCCCTTCTCCATGATGGAGTATCCGATTGTAAATGATTTCAATAAAGCTTTTGACTCTAATGTTGCTCGAGAAATGAATATGTTGATCCTAGATTGATGATCGATATATTCCTGGCTAGCACAAGTATCTATAGTAGTGATTATATCTTTCATAATGAACTCCAAAGTGAAAATTTGCTCTAACTACACATGCATATTTTTCAGCACCACTGATTCATCATTAACTTTGTCAAGGGCCATTTCTTTATTGAAGGGATAAATTTCCTTGTCCTCCCGATGTATATTTTTCTCTTCGATGAACTTTACTGCTTACATGACATCGAAGGGACTCATGAATCACTCATCCCAATAATCTATAATCTCTTTGATTCTTCAAGTGTGTAAGTTAGGATTTGTCCCTTTGACCTTTTATTGTCACTTCGATACCTTGATGAGTCATGTCCAAGAGATGTTTTTTTGGTTTCTTGAGTGCTAAGGTGTATTTTCTATGAAAGTTGTGTCATAGTTATTAAAATATTTATGTCCCTTGGCAATCTAGTTCTCGGCTTATCAAAGAGACCCCAAAACGTTATCCTCTAATATGCCACAGTGTCTTTGATAAGACTTCAGTCAGATTATCAAAGGGACACTAAAATGAGTTCCTTCAATATGATATTCTCTCCTCATTATTGTCCATACTGCTTCTTTGAAGGGACCTTAAAATGAATTTCGTCGATATGGTGTAGTCTCTTTGACGTGACCTTTTTCATTTGCAAGTAGGGTGACGAATGTGAATTTGTTAGGGTGATGAGTTATAGGGCGGATAAATGGAGTATTACGCATGAGAAAAAAATTAAAATGACATGTTAGGTGATAGGATTTTGGTGAAGAAATGTATTTTTTTTGGAAAATTTTAGGCTAATTTTTAGTTCTAACAGGTCGTACAAGGGTTTTACAACCTTGATATCAAAAAAATCTCAGATTAGCTTCATTTTAGAATGTTGACAGTTGACCTTAGGCTTTTTGGGCCTTTTGAGCATAATTGCAAGGTTTGTTTTTACCCAAAATGCTTTAAAATTGTGGCTACCTATTAGATTTGAAAAGAAAAACCTGTTTCAAACTATTATAGATTTGGCCTCTAATATCAAAATTTGATAAAACAAAAATTAAATCTAACTTTCTTTGCTACTTGAAATTCAATCGTGATATCAATTTTGAATCATGATGCACTGCATGAAATATATTGACAAAAACTCTCTTTATAGAACAAAGGGAATTGTAGATTTGGAAGCCCTGATACCATATAAGAGTTGATGAGAAAGCCTTATAGGAGCCAATAATCACTTGCAATCAAAATAACATTCCACTAGAGAGAAGCAATAGAAATATTATAAAGCCAAGAAATTGTATTAGATGTATACACAATGGTACAATGTAGAATGATGAAACTTTGTTATAAAGACAAGGTTAAAACCCTAAGTCATACAAGTGAAGTTTAAGTAAGTTTAAGTATGCAAGTGTGAATAGGACCTAATATGAACTAGTGAGGTAAAACCCCTTTTTCACACTAACATGAATAAATTAGAGTTGAATATATATAGGAATGTGTGTAATTGAAAAATGATGAAAGATTGGGGAATGAACCCAATTGTACACAAGTTTACACCATTTATCATAATAGCCCTAAAACTAAATGAGAATCAATATCAATATACAAATTTTATCATTGCAATTACATATCTTTAATTTTCTTTTCTTTCTAAAAATAATTAGATCAACATTTATATGTTAATATAAAATTATATAAAAGTAAAATAAAATAAATGCTATAACCAAAGTACTAAGAATAATTAAATATATAAATAGCAATGGCACATGAAAGGATCACTAAAATCTATAGAATACTCCATGTGCAATAAATTTTATTTAGAAAGGAAGGCTTAGGCTTAAATGGTCAATTAACTACCTAGGTAAGGAAAATATTTAATAGTTGTAGTTTGAAATTTTAATTAATATATTATTTTTAAAAAAAAAAATAAAATAAATGCTATAACCAAAATACTAACCATAAATAAATATATAAAGAGCAATGGCAATGAAAGGGTCACTAAAATCTATAGAATACTCCATGTGCAAAAAAAAATTTCTTTTAGAAAGGAAGGCTTAGCCTTAAATGGTCAATTAGCTACCTAGCTAAGGAAAATATTTATTAGTGGTATTTGAAATTTTAATTAATATATTAGTTTTTAACAATAAAATATTTAAATAAATGCTATAACCAAAATACTAAGAATAATTAAATATATAAATAACAATGGCACATGAAAGGGTCACTAAAATCTATAGAATACTCCAATAACATTAATTTTTACCTATACGAATAACATGTCATTATTGGACACATCCCAAATATATACTATGATCATGAAAATTGTACCTCTATATATGTGCAACCTCTTATAGACATCTCTACTATTATGAAAAATTGTAACCCTAATATATCTTTATAGAGGACAATGTATATTGATTGCTATGAAGAGATGAAGAGACGAAGCTGAACATACCTTGCGTAGATCTCATAGTGATTGGAATTAAATGCTTTTTTTTTTATTAGTTTGAAAGGTACTAAATTTTCAAACTTAAAAAAAAGTTTATTAAGTATGGTTTCAATTAGGTGATTGGATTTCCTATATCTAATATTTCACTGTATTTAGTTTTAGATCTTTCAGAACTATTTGATTTATATAATTCCATCAATTTTCTTGGATCTAAAGTTATTTAGTTTTAAATCTTTCTTAGAACTATCTGATTTGTATAATTCCATCAATTTTTTTGGATCTAAACTTATTGACATCTTGCTAGCTTGGCTCAATCTTTTGCTTGTTATGTCAAATGTTTTTTTTTTAATCCAAGGGGTATCCCCAAGACCCAGCCCAGTGCCCGACAGAGGCAGGCAAGACTTATCCCCTTGGGATGCACCCACTCACCTACAAAACCAGTGCATCTTAGAAGTAGGCCCTCAGAGTGAACCCATTGTTATGTCAAATGTTAAGCTCCATTTTTATTCATTATTATTTTTTCTTTGTGTTTTATCCTTTCCTTTTCATTGTCTACACATATTCATAAATTAGGGTTTTCCTATTTTTGCATAGTAATATTAAATCCTCCCACCGGGGCATTGCGTTATCTCAAATGTTAATGTCAACATGTTTTACATTTAAAGATTAACCCATCTAATTTGCATAATTCCATCAATTTGCTTGGATCTAAACTTATTGATTTTACCCTTTTGGCTTCACTCAATCTTTTGCTTGTTATGTCAAATGTTAAACTCCATTTTTATTCATTATTATTTTTTATTTATATTTTATCATTTAAATATTGACCCATTTGATTTGCATAATTCCATCAATTTCCTTGAATCTAAACTGATTCAATCTTTTGCTTGCTTTTTATTATGGTAAGTTGCAAAGAGGGTGCAAACCCCTATCACAAAAAGCCACAAAAATAAGCCAATAAGCCACCAACAGTCAAACATCTTTTACTTGTCATGTCAAATGTTAAACTCCACTTTTATTCATTATTATTTTTTCTTTGCATTTTATCCTTCCCTTTTTCATTGTCTAGACATATTCATAGATTATGGTTTTCCTATTTTCACATGCTAATATTAAATCCTGGGGGCATTGTGTTATCTCATATATATTATTTATTTATCATGGTCTTAATTTTCTTTACTGGATAATCTATTTTAGATATTGATGACGGATTAGGCTAGATTTCAGATGTTAATGTTGCCATGTTTTACAAATAAAATTTAAAGATTGACCCATTTCATAAATTGATGCTTATATATTTTAGTGTTTGCCTAATTTCATATATTGAAGATAATATTTATATTATGTATGAAAAAAACTCTTATAAGTAATACCATAATATGGGTTTTTAGGATATTGAACAATATCAAAATGTGTTGATAGATTATTCTATAATTTTATTCAAATAAATGTATTGCAATAGATGGTAATCACTAAGTAATACCATAATCTATTTTTTTAGGATATTGAACACTATCAAAATATATTGATAGATTATTTTACAATTTTATTCAAATATATGTATTGCAATAGATGGTAATCACTAAATAGTAATACCAGTTATTCAGAGTTGAGTAATTGCCAAACGGAATTTCTATAGTACCTCATAATAGATGAGATGATCTAATTTTCCTTAACATTTCATTTTTGAACATTTTTAGCCCCTTTGAAACATTACTCCAAGGTTGAGACTCTTCTATTTATTTGTATTTTTTTGGAAACACCAAAGTTCAAAGCCCTGTAAACTTCCCATCAAAAAAAATTCTAAACTGGTGGTGCTTCTTATAACCTGTAAACTTCCCATCAAAAAAATTTCTAAACACTTCTTATAACCTGTACAATATTATAATAAAATAATAATAATTCAGTTTTTGTCCAATAACCTGTACAATATTTTTAAAAAACAATAACAATTCAGTTTTTGTCCACGCTATCCACCTGCTTTAGCATTCTGATTTCGTTTTCTTTACTTTATAATAAAACAATGATAATAGTGATGAATATGCAAGATATAATCTCAATATCATATTTACAAATTGTATATACCCAACTTATTGACAGTCACTAAGCTATGGATTCTAATGTTAAATTCATATCTGTGCCCTCAATTGCAGAATACTACCAGAAAATGGATCCCACAAAAATGCCCTCCATTTGGTTTGACCCAAGAAGTTCAGCCTACCGTGGGGTTACTAAGTGTGTTCATACGTATATTTTGTTTCCCATATAATATATTCCAAATAAAAGGCTAGTTTTAAGTAACATTATGTGGGACTCAAGGCAGGCATAAATGGACAGGGAAATATCAAGCCCAATTTTGGGACAAAAGCAAAGAGACTAAGAACCCCAAGGGTAAACTAGGTCAGTTTTTATGAATTTATACTGTAATTAGTTATAAATTGAACACCTTTCTTTTTACAGGCCAAAATGGGCTCTAGTACCTATCAAAATCTAGTGTGGTTAGAAGGTTATTTTTATAGTTTCAATGGTTTGAAACAATATCTCTGAAATTTCTTTGATGGTCTTCTTTTAAAGATGTGTAATAATTTCATAACCAAGTGTTATGTACAAAACAAGGTCTCAAATATATTAGTTTTTATTGTCTTTATTTGAGGCTAGAAGCAAGTTCCTTTTTTAATGTATCTATTGAACAAATATGTTTATTTCATTTGGATACTAATTAGAGTAATTTAACTGTCGTCTTGTGATATCCGAATTCTGGATTATGACTGGATTCTCCAGTATATATCGGTAAGGAGATACATCTATTGGCTTATTATACATCTATTAAGTGATTCGAATTCATAGTCTCTTTGAAGTTCTAGATTTATAATCGAACTGTTTATTGATGTACTGTAGGCATCTATGATGAGGAAGAGAAAGCAGCCAGAGCTTACGATCTGGCATCTCTTAAGTATTGGGGTCCATCAGCTGAAACAAACTTTCCCGTATAATTTTATATATAGTTTCATAGCTATTCTAGAATGTATTGTGTTTCTACCTCAAGAAATGTTTGTTTTACAAATAGCTTTGGCGATCATTCTATTTTCTGAGATTCCACTTCCTCTCTCATAAAATGTTTTAGCATGCTATTGTATAACATTTGGTTTTTCTATATCAAATGCAGGTTAAAAACTATGAGAGAGAGTTAAAAGACATGAAAACATGTCAAGGGAAGAATATGTTCAATTTATAAGGAGGTATTTGGGTTTCCTACCATATATGCATCCATAGAGGTTAATTTTGAAAAAAAAATTATAATAGATCACAGACAGGTACTTGTGGACCTATGCCAGAGTTTAGTTCTTAATTAAGATTTTATTGAATTTAATTTTGAAGGAGTAGTTCCAGATTTTTTAGGGGCAAATCAGTCTACCGAGGAGAGACAAGGTTTGAATTTAATTTACTTAGATGAACTTATAGACTTATCTTAAAGATTAGTATGCTTCACTGCGATAAGTCGATGTATAGAAATGCCAGCATTGACACAATGTAACTCTACAATCCCGATGATATAAGTTGGCAGGAAAAAAGATGATGGAAGGTGGCAGGCAAGTATTTGTAGAGTTTCACGGAACAAAGCACCTATAGCACCTAGTCATGGTCTAGTAATGGGAGATTCCTCTACTCCATTCATTGATACTCTAGAAGGATTAGTTGTTTCAAAGACACCAGCCTCTGAAAACATGCTGTGTATTGGTACATGCACAAGAAGCATAGTGAGAATGTAATACCTGACAGCAACTGGATGGCATCCTCTCTTCGGGATCCAGAAAGTAAGTGTAATGCACAACCAGCATGTCAAGCTCCTCTGATATTCAATATCTGGAGTGATATAAGGATGTGAAGATATTGGTAATATTGAAATAGGATTTTAGCACTTTCTCTCCATGCTACTTGTTTAACACAATAATCTTTGTGCCTTTCAGACTATGGATAGTCCTCAGACAGTGTAATAGGAACTTATATTATCATGTCTTTTACATTTTCAAGACTAAGGCCTTGTCCTTGGGAATATATCCAGTCTTGGAGGAGCTTGTTGAAATATTAAGTTCTCCCACTATAATGCATTAATATGTCAATTTTTAAAGCTGAGTCTAAATATAGGTTATTGCATGTAACTATTTTGTAACCACTCTGCAGGTGTAAATGTATTCCATATGCATGCTTATTTTTAGACTAGAAGATTTTTATTTATTGTTGTTCTATTTTGGGGGCTGCAATGTCTTTGAAAAGGATTGCCCTGTGCTTTTGTAATAAGCTAGAAAAATTGAGAGAAAATTGTGTGTTGCTTGCTCAATTTGAGTAGAGATGTAAGGTGGAGAATAATATATAGAGTTTTTTTGTATTTATGCTATTGTGTATGGAATATTTTTCTTCATGGCTATAAGTTATTATTTGTAAATGAGTATTTATTGTAAGTGTTGTTTCCATTGTCATGATTTTCATGTTTAATGAATTATAAGTTGAGTTTCAAATCCAACAAGTGGTATCAGAGCAGAAAGATCATGGGCTAGTGAAGGAATTGCAGGTTGTGATCTCAGAGCATAAAGATAGCCATTAGACATTTACAAAGTTTGAAGAAATTGCAGTAAACAAAAAGAGAAGTTTGAAGAAAATGAAAGAAAGGAGTTTCAGGAGGTAATTAAATCATTTATTAGGAATGGGAAAAGTTGGTAGAAGAGATAAGAAATAAAATGAAGGTTTATGAGGTGAAAATGAATGTTTGAAAGAAGAATTGGAAAAAGTTAATAAATAATTGATGAATGTTAAAAAGATTAATATAGAATATATGGAAAGGATAAAGGAGTTAGAAAATGAAAAGTAAGAAAATTTATCTAAAAATGATATTCTAGAAAAAAAATTGGTGAAAGTTAAAAGGGAAAATGAAGAGTTAGAAGAAAATTTGAAACTGTTTGATGAGGTTAAAAAGATGAATGAAAAGTTAGAAGAAAGATTGAAGTTATTTGATGAAATGAAAGAAAAGATAGAGATATTAGAAGAAGAAAATAGTTTACAGGAAGAAAAAATATCAAAATTGAATGAAGAGAATGATCAATTAGTAGCTTGCAATTAAAATCTAAGATTAAAACCATTGGTTTGTGATGTTTCATGTAGTACAAGTGACTTGTATGAAAGAGTCAAAGATTCATTAGATAAAGAATGCAAAGTTGAAGACAGTAAAGAGATGGGATCAGCAAAATTTGCTATTTGTGATGATATTGATGAAGAATGTAAGGATGAAAATGATGATGAATTTGCTAACATAGCTAGTTGTTTTGATGATAATGTTGGTTTGAAAATCTTGAAGAAAATTAGTTATAAAGGTGAAGGTTTGGGTAAGCATGGGCAAAGAATCAAAGAGCCCATTGAGTCAATTGTGAGGACTAAGTATGAAGGTCTTGGGTATAGAGGTAAGAAAAAAAAAAGATAAATGTTTTTGCAAGTACTGAGAAGTTATTTCAAGAAAATGTGATTTTACATTGTTCCTATTGTGATAGAGAAGTACATAGAAAAGAAAATTGTTGGGATTTACATCCTTGTAAAATTTGTGGTTTGAAAAATCATTGTGAAAAGACATGTTGGAATAGAGAGTTGAAAAATGACTCTATGATAGGTTCTGTGAAAATGAATTGTGGTTGGATAAATACATTTGATTGGCAAAAGGTCATAGGTATGTTCAAAAGGTTTTATAGACATAAGTATTCTCATATTGAGAAAATAGAAAAATAATTGAACAACAGAAACAAAACAGCCAAATACAGTGAACAACAAAGTGCATAGGATAGTAAAGAAATTGAAAAAATTGAATTGTTTTAGCATAGTAGAGAAGCACGAGGAAGACAAGGAAGAATTTTTTCTAGAGATTTTGAATTGTAGATTTGAAGAGAGTTTTTTTCCAGAAATTTTGAATTGTAGATTTGAAGATCAGGTTGATGACAAAGGTGAAAAGGAAGTGGTCAAAATTAAGGGGGAGTGTTGAAATATTAATTTCTTCCAACATAATACATTAATATGTTAGTTTTTAAAACTGGGTCTAAATATAGGTTATTGCATGTAACTGTTTTGTAACCGCTATGTAGGTGTAAATGCATTCCATATGCATGCTTATTTTTAGACTAGAAGATTTTTATTTATTGTTGTTCTATTTTGGGGGCTACAATGTATTTAAAAAGGATTGCCCTGTGCTTTTGTAATAAGCTAGAAAAATTGAGAGAAAATTGTGTATTGCTTGCTCAATTTGAGTAGAGATGTAAGGTGGAGAATAATATATAGAGTTTTTTTGTATTTATGCTATTGTGTATGGAGTATTTTTCTTCATGGCTATAAGTTATTATTTGTAAATGAGTATTTATTGTAAGTGTTGTTTTCATTGTCATTATTTTATTGTTTAATGAATTATAAGTTGAGTTTTAAATCCAACAAGTGGTATCAGAGTAGAAAGATCGTGGGCCAGTGAAGAAATTGCAAGTTGTGATCTTAGAGCATAACGATAACCATTAGACATTTACAAAGATTGAAGAAATTGCAGTAAACAAAAAGAGAAGTTTGAAGACAATGAAAGAAAGGAGTTTCAGGAGGTAAAGAATTGATGAATGTTAAAAAGATTAATATAAAATATATGGAAAGGATAAAGGAGTTAGAAAAGGAAAAGTAAGAAAATTTATGTGAAAATGATATTCTAGGAAAAAAATTGGTGAAAGTTAAAAGGGAAAATGAAGAGTTAGAAGAAAACTTGAAACTGTTTGATGAGGTTAAAAAGATGAATGAAAAGTTAGAAGAAAAATTGAAGTTATTTGATGAAATGAAAGAAAAGATAGAGATATTAGAAGAAGAAAATAGTTTACAGAAAGAAGAAATATCAAAATTGAATGAAGAGAATGATCAATTAGTAGCTTGCAATGAAAATCTAAGGTTAAAACCATTGGTTTGTGATGTTTCATGTAATATAAGTGACTTGTGTGAAAGAGTCGAAGATTCATTAGATAAAGAATGAAAGGTTGAAGATAGTAAAGAGATTGGATCAGCAAAATTTGCTATTTGTGATGATATTGATGAAGAATGTAAGGATGAAAATGATGATGAATTTGCTAACATAGCTAGTTGTTTTGATGATAATGTTGGTTTGAAAATCTTGAAGAAAATTAGTTATAAAGGTGAAGGTTTGGGTAAGCATGGGCAAAGAATCAAAGAGCCCATTGAGTTAGTTGTGAGGACTAAGTATGAAGGTCTTGGGTATAGAGGTAAAAAAGAAAGAAAGAAAAATGTTTTCGCAAGTACTGAGAAGTTATTTCAAGAAAATGTGATTTTACATTGTTCCTATTGTGATAGAGAAGTACATGAAAAAGAAAATTGTTGGGATTTACATCCTTGTAAAATTTGTGGTTTGAAAAATTATTGTGAAAAGACATGTTGGAATAGAGAGTTGAAAAATGAATCTATGATAGGTTGTTTGAAAATAAATTGTGGTTGGATAAATGCATTTGATTGGCAAAAGGTCATAGGTATGTTCAAAAGGTTTTATAGACATAAGTATTCTCATATTGAGAAAAAAGAAAAATAATTGAACAATAGAAACAAAACAGCCAAATATAGTGAACAATGAAGTGCATAGGATAGTAAAGAAATTGAAAAAATTAAATTGTTTTAGCATAGTAGAGAAGCACGAGGAAGACAAGGAAGAGTTTTTAATTGTAGATTTTGAATTGTTTTAGCATAGTTAAATTTTGCATGTAACTATTTTGTAACCGCTATGTAGGTGTAAATGCATTCCATATGCATGCTTATTTTTAGACTAGAAGATTTTTATTTATTGTTGTTCTATTTTAGGGGCTGCAATGTCTTTAAAAAGGACTGCCATGTGCTTTTGTGTATGGAATATTTTTCTTTATGGCTGTAAATTATTATTTGTAAATAAGTATTTATTGTAAGTGTTGTTTATTATAAGTTGGGTTTCAAATCCAACAGAGCTCTCTCCGCTTTATACAATATGTTGAACATTCAACTAATGCAAAGTTTTTTCAACCAGTAAAATATTTTTGTGACATCTATTCTGACTGCCTTATTCTAAGCAACCAAGAAACATGATTGAGAACGAACTTGATGACATGCAAGCCATGCTTGCAATAAGCCATCAGAGGAAACAAGTTTGAGAATAGAATTGATAACACCCAAGCTTTTTCTTGAACAATATGGCATCTCTATATGTAACCTGTGCAGATCATTTTTTAATTTAAATTAAAAAATTAACTTTTGAAGTAAAACAAAGCTTGAACAATATGGCATCTCTATATGTATTCTGTTATGTAAGCTTTTTCTTCAGGAGAACGCATCAGTGTGTCCCTTAGCTTCCGTCCCATCCAATCCAAACTGTAAACAGTTTAATGTTTTTATTAAACGCAGCTGTCCTAAAATATTTATTACCGATCCAATGGTGCAGAAATTAGGGCTTTGTAGTTATTTTATTTTAGAAACACTATTAACTGTATTAGAAATCTTCTGTCCTTTTTTTGGGCCTTCACATCAAGGCGTGGCATTTTGCATACCAAGAAATATTGGACACCCTTTATTTTGCAGGCAGCTACGTAGACTCGGAGAGGTTTTTCCTATTTAGCACAGGAGTCTATTATTTTCTCTTTGCAACTATTCCCATATCCTGACAGGTTTGTTCACCATTGGACATTGAAACAAATAAAATAGAAAGAAAAACACGGGGAAATGGTGAAGGAGGTGGAGATTGATGTTTAAGGAGAGCCGCCAAAGAGTGAGTGCCAAACAAAAAGCTGCAGACAACAGCCTTACAAGTATAGTCAAACTTGTCAAGTTACTTCCAATTACTACTGTGCTTGTTTTCTATGTTATTTCTGCTCTCTTCACCAATGGAGGCCATGGTTGCAGACTTGCAGCAAATTCAACTGAATTCTAAAAGGGAGCCTGTTGTCATTTTGTGCCTTCAGCTGCTACTTTTGTTCATTCATAGACAGTTTTAGGGCGATGGGAAATTGAATGGGATAACCTTGCTTAAAATAACTAACAGTCTAATACATATGTGTACAACTCATATTTTGTTTTGGTATTATGTATGTGAATTTGAACAATGAATATAAATTTTATGTTTATAATGACATGTTGTGTTCGATATCCTTTGCCTGGTTGGAAATGTAAACGCAACCACTGCATTTAATGAACTTATCATGTTTTTCTTCGACTTCTTCTTTCTTTCATCTGCTTCCGTCCTGTTCTCATAAAATTCTGCAGGGAATGCTGTCACGGGTATGGCATTCTCCAGCGTATGGAGAAAGGCAGACTTTTGTCCATATTTTAATTTGGGGTCAAGTCTAGCTTAGACCAGTTTTTTGTTTGCTGTTTTACTTGTGTGCTGGGTGTAGAAAGATGAGAATGTTTTTGCTCTCTTTTTGTAAAAGAGAAGCATGCAATATTTCCTATGCTAAGAGTAGCAGCTCTGTAATGCTCATTTTGTAATGTAAGAGCAGCAGCTCTCTTTTATTGAAAAGATTTTTTTTTTTTTTTTTTTCTCTGTGCAAACTGCTTGCAGCTCTGATTTATGTAATCTCTGTTTTTTTTTGGTTTCTGAACTAAAAGATTTCTCTAAAATGTTAAGAGCAGTAGCTCTTTGTTTTTTATTTTTCTATGTTTTTTCCTTTATCTAGTATTAGAGTCAAATTATCAGGCTAAAGGTTTTTAAGCAAAGTTTTTCAAGGAGTCAAGGTATTCAAAATCAACAATGGCAGCCTTTAACAAATCTTCAAATCCCTTAGTTCAATGGAAAAACTATGATTATTGGGCAATCATAATGGAGGCTTTATGGGATTTTGTAGAGAATGGTTTTCCAGAATCAGCTGATGCAGCAACACACAATGCTCTATCTCAAGAAGAGAAATATTTACTCCCACATAATAGAAAAAAGGACTAAAAAATTCTCTTCTACATCTTCCAAGCAATGCATGAGAGTATTTCTCCAAGGTTTGCAGCAGCAACAGTTAAAACAAGTATGGGATATCCTCCAAACAGCATACCAAGGAATGACAAAGTTGAAAATAGCTAATTTATAAATGTTAAGAAGGAATTTTGAAACAATATACATAAAGGATTCTGAATCAGTAGATTCATTTTTCACCCAAATTATTGGATTGGTTAATCAAATCAGATCTCATGGTGAGACTCTTGAAGATAAGAGAATAGTTGAAAAGATTTTAAGAAATTTACCTACAAAGGTTATAGAAGAGATAAAGAATCTCTCACAATTTTTCAGAAGATCCAATTTCAGAGGTAGAGAAAGAAATTCATATGGAGGTGGAAGAACCAGCCCATCAAACTCAAGTGGAAGAAGTAGCAGCAAAAATCCAAGTCAAAATACAATCCAAAATCAATCTCAAGGCCAAAGGTATGACAAATCTCAAGTTCAATATTATTATTGCAAAAAAAGATGGCTATTATTCAAATAAATGTAAAACAAATAATTTGATTTTAGCAGACAAAATGAAAACTTTATAAGAAAAAACCAATACCAGAGTAGTATGTTTTTAGCATGTAATGTTGCACAAAAAAATCAAAAGGATATACGGTTTCTAGACTCAGGTTGCAGCAACCACATGACATGGAACCTAGAAATATTTTCAAGTTTGGATGAAAATGTAAAATCAGATGTCACATTGGGCAATGACAACAAAGTGCTAGTTATGGGAAAATGAAACATCAATATTCTAACCAAGTAGGGGGAGAAAAAAGTTTATTTCAGATGTCTATTTTGTTCTAGGTTTAAAACACAATTTAATGAGCATTGGACAACTTGTTCAAAAAGGGTATAGTGTATTTTTCAAAAATAGAGAATGCATAGTTATAGGTAAATTTTCAAGCAATCAATTCATTGCAAAAGACCAAACGACCAATGATAGAATGTTTCCCCTAAGGTTGAAACTGGTTTGAGGTTGGAATTTTCTCAAGAAAATGCCACAATGAACCCACAAGTGGATCAAGAAAAAGTTGTAGCAGTCACTCAAATAGTCTTTCAGGCAAAAATAAAAGATGAGAATTGGCTTTGGCATCTACAATTTTGGAGGTCTAAACCTACTACATAGGAAAAACATGGTAAAGGGTTTACCACTAATAGAAAAACCCAAAAGTGTGTGTCAAGGTTGCATCTTGGGAAAGCAACATAGAGAACCATGTTAATTTTTTATGTCTATTTTGTTCTAGGTTTAAAACACAATTTAATGAGCATTGGGCAACTTGTTCAAAAGGGTTGTAGAGTATTTTTAAAAAATACAGAATGCATAGTTTTAGACAAATTTTCAAGCAATCAACTCATTGCAAAAGTCCAAATGACCAACAATAGAATGTTTCCCCTAAGGTTGAAACTAGATTTGAGGGTGGAATTTGCTCAAGCACACCCCGTAATAACCCACAAGTGGATCAAGAAAAAGCTGCAGAAGTCACTCAAGCAATCTTATGGGTAGAAATAAAAGATGAGATATGTCTTTTGCATCTACCATTTGGACACCTCAATTTTGTAGTTCTAAACCTACTACATAGGAAAAACATTTTAAAGGGTTTGTCACTAATTGAAAAACCTGAAAGAGTACGTGAAGGATGCATCTTGGGAAATCAACATAGAGCATTATTTCCAACAATTTGGATGAGAAGAGTGTTGAAAGATTTAAGGCATAAAATAGAAGAGGCAACTAAGATTTATTGTGACAACAATTCAGTGATAGAATTGTGTAAAAATCGAGTTTTTCACAAGAGAAATAAGCATATTGACACAAGATATCATTTCATTAGAAAGTTGATCAACAATGAAGAGATTTTTTATACTTTCATAGGTATGAAGATCATCGGTGTACAAATATTTTTACAAAGATATTAGGGAAAGAAGTTTTGTGTTTTAGAAAAGTTTTTTGGATATCATAAATGACAGTAGTTGTGATTAAGGGGGAGTGTTGGAAATGTAATCTCAACCATCCCATTTAATAAACTTAACTCATATTTTTTTTTTGGCTTCTTCTCTCTTTCCTTTGCTTGTGTCCTGTTCTTACAAATTTCTGCAAGGAATGTTGTCATGGGTATGGCCTTCTTCTCCAACGTATGGATAAAGATAGACTTTTGTCCATATTTGAATTTTCTGTCAAGTCTGGCTTAGACCAATTTTTTGTTTGTTGTTTTACTTGTGTGCTGGGCGTGGAAAGATGAGAATGTTTTTTCTCTATTTTTATAAAAGAGAAGCATGTACTATTTCCTATGCTTAGAGCAGTAGTTCTGTAATGCTTTGTTTTTCTTATGTTTTTGTAATGTAAGAGCAGTAGCTCTCTTTTATTGAAAAGATAACTTTTTTTTTTCTCTGTGAGAATTTCCTGCAGCTCTAATATATATAATCTTTTTTTTTGTTTTTAGTGTAAAAGATTTTTGTAAAATCTAAAGGTAGTAGCTCTATGTTTTTTTATTTTCCTCTGCCTTTTCCTTCATACCTTAATTCTTTCTAGTTCTAGTTGAAGTTGAAGATGGAATTTCAAGACAAAACTTATCAAATCATTCATTCAATTTGTAGTGATCCTAGTTCTCTCTTTAAACCAGATGATTTAATTTAATAAGTTTATAAAATTACACGTTTTGTTTGTAACAAGGCTGCACTGCAGTGAAATTCATGCCATATGCTGGCAGAATGGTTTTTTCCTTAGCAATAGTTTGTGATTATTGATTATCTCTTGATGGAAGATGTGTCTTTCCATAGTTATATTACTTTTCTAGAAGTTAGGCTCCATTGACAAGTTTTCTTGTCTTCTTTAGATATGAAGTGTGTTTAACTCAAATTTCTTGTCTCATTTTGTAACAACCCATTTTGACCTTCGAATATGGATTTGGGATGAGTTGGTAGATATTAAATGGAGAAAATATCTATGGAGTGGGTGATCTAATTTATGGAGGAGAGGGAGTCGCTTCTGAATGGGGTATTGTTATATTATTTTATTTTATTCTTATTTCTACCTCATGCCATATACGATGGCTTTTAAAGGGGAGTGGTGAGTGCTATTAATGCAAAAACAAATAACTTGTGGAAGGAGTATATCTGATTGAAAGGGAGTCAATGCCTGGCGATAGAGAGGAGTCGTGGCATGGAGGTGGGTGTATGAGTTTATTACTGCAAAGAAATATCTGTGAGAGGTAGATAGAAAGAGGACTCTCGCTATTTTTTGGAGAGAACACCATGATTTCACCACGATTTGGGGAAGAAACTCTGTATTTTGGGAGATAATAAAAAAACACAGAAGCAAAGAG
This sequence comes from Cunninghamia lanceolata, assembly GCA_027924645.1. Taxonomy (NCBI): domain Eukaryota; kingdom Viridiplantae; phylum Streptophyta; class Pinopsida; order Cupressales; family Cupressaceae; genus Cunninghamia; species Cunninghamia lanceolata. Next base: position 40,179,359 of record BSBN01000809.1, on the reverse strand, counting down.
GGGACGGATGGTACCCAGGCAAGGCAATCAAACGGTAGGAGTTGAGGCAAGCTAAGGGGAGTACAAGCCAGTCTGAGGTGAAGCATATCAAACTGTAAGATCAGAAGAGCGTGACTTGGTAAAAAGGTATTTGCTTTAGTTCTTTCTTTGTCCTTCCAACACAGAAACTAAATGTTGTTTGCTGCAATCATCGTAACCACAGTAAATAACTGAAACCCCATGGCTGCCATTTCTTTTTAATAATATGCCAAAATTTATTTCAATACAAGATATTTACACTGCCTCTTCCCATGAAAAGATTTTAAACATACAGAATTATTTTTATGTATTCTTTAGATATTACTGGGTTTTCCAAGATGATCATAGGGTTTCTGATTTATCATTGTTGGTAAAGGAAAAAGAAAAAAAAGAAACCAAAAACTCTATTATTACCATAAAAAAAAAAATATTAACCAAAATTTATTCGATGCAAGAGATATATTGCCTCGGTTTTTTTTAATCAATTTCCTTTAAACTACAGTATGCCTCCTTATTGATTGATAAACGGGTTTAATGAAAGATCTATGCTTTTGATTTATAAATTGTAGTGAAAAAGACAAAAGGGGGTTCAATTTTTACTGAGATTATATTGAGTGCAGCCCTACCAATAACTAGGACTACCCCTTGTATGAGTCATCTCTATCTTTTTCTACTAATTGCCAGTCATTTTGGGAACCAGCGACCCTAAGTGAAAGAATGTTGTGGCATTAAATTACCTTAGGTATATTGATCTACTTATTTGCATTGAAATTGGTCACAAAATCTCTTATTAGGAAAATCCATCATGCAACCCAAGGATCTAAGGGAACTACTGTTGGAGGGAAAATGAATCTTTCCTTTTTGTAATTTTTTTTAATATTTTATTTTTGTTATTTTAAATATGGTAGATAATATGCAAAGTTCGGGGCTATGAGTAGACTTCCAAGACCAATTGTCATGTTTTCCTATTATATATGTGTTTTCCTTTGTGAATCGTGACCGAATTGGGGTCACTAGAGTTATTATACAACTGATCTAACCGGAATAGGGATGTTTTCAATAATACTACATTGCCTATGGAAGCTTTTGTCTTATAGACCACATTCCTCTATTTCTACGTTCTACACCAGTGTTTTATTCTTTTTGGATTCCTCGTTTAGTCAAACGAGATGAACAAGGTCTAGGCATTAGAGTGGTCTGTTGGAGTGGCTCTCTACAGGCCTGGGGCCCGTAAGTGGCTGCCAAGGGAACTAGTAGCAGAGTTACATTAATAAGTGATAACTAAAACTAAAACATTGGGGTAAAAACACTAATAAGATAATTAAACCTCGTGCATGTCCTTGAGCGCTTGTAAAGGCTAAGGATGCAACGAGAAGGCCTATTCATCTGTGGGGCGTTGAGTCATCCGTCTGCAGGGCATGGATTTGGGCACGATTGAGTCTCCTTGTTTGTATGAGAGGTACTCGTTCCCATGTGTGCCATCCCTTCAAGCACATATGATGACACTCCATATGATTACACTCTAGTATCTAGCACCTTAGCGTTCATGAGTAGTACCCGACTTATGACTTAGATGAGTACACCTATATTATGACCTTGACTGTATACACTATTGTTCATGTTTGCTCTGTGTCTGAAGTGAGTGTTGGCCATCTTGTATCCCCTTGTTGCTGTTCATCCATTTGGACCTAGTGACTATCTCCGAGCATAGTGGGGTGGTCTCTTAGGAGTCCACATGGTTGGGAGGTGTTGCCACCACCATTGGGGACTGGCGAATAGGTTTTGGAGCACCAGATGGAGATGATCTCTCTCTCCAATATATCATTTAGTTATTGTTCTTACTTAGTCTTTGTATCATACTCAGGACTATGTTGTGTACTTGTATCATATTTTGGAATATGTCATTGTAATTGTATATGTAGTTATGAAATTGAACTCTCTTAGAAGAGAAGTTTTAATCATTGTATTTAATGAGAAGAAATGTGATGTTCCTTTATTGCTTTATGGATTCTGATGTGGGTATCGGATCCACCTGTATTTTATGCTTATGGATTCATGTTTTTATCATATGAGATTTGGAACATTTGTTTTGGTGTTTTAAATGAATGGTATCAATCTATCGAATTGGCAGCTAAATCTATGTATGTTGCTTACTTATGTCAAAAAAAATTATCTTGTCCCCTTTTGGCTCTTACCCTTCGGGGTTACGTAGCGGGATGTTACATCTGGTATCAGAGCCCATGTTCACACATTGGGAGCTCTGGCGTACTTGAGCCTTCTATGTTTTGTTGTGTTTGGCATGTGTGCCGTGAGCTTGTTATATTGTTCTATAGTCATGTTGTTATGCTTTCATGCCTTAGTATGGTTTATAGGTCATCTTTGTGATGATCTATTTTGATGTGTTCTTTATTCCTTTAGGATGCCTCGTAGGTGTAGAGCCAAAGGCAGAATTAGAGGTATAGCCACTGTTCTTCGACATAGCACCCGGCATGATGCCAATCAAGATAATCAGGGTAATCAGGGAAAACAAGGCAATCAGGGTGAGTGTCAGGAGGAACCGCGTGTTGAGAATCAAGCCGAAGGGCTCAGGGGTGCTCATGTTTTAGCTATTTTACAGTAGATTTTGGACCGATTAGGACCTCATCAGGAGGTATCTCATGAGGCAAAGTCACACCCTTCTCATCAGGATGGTCAGGATGCTGGAGCTGAGCGAGAGTGTTCTCGTAGTCCAGATCATTCGAGAGTAGTTGTTGTGAGGGATAGGGTGGATGGAGATAGTGTTACTATAGGTCACATGAGGGATCTTCTTAAGGCTCATCCCCCTACTTTTGATGGTTTTGGTACAGGTACCGAGGTAGAGACTTGGTTGATCGATCTTGATTGATGCTTTGCTATGCATCCTTATAGTAGCAATACTAGAGCTTGATGTGCCATTATGCATCTCAGAGGATTTGTATCTACATGGTGGAGAGTAGAGGATTAGAAGCTTCACCTAGACATTGCTTCCATGTCATGGGGACTATTCTTAGAGAGGTTTCGTGCATGATTTCTTTCAGATTACTATCAATAGAGATGTGTTGATGAGTTCCACAAACTTCATCAGTTGACTATGACAGTAGATCAGTATGAGCACCGCTTCTTTGAGCTGAAGCAATATGCTAGCATTTTTTATGATGAGCCGATGTTAGTACAACATTTCATCAGGGGCTTGAATGCCCATATTAGTGGTGGTGTCTGTGTGTTTGAGCCGAAGACCTTACAGGTTGCCGTGGAGAAGGCGAGGTTGATAGAGGAGAATTTGACTAGAGGTTTTGGTGGTCAGGCAAGTGTTCAGATTGGTAGTGCCCCTCCTTCAGGATTAGTTACTCGGGGTACACAGTCTCAGGGAGCTGGACCGTCTAGATCTTAGACTGCACCTCCTAGACATGGTCAGCGACAAAGGCATAGGCCTACTCAGTCTCAACAGAGTGGACAGAATCCTGGTACTCCATTTTCTAGAGATCATTCAAGTCATTGCTCTCGGAGTAGGCAACATAGTGGTCTGTCACAGAGTTTTTAGAGTGCTCAGTAGAGTTCTAGGGGTAGTGGATCCCAACAGTCACGTGCACCATTTTAGGCTGAGGTTTTGGTAGGGGAGGTTGTTATGCTTGTGGGCAGCATGGTCATATAGCTGCTTAGTGTCCTTAGAGATCAGTGGCTGGAGGTAGTCAGAGACAGGCTACTTTAGAACCTACAGTAGGTGAGGTTGGTAGATCACATAGAGTTTTTGCGGTAGTTGATAACCGTCAGGTTGAGTATCAGGGCACCATAGTTGAGTATTCAGATGTGTTATGTGGGATTACCACATCTAACTTGTTTGATTCAGAAGCTTCAGATTCTATCATTTCTCCTTCTCTTGTGGAGCATTGTGGACTCGTGGTGGCAAGGCAAGACATTGATTGGCAGGTTGAGTTAGCTACTGGATCCAAGGTGGTTGTAGACTCCCTTGTTCATGGTTGTGTGTTGGATTTAGGCACCTTCACTACCACAGTGGATCTCCGTGTGTTGCCTTTGAGGTCCTATGGGATTGTTTTAGGCATGGATTAGTTGGAGACCCACCTAGCCAGTATAGATTGTCAGCGTAAGTCAATTGAGTGTGTTGACGATGTTGGAGAGCGTGTTGAGTTAGTTGGGGTTCAGAGACCCATTTCTCTCTATGTGATTTTAGCTATGCAGCTGAAGCGTGCCATGCGGAAAGGTTGTCAAATGTTTGCTATTTTAGTTAGTGATCTTGCTGAGGGTGGGATTCAGGAGGTATCTCTTGATGATCATCCTATTCTTCAGGAGTTTGCAGATGTCTTTCTGAGTGATATTCCAGGTATGCCGCCTAAGCGCAACATAGACTTCCATATCGATCTCATTCCTGGTGTAGAGCCTATTTCTCTGGCACCATATCGCATGACTACTCAGGAGTTGGGTGAGTTGCGGTTGCAGTTAGAGGATTTACTGGAGAAGGGTTTCATTCATCCTACTATATCCCCTTGGGGTGCAATTGTCATCTTTGTGAAGAAGGACGGATCTCTCCGCTTGTGCATTGATTATCGCCAGTTGAACAAAGTGACAGTGAAGAATCGATACCCGTTGCCTCGGATAGATGGTTTGTTCAATTAGATGAGGGGAGCCAAGATGTTCTCCAAGATAGACCTGAAGTCAAGATACCATTAGCTTCGTATTCATGAGGCAGACATTCATTGGACAGCATTTCGTACACGTTATGGGCATTATGAGTTCACGGTTGTCCCTTTTGGGCTGACCAATGCTCCATCAGTTTTCATGAGTTTGATGAATGGAGTGTTCTCGTGTTCCTTGATGATATTTTGATTTATTCGAGGACTATGGAGAAGTATGAAAGCCATTTGTGGCAAGTGTTGCAGTACTTGCAGGCTAATCAGTTGTTTGGCAATTTGGCCAAATGTGAGTTCTTCCAGACTGAGGTGAGATATTTAGGCCACATCATCTCAGGAGATGGTATCTCAGTGGATCCTTCTAAGATTCAGGCTGTTGTCAATTGGCCAGCACCAACGAATGTGACTGAGGTTCGTAGTTTCATGGGATTGGCGGGTTACTATCACCAATTTGTGAGAGATTTCTCTCAGGTAGCCCATCCCATCACTTCTCTTCAGTGGAAAGGGAAGAAGTTTGTGTGGTCAGATCAGTGCGAATCAGCATTTTAGGCTCTTAATGAGTGGCTAATGAGTGCACCTATCCTAGTAGTGCCAGATCCTATAGGTGCTTTTGTAGTGTGCATCGATGCTTCATTGGAGGGTGTGGGGGCAGTTCTCATGCAGGAGGGATGAGTGATTGCATATGAGTCCCGTAAGCTCAAGGATCATGAGTTGAACTACCCCACCCATGACTTGGAGCTAGTAGCTGTCGTCCATGCACTTGTCCATTGGAGACATTTCCTTTTGGGACATCAGTTTGAGTTACATAGTGATCATCACAGTTTGCAGTATATTTTCACTCAGCTGAATTTGAATGCTTGGCAACGTCGTTAGATGGAGTTCCTTTGTGAGTATGACTTTGAGGTTCGCTACATTCAGGGTAAGGAGAATGTTGTTGCGGATGCCTTGAGTAGGAAGAGACATGAGATCTCAGGTTTGTCTCTTGGAGTGGATTTGTGGAGCTGTATTTTGGGGTCACTTACTAGTGATACTTGGTATCAAGAGGTGAGAGCAGAGATTGAGTCTGGGAGAGTCCTTGAGGTCAGGTTTGCAGGGTTCTCTCTTGAGCCTGATGGACTTTTACATCTTGGTTGTATTTATGTTCCAAATTCTGGAGATCTTCGTTCCTTGGTTTTGTCAGAAGCCCATTGTACACCCTATTCAGCTCATCCGAGTGTCACAAAGATGTATGCTAATCTTTGACAGTTATATCATTGGGCAGGTTTGCGATGAGATATTGCCGACTTTGTGGCTCAATGTCTTGAGTGTCAGTGGGTGAAGGCAGAGCATCAGCACCCAGTAGGATTGTTGCAGCCTCATTCCATCCCTGGATGGAAGTGGGATACGATATCTTTGGATTTCATAGTGGGGCTACCTATGTCTTCGCGTCGTCATGATGCTATTATGGTCACAATGGACAAGTTGTCCAAGGTGGCACACTTCTCACCCATGAAATCTTCCTACACTGCAGCGTCTATAGCTTGAGTGTTTATGGAGGATATTGTGCGCCTACATGGTATTCCTCATAGGATCATTTCTGATCGTGATCTAGTGTTCACTTCAACTTTGTGGACTTCTCTTCAGCGTGCTTTGGGAGCTCGGCTTAATTTTAGCTCTGCATACCATCCTGAGACTGACAGACAGACGGAGCGGGTTAATCAGGTCTTAGAGGATATGCTTCGGATGTACGTTATGGATCGACAGTCTCATTGGGAGGACTATTTGTACCTAGTTGAGTTTGCTTATAACAATGGGTATCACAGTTCTCTCGGTATGTCTCCCTTCCAGGCCTTGTATGGTAGGCCATGCCGCACTCCATTGAGTTGGGATCGCTTAGAGGACCAAGTTATTTTGGGTCCAGAGATGCTTCAGGATATGGAGCAGTAGGTAGTGCAGATCATAGAGCATTTGGCTATAGTTCAGGATCGGCAGAGGAAGTATGCCGATGCCCATAGGTTGGATCACCATTTCTCAGTAGGTGACCGTGTGTTTTTGAGAGTTCATCCGCGGAAGAGCCCCATCCATTATGCGAAAGGCTCAAAGCTGGCACCTCATTTTGTTGGACCTTTTGAGATTCTTAAGAGGATTGGTCCTGTTGCCTATCGCCTTGCATTACCACCGAGTCTATCATGCATCCATGATGTGTTCCATGTTTTAGTTCTTAGACAGTATATTCTTGATGTGACCCATGTTCTTGATTGGACTGTTTATAGGTCAAGGCGGACAGGCAGCTTTCTTTGGAACCCGTACGCATCCTTCAGCATCAGAGGTTGACCCTCAAGGGTTAGGACATAGAGCAGGTAAGGGTCCAATGGGATCCTGATGGTGAGTCCTCAGCATCTTGGGAAGATGCGATGAGGATGAGAGACCTTTATCCATATCTTTTTGCAGACTTCTAGGGGATGTAATGACCCTGTGTTCATATTATGTTTTTCTTATCTTGATGGACTTGGATGACTCTATATTTTATTTTGGATTATGCATCTTGTTATTATTTTGTATTGGCACTGGTGATGTGCAATCTCAATACTATTATGATGTGGACATTATTATTACTTATGATGGATTTCATGCTTATATGATTGTTGTTGCTTTAGCTATATGATGTATATATGCATAGGTACCTTGACATGTGCTTGGAGTGTTGCAGGTACTGAGTAACGACTCCGCCTGGATTCACAGGCCTGAGCATACTCTTATTATCCCCGATGGTGGTTACTGGAGATAGTCACAGGCCCTGTTCCCTATACCATACCCTAGCCTACTACGCCTAGATAATGTAGTGTTCCCGTATTGTTGTCTTACTATCTGGATTTCCTCATGGTCATGTGTTGTTTGCCAGTCCATTTGTTGAGACTTTTCTCCTTGGTTTCTATAGATTGTATCGAGTTTCTTGGTCTATTGTGTGCTTTGGATGCATCTTAGTATTTGCAGGCTTCCAGGAGTAAGCCTAGTCCTAGGGGGTAGAATGTAACAACCCCTTTTAACCTTCGAATATGGATTTGGGATGAGTTGGTAGATCTTAAATGGAGAAAATATCTATGGAGTGGGTGATCTAATTTATGGAGGAGAGGGAGTTGCTTGCGAATGGGGTACTGTTATATTATTTTATTTTATTCCTATTTCTACCTCATGCCATAAATGATGGCTTTTAAAAGGGAGTGGTGAGTGCTATTAATGCAAAAACAAATATCTTGTGGAAGGAGTATATCTGATCGAAAGGGAGTCAATGCCTAGTGATAGAGAGGAGTTGTGGCATGGAGGTGGGTGTATGAGTTTATTACTGCAAAGAAATATCTGTGAGAGGCAGATAGAAAGAGGACTCTCGCTATTTTTTGGAGAGAACACCATGATTTCACCACGATTTGGGGAAGAAACTCTCTATTTTGGGAGATATAAAAAAAACACAGAAGCAAAGAGGGGACAGATGGTACCCAGGCAAGGCAATCAAATGGTAGGAGCTGAGGCAAGCTAAGCGGAGTACAAGCCAGTCTAAGGTGAAGCATATCAAACTGTAAGATCAGAGGTGCGTTGAAGGGGAGCGTGACTTGGTAAAAGGGTATTTTCTTTAGTTCTTTCTTTGTCCTTCCAGCACAGAAACTAAATGTTGTTTGCTGCAATCATCATAACCACAATAAATAACTGAAACCCCATGGCTGCCATTTCTTTTTAATAATACGCCAAAATTTATTAAGATTTTAAACATACAGAATTATTTTTATGTATTCTTTAGATATTACCGGGTTTTCGAATATGATCATAGGGTTTCTGATTTATCATTGTTGGTAAAGAAAAAAGAAAAAAAAAAGAAACTGAAAACTCTATTATTACCGTCCAAAAAAACAATATTAACCAGAATTTATTTAAACTACAGTACACCTCCTTATTGATTGATAAATGGGTTTTAATGAAAGATCTATGCTTTTGATTTATAAATTGTAGTGAAAAAGACAAAAGGGGGTTCAATTTTTACTAAGATTATATTGAGTGCAGCCCTACCAATAACTAGGACGGCCCCTTGTATGAGTCATCTCTATCTTTTTCTGCTAATTGCCAGTCATTTTGGGAACCAGCAACCCTAAGTGAAAGAATGTTGTGGCATTAAATTACATTAGGTAAATTGATCTACTTATTTGCATTGAAATTGGTCACAAGATCTCTTATTAAGAAAATCCGTCATGCAACCCAAGGATCTAAGGGAACTACTGTTGGAGGGAAAATGAATCTTTCCTTTTTGTAATTTTTTTTAATATTTTATTTTGTTATTTTAAATATGGTAGATAATATGTAAAGTTCAGGGCTATGAGTAGACTTCCAAGACCAATTGCATGTTTTCCTATTATATATGTGTTTTCCTTTGTGAATCGTGACCGAATTGGGGTCATTGGAGTTATTATACAACTGATCTAACCAGAATAGGGATGTTTTCAATAATACTACACTGCCTATGGAAGCTTTTGTCTTGTAGACCACATTCCTCTATTCCTACGTTCTACACTAGTGTTTTATTCTTTTCGGATTCCTCGTTTAGTCAAATGCGATGAACAAGGTCTAGGCATTAGAGTGGTCTATTGGAGTGGCTCTGTACGGGCCCGGGGCCCGCAAGTGGCTGCCAAGGGAACTAGTAGCAGAGTTACATTAATAAGTGATAACTAAAACTAAAACATTGGGGTAAAAACACTAATAAGATAATTAAACCTTGTGCATGGCCTTGAGCACTTGTAAAGGCTAAGGATGCAATGAGAAGGCCTATCTGTCTGCGGGGTGTTGAGTCATCCGTCTGTGGGGCGTGGATTCAGGCATGATTGAGTCTCCTCGTCTGTATGAGAGGTACTCAGTCCTGTGTGTGCCATCCCTTCGAGCACATATGATGACACTCCATATGATTACACTCTAGTATCTAGCACCTTAGCGTTCGTGAGTAGTACCTGACTTATGACTTAGATGAGTACACCTATATTATGACCTTGACTGTATGCACTATTCTCCATAGTTGCTCTGTGTCTGATGTGAGTGTTGGCCATCTTGTATCCTCTTGTTGTTGTTCATTTGTTTGGGCCTAGTGACTATCTCCGAGCACGGTGGGGTGGTCTCTTAGGAGTCCACATGGTTGGGAGGCGTTGCCACCACCATTGGGGACCGGCGAACAGGTTTTGGAGCACCAGATGGAGATGATCTCTCTCTCCATTATTTCATTCAGTTATTGTTCCTACTTAGTCTTTGTATCATACTCAGGACTATGTTGTGTACTTGTATCATATTTTGGAATATATCATTGTAATTGTATATGTAGTTATGAAATTGAACTCTCTTAGAAGAGAAGTTGTAATCATTGTATTTAATGAGAAGAAATGTGATGTTCCTTTATTGCTTTATGGATTTAGATGTGGGTATCGGATCCACCTGTATTTTATGTTTATGGATTCATGTTTTTGTCATATGAGATTTGGAACATTTGTTTTGGTGTTTTAAATGAATGGTATCAATTTATCGAATTGGCAGCTAAATCTATGTATGTTGCTTACTTATGTTAAAAAAAATTTTATCTTGTCCCCTTTTAGCTCTTACCCTTCGGGTTACGTAGCGGGATGTTACACATTTTCCCATTACTGATAGAAGTTTTAGTCCAAACTATCTCAGTTCATCAGCTAAATTAATGCAGATTTGCCTATCATGTAGGAAGAAATTTGTTGAAATTTTTGTTTCATTATGAAAATCTACAAAACAGTAGCATTAACTTCAATACTATTTTTCTAATAATTGATAGAATTTTTTAAGCTTAAATATTCTGTGTTTTCTTTTCCAAAATAAATTTGCCTCTATGTTTGCATGAGGATAGACTTTATTGCAACTTTTACGTAGCACTGTGAAAGTTTTGCAAAATTATAAGTTAATATAGCTTTTTCTAGGTACTTTTAATTCAACATTTGGCTATTTTTTTGGGGAAAAAACCTTCAGTGGCAAATTTGCCTCTTTCTTTTACTGATTCATAATTTTAAAGATGGTTGTATCTTTTTCATCTAGATTTTCGATAAACAATAAAAGTAATAGATCAGAAGGAACTGAGGATGCTAGTTACGAAGATGCAGGGTCGATCCTCAAAATTCACCGCATTTACGTGACAGAGACGCTTGGAAGCCTTTATTTTGAGTACTTTGAGTGATTAGCACCTTATGCAAGAGTGCCTCTAATTAACAAGACAACCTTAAACTTCTTATTACTGTTACTCTACCTTGACATAATTGGGTTTTATCGTTTTCATCTTCAAACAGAGTAGAGTTTAGCCAAATTAATTCCTTTATTTTTTTTTGTGAGGGGGAGAAAAAAATATTATGCATTATTATAATGAAATCTCTTTGTAAAGGTTGCCCTAAATTCTAATCAAACTAAATAAATGGCAACTTCTGAAATTGATCCCTCTTCTTTGAAATTCTCTGTATTTGATCTTGCAATATCGGGCCGACTAGCTGTCTATCTCTCATTGCCACGAATTATAGAAAAGAAGGGCCGATCTGCGGTTCGAATCCGGTGGAAAGGAGGGGCTCCAGCCAGTGCGGTTCCCCCTTTCCTCAGAGCTATATATGGCGAGCAAGCTATTAGAACCCACGAAGGGAGCGAAGGTTCGAATCCACTCCAGAGCTTTAAATCCAACTTCAGCTATTCTCAATCCTACATATGGATCCAGGCATTTTTCCCAATCGATTAACAGCTTTAAACGGTTCAAATAAACCCTTGATTGGATAGAAAAGTTCTAATTTCTTTGGTTATATTTACCTTCAGATCAATTATTTTGTGTTAGAATATCCTGATCTACATAAATGAAATGAGACCTCTAATAACAAAAGATTCCAAAACTAAGGACATAAAAAGTTTATGGTACCATGTCAAAAATTTTGTTCAACTTTTGGCATTTTGGGAAAGGTAGCCACTGTCTGCATAAATCTTTCTAAAGAAAATGATACCAAGAGCCTTGAAGAAAAAATTACAGAAAACTATAGATAACTATAGATAGTGTTTCAATTCAGATGGTCCACTGGAAAGTTTTAGTGCCAATAACTCCAAAACATTCTTGGGAGAAACTGTGTGTTGCAGAGGGAACAAACTAAGACATGGCTATAAATTGGAAACAACAAAACATACAAAATTTGAGAAAGAAAATAAATAGTGAATAAAAGTAGACCACAGAAACAAAAGACAATTTCACTCGTTTGGGTAAATCTAATAACAAGGGCACAAATTTCTTAGGCTTACATATATCTTGAAATTAGGGGACAAATTACTCCGGCTTTCATGGGTATAAATGAATTGGGAAATCAAGTCTAAATGCATTGTGCTTGAGATGTAAATCATTGGAGATATCATAATAGTACGCTGGGTTTAAATGCTATGGAGGCATTAGAAGAGTTAAAATTGGGAATATTCAAGATGTCAAGTTCACTTCGACAGAAGAGAAACCCCACAAGGAAAATTTACCAATGAGAAGCTAAAATAAGGTAATATCAATCTTTCTATTTTTCTTGAAACAAATTAAATGGGCTGAGCTCAATCAAAATCTAATTGGCAAAGAGATCTAAATATAGCGAGACAATAAAAATAAACCAGAAGTTAAAAACAAGTTGGGCGCTATAGTTCTATGGCAGGAACTAATAATCACGTTGGTTGGACTGTGTACGTTGTGTTTACTGGTTTCAGTAAGCCAAACCCATCACCACTAAAAAAACCTAAAACTAATATTTAAAAGCGATATGACAACGAAGTTACAGGTCCATTTTCTCCTCTAGAATAGATGATGTCACTTGTTTACGATTCGCAATTCCATTTTCAATCCAAATCCATCATAAAAATTAAACCAAATGCTAAAAGAATAATTTTACACCGAAGTAATATGTCCAGTGTTCGAAGTATGATGGTTCCATGTAATAGGAAGTTGACTAAATATGATAAATATAAGAGTCCAAAATAATCAATCCTTGTTAGTACCTTTGCGCCAATATTATTGCAATGAGTTTGCATTTATCTAGTTATTAATATAGTTATTAATATATTGATTGTAAACCAATCAAAAGATAGGTTTATTTTGTAAATTTGATTTAAATTTGTATTTTTCTTATGTTAACATGATAAATTTTTAACAAAAAATTATTGAAAAATGATTTATTTGGCTGAAAAAAAATGACAAATTTGATTTAAATTTGTACTTTTCTTATGTTAACATGATAAACTTTTAACAAAAAAATATTGAAAAATGATTTATTTGGCTGAAAAAAAAATTAACCTCTTCTCTACAGATTGTCGGAGAGTGACTATAAATGTGGAGAGAATTTTGGTTTGAGGTGAGGATGTGACAAGTAAACAAATTATGAACACAAATTTTGTCTCCCACTAATTAAGTCATGCATAAATGGATGACAGATAATTATAAGAGGGAAGAATCATGAGTTTTTATGAATTTAATTTTTTGCTTCATAAGTTAAATGTAAAAATTACTTTTGTCAAAGGGACAAAGTTATAATATTAATAATTTTTCGGCTAGTACTATTGCAATGAGTTATTAATCTATTGATTGTAAACCAATCAAAAGATATGATTATTTTTCTTGTGAAGTAGATTTGATTTAAATTTGTACTTTTCCTATGTCAGCATGATAAATTTTTAACAAAAAATTATTGAAAAATGATTTATTTGTATTGTCATTCCCTAAAAAAAAATGACCTCTTCTCTGTAGATTGTCGAAGAGTGCAACAAAAAGCTATATAAATGTGGAGAGAATTTTGGTGTGAGGGGAGGATGTGGCAAGTAAACAAATTATGAACACAAATTTTGTCTCCGAGTAGTTAAGTCATGCCTAAATGGATGGCGATAATTATGAGAGGAAGAATCATAAGTTTTTATGAATTTAATTTTTTGCTTTTAAAAATTACTTTTTTTGTCAAAGGAACAAAGTTAAAAATATTAATGCACTTTAAATTATCATAGTATTAATATTATTACATTTTAATAGCTTAAGCAAACATTTCAAATCTCTATACACTCAACTAGGGTCAGGCTAATACAAATATGCATGCTTTGTAAAGTTTAGTTTTATAGTTAAGGAAACATTTGTGTTATTTAATAGGTTTTGTAATATTTAGTTTTATAGCTAAGTAAATATTTTAGTGTTATTTTATTTTTACCAAATTAAATTATTTTTGAGATTTCAATTTTATTTACTCAAGACATTTCAAAACGAGTTCACATAAATTTTTGCTCTCTCCACACCCAACTAGGGTTAGGGTTATACACATTTTATTTTATGAAATTAGATTATTTTTGGGATTTCAATTTTATTTAGTCAAAAGTTAACAATCTAGAGTATCAGGAAATATTTTTTGCCATGTTATTACATTTTTTATTTTAGTCTTCAAACTTACAATATTTTAATGCATTTTAAATTATAAAAATATTAGTATTATTACATTCTAATGAAATAGTTGTGTTATTTAATAGGCTTTATAAAGTTTAGTTTTATAGTTAAGGAATATTTTGGTGCTATTTTATTTTTACCAAATTAAATTATTTTTGAGATTTCAATTTTATTTACACAAGACATTTCAAAACAAGTTCACATATAATATTGCTTATAATAGTTACAAATTTGAAATGATAAACAATTCTTTATCTTTAGAAAAAATTATTACTAAACCACAATATTAGATTAATAAAAATAATTAAAATCATGTTCTATAAAAAGTGCTTACTATTATTACTTAAACAAAAATTTAAGTGACTAAGATAAAATACTGTAGTGATCTAAATATGAATATGTTTTTTTATTAATTCAACTAGAAAAGAGGACAGATAAATAGCTCTTGAACAATAGACCAAAAAATAACTAGTCAAAAACCATGGAAGCAACAACAATGATAAAAAAATAGCAAAACAAGGAACTATGGGCTATCAGTCACCCAAACTTAGCAAGGAACTCAACCATCTCCTTGTAATCTCCCAAACTATCGATTCCCACTTGCTTGACCTTATCGTCCAGATCTTTAACTGCAACAAAGATGGAAGAAGCTCGGGCTTGACCTTTTCGTCGAGATCTTTAACCGCAACAAAGATGGAAGTAGCCCGGTGCAGAGCTTTGGCTGCAAACTCTTCCAATTCTTCTGCATGGTTTCCATTTTCCTCTGGAGACGTTGAATATCCTTTGCATTCTTGTCACACAAGAGGCAGCTCCCCTTTTCATCTTATCCACAACAGCCATCACGGTGTCTTGAGCAACAATAGCCCTCACAGTGTCACCCAAACCTTCAGAACTAGACTCATTCATAGAGGTGAAATCAACCTCATGGATAGATTTCCTAGGGGTTTCATCCCTGTCTTCCTCCATAGTCTCCTCCACAAACTTTGAAGCCCCTGTGGGTTCACTAGCGGCGATCTGTTTGGACGGACTCTAAATATGAATATGTTATTGTTATTATATTGTGTAATTATTCTTCAAACCTACAATATTTTAATGCATTTTAAATTGTAATAATATTCAATTCAATAGTTAAAAATCTAGGATTTCAATTTTATTTAGTCAAAAGTTAAAAATCTACAGTATGGCGAAAAATATCTCACAATGCTATTACATTTTTTTATTTTATTCTTCAAACTTACAATATTTTAATGCATTTTTAATTATAAAAGTATTAGTATTATTGCATTTTAAGGAAATATTTGTGTTATTTAATAGGTTTTATAAAGTTTAGTGTTATAGTAAGAAAATATTTTAGTCCTATTTTATTTTTACCAAATTATATTACTTTTTTAATTTTCAATTTTATTTATCCAAAACATTTCAACACTCTTCAAAAATTAATTTTTCAATTATTGGAATGCGATTTGTCTATACAACCAATACCTAGTCAACAAAAAAGTACAATTAAACAAATTCTATAGTAACAACAATACAAGGCAGGTACTGGCCACTACGTGGCACTTGTTTTTAGATGTATTTTACCTCAAATCAGTTCAAAATTTATATTTCAACTTTTAAAATATACTTAAAAATTAATTAGATTTAAAATGTTGGATAATGGTTGATGAGGAAAGCTTGTGAAAATTTATGGTGTGAGGTTAGTTTGTTTTTATGTTTTCTTTTGTTTGTAGGTTTTTATTTTTTAAATGTAAGTAGATTTTTCATATATTTATTGTAAAATATTTTCAATTTTTCTTACTTTTAGTGTTTGAGATTTTTCATATCTTTTATTTTTATTGTAGAATATTTTTTAGTTTTCTTTTTTTAGGGTAGTCTAATTTTTTTAGTTTTGCCTATTTAATGGCTTTTAAAATAAGCATTTCAATTGTCAATGTTAAAGTCATTAGTTTTTGAGCATTTAACAATTGATCCTACCATTAAAGGAATGAAAGAAATTTTTTGTAAGGTGTTTAACAAGTTAAGTCATTTTGATTCTTAATTAGATATAGTTCTTCTTGTTCCAAATTTTAATAATGTATGCAAATGGTTAGATGCAATTTATTATTATAGGATAATTTGTAAGAAGAATCCCATTTGAAATAATACTAATAAGATACACTAATAATGCTTGGGTCCCCTCATGTTGTTAGGTTAGATGCAATGGCGAATTCACAAATCATTTTTTCTTCTTCGACTTTGTGGAAACTAACCATGTAGACACTATTCACAAGCACATGGTCTATGGTATGTTTATAGATCCTAGCTTGTTTTTCTCCATGGACTAAGGACTTTTCTGTGTTTAACTAGAAGGCTTTAAAGGTACTAGTTTTGATTGAGTTCCCTAATTTACCCCTACCATACTAACCTTTTGTGGATTGTATTGTGTTCTTTCTAGAGATGGTTGTTTGAATTGTATCAAATAAAATTTATTTGGCTCACCCTTAAAGAAAAAATATAGACTCACAGCATGCACCATGTGTGTTCTTTACAATATTTTGCCAAATACATATTTCTGGTTTCAATCTTCTAAACCAAAATCATAGATTATTCCTTAGTTTTACCCAAAGCTAAGCCATCCTCCAAACTAGTGAGTAATTTTCCTCATGTAAAGAATAATGACATGTAAATCAAAGTTCACACCCATAAAAATGTTTTCAATGCTCCCAACAAACGGTCCAATTTTTTGAGCCAATAATGGAGTACAATGTAAAATTTCAATGCTTATGGTAGAATATAGTGTTCAATTCAATGTTAAGACCAAGAATGTGGTTGGAGTTTAACAAGAAAACTACTTTTTCTATGGGAAAATGCTTTAGCGAGGCTTGCAAGGCACATTATCTAAGGACATTATTAGCAACAATTATTTTTTCTTCTAAAGAGTTAAGTACAATATCATAGGGTCATACCTCATCTCCACTCAGGTGTTCCATATGCTCTCGTAGCCCTCTTTATCTAGTGGAAGAAGGGGAATATATTCTTGGCAAACAACACATGTAGTTTGGAGAGTTCACTCTAGATAACCAAAGTAAGTTTTTACAAAATAGTTATTTTGTATTTGAGTAGTTGGAATCCAAGGACATGTCCTAAGTTGTTCATTTTCATGAATTATTTCTAATGGAATGTTAGGGGTCTACTCGACCCACACCATAAGTATACTATGTAGGATGTTCAACAAAGATTTACAAATCTAGACATTCTCTATTTGTATGAAATCAAAATTGTTAGATTTTTTCTTTTTTAATATTTGTGTCATAGTGCCAAATAATTGTTTAGTAGTAATCCTTAGCAAGGAGGTGGCATATTTCTCACTTTTGTGGCTTCCAAGTGCCAAACTCAATATATTTCCCATAGTGTAACCCTTTTATGCTTTGTGGGTCATCTTCAATATTGAGAATGGGGCTTTGGGATTTGTGAATATTTATGCCCTAAATGATGTGATTGAAAGAAACTATATTCGGTATTGTCTTGTTGATGAGATTCTAGATGTTCAATGAATTTTTAATGGAGACTTCAATATGGTTGAGGTGAAATATTAGAAGAAAGGCCATCTTTCCATAAGACAAATGATTGGAGAGCATGAGGCATGGTTTCTACATGCTTAATAAATTTGGCCTTTTTGATATCAATATTATTAGCCAAATTAATATAGTTGTGTGGTACATGTGATCTAACCTTTATAGTAGATAAAAAAATGTTCATTTAGAGGATTGATGATGCAATGTTTTTTACACAACCTCATTTTCCATAGCTAGCTATTTTCCTCTTCTAGTGGAAAACCTATCAAATATTGTGCTTTCGAACCAATCTCCAATCTATTTTTAGATTGAGTGGGGTCTCAAGAATCCCAAAATAGATAAAATTAATTTTACGTGAACAAACCACTCTTTTACCATGGGCGCACCCTTACCCATATTTGTCATGTATGGAGCTATGTGGCACGCTTGGGAGGCAACACTTGTTGGTTTGCATTGTGAACTAATGCCACTACTCACACTACCCACATTTTACAAATATATGGTCACCAGCTAGCCCACATCTACCAAAAGTCATACATGATCATGTCATTGGGACTCGTTCATGCCTTCACTAAAATCAAAGCTATGTTATTTCATAGGCCAGTGCAACTACAAGTGACCAAGCTTCATAATCAGTTACAAATTGTTGATGCATATAATTCTAGAGGTGCCCAAATCAAAGTCAAAATTCATTGGCTGAAGGTAGGCAATAAGGTTTGCAAGGAAATGTTTCAATCTTTATGATCTTGCAATGTTGTTGAAACCATTAAAGTCATCTAATAAGTGGATAAGAATCTCTTAGAGGTTTGTGAAGTGTTGAATTTGCCTTTACTCAACAATATAAGAGTTTTTTACTACCCAAGATCTCTCTCAATCTCACGATGAATCTCTTAAGTAGTTTCTTGATATGGTTCCATGTCTCCTTTTCTTAGCTCGAAGGGTGGATTTTCTAAAATTCTATCTTTTGAGGATCTCCAAGAATCCGTGAATAATATGGCCAAGGAAAAGATTCCTAGATGTGATGGTTTCCCTTGGGAGATCTATAAAACCATTTGATATGCTATTGGTTGCGATTTTCATATAGACTTTATTGGAAGATATCAATCAAACAATTCCTTCACAAAATTATTAACAAAAGAAATGTCAAATTCATACCTAGGGCTAGTGATTGAAGTTGACTTGTAAATCTATATCAATCACTCTACTTAATGCCTCCCACAAGATTATTTCAAAATCCCTTATGTTGCACATTTTCCACTTTCTTTTAAATGCATTTTGTCTTGAGCAAACCAATTTCATCAAATGAAAATTCATATTAGACATAATTATTACTTGCAATACTACGGAATGGGCTATAAATGCAAACCAATGGACATTTTTTTTTTAAAAATGACTTTGAAGTGTCGTATGATAGGATTGAACAACCTTACATTATTCCCATGATTCATGTTCTTGGATTTAGCAATAACTTCCAAGTCAAAGTAAGCTAATGATAGGTCAATCAATGCCTTTAACTGGTATTGAAAACTTTAAAAATTTGATATAAGGTAACATCATGTAGTAAATCAATGGTATTTTCCATAAAATACATAAAAACGTTAGTAATAGAGTATGACTTTGAATGTATTTTTCAAGACGCTATTTTTTTTTTCCAATAATTTCAATTTATTTTGGTGAATATCAAATATTTCAAAGGGCAACTATGTAAAATTTTAGTGAAACACATAGTAGTGGTCATTCTATTAATCCTTTTTTTTAAAGAAAAAATTAATATTTTATTATAAAACTTATGTAAATGTAAAGGACAAATGTACAAATTTATTAAATAAATTTCTTTTGAAACTTTGAAGGATAATAATAAGCAGAGGATGCTTGGGAGGACAAATATATCAACCATTAGAAACAAGTAACTTAGTTCCACATTCATAAGATGAACACAAAGGTCCATGAAAGAAGTATAATTATTCAAATAAACACTATCATGGATATGAGGTAATAAGCCCTTAATGAAAATGCTTTGTAACTCATTATTAGGTAGCTAATGATTTATTTTAGCACAAAAAGATTAAAATTGACTTAAATATTCATTAATATGTTCATTATAACCTTGATCACACTAAAATAAATTAGAAACTATAGTTTTAAATGCATAGTCACATCAAAATGTCTAAATAAATTTATAGCTAGTTGATCAAAACAATGAATAGAGAGAAGAGACAATGAGTAGAACCATTAAATAATAATCACAATGTGTGCAAGGAAATAATAGCCAATTTTTTGTCATCATAAGCATAATCTTGACATGTTGCATTAAAGGATTGTAAGTAAGTAATTGGATCACATTTACCATTATACAACTCAAAATGAGCTGCCACAAAACTCATGGGTAATGGTTATGTCATGGCGTCAAACACAAGAGGTGTACAATGTGTGCAACATATGTAATAGCATCTTGGGTGCTTGGCATAGAATCAATTTTCTTGTCAACTCAATCTAGCTTCTGTAGTAGTGTATCTATGGTAGAGGTTTGGGATCTAGTTGTAGTAAATGTAACATGGTAAGAAATTGTTGATGATTGCAATATACAGCCTTCTAGCCCTCCTTCTAGCGCCAGAAACTGTTGATGATTACAATATATAGCCTTCTGGCCCTCCTTCTAGCGCCAGAAAACTGTTGATGACTGTTTTGATGCAATCATAACAAAAAGTTAAAATTCACATATAATGAACTGAAACTATACTTGAAAGATAAGAAGGAATCATTTGAGATTCAACTAATCCCAAGTCTACAATGGTTCGGTTGGTCAAGTTCAGTTGGTCAATGTGAAGCTGTAATGTTCAAGGGGCCTTACGTAGTTTAGGTTTGTTTTGTGGTTCACTGGCCTAAGAATATGCAAAAAGGTCATAGATTTCAACAAGTATTCTATTTATTTGCATAAAGGTGATACCGTGCTGCAAGTTTCAGAGGGTTTTCTTGGATTTTTTTGCAGCTTTCTTTTTTATCTATTTATGAAAACTGTCTACTTATAACTCTGTTATGCATGCTTCTTCAAATTTAAGACAATTTCCTTTAGATTTCTACGTTTTCAGCTAGATATTTCAGATGGGTTGGGAAAAGTTAGAAAGATCTACTCTATACCTCATTTAATCTACCGAAGGATCTAATTGTTTCTGTTATGCACTATGTAAATACCACAGTAATTTGATCAAATCCACAGTAAAAAACCCTAAATGTAAGTTCTGAGCATTTTCACAAACATACATTTAAAATTGCAAGCTCTCAAAGAAGATATTTCAAAACACAAAGAAGAGCAGGAGAACACTCAGAAGATAGATGTAGAACTCCAGATTCTATTGTATTAGAAACGAATAGTCATACATGATTTACAATGTAGGAATGACTCTTAGTTTCATTGATCATACTACAGAGAACTTACAAGCTTTACAGATACAGTAAGGCAGCCAGACATTCCACGCGCACCTTACTGCAGACAAACAGGCGACCTCCTTCTACTTCTAAACTATGCTAACTTGCTGTGTTTTCCTAGAATCCCTGTTGTAGCCCCTGTTGTAGCCCCTGTTGTAGAGTATTACAGTGTAGAGAGGCACAATATATAACATTCTGATTGTCCTCACTACAGCAAAAACCTAACTGAACCCCTGGTTCAAACCCCTGGTTACAGCAATAAATACAGGTGAACCAGCTCTCAAAAATATCTCTGAGCAGTGTCAAATCTGGGCAAAATATTGCCCCTTCTGAGAAGTTTCGGCAGCTGGGCAATAACTTCTGTTTGTCTGTTGTAGTAATACCTCCAGCTGCAACTCTGTCTTTCACTTGAATGGCCTTGACTTTTCGCACTTTATCCTTATCTTCTTGCTCCTAAGATCAGATTTTCCTTCCTCCATGAGGTCACTGTGTTGACTTTCCAGCTGCTACCTCAACTGCAAGCCTGCAAGACAAGACAAGCAATAAGTTTCACATTTATCATATAAAAAGTAGGAAATTAAAATAAGCGTTTAAATCCAGGTGACTGCGCAAGATTGTGGAAATCGGATCAGAAATCCTCTCAAAACGCGTCAAAAATGCGTTCAGACTGCTCAAACTTCATCGGGTCAACCATCACTGACCGAAAAATGCCACGGGCGCCAAAAAAAACACTTTAAAATTCCACCGCTTCATTTCCCGCCCATCGGCATGACCATCGCCATCGGCGTGTCAAAAAAAATGTGTTGGTCAATATTCACTTCATCATCATGATATTCTGGAAATATGATGCTCTCCCTTCTGAAGGTCCAGATGATGTCATCATGATATTCCACTTCCGCATATCGGGGAAAAGAACATCATCATCATCATCATCATGTTGAAGAAGAATAGGAGGATATGAATATGATCATGCTGCCGAGGAAAGAAAAATGATGGTGATGTCATCATGATATTCGGGCTTCATTGAAATGCTAAGGATGACGTCATCGTCATTTTCGTTAAGATTAGGGGATAAATGCAATATCGGGTCACCTAAGGAGCATGATTAGGATGATGAACGTAATATGATCCTCTTGCGGCCAAAGTAACCTTCTCGAAAGATTAGGATGATGAGGATCATCATCATATTTGGGGCTTCTGTCGAACATAGAATAAGACATCATCATCATATTTCGCGAACCAGATCGTGCTTGAAAAATATCCTGTTGAAGGAAAAATGTGATGATGATGATCATCAGGATATTTGCTTCTTCGTTTATTAGATCGGGATGACGTCATCATGATATTCGGAGCCTTTGTTAAACTTAGAACATGACGTCATCATGATATTTCGCCAATCGGATCATGTTTGGGAAATATCCTGCCGAAGGGAAAATGTGACAATGATGATCATCAGGATATTTTCAAAAGGTTGTATTTCATCGGCAGGAGGACTTTACGAAATATCGGGTGAACAAACAAGATCATGATGATCTTGACAACAGGACATGATAAAACAATATGATGATGACCCTCATCATTGAATTATCATGATGACGTCATCATGATAATTTGCTTCGAAGCACAAGGATGAGTTGAGGTCATCATGATATTTCGCTAGGGTGATATTGTGAAAAAAATGATCATGCTGTTTAAGGAATGAAATATCAGCCTCTTCTGAATAGATAGGGTGATCATCATGATATTGCAAAAAAGGCGATCAGGAGGATATGAACATGATGATCCTCTATATCAAATTATCATGATGATGTCTCCATC
Organism: Cunninghamia lanceolata; assembly: GCA_027924645.1. NCBI lineage: Eukaryota > Viridiplantae > Streptophyta > Pinopsida > Cupressales > Cupressaceae > Cunninghamia > Cunninghamia lanceolata. The sequence continues at coordinate 40,156,437 of BSBN01000809.1, read as the reverse complement.
ACTTAGCGAATTTCAGCGAATGACCCTCGTGAAAGATCAGGATGATGATCATGATTATGCAAAAGGAGATCAGGAGGATATGAAGTTGTCATCATCATATTTCGAACTTCAGCAAATATCATGATGATGACCTTGTGATAGGATTATAACATGCGCATGCAAATATGCCGAAGGTGGATTTTCTAAGGGTGATCAGCATGATATGATAAGATTAGGTAATGTTGAAATATCATGATGATGCTCGCTATACAAAGACCGCTCGACGGGGAAACTTACCTTGACTTAAAGTTGATATCATCATGATATTTGAACCTCAGGATATTATCGGGGGGGGGGGGGGGGGGGGGGGTTCAAATATGATGATGATGATAATGCGCATAAGGTCATTTGACGGGTAAAAAGCACTGCCACCTAAGATTGACGTCCGGATATTGCGACTGCATGATTTTTATCGGGTGATAGACCAAGATCATGATGACATTGACAACATGACTTAGGATATAAAAATATGATGATCCTCCTGCGAATATCAGGTTTGACCAAAACTTTGACCGTGCATAACTTTCACATATGGAAGAATTTTCGAGTGAAGTAAAAGGCAAACCTGCATGGAATTTCAAGCTCTTTCTAAATATGAGGTCATAGAAACAAAATATGAACTTTGAAAAACTGACCTCATGATGATGACCTACCTTATCCAATATCATGATGATGATGCACCTGACCCTCATTTTTACCAAACCGCCAGAAAGCAGAAAAAACACAAGCAGAAGCAAAAAGCAAACATCAGCAGGGGTCCCCATTTTGCTAAGGAGCATAATGGGGCGTGTTGTGAACATCACAACAACTAGCAACCAAAACAAAACAATTAAATTCAGAGTGTTCAAGGAAACTAGATGAAATGAACTCATAACTTCCAACTATCTTTCTTGCAAATTACTATTCATCTTGAGACTGAAAGTATTCAATAAAGATGCATGAATTTCCATTTTCAGTTTAGTTGTGTGCATGTGATTAATTATCCTCATCTTGAAGATCGGTTGAACAAACCAGTGACTGACATTAGCCTACGTAGGTGAGGATATTCCCTCATAGCCGACCGGATAGAGCCTTGCTGCCAGCGAGCATCTATAGCCCCGGCAAGGTTATCGTTACAATTCTCCTAAGTAGAGCCCCACTGCCAGCGAGCATCCATAGCCTCGGTAGAGTTACTTAGATAGCTTAATCTGGATTTTCAGTATAATCAGCTTTATTTATTTATTTATTTATTATATATTTTTTTTATTTTCTAATTTTGAAAGATTTCATAAGATATAGCAATTTGTAACTTCATGATGCAAGGAGTGGACACTTGCTGAAATTAAGCTGAGAATTGTAATGGTAGCAAGGGTGACCTCTGATTTTTCACCTAATATCTACACTGGTATGTTCAACAAACCCAAGGATTTTAGGTGTGTCATCGTGAGAAACCTACTTCGAATTCTTAATCACATTTATTGAATACAAAACTTCAGAAGATGAACAACTCTCTACATTCATGACACTGACAGGTTATGTGTAAATTGCAAATGGTTAACCTGAATATCCTAAATTATATACTATTTTGAATGGTTGCTAGTTTTGCTCCTTAATACTCTAAAGTAAAATAATGATCCCTGCTGAGGAGACAACAACAAACCAAACAAACAGGCTGTACAAATAGAAACAAAAAGCAAAAACAAACAAAAAGGAACTATACAAACAACTATCCTAAAAAGAAAACAGCAAAAGAAGAACACAAAAACAAAAACAACTACCCTACCAAACTATATACAAGCCTCTCCAAGGCAAACTGAAACCCAGGAAAAAGACCCAAGAACACCCCTACTTGCATATTTCTTTAGGTTGTGCAGGAGTAATAGGGTATTAGTTATGGTTCTCATCCTAGCAGATTTATCTTTGAATTCTGAAAAAAATTCTGATATTCTAGATTCATTGTGTTTATCAGAATAGCTCTTAATAATTAGTAACTGAGGCAACTCATCGGGTTTATGATTAATCCATATGCAGGTCCTATCTCTTGAATTTCCATAATCAAAATAGCATTTATCATTGTTTACTAAGGAAAGGAAAGAGACAACCTGATGTGCCCTTAGCTCTGTGGAACACACTTGTTTATTAATAGCTGGCTTTTCATTTAGCTCTGCATTTTCGTTGCCCAGCTCTATGTCTAGTCCTTTTTCAAGTTGAAAGATGAATGACTCTAGATGAATCATTTCTTCATCTTCATCTAGCTTTGTTCCTTCATTCTGGATGTTCAGTTTATCCTCAAATTTAGCAAACCTCTCAATGTTCTCATTAGTTTCCTGCACATCAGCACTTAAGTAAGTATCTTCATCATCATAATCTGATATACAGAAATTAATTATTTCTAAATCACTTGAGAGTAAAGGTGGGACGACATCTTTAGATTGACAAGAATACTCCCCTGTTTTATTTTCAACATGGTGCTGGGGTGATGCCTGATTGTGCACAGCAGCAACATGATCCTCTGTATCCTCTTTTTTCAAGAATTGTTCATCAGATGACTCACAGTTATCATTCAGTGAAGAGTCTAATCTTATTGACCTGCAACAATCTTGATTTTGATCATTTAGTTCCAAGAAGTCAGTCGTAACACTAGGATTTTCTTTCTTTTCTATGACTTCACTAGTTTCTACAGTAGGAACTTCATCAGTTTTAATGCATTTTAATTTTGCCAATGCTTGTTTACACTTCTTTGCCAAATCATGTTCGTTTAAACTATCCAGGTCAGATCCTGAGGCTTCCTCTTGACAAATATTCCTTAGTAGTTCCATATATTTATCAAATGTATCAAGATGAACCTCACTTTCCTTTTCTATTTCATTAAATCCTTTTTGCTTATTATCTAGAAAAGGGACATGAGCTGTGATTTCTTCTCTGCATTTTTTAGGATATTTATACTTTTCACTAACTTTAATCACAGCCGGATCCTGATGAAAAGACAGATTTTTTTTCTTACCATCACATGATTCCTGCCAAGAGATCTTATTATCCTTTATTCCTAGCATTAGTTCCATCTTTGTATCCTCTGCACATTTAATGACCGTTGATGCTGCATCTTCCTGTCGCTCAATAATCTCCTCATTTCCCTGCCAACTTTCAGCCTTATACACATCTGAGAGAGAGATTAGTCCTTTCAAATATAAATCTAATCTTGTGAGAAAAGATAGACAATTAAGCTCACCATGCTCTGCGGACTTATGTATCTTACACCTTCCAAATAAACCATAGCTATATAGATTTTTAGGATAAAGCTGGTTATTCAAAGCTTTCTGAAATGAAGGAATGTCAACTTGAAAACTATCCCTATATGAGTCCATTGAAAATGGGACCCTCTTTCAACTTTTTAGGCCTTTGAAATTTTATGAGATCTAACATATCTCAGAATATAACATTTGAACTCAGAATTTTAACCCTAAACCAAATCAGGCCCTCCTTCTAGCGCCAAAAAACTGTTGATGATTGCAATATACAGCCTTCTAGCCCTCCTTCTAGCGCCAAAAAACTGTTGATGATTGCAATATACAGCCTTCTAGCCCTCCTTCTAGCGCCAGAAACTGTTGATGATTACAATATACAACCTTCTGGCCCTCCTTCTAGCGCCAAAAAACTGTTGATGACTATTTTGATGCAATCATAACAATAAGTTAAAATTCACATATAATGAACTGAAACTATACTTGAAAGATAAGAAGGAATCATTTGAGATTCAACTAATCCCAAGTCTACAATGGTTCGGTTGGTCAAGTTTAGTTGGTCAATGTCAAGCTGTAATGTTCAAGGGGCCTTACGTAGTTTAGGTTTGTTTTGTGGTTCACTGGCCTAAGAATATGCAAAAAGGTCATAGATTTCAACAAGTATTCTGTTTATTTGCATAAAGGTGATACCGTGCTGCAAGTTTCAGAGGGTTTTCTTGGATTTTTTTGCAGCTTTCTTTTTTATCTATTTATGAAAACTGTCTACTTATAACTCTGTTATGCATGCTTCTTCAAATTTAAGACAATTTCCTTTAGATTTCTACGTTTTCAGCTAGATATTTCAGATGGGTTGGGAAAAGTTAGAAAGATCTACTCTATACCTCATTTAATCTACCGAAGGATCTAATTGTTTCTGTTATGCACTATGTAAATACCACAGTAATTTGATCAAATCCACAGTAAAAAACCCTAAATGTAAGTTTTGAGCATTTTCACAAACATACATTTAAAATTGCAAGCTCTCAAAGAAGATATTTCAAAACACAAAGAAGAGCAGGAGAACACTCAGAAGATAGATGCAGAACTCCAGATTCTATTGTATTAGAAACGAATAGTCATACATGATTTACAATGTAGGAATGACTCTTAGTTTCATTGATCATACTACAGAGAACTTACAAGCTTTACAGATACAGTAAGGCAGCCAGACATTCCACGCGCACCTTACTGCAGACAAACAAGCGACCTCCTTCTTCTACTTCTAAACTATGCTAACTTGCTGTGTTTTCCTAGAATCCCTGTTGTAGCCCCTGTTGTAGCCCCTGTTGTAGAGTATTACAGTGTAGAGAGGCACAATATATAACATTCTGATTGTCCTCACTACAGCAAAAACCTAACTGAACCCCTGGTTCAAACCCCTGGTTACAGCAATAAATATAGGTGAACCAGCTCTCAAAAATATCTCTGAGCAGTGTCAAATCTAGGCGAAATATTGCCCCTTCTGAGAAGTTCCGGCAGCTGGGCAATAACTTCTGTTTGTCTGTTGTAGTAATACCTCCAGCTGCAACTCTGTCTTTCACTTGAATGGCCTTGACTTTTCACACTTTATCCTTATCTTCTTGCTCCTGAGATCAGATTTTCCTTCCTCCATGAGGTCACTGTGTTGACTTTCCAGCTGCTTCCTCAACTGCAAGCCTGCAAGACAAGACAAGCAATAAGTTTCACATTTATCATATAAAAAGTAGGAAATTAAAATAAGCATTTAAATCCAGGTGACTGCGCAAGATTGTGGAAATCGGATCAAAAATCCTCTCAAAACGCGTCAAAAATGCGTTCAGACTGCTCAAACTTCATCGGGTCAACCATCGCTGACCGAAAAATGCCACGGGCGCCAAAAAAAACACTTTAAAATTCCACCGCTTCATTTCCCGCCCATCGGCATGACCATCGCCATCGGCGTGTCAAAAAAACGTGTTGGTCGATATTCACTTCATCATCATGATATTCTGGAAATATGATGCTCTCCCTTCTGAAGGTCCAGATGATGTCATCATGATATTCCGCTTCCGCATATCGGGGAAAAGAACAACATCATCATCATCATCATGTTGAAGAAGAATAGGAGGATATGAATATGATCATGCTGCCGAGGAAAGAAAAATGATGGTGATGTCATCATGATATTCGGGCTTCATTGAAATGCTAAGGATGACGTCATCGTCATTTTCGTTAAGATCAGGGGATAAATGCAATATCGGGTCACCTAAGGAGCATGATTAGGATGATGAACGTAATATGATCCTCTTGCGGCCAAAGTAACCTTCTCGAAAGATCAGGATGATGAGGATCATCATCATATTTGGGGCTTCTGTCGAACATAGAATAAGACATCATCATCATATTTCGCGAACCAGATCGTGCTTGAAAAATATCCTGTTGAAGGAAAAATGTGATGATGATGATCATCAGGATATTTGCTTCTTCGTTTATTAGATCGGGATGACGTCATCATGATATTCGGAGACTTTGTTAAACTTAGAACATGACGTCATCATGATATTTCGCCAACCGGATCATGTTTGGGAAATATCCTGCTGAAGGGAAAATGTGACGATGATGATCATTAGGATATTTTCAAAAGGTTGTATTTCATCGACAGGAGGACTTTACGAAATATCGGGTGAACAAACAAGATCATGATGATCTTGACAACAGGACAGGATAAAACAATATGATGATGACCCTCATCATCGAATTATCATGATGACGTCATCATGATAATTTGCTTCGAAGCACAAGGATGAGTTGAGGTCATCATGATATTTCGCTAGGGTGATATTGTAAAAAAAATGATCATGCTGTTTAAGGAATGAAATATCAGCCTCTTCTGAATAGATAGGGTGATCATCATGATATTGCAAAAAAGGCGATCAAGAGGATATGAACATGATGATCCTCTATATCGAATTATCCTGATGATGTCTCCATCACTTAGCGAATTTCAGCGAATGACCCTCGTGAAAGATCAGGATGATGATCATGATTATGCAAAAGGAGATCAGGAGGATATGAAGTTGTCATCATCATATTTCGAACTTCAGCAAATATCATGATGATGACCTTGCGATAGGATTATAACATGCGCATGCAAATATGCCGAAGGTGGATTTTCTAAGGGTGATCAGCATGATATGATAAGATTAGGTAATGTTGAAATATCATGATGATGCTCGCTATACAAAGACCGCTCGATGGGGAAACTTACCTTGACTTAAAGTTGATATCATCATGATATTTGAACCTCAGGATATTATCGGGGGGGGGGGGGGGGGGTTCAAATATGATGATGATGATAATGCGCATAAGGTCATTTGACGGGTAAAAAGCACTGCCACCTAAGATTGACGTCCGGATATTGCGACTGCATGATTTTTATCGGGTGATAGACCAAGATCATGATGACATTGACAACATGACTTAGGATATAAAAATATGATGATCCTCCTGCGAATATCAGGTTTGACCAAAACTTTGACCGTGCATAACTTTCACATATGGAAGAATTTTCGAGTGAAGTAAAAGGCAAACCTGCATGGAATTTCAAGCTCTTTCTAAATATGAGGTCATAGAAACAAAATATGAACTTTGACAAACTGACCTCATGATGATGACCTACCTTATCCAATATCATGATGATGATGCACCTGACCCTCATTTTTACCAAACCGCCAGAAAGCAGAAAAAACACAAGCAGAAGCAAAAAGCAAACATCAGCAGGGGTCCCCATTTTGCTAAGGAGCATAATGGGGCGTGTTGTGAACATCACAACAGAAATGTTTATGTATAATAAGATTGGTGGGAAAAAGGTAGAGTGATGTATGGTCATGGGAATGGTAGGAGGAGTGAGATAAGGTATAGAATAAGGCACATGATTTAATGGTAGAGGTAGTAATAGCACTATTAATGGTAGAAAAAGGTGCAAAACTAGTGGTAGGAGTGGAAGTAGTAGAGCGAACACTAAGAACATGGGGTAGTCATTGGACTAGTCACGATAACATGGAGCATGGGTGAAGAAATAGACGGATGAAAGTAATAAGGGATCTAGGTGTAGGGAACTATATAGTGTAAGAGAGAAGTAGGCATAACAAAAATATCCAACATGGAAATGGGAGGTGCAACAAAAGGCATACCAAACTAAGGGACAAAATAAGAGGAAGCTAAAAATTGGAAGTGGAATATGTAGGATGGGAAGAGGAAGATGTGTCATTTAGAGAATTGGAAGAATTAACCATATAAGCAATGCCTTGAAGCACATCAAACCTAAATTTCCTAGTAATTATCAAATCATGAAGGACCTCAAACAGATGTCTAGGACTATAAACATTGGACAAACTAGTAAGATCATGTGCAAATTTCTATTGATTCACATTTTCCTTTTAATATTTTTTTTCTCATGCTCAAAAGTAGTAAAAATAGTAGTAGTCATGTTAATACCATAATAAATAATATTTTTGTTGGATTAGGCCATTTGAGGTCTTAAATTAGCACTTCTTCACAAAGGTAAGTTTGGGCTTTGAGTACCTCATTGCATTAAAAACTCTAGAATGATGGAGGATAAGGCCCTATGGAAACCCTATTGGGCTATAAGAGTGGAAGGTGTCACCAAATGTAAGAGGAAAACTTGAACTTATCATATAATGAGAGGGATAAGAAAATGCATTTTACAAAATACCTAATGTAAATAAATAAATAAAAAAAGAATCTAGATCTTACTTTTGATAAGAGAGATGTGGATAATAAATGCACTAAAAAAGTGTTCAAAAATTGAAGTAAATAAATATTGATAGTTCGAAATATAATGTAGACATTTTGTGACAAATATCTAAAAGTGGTTCATTAATGTATAAAAATTCATGGATGCTCATATGAATGAATCTATAAAATTATTGTCTATCTATCAACGTCACTGAACTACAACTATAGAAGTGATATGTGTGAATCGTGAATCCAACCAACATATAGATATATGATCTTTAATGCATGGATATGATCTTTGAAAAATTTTAATACTTGTTATTTAGTTAATCTAGATTATTGTGACATAACTATCTAATTCATGGTGTTTAGAAAAACCTATAAGGAGCTTGTTATGTGAGGATCTTCTCCTTGTGACAAGCCCTTAGGATATGTGTGAGAACCAAGATCATGGAAAGACTATCAAACATGAGATTACAAGTGAGAATGAACAATTTGTATTAACAAATAATAGGTATAAATAGTAGATATTGCATACCCAACTCTATATGAAACAAGGATAGGTGGCAATATTCAAAGCAAGAGAATAGCGTAATTACCCTAGGAAATAGAGGTAATGTGTCAAGTCTATTGACACCTATTACAAACAACTCACCTAGTTGAAAATGTCAATTGGCATGTGCTATAAGTCGCCTAACTATGATTGAGTTAGTGTTAACTCATGGAGTTATACACCAACATCCCCCACTAAGCATAACTTAGGTTAGTTTATGAATTATGAGTCCCAGTAGTGTGCCATTTTAGGTACTCATTTACAAATGTATCTCTCAGAAATGGAGAAAGAAATAAAACCCTGTGGGAAAAAACTTTCCTCCAAAAAGAGAGAAAATAAAGAGAAGATTAGATAGCCCCCCAGAAGATGATGATGCCAATGTCAATTTTGATGTAGATATGTAGAACTCCTGAAGCATGTCAAAGTTTTAAAACTTGCCCTTCTCTTGATTTTAATAGATTTTAGCAAACTGATTGAAGTAAGTAGGTTTTTAAAGGATAAAGACTAGGATGTAGGTCTAAGAAATGTACAAAATATCTGAAGACAAGGATGTGCATATGTGCACATATGAATGAGGTAAGAATCAATGTGATTCAAGTTGTAATGTTGCAACCTCTCCACTACACTTTATAAATCATTGTGCTTACATTTCACTTTTACACTTTCAATATCTTGACACTATATGAGTGTTTTTACAAACTAAAAATGTACGTAGAGTTTAATTTTTCTACTATATAGAACCAACTGAGTTGAGACGAGAGTTTACACTAGGCTCTGAAGTAGCATCATGATTGTCTTCTTCACCAGATGTGAAATGTGAAAAGATGAAGGTGTACTCAAAGTTGCAAACTTTGCCTACTGCAACAAGTCTTTGATCTTTTGCTTTTTGAATGAAGGCCAATTTAGCAGTGAACTCAACTATCTTGTCAGATTGTGTGAGTGCATATACTAAAAGGTAATTTTTAAATAAGCCTGGAATGAAATAGATATTATGGACATATCCATTTCCCAATTTAACAGTACCACTGCCAAGGACATTATGGTAGACTTGGTTCATTAATATTTTGGTAGTATTGCAGTGTTTGATCCTTACAAATAATTCCATGAATGGTAACATGTGATCACCTACTATTGGACTTAGAACCCATCTGTTGACCTCTGCTTTTGGCGATGCCATTACCTTTTGACCTTCTTTTAGCTGATAAAATGGTGCAATTTAAACTTCTTGATGCTTAGTTCTGACTTTTAAAGTGGTACTTTAGTGCAGTCTGAGTGTTTTTGAGCACTCTAGCTTAATACCTCCCTTAAAGTGACACTTTATAATTGAGTGCACTTGACATCTGTTTACATCTTTGAGTGGATTTTTCCCTTTATATTGATTTCCCTCCAAATTGTGCAATTAATGGAATGAGTGCTTATCATCTCCCTACAAAAGCATGATCAGGCACTTTATAAAGATAGTGTGATATTAGCTTGGTTGGATAGAGGACAAAAAAAGAACCACCTTTGCAAAAGAAAAGACTCAATTTCGAGTCAATTTGCAAAAGTAATGGCCCTTCAAAATTTTTGCATATGCAAAAAAAAATACACTTCGAGAAAATAATTTTCCAATGTGTTTGGAAAAAAATTGCATACAAAGAGTGAAGGAAAAAAAACTTGTGTATGAGGGAGAAATTTAAGCCCCCTATGGTAGAGCATGACCAAGAGCTTATTTACCCATGTGGCCAAGGGTTTAGCTCTTAAAATTTTGCCCCCCCCACTTCTTGGCTTTTTGCCTTTGATGATGTCACCCCCCTAGTTTCTCACATCAACATTTCAATACAAAATTAAAATGAATAGTGCCAATACATATGGCACTAACTTTGACAACTGTTACCAATAATTTTTTTTTTTTCAAAAAGCTATTCCCTCCTATTTGGTCATAGTCGGGTGGCGCCCTCATGGGCATTTGAATGCCTTTGGGCATGGTCAATGGTGACCGTTGGGTGCGTCAGGCCATTGGGCACAAGGCTGTCAGTAGTTTTGTGGTGGAGTATTCCACATCATGGCTGAAGACTCCCACATATTTCTTCTTGGTCAGGTCCAACGTGATTATTGGTGCCATGATTTGCATAGGCCTGTATGGCCATTTGGCTTCATCAGCTACTAAGAGTAGAGGGTTGCATCCAAAGTGGATGCCTTTGCTCCTATGGTGTCCCTCCTCATTAGCCTTAGTGGCCTCTGTAGATATCATCCAAACTCAGCCTTCTTTGGCCACTATGTGCAATATGATATTAGCCTTTTGTGGTCTCTTATGGATTCTCTCTGACTTGACCTTTGATGCCAATGTTAATGCTTGTAAAAAATGGCCTATATGGCCACTCCAGATGTCATATGTGAGCTTTCAAACAAATTTGGCCAATGCGGCCTGTGTGGTACTTGCAAGCAAGGATCCACACTATCCTATGTGGGCATTTGAAGAAAATAAGAGCACATAGAAATGTTAAGTAGAAAACAACCAAAATGAAGCAAAAAACACAGAGATGCAAACCCGATTCGCACAACGAGCAAACAAGATTTGATGCTGACCACAATGCTTTGATACCATGTGAGAACCAAGATCGTGGAAAGACTATCAAACATGAGATTACAAGTGAGAATGAACAATTTGTATTAAGAAATAACATGTATAAATAGTAGATGTTGCATACCCAACTCTCCACAAAACAAGGATAGGTGGCGATATTAAAAGAAAGAGAATAGCATAACTACATTAGGAAATAGAGGTGATGTGTCAAGTTTATTGATACCTATTACAAATGACTCACCGAGTTGAAAATGTCAATTGACATGTGCTATAAGTCGCCTAACTATGATTGAGTTAGTGTTAACTCATGGAGTTATACACCAACAATATGTTGTCAGTGGATTTTAGAAATAATCAAAGATAATAGACAAGCATGAAAAAGATTCCATAGATATTTATGTAAGTAGATAATCTAATAAGATTTGATAATGTTAATGACTTTATTTTTAAATGTTCTTATCAAATTCTATAAAAAAATAGACCATCCAAAATGAATTAGGGTTAGTCCTTTGAATACAATTCCAACTGATGTAAATGAAAGACTTCACATGTCAAGTCAACACACATGGTCAAATGGAAAGAGTACATTGACCCCAAGTTATGAATTTTAATTGAAAAATTCTTGGGCCTTTTTTTACAAAGCATGCATCTAGCTTAGGTCAACTACAAAAATTGTAGATCTAACCTTAGGTGGGAAATGAATGGAACTAAGTATTAAGACTAATCCCTAGGATTGGGTATAGATGGACATAGGTATGTTTTGAGTTATATGCTAGTTTTTAGTACAAATTATACCAATTATGCACTTATCATTGAATAAATGGTAATGTTGCCAAAGTGAAACTCCAAGCTAGATTTTTTAGAAAACATTTTATTATTTCATATACATGTTAGCAAAAAAACTTGTCAGTATGGTGTTTCATTGAAATCAAGTGACTCACCCAATGGGTAGTAGTAGGTGTTTTCAATAGTTGGAGAAATAGCCATTAAACAGACAATTATGCTCTACATTTAGAAGTGGAAACTCTTTTACATGATGAGTTTTTGGATTTTTTGGCACTTTTAACTATAAAGTAAAAAAGGGGAAAAAAGGAAAATGATGAAAAGAGATGGAAGTGGAGAAACTCTAGATGAGGAGTACAAATAAAACCATCTATGAATTCTTTACAAATGAATGGGAAAAACAAGAAAACAAAAAAGGGGCTATGGAGAAGAAAACAGAAAAATAAAGTTCAATTCAATATACAACATTAAAATGTGAAAATGATTTACTATTCTACATTTACACAAAGGCACTTAGAATAATGTGAAGAAAAGGTTTTGCATTAGACTTAAAGAATAATACATAAACCACATAGAATAAAATAGAAAAAAAATTATTGAAATTTTATTCTTTTTCTTCATTATAGTTGAGAGCACAAAGTCATCATTACAGTCATTATACATGCTGTCTAAAGAGGAAAAAAGTGGTAGCCCTCACAAATGCCTTGTTTTTACAATAAATAGAAGAAAGGATATTCACCATCCCATATAACTATTTCACTTTTCCCTTTGGAATTTATAAAATATTAAATAATTACATGGTAGACTTTACAAAATGACCTTATAATAATTATAATAAATAGTTAACGTTTGGTCAAAATTGACATAAAAATAGTTGTCATGGAATTTTGTCAAACAATTTACATGTGTTAGGTTGTAGGTGTACATTCCTAAATCATTTTGTCAAACATTTCATGAGTATGTCTCAATTTCCTTCATGTGATACTTGCATTTTCCAAATAGTTCATGTGCAGTGATTGAAAGTACACATTTCTTACAATTCATCTCTTTGACTTCCTTCAAAAATTCATAAGCATAATTAAAAATAGTGATTTAAAGACCTACATGAATAGCCCTAAGATCCAACCTTCCAATTTCCCACCACACTAGGAGCAACTAGCTCTTTTAGGAAAGAAACTAACTTGCTGCTACTCGACCAAATCGAGAAAATTAATCTAGCTAAACCTAACATGTTTCACTATTGAAAAATAAAGTTTTGTAACAAGTCAAAATATAATAGAAAACTAAAAAATCCAAATTGAGAAAATTAATCTAGATAAACCTAACATGTTTCACTCTTGAAAAATAAAGTTTTCTAACAAGTCAAAACATAATAGAAAACTTAAAAATTTCAATTTACAGATTTATAGATTTATCAAATCAAGTATAGAACTGTAAATACATAGTAGAGAGGAACTTGGAGATAAAATATGAAAGCCTCTATGGAGGATTATAGTGTCTATTAGATGTCTACGCATCACAATATAGTCCATATGGTGAGAACAAAAAGAATTCAAATCTTTTCTCAGGAATTGTGTCTAGTATGCGTAGAAATGAAACAAAAACAACTAAGTAGCCTTCTAGGTGATAAGAGAGAACCCTGTAGCTGTAGGAGAAAAAAATGGTTGGGGTTGTACAAAATGCTAAGAATGGTCAAAGCCCTATATTGGTCTTTTGACCTCCACAAATAGAGAATGATGTAGAAGGGAAATTGTTTGATCTTACCTTATGCATGTGATAATTTTAAGGAGCCCCCTAAAAACATAGAAAATCTTGGCAAATTCTAATTAAGTGCTATAATTTTCCTAGAGAATATTTCCTAGTTTTTAAAAAAGATATTAATTTTTCTAGCAAATCTATGCACATTATTAGAAAATTTTATAAAACCTGGTGAATCATAGCGAATAATAACAAAAAAATTAATTACAATGGAAAATCTTTCCTTTAAAATTTTACATAGTGGATCGGTGCAATCCCCCCATATATTCTTTTATTTTTTATAATTTTAAAGTAGGGGCTCGGGGGTGGCAGCCACCGGCAATGTCAAGAGGCAGGGGTCGAGGGGCCAGAGCCCCCTTATGGGGTCCAGGGATAACACAAATCCATTATTGAGAAGGCATTGGAACACATAAAAATTAAATATTTTAAAAAATCAAACTTTAAAAACAAAAATGAATGAATGACTAAATACGTACCTTTTATTTTTTTTGATTGGTAATATGTACCTTTTATTTACTACTAATTGAATAACTGTAATTCGTGGGGTCCAGGGATAACACAAATCCATTATTGAGAAGGCATTGGAACACATAAAAATTAAATATTTTTAAAAATCAAACTCTAAAAACAAAAATGAATGAATGACTAAATACACACCTTTTATTTATTTTTGATTGGTAATACATACCTTTTATTTACTACTAATTGAATAACTGTAAATGATTTCCATAGGTAAGCATGTACCTTTTTAAAGGCATGTTGAGCCCATAATTGCTTTTGGGTTGTGGGATTAGATCTTAATCCCACGGGCTCGATCTAATCCCATGGCCCAAAAGCAATTTCGGGCTCAGCATGCTTTTAAAAAGGCACATGCTTAAAGGACCCGTGGAAATCAATTGCAACTGTTAAGATTAAAATAGAAATCAATGGCAATAAATAAAATATGAATCCCTATTCCATAATATAAGAGGAAATTTAATATACTAATGGTGATATGGCCACAAAATTAATGGAGGAAATTTAATATTAGTGGCCAATATATTTAATATTTAAAAATATATTATAAATTGGTGATTAGGCTATAAACACAAAGCATCTACTGTGGAAAAATAATTTACTTTATTAGTTTAATAAATAAATTACTGGCAAATTAAAATTCATTTCTTCAAAATTTGTAAAATCTAGGTGATTTGGCCCCCTTGATGGTTGCAATATATTCATACCAATTTTGAATTAACTAATCTTAACTATTTGCCAACTAACAAAGATTCACCACTAAAAAATCCCTGATGTCTAATAAATATGAACAACAATAATATGCTATGAATGCTAGAATTAAGGTCTACACAGACTATCAAACTAGTGTGCATGAAGTATATAGAAGGAAGGTGACAACCCACAAGTGCTTGCAACACAAAATGGATTATACACTAAGAAAGCAATGAAAAAATGAGAGTAAAATAACTCTATCACCTCCAATGGAAGAGATGAAGACTACATAACCATGAGCAAGGTCTAATGGAAGACCTATCCAGATGCAATGGTTACAATCCTTGTGAAGATGCAAAAAGATTATTGTAACTATCCACATAGAGAGCTTGAAAATCAAGACAATACTTCTATATGATGAAGATTTAAAGAGATGTTATGTCAAATGTTAAACTTCATTTTTATTCATTATTATTTTTTCTTTATATTTTATCATTTAAATATTGACCCATTTGATTTGCATAATTCCATCAATTTCCTTGAATGTAAATTGATTCAATCTTTTGCTTGCTTTTTATTATGGTAAGCTGCAAAGAGGATGCAGAGCCCTATCACAAAAAGCCACAAAAATAGGCCAATAGGCCACCAATAGTCAAACATCTTTAACTTGTCATGTCAAATGTTAAACTCCATTTTTATTCATTATTATTTTTTCTTTGTATTTTATCCTTCCCTTTTTCATTGTCTAGACATATTCATAGATTATGTTTTTCCTATTTTCACATGCTAATATTAAATCCTGGGGGCATTGTGTTATCTCATATATATTATTTATTTATCACGGTCTTAATTTTCTTTATTGGATATTCTATTTTAGATATTGATGAGGGATTAGGCTAGATTTCAGATGTTAACGTTGCCATGTTTTACATTTAAAATTTAAAGATTGACCCATTTCATATATTGATGCTTATATATTTTAGTGTTTGCCTAATTTCATATATTGAAGATAATATTTATATTATGTCTGAAAAAAACTCTTATAAGTAATACCATAATATGGTTTTTTAGGATATTGAACAATATCAAAATGTGTTGATAGATTATTCTATAATTTTATTCAAATAAATGTATTGCAATAGATGGTAATCACTAAGTAATACCATAATCTATTTTTTTAGGATATTGAACAGTATCAAAATATATTGATAGATTATTTTATAATTTTATTCAAATATATGTATTACAATAGATGGTAATCACTAAATAGTAATACCAGTTATTCAGAGTTGAGTAATTGCCAAACGGAATTTCTATAGTGCCTCATAATAGATGAGATGATCTAATTTTCCTTAACATTTCATTTTTTAACATTTTTAGCCCCTTTAGAACATTACTCCAAGGTTGAGACTCTTCTATTTATTTGTATTTTTTTTGGAACCACCAAAGTTGAAGGCCCTGTAAACTTCCCATTTAAAAAATTTCTAAACTGGTGGTACTTCTTATAACTTGTACAATATTATAATAAAATAATAATAATTTAATTTTTGTCCAATAACCTATACAATATTATAAAAAAACAATAACAATTCAGGTTTTGTCCACGCTATCCACCTGCTCTAGTATTCTGATTTTGTTTTCATTACTTTATAATAAAACAATGATAATAGTGATGGATATGCAAGATATAATCTCAATATCATATTTACAAATTGTATATACCCAACTTATTGACAGTCACTAAGCTATGGATTCTAATATTAAATTCATATCTGTGCCCTCCATTGCAGAATACTACCAGAAGATGGATCCCACAAAAATGCCCTCCATTTGGTTTGACCGAAGAAGTTCAGCCTACCGTGGGGTTACTAAGTGTGTTCATACGTATATTTTGTTTCCCATATAATATATTCCAAATAAAGGGCTAGTTTTAAGTAACATTATGTGGGACTCAATGCAGACATAAATGGACAGGGAAATATCAAGCCCAATTTTGGGACAAAAGTAAAGAGACTAAGAACCCCAAGGGTAAACTAGGTCAGTCTTTATGAATTTATACTGTAATTAGTTATAAATTGAACACCTTTCTTTTTACAGGCCAAAATGGGCTCTAGTACCTATCAAAATCTAGTGTGGTTAGAAGGTTGTTTTTATAGTTACAATGGTTTGAAACAATATCTCTGAGATTTCTTTGATGGTCTTCTTTTAAAGATGTGTAAGAATTTCATAACAAACAAGGTCTCAAATATATTAGTTTTTATTGTCTTTATTTGAGACTAGAAACAAGTTCCCTTTTTAATGTATCTATTGAACAAATATGTTTATTTCATTTGGATACTAATTAGAGTAATTTAACTGTCTTCTTGTGACATCTGAATTCTGGATTATGACTGGATTCTCCAGTATATCTCGGTAAGCAGATACATCTATTGGCTTATTATACATCTATTAAGTGATTCGAATTCATAGTCTCTTTGAAGTTCTAGATTTATAATCGAACTGTTTATTGATGTACTGTAGGCATCTATGATGAGGAAGAGAAAGCAGCCAGAGCTTACGATCTGGCATCTCTCGAGTATTGGGGTCCATCAGCTGAAACAAACTTTCCGGTATAATTTTATATATAGTTTCATAGCTATTCTAGAATGTATCGTGTGTCTACCTCAAGAAATGTTTGTTTTACAAATATCTTTGGCGATCATTCTATTTTCTGAGATTCTACTTCCTCTCTCATAAAATGTTTAGCATGTTATTGTATAACATTTGGTTTTTCTATATCAAATGCAAGTTTAAAAAACATGAAAAACATGTCAAGGCAAGAATATGTTCAATTTATAAACATGAAAAACATGTCAAGGCAAGAATATGTTCAATTTATAAGGAGGTATATGGGTTTCCTACCATATATGCATCCATAGAGGTTAATTTTGAAAAAAAAATTATGATAGATCACAGACAGGTACTTGTGGACCTATGCCAGAGTTTAGTTCTTAATTAAGATTTTATTGAATTTAATTTTGCAGGAGTAGTTCTAGATTTTATAGGGGCAAATCAGTCTACCGAGGAGAGACAAGGTTTGAATTTAATTTACTTAGATGAACTTATAGACTTATCTTAAAGATTAGTATGCTTCACTGCGATAAGTTGATGTATAGAAATGCCAGCATTGACACAATGTAGCTCTACAATCCCGATGATATAACTTGGCAGGAACAAAGATGATGGAAGGTGGCAGGCAAGTATTTGTAGAGTTTCACAGAACAAGGCACCTATGGCACCTACTCATGGACTAGTAATGGGAGATTCCTCTACTCCATTCATTGATACTCAAGAAGGATTAGTTGCTTCAAAGACACCAGCCTCTGAAAACATGCTGTGTCTTGGTACATGCACAAGAAGCATAGTCTGCTCTCCCGATCAGCCCTCAGGTATTGTGAGAGTTGGTTGTGAGAATGTAATACCTGACAGCAACTGGATGGCATCCTCCCTTCGGGATCCAGAAACTAAGTGTAATGCACAACCAGCATGTCAAGCTCCTCTGATATTCAATATCTGGAGTGATATACGGATGTGAAGATCTTGGTATTTTGAAATAGGATTTTAGCACTTTCTCTCCATGCTACTTGTTTAACACAATTATCTCTGTGCCTTTCAGACTATGTGCCTTTCAGACTATGGATAGTCCTCAGACAGTGTAATAGGAACTTATATTATCATGTCTTTTATATTTTTAAGACTAAGACCTTGTCCTTGGAAATATATCTAGTCTTGGAGGAGCTTGTTGAAATATTAATTTCTCCCACCATAATGTATTAATATGTCAGTTTTTAAAGCTGGGGCTACGTTATTGCATGTAACTGTTTTGTAACCACTCTACAGGTGTAAATGCATTCCATATGCATGCTTATTTTTAGACTAGAAGATTTTTATTTATTGTTGTTTTATTTTGGGTGCTGCAATGTCTTTAAAAAGGATTGCCCTGTGCTTTTGTAATAAGCTAGAAAAATTGAGAGAAAATTGTGTGTTGCTTGCTCAAATTGAGTAGAGATGTAAGGTGGAGAATAATATATAGAGTTTTTTTATATTTATGCTGTTGTGTATGGACTATTTTTCTTCATGGCTATAAGTTATTATTTGTGAATGAGTATTTATTGTAAGTGTTGTTTCCATTGTCATGATTTTATTGTTTAATGAATTATAAGTTGAGTTTCAAATTTTACAAGTGGTATCAGAGTAGAAAGATCGTGGGCCACTGAAGGAATTGCACGTTGTGATCTCAGAGCAGAAAGATAGCCATTAGACATTTACAAAGTTTGAAGAAATTGCAGTAAACAAAAAGAGAAGTTTGAACACAATGAAAGGAAGGAGTGTAGGAGGTAAGTAAATCATTTATTTGGAATGGGAAAAGTTGGTAGAAGAGTTAAGAAAGAAAATGAAGGTTTATGGGGTGAAAATGAATGTTTGAAAGAAGAATTGGAAAAAGTTAATAAAGAATTGATGAATGTTAAAAAGATTAATATAGAATATATGGAAAGGATAAAGGTGTTAGAAAAGGAAAAGTATGAAAATTTATGTGAAAATGATATTCTGGAAAAAGAATTGGTGAAAGTTAAAAGGGAAAATGGAGAGTTTGAAGAAAACTTGAAACTGTTTGATGAGTTTAAAAAGATGAATGAAAAGTTAGAAGAAAGATTGAAGTTATTTAATGAAATGAAAGAAAAGATAGAGATATTAGAAGAAGAAAATAGTTTACAGAAAGAAGAAATATTAATATTGAATGAAGAGAATGATCAATTAGTAGCTTGCAATGAAAATCTAAGATTAAAACCATAGGTTTATGATGTTTCATGTAATACTGTAAGGACCCGACTCATCCTAAATCAAATAACATTAAACTCTGATTTATGAAAAATACCAATGAATAAAAATTTTGATCTGATAGATGTAGGAAATGTGAAATTTTTCCAGAAGTGCTTAATGTATGCTATAGCAATGCGATGAAACTTGAAATTTAGTTTCCGAGAATCATTTAAATCTAGTGAAGATAGAGTACATTACGAGAGAAGGTACATTATGTAAGATAACCTCGAAGAACAACGGATCAGTTCATACCTTAAGTCATGCATTACATCCTACATTCATTTTTGATAGCTTCCTTCTCCTCTAGTAACTGTATCCTTATCATCTGCACAAAATTAACTTAACAATCTCATGTTAACACAACTCAGTAATCACTACTCAGAGAATTAAGATCACGATGCTAATTGTAGGACTCCCTACACCCAGGGGACCTGAGTATTGGGGGCATCCTTCGCCATCAGGACTACCTACATACCCTGTATCCACGGGATCAAGGCCCCCTCCTTAGGATGTGACTAACGCGGGGAATGCGAACATGTAGTTCTATTTTGCACTATGTTTGATGTAACTGTGAGCGGGTACCCAGCCCTTTCTAGGGTTATTCCCTGCCCCAAACAGTTCTTCGTCGGTTACCACCCACTCGGTGAAACAGGGATGGGAGTTAGTCCACTACCATAAACACCTAAAGAGGTGTCTGTCAGTTGGTCCTAGTGTGAAGGAATCCCTATAAGGTATCTACCCATGAAATCTAATTTGCTTCCCCAAGCCAAATTAGATAATTATCGTGACTAAGTCCGTTCCTGATCCCCTAGTACTTTCACCATGATTTGCGAGGGTGAGGTGAGAATATATGATAGATAGCATTTCTAGATCAGCCTAGTTGCCCTATCTGACATTTCACATGTCCTCCCCGATCTATACTCACATGTCAATAAGCCTCATTTTCTATTAGTATGCTTGAAGTGTTTTCCAAATGAGCATCATGGTAAGAGTCATCATTTTTTTTAGTTAATCATCTTAGTGGGATATCCAAGGAGATTTTCCCTTCCTGTGGATTTAACTTTGACATATTCCTTATTACTCCCCGATGATTTAGAGGGACGGTGCCCATACGTTGTTGTTGAAGCTATGTTAGGCATGAGGTACTTGGTTGAATACGACGGCATTACCCGTAAACGTGACCTAGAGGTATTGTAAATACCGAACACTGCGAGTTGTTTGATTTTGGACGTTTCTTTACAAGGTTTACCTTTCTAGTAAAGAGAAGAAAAACTTGCATAATCACTAACTAAGAAAATTGATAAAGGAACATAAAGATGCATGATAATTTTAAAAATATTTAATCCATTCTATCAATTCTCATTATAAAGAGGTTTAGATTTGGAAAATCAAGGAATATTGATAACCTATTGTGTCATACATCAATAGACTTTATTCCAAGAGTGGATAATTGAGAGCTTTTCTTGCATGACCATTATAAGCTCACTTTCAAATTGAAAATAGTAAGGATTAATAAAAATTTGTAAAATAAGATAGATGTCTTAATAAGAGGTTCACTTGAAATTCTGTAATTAGATTTATACTTTAACAAAATTGATTAATTTCCATTATTCATAAACTTTTGTATATACTCGATCAATGGTAACTATGTTTCCTAATACATAAGAAATGATAGTAATTAATAGTTCTAAGATAGGGCAAACATTAAAAATATGGTGATTCTTAGTTTCGGTTAATCGAATTATGAATCAATTCTCTAATTATGTAGTTGTTGTTGATTCCTTGATTTAAATATGGGGTAGAAGATATGATATTTCCATACTTTCCTCTTAATCTCTAGGACATAATATATGTTAGGATGCACACCACTTCCCAATGTTATTCTACCAAACACAAGATGGTGGTTAAAAGATATGTTGCCTTTGCATTATAATGTACACATACAAGGGTTTAGATTCTAAGGTCCAATTAATATAAGCACATGAGCTATAGATTATCACTAGTGGACCACTCACAAGAGAGTACCCAATGTTTGAGTATAACTTCAAGAACATTAGTATTGAGAATGCAACATGACTTCTAAAGTCATTCAATTATTCACATACATCAAGAATTATTTCCTTGCATAAAATACAAAGAAATCATTTCCTACAAAAATTCTTCTTACCCTAGATTAATATCATAAGACTCCTAAAGGAATCACACAAATTATAGTGTAGTTATAAATCCCTGTCTACTAGTAATGATCTGCCTTTCCCTCACTTGGTTCTCATACTGAGCCATCCAATAATTAAACAAGAAACTGGTCTATCTAGATAAATTCCATACAAATCTAGGATCTATAAAACACTCAGTTGCACCTCTATCTATGTATCTAGTAGAATATAATAGGGGATCCAAAGCTCTTATGCTCGAATTCTACTCAGTTCTTACTCACAGAGTCACGAGTTCAATTCATATTACTCACAGTTAATGAATGTGAGAACCCCCCAAACATGCTATCAGATGAGACTCCCTTGTCGACGGAAAGATTGACAACAATGTTTCTGGATTTAATCTCAATAAGTACATTATACAGTGTACTACTCAAATCAGTATGAAGTGTAACTGTAATAATCTTAACCGATTAACTACTTGCAGCTATGGTTGGGTAAACTCTAACCAAGTTTTTATTCAGTTTAGTTATTTTGATAGAGGAATACGATGAGTTTTCTGGAGTCATGTGCGCACTGTAGGTCTCACATGGGGTCCGTTCTGGGGAAGGACCAGACAACGGATGGGCTTCATAGCAGTTATACTTAAACATCATCTAGTTTAATAGTTAAAAGTCAATTTTGGCAAAATAGGATAAATATTTACCACATTTTGATGTGGATGAGGTGTAAAATTGTTATTAACTATTTGGCCTTTAAAAGAAATGATGTTTAAGTAGAATGTTTAGCATGGATGCCTCAACCCAGTTACTCAACAGAAAAAGGATTCATCAACTTTTTAAACAAATAATTATCTGCAATCTACAGTCAGCCAAAACAGTTTGGACAAAAGAAAAAAAATCATAGCTTATTAGAAACAAACAAGCCAAACAAAATAGGAGGGGAGGACAATTATATGAGTACCAAATAAATTTACATGAAAATACTTGCCTTCTCCTCTCAGACCTTGCACAAAAACTTTGAGAATTTTCTAGATCGGAAAACTTTTGATCTACAACATTCTTTACATAATCCTGTATGACTTTCTCAGATAATGCTGATGTGTGATGTTGCTTAACATATTTTACATCTCTACCACCGTCTGTTGTAAATGTAAAAATATGCACTACCACCAACTATTGTAAATGTAACAATATGTACCCCATAGGTTTCAATAAATCTTGCAACAATTGAAGGAATATATAATGGTCAGTGGTGTACCTGTCAATGGAATACCTTGTAGAAATGAAAATAGAAGGAAGAAACGCAACTATCTTGTAACATAGAATTGCTCTTTTCTGAACTAGCTACCTTGCTAAAGTTGTAGGCTCCCACGTCAACAGAACAGCATGCTTGACTTAAATTTCTCCAGCATTCCCACAACATAAATCAGTGTGTCCTTCTTCCTTACAATCGAGGCATTTTATAGAAAATTCCATGCATCCCCACTATCTTTGTTTAATGCTAATGCCTCCTGCACTGTCTTAGTTTAAGGAAAATGCTTCCTCCACTGTCTTTGTTTAAGGAAAATGCTTCCTCCATTTTCTTTGTTTAAAGAAAATGCATCCTCCACTCACTAGTGGATTTGCAAATCTTATCATCTATTTCTTATGTGTAAACCATTTTGTATTTTAAATGAATATTATTTTTTTATATTAGTTTTCATGATATTGAGTTGTGACATACTTCTCCCCTAAATTTATGCATCGTCCCGATGCATGTTAGAAATAAGATCAAACATATAAATCCATATCAAAATATCTACTTTTCAAGTCCATATTTCAAAAATAGTTTAACATAGATAAAGATAACAAGGCATAACTATCATTGTCCTTAAGCAAGATTTGAAGTTTGTTGAGTTAATAAATAACTAGAGTTTATTCAAAATAAATATGGATAGAGTTGTTGCATTTCCACTGTCTTCCCATGTAGCATTCTCAGGTGAGTATTGGTCCCACAGGACTTTATATTGGTCCACTGTCCTATTGCGGAGCTGGAACTAGCGCCTCTCAATGATTCTGCATGGCTCTATTGTTATTGTATCTAGTTCTTCTACCTGCAGGGCATTCCAATTAAGAATATGCTTAGGGCCAGGTATATACTTTTTTAACAAGGATACATGGAACACGTCATGAATGCGGCTCAGTGCCGGAGGTAAGGCAAAGCGGTAAGCTACAGGATTGATTTCCTCAAGTACTTCAAAAGGTCCGACATAGCAAGGGGCTAGCTTTGACTTCCTTCCAAAAGAGATAGAACTTTTATGAGGTCAGACTCTTAGGAACACCTTTTCACCAACTTGAAATCTTCTGGGTGTCCTATTCTTATTTGCATAACTTTTTTGGCGGTCCGAGGCTTCCTTCAACCTCTGTCGAATAAGTTACACTTGGTTGTTTATGCATCGTCCCGATGCATATAAGGTCAAAACATATACATATAGATATAACCATCGTTTACTATTAGTATGCTTGCCTACCTTCATAGTCCATCCCACAACAAAGTAGTCTATCATAGAGTATCATCTAAATATAATTGTTGTATCATCTAAACATTAGTGAAGTTAGAGTTCATAATTAAAATTCTACTAGGTAACCTTATTGAGCATATCCTTGTACCTTGTCCTCGAGTCCGGAATGTTGAATGTTCATTTGAATTTTTCTGTGTCTAGAATAAACACTTGTAATTCACTTTAAAATTTCCATCATCTAAGATAAATCAACTTTCAAAGTGCAGTCAATAAAAATTTAGGTTCATAGATTCTCCCTTGGTAATCCAGATCTTTATCAAAAAATTTAGTTACATTTGAAGTTTACTCCAACATGTGCTCGAATCCAAGAGTAGTGATGCACCACTATAGATTAGAAGAATTATATTCTCTTAGTCAATCTGAGTACTCAGGAAATAGCCAATCCGGGCTAAAGTGTCCAAAACGGAACATACTGAAATAAAGCCAACTGGGCTCTTCTGTCCTTTGGACAAATAGGTTCATACGGAACCAGGTCTAACGGACCTTATCGCTACCCGAAACGGGGTAGGATAAATGGTGGAAAAATGGCCTGGTGGTCAAATGGACCAAAAATCTATCCAAGTAAACATGTAAAGGCCAATTTCAAAACCATACCAATATCTTCTGTTCCTCTCTTTGTTTCCAACAACTTTGAATTACACCCTTTGATTTTGTACAATTCTCCAAAATAATGGCCAAACGGCCTACACTAGTCAAACAGATCAAATCTTTATCCAATAGGAAAACACAATAGCCATACGGCTAAATAGGACATGAATCATTATGCTCCAATCTGGGATGCTTAAACATAACAGCCAAATGGGCTAAAAAGGACAGGAATCATTATGCTCTGGCCAGAGACTTTTCACTCCTTTGGGATCAATCCGGATCCATGAGTCACTTCCTAGAGACCACAGTCCGTCGAAGCACTATGCTGAGGATGTCAACTAGGGAATACAATATTGACTTGTACACACCTCAGTATTGGCAAAGCCTGTACAAGTAATCCACCCTGGTGATTCTTCTGAGTAGCAGTGACTTCCATTATTCTGATATCCTTTAGACATTACTCTTAAAATGAATTTATGCACGTCAAAACATATACACATAGATATAACCATCGTTTACTATCAGTATGCTTGCCTACCTTCATAGTCCATCCCACAACAAAGTAGTCTGTCATAGAGTATCATCTAAATATAGTTGTTGTATCATCTAAACATCAGTGAAGTTAGAGTTCATAATTAAAATTCTACTAGGTAACCTGATTGAGCATATCCTTGTAGCTTGTCCTCAAGTCTGGAATGTTGAATGTTCATTTGAAATTTTCTGTGTCTAGAATAAACACTTGTAATTCACTTTGAAATTTCCATCATCTAAGATAAATCAACTTTTGAAGTGCGGTCAATAAAAATTTAGGTTCATAGATTCTCTCTTGGTAATCCAGATCCTTATCAAAAATTTTAGTTACATTTGAAGTTTACTCCAACATGTACTCGAATCCAAGAGTAGTGATGCACCACTGTAGATTAGAAGAATTATATTCTCTTAGTCAATCTGAGTACTCAGGAAACAGCCAATCTAGGCTAAAGTGTCCAAAAGGGAACATACTGAAATAAAGCCAACCGGGCTCTTCTGTCCTTTGGGCAAATAGGTTCATACGGAAACAGGTCTAACGGACGTTATCGCTACCAGAAATGGGGTAGAATAAATGGTGACAAAACGGCATGGTGGTCAAACGGACCAAAACTTTATCCAAGTAAACATGTAAAGACCAATTTCAGAACCTTACCAATATCTTCTGTTCCTCTCTTTGTTTCCAACAACTTTGAATTACACCTTTTGATTTTGCACAATTCTCCAAAATAATGGCCAAACAGCCTACACTGGTCAAACAGATCAAATCTTTATCCAATAGGAAAACACAACAGCCATATGGCTAAATAGGACAAGAATCATTATGCTCCAATCTGGGATGCATAAACATAACAGCCAAATGGGCTAAAGAGGATAGGAATCATTATGCTCTGGCCAGAGACTTTTGACTCCTTCGGGATCAATCCGGATCCATGAGTCACTTCCTAGAGACCATAGTCCTCCCAAGCATTGTGCTAAGGATGTCAACTAGGGAATACAATATCGACTTGTACACACCTTAGTATTGGCAAAGCTGGTACAAGTAATCCACCCCGGGGATTCTTCTGAGTACCAGTGACTTCCGTTATTCTTATATCCTATAGACATTACTCTTAAAATGAATTTAGGCTCAAGCGCACACATCAAGACTCAAGTGAAAGATAACAATTCTAGCGATCATGCATGCTGATTTATCAAAAACTTCTTCCAAACTTTCCATCCATCTCTCTTCGTGACTGTCACATCAATTAGTGCCACCTTAGGTCTTGTTATCTAAAAGTAGTGATATCATCCCAAAACTGATAGTAGCTTCCAAAAATAGGAGTCTATGAATGCCATCAGTTTCTCAAAAGTCAATAGCTGTCTCTAGTACTCATCATATAGTCTCAAGGATTTATGGAAGCTGCAAGGAAGTGCCAATAACAGAGGAGGACTTAAATGTTGAAGATCAGGAGTGTAAGGTGAGTAAAATCCATACTCTAAGAACACAACCAGAGATCTGTAAAGAGTGCATAGAGGACAGAGAAAGTTGTGAATTTATGCGTAAATTGGAATATAGAAATGAGATTCGTATACATCTTTTTCGATGTGAAGAACCTCCTAGGTCCATTTTAGCTTCCTATGGGTCTTTATCTGATGTTGAACGACGCACATCAAAGAGGTCTCGGAAGACATCGACAAATGGTAGCTCAATTAACTTGAGAGTTTCTGGATGCACAACTGTGTATCAATTGAAGATGATGGTGTGGGAGTCCCTTGGTGTGGCGAAGGAAAATTAGAAGCTTCATAAAGGCACAATAGAATGGGTCAATGAATTGGCCACTTTAGCCGACTTGAATGTTTTCCCTGGGGATAGTCTGTGGGTTATGGATACTGAAGTTTATGAAAATTGAGATATTGCTAAGGAGCTATCAGAGCAGGAAATGGAAAATGAGCAATTGGAGGAAGGATAAGAATATGATATCAATTGTCCCTGCTCAAGTGGTTGCAATAGATTAATGGAGGATATACTTGGAAAGGAAGTATGCCAAGAGATATCCAAAGCATGTTGTTGATATTTTACCCCTTCTCTTTATCAAGATCTAAGGTGGGAGATATAGTGGATAAGAATATGATAGGATAAGGATAAGATAGTGGATAAGATGTGCAAGAATATTTTGGATGTGGATGAAGGATACAGTTTTGCCCCCAAGTGTAGGGATACAAAATGAATGGAGAAGGGATTACGCATGACGTCCACAAGGGGTTTTCATCATGGTCTCCGTAGTGCTAAGTAACTGAGAAATAAAGATGGTTTTTAGGGCCCTCTCAAGAACCGCTCCACATGTTTCCTAATACCTTGCGTTTGTTTAAGGTGTTATCCTCCAAGAGGGAGATATGCAAGAAACATACACATAGATCGAGGGGGATGGATGGATTATGACTGTCCCATACCAGTCCCATTTGCAACCCCATCCTCACAATAGAATTTCCCTAGGTCACCTACTCCCCCATACAACCTGCTAGGGCCCTACCTATATATGGCAATTTTACAGAAGTCACATTACTCCACACATGCCAGCAGTTGTAAAATGCCTCAAATCAAGAAGGATTAAGTGAAATAAGTCAATAAGTTAAATCCTCAATAAAACAAGTGGAGAAAAAGTGAAGAGCAAAGATAGAAATTATTGCAACATCCCAAGTTCAATAAGGAACAAGTCCTTGAGGCAAAAGGACCATCTCAAGATTTAAATAAAGAAATAAAATACTGCGGCTTAACACTTAAATAAAATCTTTAACACAAGAATAAATAATGCAACAATCTCATAAAATTTGCACATTACAAGCACTGTGTAGCCTTACAACAAGACCACCTAAGGGGAGTACAGAACTTGGTGGACTTCTATCGCTCAATAACTAAATCGTACAATGGTCTCAAACCACATAGAGAACAATGATAATCGCCATGTCACGTTAAGCATTCGCCACAAATCTTGAAACAACCTTATCATACTTCTATATCAAAAATCCAAAAGAATAGTCATATGACCCCATACAATCCAGGGCATGCCATTCTAAAAAGATTACGATGTGCCACAAGAGGAATTAGCCACGGAATATGATATTCACTTCACAAGTCTTACGGTTGTCATGTACCCAGCTACTATTGTCCCATTACACATACCATTACTGACATCAAGCTATCCACTTCACCTTCTAGGGAGGGTTTACTTATGACCTTATCATTTCTTTTTCATGTTTCTACCCATGTTTATCATTAACTAGATGATCATTAGATCGCAAGAGGGGGAATACTATTAGTCTTATGTCTTAATTCTGACCATGCTTTAGGTTAGCAGACCTTCAGGCCTAGTGTCTGAACCAAAAGCTCTGATAGCACATGTAAGGACCCGACTCATCCTAAATCAAATAACATTAAACTCTGATTTATGAAAAATACCAATGAATAAAAATTTTGATCTGACAGATGTAGGAAATGTGAAATTTTTCCAGAAGTGCTTAATGTATGCTATAGCAATGCGATGAAACTTGAAATTTAGTTTCCGAGAATCATTTATATCTAGTGAAGATAGAGTACATTACGAGAGAAGGTACATTATGTAAGATAACCTAGAAGAACAACAGATCAGTTCATACCTTAAGTCATGCATTACATCCTACATTCATTTCTGATAGCTTCCTTCTCCTCTAGTAATTGTATCCTTATCATCTGCACAAAATTAACATAACAATCTCATGTTAACACAACTCAGTAATCACTACTCAGAGAATTAAGATCATGATGCTAATTGTAGGACTCCCTACATCTAGGGGACCTAAGTACTGGGGGCATCCTCCAAACTGCCTACATACCCTGTATCCATGGGATCAAGGCCCCCTCCTTAGGATGTGACTAACATGGGGAATGCGAACATGTAGTTCTATTTTGCACTATGTTTGATGTAACTGTGAGCGGGTACCCATCCCTTTCTAGGGTTATTCCCTGCCCTAGATAGTTCTTCGTTGCCTACCACTCACTCGGTGAAACAGGGATGGGAGTTAGTCCACTACCATAAACACCTAAAGGGGTGTTTGTCAGTTGGTCCTAGTGTGAAGGAATCTCTATAACGTATCTACCCATGAAATCTAATTTGCTTCCCCAAGCCAAATTAGATAATTATCATGACTAAGTCCATTCCTGATCCCCTAGTACTTTCACCATGACCTGTGAGGGCGAGGTGAGAATATATGATAGATAGATTTTCTAGATCAGCCTAGTTGCCCTATATGACATTTCACATGTCCTCCCCAATCTATATTCACATGTCAGTAATCCTCATTTTTTGTTAGTATGCTTGAAGTATTTTCCAAATGAGCATCATGGTAAGAATCATCCTTTCTTTTTAGATAATCTTCTTAGTGGGATATCCAAGGAGATTTTCCCTTCCTGCGGATTTAACTTTGACATGTTCCATATAACTCCCCGATGATTTAGAGGGATGGTGCCCAGACGTCATTGTTACAGCTATGTTAGGCGTGAGGTACTTGGTTCAACATGACGGCATTACCCATAAACATGACCCAGAGGTACCGTAAATATCGAACACTGCGATTTGTTTGAGTTTGGATGTTTCTTTACAAGGTTTACCTATCTAGTAAAGAGAAGAAAAACTTGCATAATCACTAACTAAGAAACTTGATAAAGGAACATAAAGATGCATGATAATTTTAAAAATATTTAATCCATTCTATCAATTCTCATTATAAAGAGGTTTAGATTTGGAAAAGCAAGGAATATTTATAACCTATTGTGTCATACATCAATAGACTTTATTCCAAGAGTGGATAATTGAGAGCTTTTCTTGCATGACCATTATAAGCTCACTTTCAAATTGAAAATAGTAAGGATTAATAAAAATTTGTAAAATAAGATAGATGTCTTCACAAGAGGTTCACTTGAAATTCCGTAATTAGATTTATACTTTAACAAAATTGATTAATTTCCATTAGTCATAAACTTTTGTATATACTCGATCAATGGTAACTATGTTTCCTAATACATAAGAAATGATAGTAATTAATAGTTCTAAGATAGAGCAAACATTAAAAATATGGTGATTCTTAGTTTCAGTTAATCGAATTATGAATCAATTCTCTAATTATGTAGTTGTTGTTGATTCCTTGATTTAAATATGGGGTAGAAGATAAGATATTTCCATACTTTCCTCTTAATCTCTAGGACATAATATATGTTAGGATGCACACCACTTCCCAATGTTATTCTACCAAACACAGGATGGTGGTTAAGAGATATGTTGCCTTTGCATTATAATATACACATACAAGGGTTCAAATTCTAAGGTCCAATTAATATAAGCACATGAGCTATAGATTATCACCAGTGGACCACTCACAAGAGAGTACCCAATGTTTGAGTATAACTTCAAGAACATTAGTATTGAGAATGCAACATGACTTCTAAAGTCATTCAATTATTCACATACATCAAGAATTATTTCCTTGCATAAAAGACAAAGAAATCATTTCCTACAAAACTTCTTCTTACCCTAGATTAATATCATAAGACTCCTAAAGGAATCACACAAATTATACTATAGTTATAAATCCCTGTCTACTAGTAATGATCTACCTTTCCCTTACTTGGTTCTGATACTGAGCAATCCAATAATTAAACAAGAAACCGGCCTATCTAGATAAATTCGATACAAATCTAGGATCTATAAAACACTCAGTTGCACCACTACCTATGTATCTAGTAGAATATAATAGGGGATCCAAAGCTCTTATGCTCGAATTCTACTTAGTTCTTACTCATGGAGTCATGAGTTCAATTCATATTACTCATAGTTAATGAATGTGAGAACCCCTCAAACATGCTATTAGATGAGACTCCCCCATTGATGGAAAGATTGACAACAACGTTCTTGGATTTAATCTCAGTAAGTACGTTATGCAGTGTACTATTCAAATCAATATGAAGTGTAACTGTAATAATCTTAACCGATTAACTACTTGCAGCTATGGTTGGGTAAACTGTAACCAAGTTTTTATTCAGTTTAGTTATTTTGATAAAGGAATGCGATGAGTTTTCTGTAGTCATGTGCGCACTATAGGTCTCACATGGGGTCCGTTCTGGTGAAGGACCAGACAAGGGATGGGCTTCATAGTGGTTATACTTAAACATCATCTAGTTTAATAGTTAAAAGTCAATTTTGGCAAAATAGGATAAATATTTACCACACTTTGATGTGGATCAGGTGTAAAATTGCTATGTAAAATTGCTATTAACTATTTGGCCTTTAAAGGAAATGATGTTTAAGTAGAATATTCATCATGGATGCCTCAACGCAGTTACTCAACAGAAAAAGGATTCATCAAATTTTTAAACAAATAATTATCTGCAATCTACAGTCAGCCAAAATAGTTTGGAAAGAAGAAAAAAATTCATAGCTTATCAGAAACAAACAAGCCAAACAAAATAGGAGGGGAGGACAATTATATGAGTACCAAAGAAATTTACATGAAAATACTTGCCTTCTCCTCTCAGACCTTGCACAAAAACTTTGAGAATTTTCTAGATCGAAAAACTTTTGATCTACAACATTCTTTACATAATCCTGTATGTCTTTCTCAGATAATGCTGATGTGTGATGTTGCTTAACGTATTTTACATCTCTACCACCGACTATTGTAAATGTAAAAATATGCATTACCACCAACTATTGTAAATGTAACAATATGCACCTGATAGGTTTTAATAAATCTTGCAACAATTGAAGGAATATATAATCATCAGTGCTGTACCTGTCAATGGAATACCTTGTAGAAACAAAAATAAAAGGAAGAAACGCAACTATCTTGTAACATATAATTGCTCTTTTCTGAACTAGCTACCTTGCTAAAGCTGTAGGCTCCCACGTCAATGGAACAACATGCCTGACTTAAATTTCTCCAGCATTCCCACAACAGAAATCAGTGTGTCCTTCTTCCTTACAATCGAGGCATTTTATAGAAAATTCCATGCATCCCCACTATCTTTGTTTAATGCTAATGCCTCCTCCACTGTTTTAGTTTAAGGAAAAAGCTTCCTCCACTGTCTTTGTTTAAGGAAAATGCTTCCTCCATTGTCTTTGTTTAAAGAAAATGCATCCTCCACTCACTAGTGGATTTGCAAATCTTA
Organism: Cunninghamia lanceolata; assembly: GCA_027924645.1. Taxonomy (NCBI): domain Eukaryota; kingdom Viridiplantae; phylum Streptophyta; class Pinopsida; order Cupressales; family Cupressaceae; genus Cunninghamia; species Cunninghamia lanceolata. Next base: position 40,123,681 of record BSBN01000809.1, on the reverse strand, counting down.
TCATCTATTTCTTATGTGTAAACCATTTTGTATTTTAAATGAATATTTTTTTTATATTAGTTTTCAAGATATTGAGTTGTGACATCCTTCTCCCCTAAATTTATGCATCGTCCCGATGCATGTTAGAAATAAGATCAAACATATAAATCCATATCAAAATATCTACTTTTCAAGTCCATATTTCAAAAATAGTTTAACATAGATAAAGATAACAAGGCATAACTATCATTGTCCTTAAGCAGGATTTGAAGTTCGTCGAGTTAATAAATAACTAGAGTTTATTCAAAATAAATATGGATAGAGTTGTTGCATTTCCACTGTGTCTTCCCATGTAGCATTCTCAGGTGAGTATTGGTCCCACTGGACTTTATATTGGTCCACTGTCCTATTACGGAGGTGGAACTGGTGCCTCTCGATGATTCTGCATGGCTCTATTGTTATTGTGCCTGGTTCTTCTACTTGCAGGGCATTCCAATTAAGAATATGCTTAGGGTCAGGTATATACTTTTTTAACAAGGATACATGGAACACGTCATGAATGCAGCTCAGTGCCAGAGGTAAGGCCAAGCGGTAATCTACAGGATTGATTTCCTCAAGTACTTCAAAAGGTCCAACATAGCGAGGGGCTAGCTTTGACTTCCTTCCAAAAGAGATGGAACTTTTATGAGGTCAAACTCTTAGGAACACCTTTTCACCAACTTGAAATCTTCTGGGTGTCCTATTCTTATCTGCATAACTTTTCTGGCGGTCCGAGGCTTCCTTCAACCTCTATTGAATAAGATACACTTGGTTGTTTATGCATCATCCCGATGCATATAAGGTCAAAACATATACATATAGATATAACCATCGTTTACTATCAGTATGCTTGCCTACCTTCATAGTCCATCCCACAACAAAGTAGTCTATCATAGAGTATCATCTAAATATAGTTGTTGTATCATCTAAACATTAGTGAAGTTAGAGTTCATAATTAAAATTCTACTACGTAACCTGATTGAGCATATCCTTGTAGCTTGTCCTCGAGTCTGAAATGTTGAATGTTCATTTGAATTTTTCTGTGTCTAGAATAAACACTTGTAATTCACTTTGAAATTTCCATCATCTAAGATAAATCAACTTTCGAAGTGCGGTCAATAAAAATTTAGGTTCATAGACTCTCCCTTGGTAATCCAGATCTTTATCAAAAATTTTAGTTACATTTGAAGTTTATTCCAACATGTGCTTGAATCCAAGAGTAGTGATGTACCAGTGTAGATTAGAAGAATTATATTCTCTTAGTCAATCTGAGTACTCAGGAAATAGCCAATCTAGGCTAAAGTGTCCAAAATAGAACATACTGAAATAAAGCCAACCGGAATCTTCTGTCCTTTGGGCAAATAGGTTCATACGAAACCAGGTCTAACGGACCTTATCGCTACCTGAAACAGGGTAGAATAAATGGTGGCAAAATGGCATGGTGGTCAAATGGACCAAACCTCTATAGAAATAAACATGTAAAGACCAATTTCAGAATCTTACCAATATCTTTTGTTCCTCTCTCTATTTCCAACAACTTTGAATTACACCTTTTGATTTTACACAATTCTCCAAAATAATGGCCAAACAGCCTACACTGGTCAAACAGATCAATTCGTTATCCAATAGGAAAACACAACAGCTATATGGCTAAATAGGACAGGAATAATTATGCTCCAATCTGGGATGCATAAACATAATAGCCAAATGGGCTAAAGAGGATAGGAATCATTATGCTCTAGCCAGAGACTTTTGACTCCTTCGGGATCAATCCAGATCCATGAGTCACTTCCTGGAAACCACAGTCCACCCAAGCACTGTGCTGAGGATGTCAACAGGGAATACAATATCGACTTGTACACACCTCAGTATTGGCAAAGCCAGTACAAGTAATCCACCCTGGGGATTCTTAAGAGTACCAGTGACTTCCATTATTCTGATATCCTATAGACATTACTCTTAAAATGAATTTAGGCTCAAGCGCACACATCAAGACTCAAGTGAAAGATAACAATTCTAGGGATCATGTATGCTGATTTATCAAAAACTTCGTCCAAACATTCCATCCATCTTTCTTCGTGACTGTCACATCAATTAGTGCCACCTTAGGGCTTGTTATCTAAAAGTAGTGATATCATCCCAAAATTGATAGTAGCTTCCCAAAATAGGAGTCCATGAATGCCATCAGTTTCTCAAAAGTCAATAGCTGTCTCTAGTACTCATCATATAGTCTCAAGGATTTATGGAAGCTACAAGGAAGTGCCAATAACAGAGGAGGACTTAATTGTTGATGATCCGGAGTGTAAGATGAGTAAAATCCATACTCTAAGAACACAACCAGAGATCTATAAAGAGTGCATAGAGGATAGAGAAAGCTGTGAATTTATGCGTAAATTGGAATATAGAAATGAGATTCGTATACATCTTTTTCGATGTAAAGAACCTCCCAGGTGCATTTTAGCTTCCTCTGGGTCTTTATCTAATGTTGAACAACGCACATCAAAGAGGTCTCGGAAGACATCGACAAATGCTAGCTCAATTAACTTGAGAGTTTCTGGATGCACAACTGTGTATCAATTGAAGATGATAGTGTGGGAGTCCCTTGGTGTGGTGAAGGAAAATCAAAAGCTTCCTAAAGGCACAATAGAATGGGTCAATGAATTGGCCACTTTAGCCGACTTGAATGTTTTCCTTGGGGATAGTCTGTGGGTTATGGATACTGAAGTTTATGAAAATTGAGATATTGGTAAGGAGCTATCAGAGCAGGAAATGGAAAATGAGCAATTGGAGGAAGGATTCAAAGGGACACTTTTGACATCAATTGTCCCTACTCAAGTGGTTGCAATAGATTAATGGAGGATATACTTGGAAAGGAAGTATTCCAAGAGGTCTCCAAAGCATGTTGTTGATATTTTGCCCCTTGTCTTTATCAGGATCTAAGGTGGGAGATATAGTGGATAAGAATATGATAGGATAAGGATAAGACAGTGGATAAGATGTGCAAGAATATTTTGGATGTGGATGAAGGATACAGTTTTGCCCCCAAGTGTAGGGATACAAAATGAATGGAGAAGGGATTATGCATGACGTCCACAAGGGGTTTTCATCATGGTCTTCGTAGTGCCAAGTAACTGAGAAATAAAGATGGTTTTCAGGGCCCTCTCAAGAACCCCTCCACATGTTTCCTAATACCTTGCATTTGTTTAAGGTGTTATCCTCCAAGAGGGAGATATGCAAGAAACAAACACATAGATCTAGGGGGATGGATGGATTATGACTACCATACCAGTCCCATCTGCAACCCCATCCTCACAATAGAATTTCCCCAGGTCACCTACTCCCCCATACAACCTGCCAGGGCCCTACCTATATATGGCAGTTTTACAGAAGTCACATTACTCCACACATGCTAGCAGTTGTAAAATACCTCAAATCAAGAAGGATTAAGTGAAATAAGTCAATAAGTTAAATCCTCAATAAAACAAGCCGAGAAAAAGTGAAGAGCAAAGATAGAAACTATTGCAACATCCCAAGTTCAATAAGGAACAAGTCCTTGAGGCAAAAGGACCATCTCAAAATTTAAATAAAGAAATAAAATACTGCGGCTTAACACTTAAGTAAAATCTTTAACACAAGAATAAATAATGCAGCAATCTCATAAAATTTGCATATTACAAGCACTGTGTAGCCTTACAACAAGACCACCTAAGGGGAGTATCGAACTTGGTGGACTTCTATCGCTCAATAACTAAATCGTACAATGGTCTGAAACCACATAGAGAACAATGATAATCGCCATGTCACGTTAAGCATTCACCACAAATCTTGAAACAACCTTATCATACTTCTATATCGAAAATCCAAATGAATAGTCATATGACCCCATACAATCCAGGGCATGCCATTCTAAAAAGATTACGATGTGCTACAAGAGGAATTAGCCACGGAATATGATATTCACTTCAGAAGTCTTACGGTTGTCATGTACCCAGCTACTGTTGTCCCGTTACACATACCATTACTAACATCAAGCTATCCACTTCACCTTCTAGGGAGGGTTTACTTACGACCTTATCATTTCTTTTTCATGTTTCTATCCATGTTTATCATTAACTGGATGATCATTAGATCGCAAGAGGGGGAATACTATCAGTCTTATGTCTTAATTCTGACCATGCTTTAGGTTAGCGGACCTTCAGGCCTAGTGTCCGAACCAAAAGCTCTGATACCACATGTAAGGACGCGACTCATCCTAAATCAGATAACATTAAACTCTAATTTATGAAAAATACCAATGAATAAAAATTTTGATCTGACAGACGTAGGAAATGTGAAATTTTTCCAGAAGTGCTTAATGTATGCTATAGCAATGCGATGAAACTTGAAATTTAGTTTCCAAGAATCATTTAAATCTAGTGAAGATAGAGTACATTACGAGAGAAGGTACATTATGCAAGATAACCTAGAAGAACAACGGATCAGTTCATACCTTAGGTCATGCATTACATCCTACATTCATTTCCGATAGCTTCCTTCTCCTCTAGTAACTCTATCCTTATCATCTGCATAAAATTAACTTAACAATCTCATGTAAACACAACTCAATAATCACTACTCAGAGAATTAAGATCATGATGCTAATTGTAGGACTCCCTACATCTAGGGGACCTGAGTACTGGGGCCATCCTTCGCCGTCCAGACTGCCTACATACCCTGTATCCACGGGCTCAAGGCCCCCTCCTTATGATGTGACTAACGTGGGGAATTCGAACATGTAGTTCTATTTTGCACTATGTTTGATGTAACTGTGAGTGGGTACCGAGCCCTTTCTAGGGTTATTCCCTGCCCTAGACAGTTCTTCATTGGCGGCCACCCACTCGGTGAAACAGGGATGGGAGTTAGTCCACTACCATAAACACCTGAAGGGGTGTTTGTCAGTTGGTCCTAGTGTGAAGGAATCCCTATAAGCTATCTACCCATGAAATCTAATTTGCTTCCCCAAGCCAAATTAGATAATTATCGTGACTAAGTCCGTTCCTGATCCCCTAGTACTTACACCATGATCTGCGACGGTGAGGTGAGAATATATGATAGATAGCGTTTCTAGATTGGCCTAGTTGCCCTATCTAACATTTCAAATGTCCTCCCCGATCTATACTCACATGTCAGTAATCCTCGCTTTCTGTTAGTATGCTTGAAGTGTTTTCCAAATGAGCATCATGGTAAGAATCATCCTTTCTTTTTAGTTAATCTTCTTAGTGGGATATCCAAGGAGATTTTCCTTTCCTGCGGATTTAACTTTGACATGTTCCTTATTACTCCCTGACGATTTAGAGGGATGGTGCCCAGACGTCATTGTTACAACTATGTTAGGCGCGAGGTACTTGGTTCAACGTGATGACATTACCCGTAAACGTGACCCAGAGGTACCGTAAATACCGAACACTGCGATTTGTTTGAATTTCGACGTTTCTTTACAAGGTTTACCTATCTAGTAAAGAGAAGAAAAACTTGCATAATCACTAACTAAGAAAATTGATAAAGGAACATAAAGATGCATGATAATTTTAAAAATATTTAATCCATTCTATCAATTCTCATTATAAAGAGGTTTAGATTTGGAAAAGCAAGGAATATTGATAACCTATTGTGTCATACATCAATAGACTTTATTCCAAGAGTGGATAATTGAGAGCTTTTCTTGCATGACCATTATAAGCTCACTTTCAAATTGAAAATAGTAAGGATTAATAAAAATTTGTAAAATAAGATAGATGTCTTCACAAGAGGTTCACTAGAAATTCTGTAATTAGATTTATACTTTAACAAAATTGATTAATTTCCATTAGTCATAAACTTTTGTATATACTCGATCAATGGTAACTATGTTTCCTAATACATAAGAAATGATAGTAATTAATAGTTCTAAGATAGAGCAAACATTAAAAATATGGTGATTCTTAGTTTTAGTTAATCGAATTATGAATCAATTCTCTAATTATGTAGTTGTTGTTGATTCCTTGATTTAAATATGGGGTAGAAGATAAGATATTTCCATACTTTCCTCTTAATCTCTAGGACATAATATATGTTAGGATGCACACCACTTCCCAATGTTATTCTACCAAACACAAGATGGTGGTTAAGAGATATGTTGCCTTTGCATTATAATATACACATACAAGGGTTTAGATTCTAAGGTCCAATTAATATAAGCACATGAGCTATAGATTATCACCAGTGGACCACTCACAAGAGAGTACCCAATGTTTGAGTATAACTTCAAGAACATTAGTATTGAGAATGCAACATGACTTCTAAAGTCATTCAATTATTCACATACATCAAGAATTATTTCCTTGCATAAAAGACAAAGAAATCATTTCCTACAAAACTTCTTCTTACCCTAGATTAATATCATAAGACTCCTAAAGGAATCACACAAATTATAGTGTAGTTATAAATCCCTGTCTACTAGTAATGATCTACCTTTCCCTCACTTGGTTCTCATACTGAGCCATCCAATAATTAAACAAGAAACCGGCCTATCTAGATAAATTCGATACAAATCTAGGATCTATAAAACACTCAGTTGCACCTCTATCTATGTATCTAGTAGAATATAATAGGGGATCCAAAGCTCTTATGCTGGAATTTTGCTTAGTTCTTACTCACGGAGTCATGAGTTCAATTCATATTACTCACAGTTAATGAATGTGAGAACCCCTCAAACATGCTATCAGATGAGACTCCCTTGTCGACGGAAAGATTGACAACAACATTCTTGGATTTAATCTCAGTAAGTACGTTATGCAGTGTACTACTCAAATCAATATGATTAACTACTTGCAGCTATGGTTGGGTAAACTGTAACCAATTTTTTATTCAGTTTAGTTATTTTGATAGAGGAATGTGATGAGTTTTCTGCTGTCATGTGTGCACTGTAGGTCTCACATGGGGTCCGTTCTGGTGAAGGACCAGACAAGGGATGGGCTTCATAGTGGTTATACTTAAACATCATCTAGTTTAATAGTTAAAAGTCAATTTTGGCAAAATAGGATAAATATTTACCACACTTTGATGTGGATGAGGTGTAAAATTGCTATTAACTATTTGGCCTTTAAAGGAAATGATGTTTAAGTAGAATGTTCATCATGGATGCCTCAACCCAGTTACTCAACAGAAAAAGGATTCATCAAATTTTTAAACAAATAATTATCTGCAATCTACAGTCAGCCAAAATAGTTTGGACAGAAGAAAAAAATTCATAGCTTATCAGAAATGAACAAGCCAAACAAAATAGGAGGGGAGGACAATTATATGAGTACCAAAGAAATTTACATGAAAATACTTGCCTTCTCCTCGCAGACCTTGCACAAAAACTTTGAGAATTTTCTAGATCAGAAAACTTTTGATCTACAACATTCTTTACATAATCCTGTATGTCTTTCTCAGATAATGCTGATGTGTGATGTTGCTTAACATATTTTACATCTCTACCACCGACTATTGTAAATGTAAAAATATGCACTACCACCAACTATTGTAAATGTAACAATATGCACCCCATAGGTTTCAATAAATCTTGCAACAATTGAAGGAATATATAATCGTCAGTGGTGTACTTGTCAACGGAATACCTTGTCGAAACGAAAATAAAAGGAAGAAACACAACTATCTTGTAACATATAATTGCTCTTTTCTGAACTAGCTACCTTGCTAAAGCTGTAGGCTCCCACGTCAACGGAACAACATGCTTGAATTAAATTTCTCCAGTATTCCCACAACAGAAATCAGTGTGTCCTTCTTGCTTACAATCGAGGCATTTTATAGAAAATTCCATGCATCCCCACTGTCTTTGTTTAATGCTAATGCCTCCTCCACTGTCTTAGTTTAAGGAAAATGCTTCCTCCACTGTCTTTGTTTAAGGAAAATGCTTCCTCCATTGTCTTTGTTTAAAGAAAATGCATCCTCCACTCACTAGTGGATTTGCAAATCTTATCATCTATTTCTTATGTGTAAACCATTTTGTATTTTAAATGAATATTTTTTTTTATATTAGTTTTCAAGATATTGAGTTGTGACATCCTTCTCCCCTAAATTTATGCATCGTCCTGATGCATGTTAGAAATAAGAGCAAACATATAAATCCATATCAAAATATCTACTTTTCAACTCCATATTTCAAAAATAGTTTAACATAGATAAAGATAACAAGGCATAACTATCATCGCCCTTAAGCAAGATTTGAAGTTTGTCGAGTTAATAAATAACTAGAGTTTATTCAAAATAAATATGGATAGAGTTGTTGCATTTCCACTGTGTCTTCCCATGTAGCATTCTCAAGTGAGTATTGGTCCCACTGGACTTTATATTGGTCCACTATCCTATTGCGGAGCTGGAACTGGCGCCTCTTGATGATTCTACATGGCTCTATTGTTATTGTGCCTAGTTCTTCTACCTGCAGGGCATTCCAATTAAGAATATGCTTAGGGTTAGGTATATACTTTTTTAACAAGGATACATCGAACACGTCATGAATGCAGCTCAGTGCCAGAAGTAAGGCCAAGCGATAAGCTACAGGATTGATTTCCTCAAGTACTTCAAAAGGTCTGACATAGCGAGGGGCTAGCTTTGACTTCCTTCCAAAAGAGATGGAACTTTTATGAGGTCAAACTCTTAGGAACACCTTTTCACCAAGTTGAAATCTTCTGGGCATCCTATTCTTATCTGCATAACTTTTCCGGTGGTCCGAGGCTTCCTTCAACCTCTGTTGAATAAGTTACACTTGGTTGTTTATGCATCATCCCGATGCATATAAGGTCAAAACATATAGATATAACCATCGTTTACTATCAGTATGCTTGCCTACCTTCATAGTCCATCTCACAACAAAGTAGTCTATCATAGAGTATCATCTAAATATAGTTGTTGTATCATCTAAACATCAGTGAAGTTAGAGTTCATAATTAAAATTCTACTAGGTAACATGATTGAGCATATCCTTGTAGCTTGTCCTCGAGTCTGTAATGTTGAATGTTCATTTGAATTTTTCTGTGTCTAGAATAAACACTGGTAATTCACTTTGAAATTTCCATCATCTAAGATAAATCAACTTTCGAAGTGCAGTCAATAAAAATTTAGGTTCATAGATTCTCCCTTGGTAATCCAGATCTTTATCAAAAATTTTAGTTACATTTGAAGTTTACTCCAACATGTGCTCGAATCCAAGAGTAGTGATGCACCACTATAGATTAGAAGAATTATATTCTCTTAGTCAATCTAAGTACTCAGGAAATAGCCAATCCAGGCTAAAGTGTCCAAAATGGAACATACTAAAATAAAGCCAACCGGGCTCTTCTATCCTTTGGGCAAATAGGTTCATACAGAACCAGGTCTAACAGACCTTATCGCTACTCGAAACGGGGTAGAATAAATGGTGGCAAAATGGCATGGTGCTCAAACAGACCAAAACTCTATCCAAGTAAACATGTAAAGACCAATTTCAGAACCTTACCAATATCTTCTGTTCCTCTCTCTGTTTCCAACAACTTTGAATTACACCTTTTGATTTTGCACAATTCTCCAAAATAATGGCCAAACAACCTACACTATTCAAATAGATCAAATCGTTACCCAATAGGAAAACACAACAGCCATATGGCTAAATAGGACAGGAATCATTATGCTCCAATCTGGGATGCATAAACATAACAGCCAAACGGGCTAAAGAGGACAGGAATCATTATGCTCTGGCCAGAGACTTTTGACTCCTTCGGGATCAATCCGGATCCATGAGTCACTTCCTGGAGACCATAGTCCATCCAAGCACTGTGCTCAGGATGTCAACCAGGGAATACAATATCGACTTGTACACACCTCAGTATTGGCAAAGTCGGTACAAGTAATCCACCCCGGGGATTGTTCTGAGTACCAGTGACTTCCATTATTCTGATACCCTATAGACATTACTCTTAAAATGAATTTAGGCTCAAGCGCACACATCAAGACTCAAGTGAAAGATAACAATTCTAGCGATCATGCATGCTGATTTATCAAAAACTTCTTCGAAACTTTCCATCCATCTCTCTTCGTGACTGTCACATCAATTAGTGCCACCTTAGGGCTTGTTATCTAAAAGTAGTGATATCATCCCAAAATTGATAGTAGCTTCCCAAAATAGGAGTCCATGAATGTCATCAGTTTCTCAAAAGTCAATAGTTGTCTCTAGTACTCATCATATAGTCTCAAGGATTTATGCAAGCTACAAGGAAGTGCCAATAATAGAGGAGGACTTAAATGTTGATGATCCGGAGTGTAAGATGAGTAAATTCCATACTCTAAGAACACAACCAGAGATCTGTAAAGAGTGCATAGAGGATAGAGAAAGCTGTGAATTTATGCGTAAATTGGAATATAGAAATGAGATTCATATACATCTTTTTCAATGTAAAGAACCTCCTGGGTCCATTTTAGATTCCTCTGGGTCTTTATCTGATGTTGAATGACGCACATCAAAGAGGTCTCAGAAGACATCGACAAATGCTAGCTCAATTAACTTGAGAGTTTCTGGATGCACAATTGTGTATCAATTGAAGATGATGGTGTGGGAGTCCCTTGGTGTGGTGAAGGAAAATCAGAAGCTTCATAAAGGCACAATAGAATGGGTCAATGAATTGGCCACTTTAGCCGACTTGAATGTTTTCCTTGGGGATAGTCTGTGGGTTATGGATACTAAAGTTTATGAAAATCAAGATATTGTTGAGGAGCTATTAGAGCAGGAAATGGAAAATGAGCAATTGGAGGAAGGATTCAAAGGGACACTTTTGACATCAATTGTCCCTGCTCAAGTGGTTGCAATAGATTAATGGAGGATATACTTGGAAAGGAAGTATGCCAAGAGGTCTCCAAAGCATGTTGTTGATATTTTGCCCCTTGTCTTTATCAAGATCTAAGGTGGGAGATATAGTGGATAAGAATATGATAGGATAAGGATAAGACAGTGGATAAGATGTGCAAGAATATTTTGGATGTGGATGAAGGATACAGTTTTGCCCCCAAGTGTAGGGATACAAAATGAATGGAGAAGGGATTACGCATGACATCCACAATGGGTTTTCATCATGGTCTTCGTAGTGCCAAGTAACCGTGAAATAAAGATGGTTTTTAGGGCCCTCTCAAGAACCCCTCCACATGTTTCCTAATACCTTGCATTTGTTTAAAGTGTTATCCTCCAAGAGGGAGATATGCAAGAAACAAACACATAGATCTAGGGGGATGGATGGATTATGACTGTCCCATACCAGTCGCATCTGCAACCCCATCCTCACAATAGAATTTCCCTAGGTCACATACTCCCCCATACAACCTGCCAGGGCCCTACCTATATATGGCAGTTTTACAGAAGTCACATTACTCCACACATGCCAGCAGTTGTAAAATGCCTCAAATCAAGAAGGATTAAGTGAAATAAGTCAATAAGTTAAATCCTCAATAAAACAAGCCAAGAAAAAGTGAAGAGAAAAGATAGAAATTATTGCAACATCCCAAGTTCAACAAGGAACAAGTCCTTGAGGCAAAAGGACCATCTCAAAATTTAAATAAAGAAATAAAATACTGTGGCTTAAGTAAAATCTTTAACACAAGAATAAATAATGCAACAATCTCATAAATTTTGCACATTATAAGCACTGTGTAGCCTTACAACAAGACCACCTAAGGGGAGTACAGAACTTGGTAGACTTCTATCGCTCAATTACTAAATCGTACAATGGTCTCAAACCACATAGAAAACAATGATAATCGCCATGTCACATTAAGCATTCGCCACAAATCTTGAAACAACCTTATCATACTTCTATATCGAAAATCCAAATGAATAGTCATATGACCCCATACAATCCAGGGCATGCCATTCTAAAAAGATTACGATGTGCCACAAGAGGAATTAGCCACAGAATATGATATTCACTTCACAAGTCTTATGGTTGTCATGTAGCCAGCTACTATTGTCCCGTTACACATACCATTACTGAATCAAGCTATCCACTTCACCTTCTAGGGAGGGTTTACTTACGACCTTATCATTTCTTTTTCATGTTTCTATCCATGTTTATCATTAACTGGATGATCATTAGATCGCAAGAGGGGGAATACTATTAGTCTTATGTCTTAATTCTGACCATGCTTTAGGTTAGCGGACCTTCAGGCCTAGTGTCTGAACCAAAAGCTCTGATACCACATGTAAGGACCTGACTCATCCTAAATCAAATAAAATTAAACATTGATTTATGAAAAATACCAATGAATAAAAATTTTGATCTTACAATGTAGGAAATGTGAAATTTTTCTAGAAGTGCTTAATGTATGCTATAGCAATGCGATGAAACTTGAAATTTACTTTCTGAGAATCATTTAAATCTAGTGAAGATAGAGTACATTATGAGAGAAGGTACATTATGTAAGATAACCTAGAAGAACAACAGATCAGTTAATACCTTAAGTCATGCATTACATCCTACATTCATTTTCGATAGCTTCCTTCTCCTCTAGTAACTGTATCCTTATCATCTGCACAAAATTAACTTAACAATCTCATGTTAACACAACTCAGTAATCAGTACTCAGAGAATTAAGATCACGATGCTAATTGTAGGACTCCCTACATCTAGGGGACCTGAGTACTTGGGGCATCCTTCGCCATCCAGATTGCCTACATACCCTGTATCCACGGGATCAAGGCCCCCTCCTTAGGATGTGACTAACGTGGGGAATGCGAACATGTAGTTCTATTTTGCACTATGTTTGATGTAACTGTGAGCGAGTACCCAGCCCTTTCTAGGGTTATTCCCTGCCCCAGACAGTTCTTTGTCGGCTGCCACCCACTCGGTGAAACAGGGATGGGAGTTAGTCCACTACCATAAACACCTAAAGGGGTGTTTGTCAGTTGGTCCTAGTGTGAAGGAATCCCTATAAGGTATCTACCCATGAAATCTAATTTGCTTCGCCAAGCCAAATTACATAATTATTGTGACTAAGTCCGTTCCTGATCCCCTAGTACTTTCACCATGATCTGTAAGGGCGAGGTGAGAATATATGATAGATAGCGTTTCTAGATCGGCCTAGTTGCCCTATCTGACATTTCACATGTCCTCCCCAATCTATACTCACATGTCAGTAAGCCTCATTTTCTGTTAGTATGCTTGAAGTGTTTTCAAAATGAGCATCATGGTAAGAATCATCCTTTCTTTTTAGTTAATCTTCGTAGTGGGATATCCAAGGAGATTTTCCCTTCCTGTGGATGCAACTTTGAGATGTTCCTTATTACTCCTCGACGATTTAGAGGGATGGTGCCTAGATGTCCTTGTTGTAGCTATGTTAGTCACAAGGTACTTGGTTCAACGCGACGTCATTACCCATAAACGTGACCCAAAGGTACCATAATACCGAACACTGCGATTTGTTTGAGTTTGGACATTTCTTTACAAGGTTTACCTATGTAGTAAAGAGAAGAAAAACTTGCATAATCACTAACTAAGAAAATTGATTAAACAACATAAAGATGCATGATAATTTTAAAAATATTTAATCCATTCTATCAATTCTCATTATAAAGAGGTTTAGATTTGGAAAAGCAAGGAATATTGATAACCTATTGTGTCATACATCAATAGACTTTATTCCAAGAGTGCATAATTAAGAGCTTTTCTTGCATGACCATTATAAGCTCACTTTCAAATTGAAAATAGTAAGGATTAATAAAAATTTGTAAAATAAGATAGATGTCTTCACAAGAGGTTCACTTGAAATTCCATAATTAGATTTATACTTTAACAAAATTGATTAATTTCCATTATTCATAAACTTTTGTATATACTTGATCAATGGTAACTATGTTTCCTAATACATAAGAAATGAAAGTAATTAATAGTTCTAAGATAGAGCAAACATTAAAAATATGGTGATTCTTAGTTTCGGTTAATTGAATTATGAATCAATTCTCTAATTATGTAGTTGTTGTTGATTCCTTGATTTAAATATGGGGTAGAAGATATGATATTTCCATACTTTCCTCTTAATCTCTAGGACATAATATATGTTAGGATGCACACCACTTCCCAATGTTATTCTACCAAACACAAGATGGTGGTTAAGAGATATGTTGCCTTTGCATTATAATATACACATACAAGGGTTTAGATTCTAAGGTCCAATTAATATAAGCACATGAGCTATAGATTATCACCAATGGACCACTCAGAAGAGAGTACGCAATGTTTGAATATAACTTCAGGAACATTAGTATTGAGAATACAACATGACTTCTAAAGTCATTCAATTATTCACATACATCAAGAATTATTTCCTTGCATAAAAGACAAAGAAATCATTTCCTACAAAACTTCTTCTTACCCTAGATTAATATCATAAGACTCCTAAAGGAATCACACAAATTATAGTGTAGTTATAAATCCTTGTCTACTAGTAATGATCTGCCTTTCCCTCACTTGGTTCTCATACTGAGCCATCCAATAATTAAACAAGAAACTGGCCTATCTAGATAAATTCGATACAAGTCTAGGATCTATAAAACACTTAGTTGCACCTCTATCTATGTATCTAGTAGAATACAATACGGGATCCAAAGCTGTTATGCTTGAATTCTGCTCAGTTCTTACTCACGGAGTCACGAGTTCAATTCATATTACTCACTGTTAATGAATGTGAGAACCCCTCAAACACGCTATTAGACGAGACTCCCCTATCGACGGAAAGATTGACAACAACGTTCCTGGATTTAATCTCAGCAAGTATGTTATGCAGTGTACTACTCAAATGAATACGAAGTGTAACTGTAATAATCTTAACCGATTAACTACTTGCAGCTATGGTTGGGTAAACTGTAACCAAGTTTTTATTCAGTTTAGTTATTTTGATAGAGGAATGCGATGAGTTTTCTGGAGTCATGTGCACACTGTAGGTCTCACATGGGGTCCGTTCTGGTGAAGTACCAGACAAGGGATGGGCTTCATAGCAGTTATACATAAACATTATCTAGTTTAATAGTTAAAAGTCAATTTTGGCAAAATAGGATAAATATACCACACTTTGATGTGGATGAGGTGTAAAATTGCTATGTAAAAGTGCTATTAACTATTTGGCCTTTAAAGGAAATGATGTTTAAGTAGAATGTTCAGCATGGATGCCTCAACCCAGTTACTCAACAGAAAAAGGATTCATCAAATTTTTAAACAAATAATTATCTGCAATCTACAGTCAACCAAAATAGTTTAGACAGAAGAAAAAAATTCATAGCTTATCAGAAACAAAGAAGCCAAACAAAATAGGAGGGGAGGACAATTATATGAGTACCAAAGAAATTTACATGAAAATACTTGCCTTCTCCTCTCAGACCTTGCACAAAAACTTTGAGAATTTTCTAGATCGGAAAACTTTTGATCTACAACATTCTTTACATAATCCTGTATGTCTTTCTCAGATAATGCTGATGTGTGATGTTGCTTAACGTATTTTACATCTCTACCACTGACTATTGTAAATGTAAAAATATGCACTACCACTAACTATTGTAAATGTAACAATATGCACCCCATAGGTTTCAATGAATCTTGCAACAATTGAAGGAATATATAATGGTCAGTGGTGTACCTATCAATGGAATACCTTGTAGAAACGAAAAATAGAAGGAAGAAACGCAACTATCTTGTAACATATAATTGCTCTTTTTTGAACTAGCTACCTTGCTAAAGCTGTAGGCTCCCACATCAACAGAACAGCATGCCTGACTTAAATTTCTCCAGCATTCCCACAACAGAAATCAGTGTGTCCTTCTTCCTTACAATCGAGGCATTTTATAGGAAATTCCATGCATCCCTACTGTCTTTGTTTAATGCTAATGCCTCCTTCACTGTCTTAGTTTAAGGAAAATGCTTCCTCCACTGTCTTTGTTTAAGGAAAATGCTTCCTCCATTGTCTTTGTTTAAAGAAAATGCATCCTCCATTCACTAGTGGATTTGCAAATCTTATCATCTATTTCTTATGTGTAAACCATTTTGTATTTTAAATGAATATTATTATTTTATATTAGTTTTCAAGATATTGAGTTGTAACAAATACAAGTGAGTTGTGTGAAAGAGTCAAAGCTTCATTAGATAAAGAATGCAAGGTTGAAGACAGTAAAGAGATTGGATCAGCAAAATTTGCTATTTGTGATGATATTGATGAAGAATGTAAGGATGAAAATGATGATGAATTTGCTAACATAGCTAGTTGTTTTAATGATAATGTTGGTTTGAAAATCTTGAAGAAAATTAGTTATAAAGGTGAAGGTTTGGGTAAGCATAGGCAAGGAATCAAATAGCCCATTGAGTCATTTGTGAGGACTAAGTATGAAGGTCTCGAGTATAGAGGTAAAGGAAAAAGAAAGATAAATGTTTTTGCAAGTACTGAGAAGTTAGTTCAAGAAAATGAGATTTTACATTATTCCCATTGTGATAGAGAAGGACATAGAAAAGAAAATTGTTGGGATTTATAACCTTGTAAAATTTGTGGTTTGAAAAATCATTGTGAAAAGACATGTTGGAATAGAGAGTTGAAAAATGAATCTATGATAGGTTGTTTGAAAATGAATTGTGGTTGGATAAATGCATTTGATTGACAAAAGGTCACAGGTATGTTCAAAATGTTTTTATAGACATAAGTATTCTCATGTTGAGAAAAAAGAAAAAGAATTGAACAACAGAAACAAAACAGCCAAATACACTGAACAACGAAGTGCAGAGGATAGTAAGGAAATTGAAGAAATTGAATTGTTTTAGCATAGTGGAGAAGCACGAGGAAGACAAGGAAGAGATTTTTCCAGAAATTTTGAATTGTAGATTTGAAGATCAGGTTGATGACAAAGGTGAAAAGGAAGTTGTCGAAATTAAGGGGGAGTGTTGAAATATTAATTTCTCCCACCATAATACATTAATATGTTAGTTTTTAAAGCTGGGTCTAAATATAAGTTATTGCATGTAACTATTTTGTAACCGCTCTGCATGTGTAAATGCATTCCATATGCATGCTTATTTTTAGACTAGAAGATTTTTATTTATTGTTGTTCTATTTTGGGGGCTGCAATGTCTTTAAAAAGGACTGCCTTGTGCTTTTGTAATAAGCTAGAAAAATTAAGAGAAAATTGTGTGTTGCTTGCTCAATTTGAGCAGAGATGTAAGGTGGAGAATAATATATAGAGTTTTTTTGTATTTATGCTGTTGTGTATGGAGTATTTTTCTTCATAGCTGTAAGTTATTATTTGTAAATGGGTATTTATTGTAAGTGTTGTTTCCATTGTCATGATTTTCTTTTTTAATGAATTATAAGTTGGGTTTCAAATCTAACAGATCTCTCTCTGCTTTATACAATATGTTGAACATTCAACTAATGCAAAGTTTTTTCAACCCTCAAAATATTTTTGTGACTTCTATACTGACTGCCTTATTCTAAGCAACCAAGAAACATGATTGAGAACGAACTTGATGACATGCAAGCCACGCTTGCAATAAGCCATCAGAGGAAACAAGTTTGAGAATAGAATTGATAACACCCAATCTTTTTCTTGAGCAATATGGCATCTCTATATGTAACCTGTGCAGAACATTTTTTAATTTAAATTAAAAAAATAACTTTTGAAGTAAAACAAAGCTTGAACAATATGGCATCTCTATATGTATTCTGTTATGTAAGCTTTTTCTTCAGGAGAACGCACCAGTGTGTCCCTTAGCTTCCGTCCCATCCAATCCAAACTGTAAACAGTTTAATGTTTTTATTAAACGCAGCTGTCCTAAAATATTTATTACCGATCCAATGGTGCAGAAATTAGGGCTTTGTAGTTATTTTATTTTAGAAACATTATTAACTATAATAGAAATCTTCTGTCCTTTTTTTGGGCCTTCACATCAAGGCGTGGCATTTTGCATACCAAGAAATATTGGACACCCTTTAGTTTACAGGCAGCTACGTAGACTCGGAGAGGTTTTTCCTATTTAGCACAGGAGTCTATTATTTTCTCTTTGCAACTATTCGCATATCCTGACAGGTTTGTTTTGTTGCCCTAGTTGGCATTATTGGTTGGCAGTGATGTCAAGCAGCTTGGAGTCCAGATTAGCATGATTAGTGGTTAAATTGCTTGTGCCTTAAATGTTGATGTTTATCAGTATATGTGGTTTAGTTGATATGGTTCTGTATGCTCAGTTGATATCAGTTGATATTGATATGATTCATTGATCATTGATTACATTGATTAACTTTGTTATGGTGCTTTGGTATCACATGTTTCAGTTGTGAGCCAGATGTCAGATGTTAAAATGTGCTGCTATTCCGCTTGAAGAAAGGCTCTATTTTGAACTTGGTCATTTGTTTTTCCTTTGAAAAGAGTATGGTCACCACCTTGTGACCCAAGCCTTTAAAATTTGACTATCTCCAGCATCTTTGTAAAAGAGATATCGTGGTTAAAGGTTTTTAAATGTTTGGCTACTCTGACAAGAAAAGTTCAATAGAGGAATTTATCTTTCTCTTTCATAATATCCCTTGAGTGCTACATTTTGCATAGGCCAAATTTGCAATGCAATTCAACGGAAGTGGAAAATAGTGTGAGGGTGACCAAGGTTATTCATGAATTCATTTCATTCTTGAGATCATTCATACTTGTTTGAATCATTGCAATATCATCATAGATGACTCATCAATGTTCTTCTTGCACATACATCGGTCAACCACCACTTAAGCAAGAACATTAAGGGTTCCTCAATGTGCATTTAACCGGCCCCATTCCTAGGACAATCGACATAGCTGGTGTACAGAGTGGCAAAAAGAAAATCCAAGGTTAGAATTTAAATGCGAAAGGTTTGATCGACGGCCGATGTTTTAAAGATGTTCAAGTGTTTCAACGGCCATTCCCTGAGACTACTCTTTGATGGGTTTCTGAATGTGTTTTTAGGTTAAACTGCAGTTAGGGTTGTATAACTGTTTTTGAACGGTGTAATAGCAGTTTGTTTGTTTTTAAGGATATGATGTGTTTTTGGGTAAGCTAAGAAGGTTAAAAACATATAAATGAAGATATATTTTAATATATATATTTTGAACTATTGGTCATAGATTTTTTATTATGAACTGTGAGAAAAAGAAAAGAAGACAATGCACAAAATGACAGAGGATTATGCTTGATGTCAGAGAAATGTTTTCTTGTAGAGGTTTTGGTGAATGTTGCAAAGGAGAGATAGAATACAGACAAAGAATGTAAAAGATGATGAGAGCATATGTATATTTGCCTTAAAGTTTTGTTTTGTTCTTGAAGACAGTGCTGACAAACTGTATTGATTGATTATAAAGACTTGATTGACAGAGCTATATGTGTTTGTCATGGTAAAATGGTAGAGGAATTTCTTTACATAAGGATATGTATTTGTGTTGTTTAATGTGATATGAAGTCTTGGAGGTACACTTGTATGAAGAAGTTGTGTGGTTGTATACACCTGATGTAATGTTGAGATTGCATTATCATTGATATTAAATCAGAGATCAAGGATCAGTGAAACAGAGTGTCCCTCTATATTTGTTTTTCTTCGTGATCGAAGCATGTATTGAAAGGTCAAGTCAGTGAGACAAGAAATGACCTTTGCCAATGAGGCTTGAATTCTAGTCAGTGAGGCAACTATAGCCGGTGAGGCTTGAATTGTAGCCAGTGAGTCAACTGTAGCCTGTGAGGCTTGAATCATAGCCAGTGAGGCCTGTAATCAGTGAGATTCATTAAATAAGCCAGTGAGGCATTTTTTGATTGGTTTTTTTATGCTCCAGAGGGTTTTCCACCCAGGACAATCTCTGTGTTATGGTTACTTGTTCTGCTCATGAGTTTTTGTTTATTATTTTATAATTTAACAGTTATATGATGATCATAGTAAATCAGTACAAATGCATAATACTTTGATGCTTATCTCAGTCCAATGTACAATCTGCCTCTGTTGTTTGTCTTGATGAGTTGTTCAAGTGATTCCTCATAATTCACAAATAGTGGTTCTGTCTTTTCATGCTCACAAGTTGGTTTGATCATTCATCTTGTTTCTTAAATGAATATCTTGCTTTATTATTCAAGGTAGAGGTTCACAGTTGGTAAAAGTTGATTAGGTGTTCTAAAAAACAAATCTGTTTTATAAGACACTGATTTACCCCCTCTCAGTGTATTGCGTACTCCAACATGTTCACCATTCGACATTGAAACAAATAAAATAGAAAGAAAAACGCGGGGAAATGGTGAAGGAGGTGGAGATTGATGTTTAAGGAGAGCTGCCAAAGAGTGAGTGCCAAACAAAAAGCTGCAGACAACAGCCTTACAAGTATAGTCAAACTTGTCAAGTTACTTCCCATTACTACTGCGCTTGTTTTCTATGTTATTTCTGCTCTCTTCACCAATGGAGGCCATGGTTGCAGACTTGCAGCAAATTCAATTGAATTCTAAAAGGGAGCCTGTTGTCATTTTGTGGCTTCAGCTGCTACTTTTGTTTATTCATAGACAGTTTTAGAGCGATGGGAAATTGAACTGGATAACCTTGCTTAAAATAACTAATAGTGTAATACATATGTGGTACAACTCATATTTTGTTTTGGTATTATGTATGTGAATTTGAACAATGAATGTAAATTTTATGTTTATAATGACATGTTATGTTCGATATCATTTTCCTGGTTGGAAATGTAAACGCAACCACCGCATTTAATGAACTTATCATGTTTTTCTTCGACTTATTCCCTCTTTCATCTGCTTCCGTCCTGTTCTCATAAATTTCTGCAGGGAATGCTGTCACGGGTATGGCATTCTCCAGCATATGGAAAAAGGCAGACTTTTGTCCATATTTTAATTTGGGGTTAAGTCTAGCTCAGACCAGTTTTTTGCTTGATGTTTTACTTGTGTGCTGGGTGTAGAAAGATGAGAATGTTTTTGCTCTCTTTTTATAAAAGAGAAGCATGCAATATTTTCTACGCTAAGAGCAGCAGCTCTGTAATGCTCAGTTTGTAATGTAAGAGCAGCAACTCTCTTTTATTGAAAAGATTTTTTTTTTTTTCTCTGTGAAAACTGCTTGTAGCTCTGATTTATGTAATCTCTATTTCTTTTTGTTTTTGAACTAAAAGATTTCTCTAAAATGTAAAGAGCAGTAGCTCTTTGTTTTTTATTTTTCTCTACTTTTTCCTTTATCTAGTATTAGAGTCAAATTATCAAGCTAAAGGTTTTTAAGCAAAGTTTTTCAAGGAGTCAAGGTATTCACAATCAACAATGGCAGCCTTTAACAAATCTTTAAATCCCTCAGTTCAATGGAAAAACTATGATTATTGGGCAATCATAATGGAGGCTTAATGGGATTTTGTAGAGAATGGTTTTCCAGGATCAGCTGATTCAACAACATACAATGTTATATCTTAAGGAGAGAAATATTTACCCCCACATATTAGAAAAAATGACTAAAAAATTCTCTTCTACATCTTCCAAGCAATGCATGAGAGTATTTTTCCAAGGCTTGCAGTAGCAATAGTTAAAACAAGCATGGGATATCATCCAAACAACATACCAAGGAATGACAAAGTTGAAAACAACTAATTTACAAATGTTAAGAAGGAATTTTGAAACAATATACATAAAGGATTCTGAATCAGTAGATTCATTTTTCACCCGAATTATTGGATTGGTTAATCAAATCAGATCTCATGGTGAGACTCTTGAAGATAAGAGAATACTTGAAAAGATTTTAAGAAATTTACCTACAAAGGTTATAAAAGAGATAAATAATCTCTCACAATTTTTTAGTTGATGAGCTTCATAGGCTAAACAGGTCAACAAACTCATTTTTAGAGCATGCTTTCAAAACACAAGTTTCAATCAGTCATGGTAGAGGCGGGAGAAGATCCAATTTCAGAGGTAGAGGAAGAAATTTATATGGAGGTGGAAGAACCAGCCCATCAAACTCAAGTGGAAGAAGTAGCAGCAAAAATTCAAGTCAAAATCCAATCCAAAATCAATCACAAGGCCAAAGGTATGACAAATCTCAAGTTCAATATTATTATTGCAAAAAAGTATGGCTATTATTCAAATGAATGTAAAAAAAAAAATTGATTTTAGCAGACAAAATGAAAACTTTATAAGAAAAAACCAAAACCAAAGTAGCATGTTTTTAGCATGTAATGATGAACAAAAAAATCAAAAGAATATACAGTTTCTAGACTCAGGTTGCAGCAACCACATGACATGGAACCTAGAAATGTTTTCAAGTTTGGATGAAAAGCTAAAATTAGATGTCACATTGGGCAATGACAATAAAGTGCCAGTTATGGGAAAATGAAACATCAATATTCTAACCAAGTAGGGGGAGAAAAAAGTTTATTTCAGATGTCTATTTTGTTCTAGGTTCAAAATGCAATTTAATGAGCATTAGACAACTTGTTCAAAAAGGGTATAGTGTATTTTTCAAAAATAGAGAATGCATAGTTATAGGTAAATTTCCAAGCAATCAACTCATTGTAAAAGTCCAAATGACCAACGATAGAATGTTTCCCCTAAGGTTGAAACTGGTTTGAGGTTGGAATTTTCTCAAGAAAATGCCACAATGAACCCACAAGTGGATCAAGAAAAAGTTGTAGCAGTCACTCAAATAGTCTTTCAGGAAAAAAAAAAGATGAGAATTGCCCTTGGCATCTACAATTTTGGAGGTTTAAACCTTCTACATAGGAAAAACATGGTAAAGGGTTTGCCACTAATAGAAAAACCCAAAAGTGGATGTCAAGGTTGCATCTTGGGAAAGAAACATAGAGAACCATGTTAATTTTTTATGTCTATTTTGTTCTAGGTTTAAAACACAATTTAATGAGCATTGGGCAGCTTGTTCAAAAGGGTTGTAGAGTATTTTTCAAAAATAGAGAATGCATAGTTTTAGACAAATTTCCAAGCAATCAACTCATTGCAAAAGTCCAAATGACCAACAATAGAATGTTTTCCCTAATGTTGAAACTAGATTTGAGGGTGGAATTTGCTCAAGCACACCCCGTAATAACCCACAAGTGGGTCAAGAAAAAGTTGCATAAGTCACTCAAGCAATCTTATAGGTAGAAATAAAAGATGAGATTTGTCTTTTGCATCTACCATTTGGACACCTCAATTTTGGAAATGTAATCTCAACCATGCCATTTAATAAACTTAACTCATGTTTTTTTTTGGCTTCTTCTCTCTTTCCTCTGCTTGTGTCCTATTCTTATAAATTTCTGCAAGGAATGTTGTCATGGGTATGGCCTTCTTCTCCAGTGTATGGATAAAGGTAGACTTTTGTCCATATTTGAATTTTCTGTCAAGTATGGCTCAGACCAGTTTTTTGTTTGTTGTTTTACTTGTGTGTTGGGCATAGAAAGATGAGAATGTTTTTTCTCTATTTTTATAAAAGAGAATCGTGTACTATTTCCTATGCTTAGAGCAATAGTTTTGTAATGCTTTGTTTTTCTATGTTTTTGTAATGTAAGAGCAATAGCTCTCTTTTATTGAAAAGATAACTTTTTTTTTTCTCTGTGAGAATTTCCTGCAGCTCCAATATATATAATCTTTGTTTTTTCTGTTTTTGGTGTAAAAGATTTTTGTAAAATGTAAAGGTAGTAGCTCGCTGTTTTTTATTTTCCTCTGCCTTTTCCTTCATATCTTAGTTCTTTCTAGTTCTAGTTGAAGTTGAAGATGGAATTTCAAGACAAAACTTATCAAATCATTCATTCAATTTGTAGTGATCCTAGTTCTCTCTTTAAACTAGATGATTTAATTTAATAAGTTTATAAAATTACACATTTTGTTTGTAACAAGGCTACACTGCAGCGAAATTCATGCCATATGCTAGCAGAATGGCAGAATGGTTTTGTCTTTAGCAATAATTCCTAGCAGGTAATAACTTACAAGACAATACAATTGTAGCCGCAATCTGCAGCAATTATTGATTATTGATTATCTCTTGATGGAAGATGTGTCATTCCATAGTTATATTACTTTTCCAGAAGTTAGGCTTCATTGACAAGTTTTCTTGTGTCTTTTTTAGATATGGAGTGTGTTTAACCCAAATTTCTTGTTTCATTTTCCCATTACTGATAGAAGTTTTAGTCCAAACTATCTCAGTTCATCAGCTAAATTAATGCAGATTTGCCTATCCTACTTTTCAAAAATAAATTTGCCTCTATGTTTGCATGAGGATAGAATTTATTGCAACGACTTTATTGCCTCTATGTTTGCATGAAGATAAGACTTTATTGCAACTTTTACGTAGCACTGTGAAAGTGTTGCAAAATTATAAGTTAATATAGGTTTTTCTAGTTACTTTTAATTCAACATTTGGCTACTTTTTTGGAGGGAAAAAACCTTCAGTGACAAATTTACCTCTTTCTTTTACTGATTCATAATTTTAAAGATGGTTGTATTTTTTTCAACTAGATTTTTGATAAGCAATAAAAGTAATAGATCAGAAGGAACTGAGGATGCTAGTTACGAAGATGCAGGGTCGATCCTGAAAATTCACGGCATTTACGTGATAGAGACGCTTGGAAACCTTTATTTTGAGTACTTTGAGTGAGTAGCACCTTATGCAAGAGTGCCTCTAATTAACAAGACATGTAACATCCTTCTATGTAACCTCGAAGGGTAAGAGCCAAAAGGGGACAAGATAAATTTTTGTTTTAACATAAGTAAACAACATACACAGATTTAGTTGTCAATTCGATAGATTGATACCATTCATTTTAAACACCAAAAGAAATGTTCCTAATCTCATCTGATAAAAACATGAATCCATAAGCATAAAATATAGGTGGATCCGATACCCACACTAGAATCCATAAAGAAATAAAGGAACATCACATTTCTTCTCATTAAATACAATGATTACAACCTCTCTTCTAAGAGAGTTCAATTTCATAACTGCATATACAATTACAATGATATATTCCAAAATATGATACAAGAACATAACATAGTCCTGAGTATGATACAAAGACGAAATAGGTACAATAATTGAATGAAGTGATGGAGAGAGAGATCATCTCAAACTGGTGCTCCAAACCTGTTCGCCAGTCCCCAATGGTGGTGGCAATACCTCCCAACCATGTGGACTCCTAATAGACCACCCCACCGTGCTTAGAGATAGTCACAAGGCCCAAACGGATGAATAACAACAAGGGGATACAAGATAGCTGACACTCACATCAAACACAGAGCAGACACGGAGAACAGTGCATATAGCCAAAGTCATAATATAGATGTACTCATCTAAGTCATAAGTCATGTACTACTCATGACTCCTAAGGTGCTAGATACTAGAGTGTAATCATATGGAGTATCATCATATGTGCTCGAAAGGATGGCACACATGGGACCAAGTACCTCTCATACAGACGAGGAGACTTAATCATGCCTGAATCTACACCCCGCAGACGGATGACTCAACGTCCCACAGATGGATAGGCCTTCTCATTGCATCCTTAGCCTTTACAAGCGCTGAAGGCCATGCACAAGGTTTAATTATCTTATTAGCGTTTTTGTTTACCCCAATGTTTTAGTTTTAGTTATCACTTATTAATGTAACTATGCTACTAGTTCCCCTAGCAACCACTTGTGGGCCCCAGGCCCGTAGAGAGCCACTCTAGATGACCACTCTAATGCCTAGACCTTGTTCATCTCATTTGACTAAACGAGGCATACAAAAAGACTAAAATCACTGAATTATAAATTTAAAATAGTAAAGGTGAAAAATATGATCTACAAGACCCAAACTCTCATGGACAGTGTAATTTGTTGAAAATGGTCTTCTGCCAGTTAGATCAGTTTATAATCACTCCTAAGCCCCCCAATTTAATTACTCTTCACAAAGACATGCAAGGATAATTTATGAAAAGCATGGCAAATGGCATTGCCAGTCTACTCACACCCTAGAAATATATAATTTCTACCATATTTAACATAACACAAAAGAAACGTTAGAGGAATAACAAAATGGAGATCTTAGTTTTCCTTCCTCTAGTGGTTTCCCCTTTTGCATGACAGATACTCATAACTAAGAATTATGTAACCAAATTTAAATACACATACATAGATTGTTGACTCAAGGGTATTTTAGTGTCATAACATTATTTAACTTAAATACGACAGTTTCCACACAGCTAGAGATTTAGCAAAAAATGACTATGTGACCAAAGCAAAGCCACTCAGTTTTCTTAAGAAGATTTGTAATGAAAATCTATCAGAGAAGTCATCGTATAACAATCGGGTTTCATGGGACTAAGATCTCTTCAATCTCTATCATATGTCCTAGTCTTGTATGGCTGTCCCATTCTATTCTCTACATGATTGACTCTCTTTTGTTTACCTAATATATTAACTCAGAAAACCTATGATCTTTCCTTGGAAACCCATTAATCTAAAGACTAAGGGAATCGATCTGGTAATGAGAATAAATTCAAGGACAGGGGATATATAAATATCTTGCATTGAATAAATTTTGTAGTGATAAAATCTACAGGAAAAGAGGCAGTGTAAATATCTTGCACTGAAATAAACTTTAGCATTATTTAAACGTAGAGATGGGGTTCAAGATTTCTGTGATCGAGAAATACGCAGCAACTAGTTTTAGTTTCTGTGATGGAAAAACAAATATGAATGATGTAAATACCTTCAATATAAATGCACTACCCTTTAGCACACCTCAAATCTTGCAACTAGATTTGCTGGACCGAAAAGAGAGACTCCCCACAAGACATCAATTCGCTCACCAGGATTACATGATTTCAAGCTAGGAGGATAGAGATCTGGGTGACTCCACAATGAATATGGTATTCTCTGTGCAAACTGTTCCACTTACTAATATCTAAAGATCCCTAAGGCTCGATACAAGAAAAACCTAGACATCTTCCAGAATGTTGTTTCTACCATGACATAGAGGCTCTGCTAGCCTGGGCCTTAATAGATAGCTCTCTCATTACCAAATGTTGCAGAGTATTTCCCTCAAAAACTACTTTTGCTCTAATCCTTAATTCAGTCACCCACCATTTGCAGAAACTCCTTTTTCCAACTTAAGACCCATTACCATCGAAATAACTACCCTATTCTTCTCTCCCCAAAATGCATTGACTCACCTCCCGTAGATTAGATTTTTTTTTTTTGCATTAAACAAATACACCAACTTCTCTTACCCTTATCTTGTCACCAACGCTCAACAACTTGGTAGATATTTCCTCCTATCTTTAATGACCTCAACAGCCCACCAGAAATTTCTCTCCCCATGCGTTGATTGATGTTTTGCCCCTCCTCTACATTGCCTTATATATTTTCTGCAATCAATATCCTCACCAATTCTCAATGCCAACGCAACAAATAGAGAGGTTGTTACATCCTACCCCCTAGGACTAGGCTTACTCCTAGAAGCCTGCAAACACTAGGGTGCATCCAAAGCACACACTTGTCCAAGAAACTTGGTACAATCAAAGGAAGCCAAGGAGAAATGTCTCAACAAATGGACTGGTAAACTGCACATGACCATAAGGTAATCCAGACATTACCATTAGATAATCGGAAGATAAGACAACAACACGGGAACACATCACTGACAAGGCACAGTGGGATAGGGTATAGGGAACAGGGCCTGTGACTATCTCCAGTAACCACCATCGGGGATAATAAGAGTATGCTCAGGCCTGTGAATCTAGGTAGAGTTAGTACTCAGTACCTGCAACACTCCAAGCACACGTCAAGGTACCTATGCACATATATATACATCATATAGCCGTAGCAACAACAATCATGTAAGCATGAAATCCATCATAAGTAATAATAATGTCCACATCATAATAGTATCGAGATTGCACATCATTGGTGCCAATACAAAATAATAACAAGATGGGTAATCGAAAATAAAGTATACAGTCATCCAAGTCCATCAAGATAAGAAAAACATAATATGAACATAGGGTCATTACATCCCCTAGAAGTCTGCAAAAAGATAAGGATAAAGATCTCTCATCCTCGTCACATCTTCCTAAGATGCTGAGGACTCACCATCAGGATCCCATTGGACCCTTACCTGCTCTATGTCCCGACCCATGAGGGTCAACCTCTGATGCTAAAGGATGCATACGAGTTCCAAAGAAAGCTTCCCGTCTGCCTCGACCTGCAAAGCAGTCCAATCAAGAACATGGGTCACATCAGGAATATATTGTCTAAGAATTGAAACATGGAACACATCATGGATGTGTGATAGACTCAATGGTAATGCAAGGTGATAGGCAACATGACCAATCCTCTCAAGGATCTCGAAAGGTCCAACAAAATGAGGTGCCAGCTTCAAGCCTTTCCCATAATGGATGGGGCTCTTCCGCGGATGAACTCTCAAAATCACATGGTCACCTACCGAGAAGTGGTAATCCAACCTACGGGCATTGTCATACTTCCTCTGCCAATCCTGAGCTATAGCCAAATGCTCTCTAATCCATACTACCTGCTGCTCCATATCTTGAAGCATCTCTGGACCCAAAATAACTCAATCCTCTAAGCGATCCCAACTCAATGGAGTGTGGCATGGCCTACCATACAAGGCCTGGAAGGGAGACATATCGAGAGAATTGTGATACCCATTGTTATAAGAAAACTCAACTAGGTACAAATAGTCCTCCCAATGAGACTGTTGATCCATAATGTACATCTGAAGCATATCCTCTAAGACTTGATTAACCCGCTCCATCTGTCCATCAGTCTCGGGATGGTATGCAGAGCTAAAATTAAGCTGAGCTCCCAAAGCATGCTAAAGAGAAGTCCACAAAGTTAAAGTGAACACTGGATCACGATCAGAAATGATCCTACGAGGAATACCATGTAGGTGCACAATATCCTCCATAAACACTCGAGCTACAGATGCTGCAGTGTAGGAAGATCTCATGGGTGAGAAGTGTGCCACCTTGGACAACTTGTCCACTGTGACCATAATAGCATCATGACGATGTGAAGACATAGGTAATCCCACTATGAAATCCAGAGATATCGTATCCCACTTCCATCCAGGGATGGAATGAGGCTGCAATAATCCTGCTGACACTCAAGACACTGAGCCACAAAATCACCAATATCTTGTCGCAAACCTGCCCAATGATACAACTGTTGAAGATCAGCATGCATCTTCGTGACAACCAGATGAGCTGAATAGGGTGCACGATGGGCTTCTGATAAAACCAAGGAATGAAGATCACCAAAATCTGGAACATAAATACAACCTAGATGTCGCAAAAGTCCATCAGGCTCAAGAGAGAACCCTGCAAACCTACCCTCAAGGACTCTCACAGACTCAATCTCCACTCTCACCTCCTGATACCAAGTATCACTAGGAAGTGACTCCAAAATATGGCTCTACAAATCCACTCCAAGAGACAAACCTAAAATCTCATGTCTCCTCTTGCTCAGGGCATCTGCAACAACATTCTCCTTACCCTGAATGTAGTGAACCTCGAAGTCGTACTCACAGAGGAACTCTATCCAACAACGTTGCCGAGCATTCAAATTTAGCTGAGTGAAGATATACTACAAACTGCAATGATCATTATGCAACTCAAACCGATGTCCCAAAAGGAAATGTCTCCAACGGACAAGTGCATGGACGACAGCCGCTAACTCCAAATCATGGGTGGGGTAGTTTAGCTCATGATCCTTGAGCTTATGCGACTCATATGCAATCACTTGTCCCTCCTGCATGAGAACTGCCCCCACACCCTCCAATGAAGCACCGGTGCACACTACAAAATCACATATACGATCTGGTACTACTAGGATAGGTGCACTAATTAGCTGCTCCTTAAGAGCCTGAAATGCTGACTCACACTGATTTGACCACACAAACTTCTTCCCTTTCCATTGAAGAGAAGTGATGGGATGGGCTACCCGAGAGAAATCTCTCACAAATCAGCGATAGTAACACACCAATCCCATGAAACTGTGAACCTCAGTCACATTCGTTGGTGCTGGCCAATCCACAATAGCCTAAATCTTAGAAGGATCCACTGAGATACCTTCTCCTGAGATGATGTGACCCAAATATCTCACCTCAGTCTAGAAGAACTCACACTTGGCCAAATTGCCAAACAACTGATTATCTCGCCAGCACTGCAACACTTGCCTCAAATGGCCTTCATGCTCCTCCATAGTCCTCAAATAAATCAAAATATCATCAAGGAACACAAGAACAAATTGATCAAGATAGGTGCGAAACACCCCACTCATCAAACTCATGAAAACTGATGGAGCATTGGTCAACCCAAAAGGGAAAACCGTGAACTTATAATGCCCATAATGTGTATGGAATGCTGTCCGATGAATGTCTGCCTCATGAATATGAAGTTGATGGTATCCTGACTTAAGATCTATCTTGGAGAACACCTTTGCTCCCCTCATCTGATCAAACAAATCATCTATCCGAGGCAACGGGTATTGATTCTTCACCGTCACTTTGTTCAACTGGCGATAATCAATGCACAAGCAAAGAGATCTGTCCTTCTTCTTCATGAAGATGATAGGTGCTCCCCAAGGGGATACACTAGGATGAATGAAACCCTTCTCCAGTAATTCCTCTAATTGCAACCGCAACTCACCCAACTCCTGAGTAGTCATGCGATATGGTGCCCGAGAAATAGGCTCCGAACCAGGAATGAGATCGATACGAAAGTCTATGTCATGCTTAGGCGGCATACCTGGAATATCATTCTAAAAGACATCTGCAAACTCCTAAAGAATAGGATGATCATCAAGAGATACCTCTTGAATCCCACCCTCAGTAAGATCACTAACTGAAATAGCGAACATTTGAGAACCTTTCCGCATGGTATGCTTGAGCTGCATAGCTGAAATCACACAGAGAGAAATGGGTCTTTGAACCCCAACTAACTCAACATGCTCTCCAACATCGTCAACACACTGAACTGACTTACGCCAACAATCTATACTGGATAGGTGGATCTCCAACCAATCCATGCCTAAAACAATCCCGTAGGACCCCAAAAGCAACACACGGAGATCCACCGTGGTAGTGAAGGTGCCCAAATCCAACACACAACCATGAACAAGGGAGTCTACAGCCACCTTGGATCTAGTAGCTAACTCAACCTACCAACCAACATCTTGCCTTACCACCACGAGTCCACAACGCTCCACGAGAAAAGGAGAAATGAAAGAATTTGAAGCTCCTGAATCAAACAAGATAGATGTGGTAATCCCACATAACACACCTAAATACTCGACTACGGTGCCCTAATGCTTAGCTTCATGGTTATCAACCACCACAAAAACTCTATGTGATCTGCCAGCCTCACCTACTGTAGGCTCTGAAGTAGCTTGTCTCTGACTACCTCCAGCCACTGATCTCTAAGGACACTGAGTAGCTATATGACCATGCTGCCCACAAGCATAACAACCACCCCTACCGAAAACTCGGCCTGAAAATGGTGCACGTGACTACTGGGATCCACCACCCCTAGAACTCTACTGAGCACTCTGAAAACTCTGTGATGGACCACTCTACTACCTACTTCGAGAGCGATGATGTGAATGATCTCTAGCAAACTAAGTACCAAGATTATACCCACTCTGCTGAGACTAAACAAGTTTATGCCTTTGTCACTGACCATGTCTAGGAGGTGCAGTATGTGATCTAGATGGTCCAGCTCCCTGAGACTGTGTACCCCGAGTAACTAATCCTGAAGGAGGGGTACTACCAATCTGAACACCTTCTTGACCACCAAAACCCCTAGTCAAATTCTCCTCTATCAACCTCACCTTCTCCATGGCAACCTCTAAGGTCTTCAGCTCAAACACAAGGACACCACCACTGATACAGGCATTCAAGCCCCAGATGAAATACTGTACTAGCATCGAATCATCATAAAAAATGCTAGCATATTGCTTCAGCTCAAAGAAGCGGTGCTCATACTAATCTACTGTCATAGTCAGTTGACGAAGTTCATGGAACTCATCAGCACATCTTTGTCGATAGTAATCTAAAAGAAATCGTGTACAAAACCTCTCTAAGAATAGTCCCCATGACATAGAAGCAATGTCTACATGAAGTGTCTGCTCTTCTACTCTCCACCATGTAGATGCAAATCCTCTGAGATCCATAATGGCACATCGAGCTCTAGTATTGCTACTATAAGGATGCATAGCAAAGCATTGATCGAGACCGATCAACCAAGTCTCTGCCTCGGTACCTATACCAGAACCATCAAAAGTAGGGGGATGAGCCCTAAGAAGATCCCTTATGTGACCTGTAGTAACACTGTCTCCATCCACCATATCCCTCACAACAACTACTCTCGAATGATCTAGACTACGAGAACACTCACGCTCAGCTCCAGCATCCTGACCATCCTGACGAGAAGGGTGTGACTCTGCCTCATGAGATACCTCCTGACGAGGTCCTAATCAGTCCAAAATCTATTGTAAAATAGCTAAAACATGAGCACCCCTGAGCCCTTCAGCTTGATTCTCAACACGCGGTTCCTCCTGATGCTCACCTTGATTGCCCTGATTGCCCTGATTACCCTGATTACCCTGATTATCCTGATTGGCATCATGCTGGGTGCTATGTCAAAGAACAATGGCTATACCTCTAATTCTTCCTCTGGCTCTACCCCTAGGAGGCATCCTAAAGGAACAAAGAACACATCAAAATAGATCATCACAAAGATGACCTATAAACCATCCTAAGGCATGAAATCATAACAACATGACTATAGAACAATATAACAAGCTCACACCACACACGTCAAACATAGCAAAACATAGAAGGCTGAAGTACACCAGAGCTCCCAGTGTGTGAACATGGGCTCTGATAATAGATGTAACATCCCACTACGTAACCCCGAAGGGTAAGAGCCAAAAGGGGACAAGATAAATTTTTGTTTTAACATAAGTAAACAACATACATAGATTTAGTTGTCAATTCGATAGATTGATACCATTCATTTTAAACACCAAAAGAAATGTTCCTAATCTCATTTGATAAAAACATGAATCCATAAGCATAAAATACAAGTGGATCCGATACCCACACCGGAATCCATAAAGCAATAAAGGAACATCACATTTCTTCTCATTAAATACAATGATTACAACCTCTCTTCTAAGAGAGTTCAATTTCATAACTGCATATACAATTACAATGATATATTCCAAAATATGATACAAGTACATAACATAGTCCTGAGTATGATACAAAGACTAAATAGGTACAATAACTGAATGAAGTGATTGAGAGACAGAGATCATCTCAAACTGGTGCTCCAAACCTATTCATCGGTCCCCAATGGTGGTGGCAATGCCTCCCAACCATGTGGACTCTTAAGAGACCACCCCACCATGCTCAGAGATAGTCACAAGGCCCAAACGGATGAATAACAACAAGGGGATACAAGATAGCCAACACTCACATCAGACATAGAGCAGACATGGAGAATAGTGCATACAGCCAAAGTCATAATATAGGTGTACTCATCTAAGTCATAAGTCAGGTACTACTCACGACTCCTAAGGTGCTAGATACTAAAGTGTAATCATATGTGCTCGAAGGGATGGCACACAAAGGACCAAGTACCTCTCATACAGACGAGGAGACTCAATCATGCCCGAATCTATGCCCTGCAGACGGATAGGCCTTCTCATTGCAACCTTAGCCTTTACAAGCGCTGAAGGCCATGCACGAGGTTTAATTATCTTATTAGTGTTTTTTTTACCCAATGTTTTAGTTTTAGTTATCACTTATTAATGTAACTCTGCTACTAGTTCCCCTGGCAGCCACTTGCAGGCCCCGGGCCTGTAGAGAGCCACTCTAGACAACCACTCTAATGCCTAGACCTTGTTCATCTCGTTTGACTAAATGAGGCATACAAAAAGACTAAAATCACTGAGTTATAAATTTAAAATAGTAAAGGTGAAAAATATGATCTACAAGACCCAAACTCTTGTGGATAGTGTAATTTGTTGAAAATGGTCTTCTGCCAATTAGATCAGTTTATAATCACTCCCAAGACCCCCAATTTAATTACTCTTCACAAAGGCATGCAAGGATAATTTAAGAAAAGCATGGTAAATGGCATTGCCAGTCTCCTCACACCCTAGAAATATATAATTTCTACCATATTTAACATAACACAAAAGAAACGTTAGAGGAATAACAAAATGGAGATCTTAGTTTTCCTTCCTCTAGTGGTTTCCCCTTTTGCGTGACAGATACTCATAACTAAGAATCATGTAACCAAATTTCAATACACATACATAGATTGTTGACTCAAGGGTATTTTAGTGCCATAACATTATTTAACTTAAATACAATAGTTTCCACACAGCTGGAGATTTAGCAGAAAATGACTATGTGACCAAAGCAAAGCCACTCAGTTTTCTTAAGAAGATTTGTAATGAAAATCTATCAGAGAAGTCATCATATAACAATCAGGTTTCATGGGACTAAGATCTCTTCAATCTCTATCATATGTCCCAGTCTTGTATGGCTATCCCATTCTATTCTCTATACGATTGACCCTCTTTTGTTTACCTAATATATTAACTCAGAAAACCTATGATCTTTCCTTGGAAACCCATTAATCTAAAGACTAAGGGAATGGATCTGGTAATGAGAATAAATTCAAGGATAGGGGATATATAAATATCTTGCATTGAATAAATTCTACAGTAATAAAATCTTCAGGAAAAGAGGTAGTGTAAATATCTTGCACTGAAATAAACTTTAGCATTATTTAAACGTAGAGATGGGGTTCAAGATTTCTGTGATTGAGAAATACACAACAACTAGTTTTAGTTTCTATGATGGAAAAACAAATATGAATGATGGAAATACCTTCAGTATAAATGCACTCCCCTTTAGCGCACCTCAAATCTTGTAACTAGATTTGCTGGACCGAAAAGAGAGACTGCCCACAAGACATCAATTCGCTCACCAGGATTACATGATTTCAGGCTAGGAGGATAGAGATCTGGGTGACTCCACAATGAATATGGTATTCTCTATGCAAACTATTCCACTTACTAATATCTCAAGATCCCTAAGGCTCGATACAAGAAAAACCTAGACATCTTCCAGAATGTTGTTTCTACCATGACATAGAGGCTCTGCCAGCCTGGGCCTTAATATATAGCTCTCTCGTTACCAAATGTTGCAGAGTATTTCCCTCTAAAATTGTTTTTACTCTAATCCTTAATTCAATCACCCACCGTTTGTATAAACTCCTTTTTCCAACTTAAGACCCATTACCATCGAAATAACTCCCCTATTCTTCTCTCCCCAAAATGCGTTGACTCACCTCCCGTAGATCAAATATTTTTTTTTTGCATTAAACAAACACACCAACTTCTCTTACCCTTATCTTGTCATCGACGCTCAACAACTTGGTAGATATTTCCTCCTATCTTTAATGAACTCAACTGCCCACTAGAAATTTCTCTCCCCATGCGTTGATTGATGTTTTCCCCCTCCTCTACATTGCGTTAGATATTTCTGCAATCAATATCCTCACCAATTCTCAATGCCAACGCAACAAATAGAGAGATTGTTACAAGACAACCTTAAACTTCTTATAACTATTACTCTAGCTTGACATAATTGGGTTTTATTCTTTTCATCTTCAAACATAGTAGAATTTAGCCAAATTAATTCCTTTATCTTTTTAGTGAGGGGGAGAAAAAAACATTATGCATTATTATAATGAAAGCTCTTTGTAAAGGTTTCCCTAAATTCTAATCAAACTAAATAAATGGCAACTTCTGAAATTGATCCCTAGTCTTTGAAATTCTCTTATTTGATCTCGCAAACCCTTGATTGGATAGAAAAGCTCTAATTTATTTGGTTATATTTACCTTCAAATCAATTATTTTGTGCTAGAATATCCCGATCTACAAAAATGAAATGAGACCTCTAATAACAAAAATTCCAAAACTAAGGACATAAAAAGTTTATGGTACCATGTCAAAAAATTTGTTCAACTTTTGGGATTTTGGGAAAGGTAGCCACTGTCTGCATAAATCTTTCTAAGGAAAATGATACCAAGAGCCTTGAAGAAAAAATACAGAAAACTATAGATAACTATAGATAACTATAGATAGTGTTTCAATTCAGATGGTGCACTGGAAAGTTTTAGTGCCAATAACTCCAAAAATTTCCTGGGAGAAACTATGTGTTGTAGAGGGAACAAACTAAGACATGGCTATAAATTGGAAACAACAAAACATACAAAATTTGAGAAAGAAAATAAATAGTGAAAAAAAGCAGACCACAGAAACAAAAGACAATTTCACTCGTTTGGATAAATCTAATATGTAACAAGCCAGATTTTATATTATTTTATTTCATTTTTTACCTCATGCCTTATGCGACGGCCTTTGAGGAGGAAAGTTCATGTACATTAAATGTTGTAGAAATATATGTTTTATGGGTGAAGAATTAAATTCCTTAGTAGAGCGTGGCTACAGAGGAGGTAAGAGTCAATGAAAATATTTAAGGAAAAAAAAAGAAAAGTTAGTCATCACAGGAGTAAGGACGGGGCTATCTGGCAGAAAATATCTATGGGGATCTAATCTCTTAGACAACATAGAGAAGAGAGTTAATGCAGAAGAAATATCTCCATGGAGGTAGATGAAAAGGGGACTCACTATTTTTGGAGACACACCACGATTTTGTGAAGCGACTGTCTAATTTTGAGAGAAAAGAAAAAAAGAGAGAGAAGACAAAGAGAATGACAGAGAGAGGAGGAAAGTAGTGAAGGGAAGAGGAAATCACTCAAGAAGCATACCAAATTGCAGTTAGAGGTGCGTTGAACGTGAGCGCGGCTAGGATAGAGGTATTTTCGTCAGTTCATTGTTTCACCAACACAAAAACTAAAATACGTTTACTGCACTTCTTCCTTTAGCACAAATAAAATTGAAACCCCATTACTGCCTTAGGAAAATTTATGCCAGAAATATTTATTTCATTGCAAGATATTTACATTCCTCCATCCATGAATTTATTTTCTTTGTGCAGATCAATTCCCTTAGTATTTAGATTAATGGGTTTCAATGAAAGATCATGCGTCTTCTGATTTATAATTTTTAGAAAGAAAAACAAGATCACATGGTTTCTAATTTATAAATTGTAGTGAAAACAAAAGGGGTTCAATTTTACTGAGATTATATTGAGGGCAACCATACAACAAAAGCTGGGATGTAATGATAGAGTGAAGAGATCTAACTCCCAGGAAACCTTTTTGCTATATGATGGCTTCTCTAAAAGAGATTTCCATTATAACTCTTCTTAAGTTTATTGAGTGGCTCTTGTTTTGGTCATTTTGGTTAGTCAGGGTGTATAGCTTTGGAAGGAACTGTGGGAGAAATAGGAGGAATCGATTCCTCATATTATAGTCATTGGAGACTATATTACTAGCTGTTAGCCTTTATAGATATTGAATATGGTGGGGAGGAGGGACGTGAGGTTGCTTAGAGGATTTTGGAAGTAGTCATTGCTTTCTTTAAGTGATTTTGGACCCTTAAAGCAGACTTAATAAATTTTATATCTTCAGGTCAGAGATTAGAATGGTGTTTCAAGCTTAACCACCTCCTATGTACTACGGAATATATAATTTCTTAGTTGAATAGTTTATTTTGGGTCTGTTGCAGCAGCTTATAGCAGATTTTATTGATAAATGTTAGAAGTTTTCAAGCTCTTAGTACTAGCTCAGCACACATGGTTAGATATTCAATATTTTCAGTCTATATACAACCGACATACATAGTTGCATGTGTATTAAAACTAACCTTGTGGAAACTGACGGCTTTGAGTCTAAGAATGTTATGGCAATAAAATACCTTAGATTCATCTACTTGTGTTTGTGCATTAAAATTGGTCACATAAACATTAATTGGGAAAATCTGCAACCCAAGGATTTAAAGGAACCACTGTAGAAGGGAAAGTTATGATTTCCATTTTGTAAGTCTTTTAACAATTTATTTTGTTATATTAAAAATGGCAGTCAATATGTAAAAATTAGGCTATGAGAAGGCTTGCAATGCCATTTGCCATATTTTAATTTTATCCATGCATACCTTTTGTGAATCGTGACCAAATTGGGGTCACTGGAGTTATTACACAATTGATCTAACTAGCAGAAGACCGTTTTCAACAAATTACATTGTCCACGAGAGTTTGGGTCTTGTAGATCATATTTTTCACCTTTACTATTTTAAATTTATAACTCAGTGTTTTTAGTCTTTTGAATGCCTCGTTTACTCAAACGAGATGAACGAGGTCTAGGCATTAGAGTGGTCGTCTGTAGTGTCTCTCTATGGGCCCAGAGCCCATAAGTGGCTGCCAGGGGAACTAGTAGTAGAGTTATAGTAATAAGTGATAACTAAATTAAAACATTGGGATAAAAACATTAATAAGATAATTAGACCTTGTGCATGGCCTTGAGCACTTGTAAGGGCTAAGGATGCAACAAGAAGGCCTATCTGTCTGCGGGGGATCGAGTCATCCATCTGCGGGATGTGGATTCGGGCATGATTGAGTCTCCTCATCTATATGAGAGGTACTTGGTCCTGTGTGGTGCCATCCCTTCGAATACACATGATGACACTCCATATGATTACACTCTAGTATCTAACACCTTAGGAGTCATGAGTGGTACCTGACTTATGACTTAGATGAGTACACCTATATTATGACTTTGATTGTATGCACTGTTCTCTGTGTCTACTCTGTGTTTGATGTGAGTGTTGGCCATCTTGTATCCCCTTGTTGTTCATTTGTTTGGGCCTTGTGACTATATCCGACCACAGTGGGGTGGTGTCTTAGGAGTCCACATGGTTGGGAGACGTTGCCACTGCCATTGGAGATTGGTGAACAGGTTTTGGAGCACCAGTTGGAGATGATCTCTCTTTCCATTACTTCATTTAGCTATTGTAAGCATTTAGTCCTTATATCATACTCAAGCCTATGTTATTGTACTTGTATCATATTCTGGAATATATCATTGTAATTGTATATGCAGTTATGTAATTGAACTCTCTTAGGAGAGAAGTTGTAATCATTGTATTTAATGAGAAGAAATGTGATGTTCCTTTATTGCTTTACAGATTCTAGTGTGGCTATCGGATCTGCCTGTATTTTATGCTTATGGATTCATATTTTTATCAAATGGGATTAGGAACATTTGCTTTGGTGTTTAAAATGAATTTTATCAATCTTTCGAATTGGCAGCCGAATCAATGTAGGTTGTCCACTTATGTCAAAAAAAATTTATCTTGTTCCCTTTTGGTTCTTACCCTTCGGGGTTACATAGTGGGATGTTACATTTGGTATCAGAGCCAGGTTCACACACTAGGAGCTCTGGCATACTTGAGCCTTCTATATTTTTCTGTGTTTGACGTGTGTGGCATGAGCTTGTTAAATTGTTCTATAGTCATGTTGTTATGCTTTCATGCCTTAGTATGGTGCTTAGGTCGTCTTTGTGATGATCTATTTTGATGTTTTCTTTGTTCCTTTAGGATGCCTCCTAGGGGTAGAGCTAGAGGTAGAATTAGAGGTATAGCCACTGTTCTTTGATGTAGCACCTGACATGATGCCAATCAGGGCAATCAGGGAAATCAAGGCAATTAGGGTGAGCATCAAGAGGAATTGCATATTGAGAATCAAGCCGAAGGGCTCAGGGGTGCTAATGTTTTAGCTATTTTATAGCAGATTTTGGACTGATTAGGACCTTGTTAGGAGGTATCTAATGAGGCAGAGTCACACCTTTCTCGTCAAGATGGTCAGGATGTTGGAGCTAAGCATGAGCATTCTCGTAGTCCAGATAATTTGAGAGTGGTTGTTGTGAGGGATAGGGTGGATGGAGACAGTGTTACTACAAGTCACATGAGGGATATTCTTAGGGCTCATCCACCTACTTTTGATGGTTTTGGTATAGGTACCAAGGCAGAGACTTGGTTGATCAATCTTGATCAATGCTTTGCTATGCATCCTTATAGTAGCAATACTAGAGCTTGATGTGCCATTATGCATCTCAGAGGTTTTGCATCTACATGGTGGAGAGTAGAGGAGCAGAAGCTTCACCTAGATATTGCTTTTGTGTCATGGGGACTATTCTTAGAGAGGTTCTGTGCATGATCTATTTTAGTGTTTTCAGCATCTGTGATTTTATTTAGAGTTGTCGGACCACCCTGTGGAGGTACATATGCTTTTGTGACCATGGACAAGTACACCTTTCCCATACACTCCAAGTGACATTTCATGTGACCTTTCCAAAGAGAGAAGTTGGTTCCATCAAACTTCAGACTATCCTTCTTGTATGACAACATCCTGGATATCCTCAAGCGGTTAAGCTCCTTTTACAGGAACTTGGCTCTGATACCAATTGTTAGATCTAAGGCACACAACTGAGAGGGGGGGTGAATCAGTTGTACAAAAACTTGCTCTAATTCAAATACTTAAATCCTCTTGTTATTTAATAGCATATCAATTAATCACTCATGAAAGCATAAAGCATAAACACCAGAGCAGATACACATCAACACATGAGACACCAAGATTTTGACTGGAAAACCCGGTCAAGGGAAAAACCATGGCGTGATTAACCCAAGGATTATTCTCTATTAGAAGAATAAGAAAAATAGATGGCACATGCCAATTAGGGCTCACTGCCCGAGCACACTACCTACAAGAGACACACTGTCTACAAATTAACAGGTATTACAAACTTGAATTGGAGATTGACATCTTTACCATGCCTGGATCAGTTCCATTTAAGCCCAAAAACTCCTGCTCTACCTTTCGCACTTCTCTTTGCTATTCCACACTTATTCGCACCAAGACACACTTCAAAATGAATTCACAATCCCTTATTTATACAAGGCATTGACTTAGGAACAATCATCTAAGTCAGTAAACACCTATTAGATCATTCGTAAGACGTGTAATACATCTGGTCAGCCTATCTTAGGAAGAACACCAATATCCGTGGTTATTCTTCAAATGCAAAATCAAACTTCAATGTGGACCACCAATAAGAATTGTGCATGATCCAAAGATTAGCAAAACCTTTCCTGAGTCATCAAGAGCATCCACACTTTATCAGCTTACTGGAATTCTTCTCTTCTTCATCTGGAACTTTAAGAACATAGTCTGTCATCACTGTCATAATGAAAAAGGTGTTTCTGGACCTCCAAACCATGAACAAATCTAGTTGTAACTTCACACGAACTTCTTCAACACTATCTCCAATCTGTAGAATGAGATAATGCAATTCTGGATCTCACCGGACCAAACTGTGACACTTTGTCCCCACAGAACATCTGCCAGAACTAGTTCTACTAGAGCAATCATAACTCCTTCAGATCATTATACGGACCTCTGAAAACTTGACTGGATCATCTCAAGACTCATATCTGAAACCCTTTAAACTGCATCCTCTTATCTTCATCTTATCTTAGACTTTTACCTGACTGTCATCAATGTTCTTCATTGTTCCTGATTGAGACTAATTTCCTCAATATCCTCAGCACACAGGTCATCCAATCCTTCTCATTAATACAATATGAGTATGTCGACATTAATGACAACACTGGTTATCCTCATACTTGCAACATCCCCTTCTAGATAATTGGTTAGTCCATCATGGAGTTCCCGTGGGCTAGCAGTTTGGATAGGGAACTGTGGTTAGTTGGGGCTCTGGAGGTCTTTGGTGGTGCTTGGGTTATGGTTCATATTCAGTGGATCCAGTTGGCACCCTCATGGTTAGCTCAATGGGCTCTTGGTCGTTACTTACTATTTTTAGTAAGTTTGAGTACTATGTCGGTTCAAGATTTTCAGAGTTTAATCAGATGCGTTTCGTTGAGATCTTTCCAACGAGCTCAAGATCGTTAAATTCTGAAGATTCATTAATTTATATTCATATGGACTTTATTATACTTTTCCAGAAAAGTGACTTTATGGAAAATAAAGATTTAATGCAAGATATGACCTTGGACGCCCCTCTCTAGGAAAGTGAAATTTGTTTTAAATGATAATGTCCCCTCTTGAATTCCAACGCCCATCTTGGAGGGAGAATATAAGGAGCTTTTGGAGTTCATTTTCATTTTATGCTATGTTTATGAACAGGATCCCACTCAGGTGGAGTTAGAGGATGAGATTCTGAGGGACTGGAGAGCATCCAGTGAGGATTTCAGAAATGAGATGACATTTGCAGAATATTCTGAAATGAGGATTAGGTGTAAACGTCGGAGGGGAGGTAGATCATAGAAACAAGAACTGTAGAGGAAAGTAAGTAAGATGACACTTCCTTACTTCGACAGATCAGGTAAGACCACCGCGAGAGCTTGGGTCTAGAAATTGGATAGCTACTTGCAAATTAGTCCCATGCCAGAGGAGGATGCTATTACATATGCAGCTTTGCACTTGGAGGAGACTGCTCACAAATGGTGGAGTAATGAGAAGGTCACACTAGGTCATGATTAGGTCACTTCATATGTGGAGTTTACAGCTAGACTAATCGATAGGTTCGATAAAAAGGACCCAGAGTTACAATTCAAGGAGTTGACTCAGTTGAGACAGAGTGG
The DNA here is from genome assembly GCA_027924645.1 of Cunninghamia lanceolata. Classification (NCBI taxonomy): domain Eukaryota; kingdom Viridiplantae; phylum Streptophyta; class Pinopsida; order Cupressales; family Cupressaceae; genus Cunninghamia; species Cunninghamia lanceolata. The sequence continues at coordinate 40,080,975 of BSBN01000809.1, read as the reverse complement.
ATCGGTAGACTCCTACATTGCTGATTTCCAGGACATATCCGTTATGGTTCTGGATATTACTGAACGCAAATTAGTTGTTCTTTTCATTGATGGATTGTTAGATCAACTTCACGGTTGGGTGAAGGGTTTTGACCCTACTACACTCTAGGTGGCCATGAAGAAGGCCTGAGACATGGAGTCATTAGTATGGAGGAATAAGTTTCAATCCAAAGGGTTCCCGCCAAGGAAAGATAAGGAGAGAGATAGGAGACCATTCCAGGGAGATGCAGGATAGGAGCATAAGAATTCTTCCAGATTGGACATCGATCAACTAAATGACTTGAGGAGGAAGAAGCTCTAATTTCAGTGTTGTGAGCCTTGGGATCCTAAGCACAAGTGTGCTGCCCAAGGGAAGGCCAAACAGTTACAGTACTTTTTAGCCAATGAGTCAGTTGATGGGGAGCCCCATTTGGACTACAATTCAGAGGCTGAGGTTGCAGAATTAGAGGGATCAGAGGAAGCATCAGATAGAGAGAATAATATAGCTCTACCTACAGCACGTATCACAAGTATCCAGAAGGAAGGATCCTTCAAGATAAGAGGAGTACTGGGTGGGCAGTGATGTATTGCTTTACTTGACACAGGTGCCACTCATAACTTCATAGACGAGGGCTTGGTTGCCAAGAGAGGGATGAAAATTGAGGAATTTGAGGGCTTTAAGGTGAAGGTTGCAGATGGTTTTGTACTCACCTGCACTAGGAGGATACCCAATCTATCAATCCAGCTGAACAAATACACTTGCCAATTAGAGTTCTATGTTGTCGGCATGGGTGAGATGGATGTTGTGTTGGGTATGAAGTGGTTGAATGATATTGAAGAGTTCACACTCAACTTACGGATGATGGAAATGAAGTTTGAGGTGGACGGAGTTAGACATGTGCTCAGAGGCATTTTAGATGGTGGGTTGAGAGTTGTTTATCTCAAGTAGATGGAGTGATTGATTCATCATGATTAGGTGGAGTGGGCAGCTGAGGTTATGGTGATGCCTGTAGTAGATCAGCAGAAGTATGCGTATCCTCTGGACATACAGTCTATACTTACTAAACACACCAAAGTGTTTAGTGATATTCCGCCAGGCAAGCCTCCTGATAGAGGTTTTGAGAATGTGATCGAGTTGGAGGAGGGTGCTAAGCCAATAATCACGACACCTTACAGGCACCCAAAGAGGTATAAGGATGAGATCGAGAAGGCTATCAAAGAGCTTGTCAAGATGGGTCATATCAGGCCTAGTAAGAGTCCATTTGCATCATCTGTGGTATTAGTGAAGAAGAAGGATGGGACTCTCAGAATGTGTATCGATTATAGGGAACTCAATAAGAAAATAATCAAGAATAGGTACCTAATTCCTAGAATCGATGAGCTGATTGACGAGTTGCACGGGGCCTATTACTTCTCCAAGATTGATTTGAGATCCGGTTACCATCAGATACAGGTCAGAGATGAGGATGTAGAGAAGACAACATTCAGGTGTCATTATGGGCATTTTGAGTTCCTGGTCATGCCATTTGGTTTGACCAATGCACTAGCTACCTTCTAGTCTTGTATGAACAAGGTGTTCAGAGAGTAATTGAGGAGATTTGTGTTGATTTTCTTTGATGATATATTGATTTACAACAGGACATGGGAAGAACATCTGAAACACATTGACATTGTTCTAAGCATCTTAGAGAGTGAGTTGTTGTATGCCAAAATGTTAAAGTGTGAGTTTGGGATGACTGAGTTGCTATACTTGAGTCATATCATCAGTGCTGGTAGTGTGAAGGTAGACACGGAAAAGATTCAGGCAATTGTGGACTAGCCACCGCCAAAGAATCTCTCATATCTTAAGGGATTTTTTGGCCTCTGTGGATATTACTGCCAGTATATGAAGGGGTTCTCTAAATCAGCTGCTCCCCTTACTGATTTGACTCATAAGGATGCTTTCATTTGGTCGGATAAGGCACAGGAGTGTTTTGACAAGTTCAAACAAATCATGAGTACTTGCCCTATGTTAGCCATCCCTGATTTCAACAAGCCCTTCGAGCTACAGTGTGATGCCTCAGGTGTAGGCATTGGTGCAGTAATCATGCAAGACAAGTACCCCATTACATTTGAGAGTAGGAAGTTGAGGGGTGTGGAGAGGAGTTACAACATATATGACAAGGAGATGTTAGCCATCATGCATGCATTGGCTAAGTTCAGACAGTATCTGGTGGGCAGCAAATTTGTGGTTAAGATGGATCACAACAGTCTAAAGCATTTCCTTGGGCAGAAGGATTTGAATGAGAGGCAACAGAAGTGGGTCAATAAGTTATAGGCTTACTATTTTGACATTGTTTATGTCAAGGGAAAGAAAAACATTGTTTCTGATGCTTTATCCAGGAGGCCTCATTTGTGTGCACTAGGTGCTATTGCTAATGATTGGAGAGAATTGATTTCAGTAGAGTATGCCAAGAATGAGTGGGCTACTAGAGTGATTAATGGTACCGTCAAAGATGATAGGTACACAGTGGTAAATGATTTAATCATTTACAAGGATAGGATCTTCTTGGTATCAGGTTCAAAGATGAAGCAAAAAGTTTTGAGGGCATTTCATGACTTGTCTATGGTAGGGCATCCAGGATACTTCAAAACTTACAGATAGGTCAAAGAGAGGTTCACCTGAAATGGCCTCAAGACCAAGGCGATGTAGTATGTGAGAGAGTGCTCAATATGTTAGCAGAACAAGCAAGAGCACTCACTTCTAGGAGGTTTATTGCAGCCCCTACCCATTCCTGACAGGAAGTGGGATAGCGTTTCTATGGACTTTATCACAGGTTTACCTAGAGTCCAAGGTAGGGATTGTATTTATGTGGTGGTGGACAGATTGACGAAGTATTCACACTTCTTTGCTATTCCTACCACTTACACTGCAACTCAGGTTGTAGAGTTGTTCTTTCATGAGGTATTTCAACTTCATGGGTTGCCTAGGAGTATCGTCAATGACAGGGATAGTAGGTTCCTCAGTAATTTTTAGCAGGAGCTCTTCAGGTTGTCAAGGACAGAGCTCACACCTAGTATGAGTTATCACCCCCAAACTGATGATCAAACAGAGATAGTGAATAAGTGGGTGGAAGGATACCTCTGAAATTATGTTTCAGGGCAACAAAAGGCATGGGTTAAGTGGTTTCACATGGGAGAGTATTACTACAATTCCACTTACCACATGTCCATTCAGATGTCACCCTTCATGGTGTTGTATGGTTATGAGGCATTGAGCTTTCTTGTTGATTTACTATTTGGTGATAGCAGGGTGCTAAAGGCCAAAGACTTCCTTTAGGAGAGTTAGGATATCATGAGGGCATTGAAGGAGAACATACATGTTGGTTTACAGATTTGTCCGTCACAAACAACTATAGAAAATTGACTCGAATACCCAAATAGAAGGACAAATAGCACTGACAGTTGGAGAAGTTGCCATTAAATTGGCAACCTTCCTCTAAATTTTAGAGGTATAGTTCCCTCCTAAAATATACAATGAATGAAAATACAGGGGTATGATTTTAACCAGAAAGCAGGAAGGGTATACTAACACCTATTCATAACCATGAGATAGATGCGAAGATTGAATTCAGAATGAGGTGAATGCAAAATGAATGACACAAAGTTTGCTTATTCTACATCCACAATGATAAATAGAAAAAGAAAGTGTTGATAACTAAGAGGGGGGGTGAGTCAGTTATCCTAATTATTTCTTCTTTCTGAACTTTCTTATTAATCAATGCATCATTAATTCAAACAAATAAACATAACCATGAAAATGGAGATACACATGACACAATATTTTTGACATGGAAACCCTGTTAAGGGAGAAAACCACGGGGTGATTAACCCAAAGATTATTCTCTGTTAGAAGAATAAGGAAGTACAAGATGGCACTTGCCAATTAGGGCTCGCTGCCCAAGCACACTGCTCACAAGAGGCACACTGCCTACAAGAGACTTACTGTCTACAAAAGAGTGTTATAAAATACTTGAACTGATTGGTAGCATCTGCAAATGCTAGAGTCCAGTTCCGTTTAGGCTCAGTATACTGATCTGCTACACTTCATCTTTCCTTTTCCCTTAATCTGCTTTCTTTCAATACCAGACCTTTCTTACTTCTTCTGCTCTACTCTTCTACTTTTATTCACACATGACAACTTATTTACTCACTCTCACAACTAAATCCATCGTGTATATATATCCGCACAAGTAATTTCATCACCTTTCTAGTCGGCACTCGGAATAGTCAATCTTTTCACTAATTCTGATCTGTCAGCTTAATCCCTGCACATCAAGTAATGCGGATCAAGTATATACTTTAGAAATCATTAATCATGTTAGCCAAACATGATTCATGTCTTTATAACCTTTACCACCATCAGAAACACATCCATAAAATAGTCTGATGTTCTGTCAGTCAGTTCTTCCTCTGCTCACACTGTCACTCAGGAACCTGGTACTCAAGTATTCATATCTTTTTCCTCATCTATCTTCGGAGGCTAAATCCTTGGAATATACCAGTCAAGGTAGTCCTCTTGACTTCTCCAAATCCACACTTCACCAAGATACTTCCTCTTGAGAGATCCGGACCAGTCTGTCAGACCTTGCCACATGCTCTATTCTTGTTTACCGGACCACCACATTCTTCATTCTGACTTTCAGTAGAGACACACCAAGTCCTGCGGATGTGTGGGATGAACTTTGTTGGCATCAATGACAACAATCATGAATCCATATAGTGTCTCTTGCCAACAATCTCCCCCTTTGGCATTGATGGCAACACTTAGTGAAAAATGACTAAGTGTTTACACTATGCTCCCCCTTGGCTGATGCACTGTTTTTATATACATTTTTTGAAACTCCCCCTTAGTTGGATTCCTCATTTTTCACTGCTCCTCACTCCCCCTTTGACATCAATGGCAAAGGGTAGGGTCTGCACACTAAAATTTTCAAAAATTTTACTATACTTAGCCGCATATTACATACTCACATAAACTGAAGAATGTCTGCAAAGGATGTCTTGAATTGGACGAGTTCTGTAGCCCAACTTTGCTTCATTCTATCCAAAATTAAAACGTGACCACTCAACAAAAACACAAAAGCTTCTACCCTCTTAAAATCTGTCGGATCATTGGTTTGGGTGGTAGTCTGAGCATCACTTATGGCCTCATGCATGGCCTCTAACTTAGGGATAATGATTCTTTTGAGTTCACCCATCTGGCTAATTATGTTCTTCTTTTTCTTCTCAAAATTCTTTATTGCATTTGTGATTGCAATAGTCTGACACTCTTGATTGACTATGGAGGAAGAGAGAGGATCAAAACTTTGAGACAAACTTAGTAGTTTATCCTCTTGCTCTTTTATTTTCTTCTCAATCTCTACTATTGCTTTGGACCAGGAGATACAAAATTTGTATATTTCACCGCCATCCTTAAGAGCATTTTCTAAGCTTTTTATCCCAATACTCATATTTCTCCTATCATTAGTGATTAATCCTTGTACCTCTGAGAATCTTTTATCCAAAAACTCCTTCTGGACCTTTTCTTCAGCTGATTTTTCTAGATAATCAAAATGTTGACTAACACCGTTGACTAAGGTTTTGAGATTTCTAGATGAGGAGGCTGTGTGATCCTTTTGAAATGATGGCATGATCTTTTCTAGCACTCCGAAAGTAGCCTCTATCAACTCACAGTCGTCCATATGAGATTTTAGGAGTTTCTCATTGGCCTTGGCATTTGCAAATGAGGCTATCTTCATTGTTTGTATCAGAGAAAGAGAATAAAAATCAAATGGTCCTTTTAGCCATTCTAGTTCATCAATCTCCATGCTCTCTTTTGTCAAGAAGTCCTTGACAGATTCTGCAGTGTCTCTTGCTGGAGACAGATGTTTCTTCTTTTCTACATTCTTAGAACTGTCATCTTCTTTTTCCTTCACCTCTGCTTCTTTCTCCTGTATACTATCATCTCCTTTAGATCTGGAGGCTGCAGGGGAAACTGGAGGAGAGATAGTTGTTTGTTCATGAGCCACCTCTTCTAGAATAGGAGATTCTGAGCCCTTGTCTTTACCAAAGTCCTTTGTGATGGGAATTTTGAACCTGTTAAAGGTTTTCTGGAGGATCTCTTCAGTGTCCTTGGCTACTTTGTTAGTCTCACTAAGCATGAGTTGATTCATCCTTGCTTTGCTCTTGAACTCATCCTTACAGTCTTTGAATACCATGTTCATTATCTTGGGATCAATTGAAGGATATAGCTGAATAGCTATCTGTTCCCGGATCTCAATGTCTTTTGCCATGGCATTGTTCTCTCATTTCTAACTCTTTTTCTAGGCTCTTAGGAATTAGAGATATAATTTCAATGAAAGCCTTATTGTAAATGTTCAGATACCTGATAGTAGCTTCCTATAGGATCTTTTGGTCAGCCTCATTGTAATCATCATAGAATTCGGCCATTGGTTGAACATTTCCATCCACAGTGACTGATTTGATTACACTTTCTAAGGATAGGGTGGGCTTTTCAACAAATTCCTCTGCCATTTCTTCCTTGTCTTGTCCTGTGGTAGGTTTACCGGATCCTTTCTTCTTCTGCTTCTTTATTTCCTTTACCCCCTCATCTGATTCAGTTTCCTCTTCATCTCTTTGACTTGCATAAGCCCTTGTGGCTTTTGTCTTTGACCTTTTCTCTCCTTTGCCAGATGCTTGGACTTTCGTTTTGAGCTTTTAGCAGTGACAGGTGCAGATCTCTTTGATGATCTGGTCCGAGTTGAGGTTTCTACCGGAGCACCTTCCTTGCTTCCCTTTTCTGCCTCTTTCCTCTCTTCCTTAGCTTTTTGCCTCTTTTCCCTGTTGGCATCAAGTGCCTCCTTTGAGATGCCTAGGCCTTGGGCAATACTCTCTACTTCTTTTCTCACCTTTCTCTTGATTTCTAGCTGTCTGAGTTCCACATGAATCTTTACACTCAGCTCCTCAAAGGTGCCAAACCTTTCTACCTTAGGATCCTTAGGCTGACTTAGCATGTGTTGAACATGCAACTCCACAATTTGTTCATCAACTTCATACCCCATGGGCATGATCCACATAGTTCTTGGTTCTACTGGCTCCATTAGGCACTGATCTGTTTCTACCATAAAGCATACTGTGTCTTTGTATTTCTCAACAAGAGACTGGGGAATTCTTTCTCTTGCTTGCATTATGCTTTGAAAGTTCTTGAAATATCCCCATAGGGCTGTATTTCTTGCTTTAGCATCCCCAAGCCCATGCAAATAGTCTCTGATTTGGATGGCAACTGGTCTGTCATTCTGCCATACCCATCCACTGGATCCGGGAAGCTCATTCATGTAATAAAAGAATAGGCAAAGGATTAAACTACCATACTTGAAGGAGTTCTTCTTGTACTTCTTAATCTTCTACAGATTTTCCAAAAGTTGGTTTAAAAGAAGCTCACACAAATCATAGTCTGCATTTTCTTTCAGCATTTGATAAGCTGTCTAAATTGCAGTTCCCGGTACTGAATTTTCCCTACTAGAGTGATAAATCTTGTAACCAATTATCATAGATGCAAATTTGACATCCGGTTCAGTGATATCTTTAATTGTCATAGCTCTCTTGTCAAATTTTGATCTGGTTGCATCACTTACTGTCTGATTCTTGACAGACTTGAGAACAGGTATTCCACTGGATGAGTGTAGATCGGTTACTGCCCTAATTACACCTTTGGTGATCTTAAAAGGCTTGTTCAACCATAGGAAATTGTCATGCACTCTACTCAGTACATACCGGACCCATTCATCTTCTTCAAAACAGGGGAAATGAATGCACTATGCAAAATGCTTATCCCGGATGGCTTTATACTGAGGTTTAATCTCAAAGGAATCATCTATCAACTGTTTGTGATAGATATCCATTAGCTTTGATTCTCCAAATTCTTCAATATTTGCATGTATGTAAATCCTAATATCCTCCGTATGCAATACACCATGCGAAACACTAGAGAAGGCTCTTAGGGGATCTACCTCCAGGGATTTGTATGGATGTTTCTTAAATGTAGGGTGAGGTCTATCAGAAATCTTTACAATATTCGGCGTACCCATTATCAAGAGATTTGTAGCGAGATATTTGAAAATAGAAAATACCTTTTGCACCTTTTAGTTTCACGGAGTTGGTTGGATTGATCTCTGGAAGTAATAACTCCTGCAAGTGATCTTTGATGAACTTGAGGAATTTCATTGCAGAGCTCCACTTTTCATTTCTTCTTGAGTGTAGAATGAATAAGTGATTAATGAGAAGACCCTTATATTGCTCCGCAAACCCTAATATCAGATTGCAATAAATGCTTGACCTACATTATTCTGGTTTGCCTTATTCGGATGACTTGAAGAACCAGATCTGTCCTGATCTATGAACATCATGCGGATCTTCCAAACCAAAAACAAATGGAGATGATACATCACAAGGACATCCCAAAAACTCTGACCAGTCCATAGAATAGGACAATGCACTTTCGGATCTCACCGAACCTTTTTGTGGCACTCTGTCACTCTTGAGCATCTCCCAGAACCGGTTCTACTTGATCAATCACAACTTCTTCATATCTTCACGCAGACCTCTGAAATCTTAACTGGATCATTTCAAGACTCATATCTACAAACCCTTTAATCCGCATCCTCTTCTTATGCCAATTCCAGCAACACTTGACTGGCTCGGGGAACAAGGTTTTCTTTGTGTCTCCCCCTGAGCCAGAGCTCACTTTTTAATTTTTGGAAGGAATATCAGCACCAGAGTTTGGTGCGGATCCATCCTCTACATTCTCTATACTCTTCTTCACCCAAATCTTGTTCATCTCTCTTTTAACTTCATCCGCATTCACCTTTTGTTTACCCTTATCTTGATTCTGATTAGGATATACCGGACCTCTTTTGTCCTGATTCTTGCTTCTACAGAATTTTGCACTATGACCGGATCTATTATAGATTTCGCAAACAACATTTCTTTGCATATTTGACCGATATCCTCTTGATCTGCATTGATTAGCCATATGACCTATTCTATTGCATGCAAAGCATCTACCATTGAATGATTTGTTCATTTGCATATTTCTGCATTCATGAGATTTGTGACCATACCTTTTGCAGTTAAAGCATTGTCCGGAGAAGGATGAGTTAGTCTGACTCATTCTCTTTCTACACTGATTAGCTTTGTGACCAAAGTTATTGCAGTATCCATTGAAGGATGGATATCTTTGAGCATTAGGCCTTCTTACCGGAGGTCTTCTAGGCCTGTCCCTTGGATTTTTTGATCCAAAATTCCTCTGACCGGATCCGGAGCTTTCTCCGACCGGATCCGGAGCTTTCTCCTTTCTCATATCCCAAACCACACCTATCATCTGCCTTCTTTTGACTGTCAAGAAGAATTTCAAGTTGAGCAGGACTTATCTTGAATTTCTCTTTATATTCATTTGTTGTTTGAAGATCCCTTTTGAGAGAAACAATTTGATCCTCAAATTTTTCTTCATTATTTTTAGCATCTTCAAGATCGGATTCAAGATGTCTGATAATTCTATCCATCTGGTGGCAATCTTCTGATTTCTCCTTGAGAGATTGTCTTAGATTATCTTCAGTTTTTCTTTTCTCTTCAATTTCTTGGGTAAACTTCATAACTCCTGATTCCATTTCATGTCATACCATAATGATTTCTTTTGATAACTTTTCACATAACTTGGTTTTCTCATACAGCTCTTAATTTGCATCATTTGCTTCACCTTGTCTTGCCAGTTGCTAAAGTAGCTCCTTTCTCTTTTTCATAGAGAGACTTAATTTGTCTTTTAGTTCTCTCATGAATTCATCAGCCTGCTTGAGTCTTTCCTTTAATTCATTGACTTCAGAGTTTGACTGTTCAAGATCATCAAGGGCAGTCTTGAGTTGCTCCCTTAAACCATATGCATCCATTTGGATTCCCAGATCTTCCTCAAGCTGTTAGACTCTGTTAGGAGGAACTTGGCTCTGATACCAATTGTTGATAACTGAGAGGGGGGTGAATCAATTATCCTAATTATTTCTTCTTTCTAAACTTTCTTATTAATCAATGCAGCATTAATTCAAACAAGCAAACATAACCATGAAAATGGAGATACACATGACACAATATTTTTGACATGGAAACCCTATTAAGGGAGAAAACCATGGGGTGATTAACCCAAAGATTATTCTCTATTAGAAGAATAAGGAAGTACAAGATGGCACTTGCTAATTAGGGCTCACTGCCCGAGCACACTGCTCACAAGAGGTACACTGTCTACAAGAGACTCACTGTCTACAAAAGAGTGTTATACAATACTTGAACTGATTGTTAGCATCTGCAAATGCTGGAGTCCAGTTCCGTTTAGGCTCAGTATACTGATCTGCTGCACTTCATCTTTCCTTTTTCCTTAAGCTCCTTTCTTTCACATACCGGATCTTTCTTACTTCTTCTGCTCTGCTCTTCTACTTTTATTCACACATGACAACTTATTTATTCACTCTCACAACTAAATTCATCATGTATATATATCCGCACAAGTAATTTCATCACCTTTCTAGTCAGCACCCAGAATAGTCAATCTTTTCACTAATTCTGATCTGTCAGCTGAATCCTTGCACATCAAGTAATGCAGATCAAGTATATACTTGTAGAAATCATTAATCATGTCGACCAAACATGATTCATGTCTTCATAACCTTTACCACCATTAGAAACACATCCATAAAATAGTCTGATGTTCTGTCAGTCAGTTCTTCCTCTGCTTACACTGTCACTGAGGAACCCGATACTCAAGTATTCATATCTTTTTCCTCATCTATCTCCAGAGGCTAAATCCTTGGAATATACCACTCAAGGTAGTCCTCTTGACTTCTCCAAATCCATACTTCACCAAGATACTTCCTCTTGAGAGATCCGGACTAGTCTGTCGGACCTTGCCACATGCTCTGTTCTTGTTTACCGGACCACCACATTCTTCATTCTGACTTCCGGTAGAGACACACCAAGTCCTGCGGATGTGTGGGATGAACTTTGTTGGCATCAATGACAACAATCATAAATCCATATAGTGTCTCTTGCCAACAGAAAGAACAACAAATTCCTTTCAATGGATGAATTATTCTAAAAACAAAGTTCTAGAAATAATCACACACACAACTTGATATCATAGATAGATAAAGAAAAAGAGATTACAAAGAAGCATAGTTTGGTAGTAATCGAAAGAAAGTACTGATGAATGCAAAGATTCATAATATCTCTTTATTTCCTCAATGTCCATAAGCAAGTTCAAAGACCCTCCCTCTGTACAGCAAACTGTGTTGAGAAGAAAAACTAACTGTGTTGAGAAGAAAAACTTTTCTTTCCCCTGCTTCCCAGAATAGTTAAAAAAAATCCAGATCCCTTTACAATGGGAAAAAAAGAAATTTATAATTTATAATCTCCTCTCGGTGAGACTTTTTAGTTCTAATTGCTTCTTGATATTCAGTTACTACACAATCCATATCCCCTTTTATGGTAATCAATTACTAAAATGACTCTTGTTTTCCCTTCCTATTACTTGAAAGCGAGTTACAATAAAATTACTTTCACTTTGTCCATATACAAAGTAGTTTAACTTATGAGAAAATGACAATATTATGGAATGAACTTTATAATAAATGAAATGCCTTGATTTCCCCCGACTTTGCTTTTTTAATGAGGCCTCTGTTCTCTAAAGTCCACCTGTAGAACTTTTGGGTTGCAATCACATTTGCTAGAAGATCGCAGAACCAAGTTCAACTGCATCAAAGACATCAGGATCCCAAATATCAATCTTTGATTGCATTATTCCAATAACAACAAAATTTCTTTTATCTCCACCTTTCAGGTTACAATTCAGTCAAGCAAGGGAGAATGGAAAGGCTACCGAGATGATATCATGATGAACATACATATTAGAAACACCTTCCTTGGTTTGTTCCTCATATGCCCAGATAGTTGAGTCACATGGTTTTATTATCATGTCCTCAATTTCATCTTCATCATCATCAGCTATAGAACTAATAGCTTCCTTGAATAGTTGAGTGTAAGCCTTTGCACCACCAGTAACAGGAAGTTGAATCGTTGTTTTCAAAATTTCAACAGCTTCTAATAGAGAACTTGTATGATCTCTTTCTAGCATCGCTCATTATTCAAGATATTACATTTGTTTTTGAAGGATGGAAGCAAGCTTGTTCTCTGATCAGTAAACACATCATTAACCTGAAAATAAGTTCCATTTAATGGAAAACTCCCTCTCATTGCTGTTCTACAAGGTATCAACATTGTGCCCTTGACAATGTCATCATTAATGCATCTCATAGTTGTACAAGAGCTAGGACTTTCTTGTTCACAATGATATTCATCTAATCCATTTAAAGTACAACATGCATCTGGTGTTCTTGTTCTTTCTACTTTTTCACCTAGACTCCATATAGCTAGAAGATAAGAGCAAGGATCATCTGGTTCTCTTGGGTCAAACTCACTTAGAAGCTGATGATTATTTAGAATCTCATATACTTGATGCTCGGTCTGAAGTTGACTAACATTTTTTATCTTGGGTAAAGGTATTGAAGCAGACTCAGGAGGTACAACTACTAAAGATGTCGATGTGTCTGTCGCATCTAAGTGTTGGATGCTGCTCTTAGAAGGTTTGTATATCTGTAATGGATTGTCATTACAGTTTAAATTGATAGAGAGAATTTCTTTAGAATCCATATCAAATGAATCATGTACTACACTTTCTACTAAACTGTCTATGCTCTCATGCTCTGGAGATGAAGGCTATTCAATTATAGGTTCATAGTTTTGCATTGATGTTGATATGTGCCTCACAAAAATATTAGCCAAATCAAGGGTATATGGATTTTGCTGAGAAAGAATATTGAATGAAGATATTGGAGGCAGAGCAAGTGGAATAAGGGGATAAGAATCTTGCTAGGATTGTGGATCGGATGAAGAAATTAGCATTGATAATGATCTGTCACCTGGAGTTGGAAGGGATTGCCGTGCACTTGCAAAAGCACTTCCAAAGTGCTTGCAGTTAAGCTTCATTGGACATGCATTATAGTTCAGCGTGCTTTTTTAATAGAAAACCTTTCCAAATGTAATCAACTGATAGTGAATTTTGTAAAGAGTCCTCTGATCAAGAATGCACAGTCGAGGCAATAAGTACTATTGGATACTGTTCAAATAAGGGTACTCTTCTAACTTATGTATCAAAAGGCTTTCCGGGAGTGGGGTAAGTGGAACCCATCCAAGACGTACAACTATTCGTGCAACATTTGTGTCCACCTTAGCTTCTCTATAAGGAAGATGCTTTGACTTGCTTGAAGGTTCCCATTGCTGATGTTGTGGATTTTGGTTTAACATAGAACCAATTCCTCATCATTACTGAAGCTACAAATGCCCCAAGCATTACTGATTGGAAAGCATCTTATAATGGCATAGGGTTGAGAGGATGCTGTAATTATCATGGAAACCAATCTCCACGTGCATAACCTATAATCTTAGAAGTCCAGAAGATTTCATTTCACCTTGGGGAACTCACAGAGACTGCAGATGAACTCCCTAAGATTGATGATGGAAGTGGAGGTGTACTCAAACAAGGAACACTTACAATGAAGAACAATCTTTTCTTTCCATAATCATTTCAAGATAAGACTTAGTAATCCATGGCCCTCTTAAACCTATTGCAGATACTTCCACTCCAAGAATCTTTCGATTGGTACCCTTCAACATGATAAATGCCTGACAAAGATTATCAATACTTTCTAAAGAGATTAATACTTAATCATTATCAATTGTTGTAAATTCACGTTTGAAGCTTGCAACAACTTGGCAACCTAATGCCAACAGTCCTCCAAGGGTTGTCTTGCCAACCTCAAACTCAACTTTTGGTCTTATAATGAAATTCTTGCCAACAATTCATTGGTCACCTAAAGAGAGGTAGTATTTGATTCCACACTACCGTACTTATATTTTTCTTGACTTTGTTCTTCATCAGTGGTGCCATTGGATACCATAGAAGGTAGCAAAACCACCAATCATATATGCCTAAGAGCTTCCAAAGCCTTTTCAATAAACCCATGGTACAAATCTGTGATTATGATGTTTGTATTGTAAATATTATGTCTTCTGGAAATGAGGCCGCATTTTACTCTATCCCCATACGGGATCTGGCAGTCACCTGCCAATTACATTTGTTTGAAAGTTAAAACCTTTTCAATACCTCCATTTCAATGTATGTCATGCACTCATGGCATTTCATAGGACCACATTTTACTACAAATCATTGATCTTGGTATGGACTGAGAGGAACAAAGGCCATGTATTTCAGCTTAAGCAACAGCATAATCACTATTACCGCTCTGTGATTTACATAAATTCCATTTCATGTATCTCCTATAATGATTCACATTCCTTGTCTTCTGCATTACCTTAGCAAACAACCAATATGAATAACTCTACTTATTAGCCTCTGGATTTCATAACCTCCACCTGTGTTTGATAGAGTGACATCCTCAGAAATGAGACAAACTATGGCAAGCGTGTGATCTCTAATGATCTTGTTTACTCCATGCTCCATTATGCTTTGACAAATTTCCATATCCTCGCATGCACTGTTGCCGGATCATCAACAACTTTAATGTCTGCCACCTAAATTTGTTTGGAATAGGCCACTTGTATACTTTTATGAAAGCCAACTTTGTTTTGTTCCAAAATACAATCTCTCAAAGCATTTCGCTATACCGTGGGTACAAAGGATGATGACAAGGGCCATGGGGCTCAACTTCATGCGAGCCAAATATATTTGATTGAAAGTTCTGAAAGCCTTTCGATGAATTCATCTTGCATCTCATGTAATTTGAGAGTTTTTTAACAGTAATATCTGACAAAAATCCTCCATTCATTGTAGGTTACCAAAATAAGAGAGAGAAATT
Source organism: Cunninghamia lanceolata (assembly GCA_027924645.1). Classification (NCBI taxonomy): domain Eukaryota; kingdom Viridiplantae; phylum Streptophyta; class Pinopsida; order Cupressales; family Cupressaceae; genus Cunninghamia; species Cunninghamia lanceolata. Next base: position 40,065,964 of record BSBN01000809.1, on the reverse strand, counting down.
CATGTTTTCCATGATGGTATTTTGCTCCTTACTATCAGAAATGCAAGACAAATTTAATTCTACTCTTCCTAGGAGTGACATATCTACCTTTTCTAATTCAAGCCAACTTCCTCTATGTACACAATTTGTAATCTTTTCACAAGGCCACATTTCATTGAGGCATTCTATTAAATGATCTACGAGCTCCATTTATGTTTTCACATTCTGCATTCATGGAGTATCTCTAGGCATAATATCATACTGTAAGACATATTCCACATGGGTAGTGTATCTCCCAAAATGACCACTGTCAACATCAGAAGTTGTGGATCCCATCTTTGATGTTCATTAGGATATGATCAAAGAATATCACATAACAATCGTGCGTCGGGCACATTTGTAAGGCAGTGTATGTTAACAATTTGTTTCAAACTATTCAACTCAGGTGAAAGACTTCCATGCATAATGAACTTTCATACTTGAACCAAGAAAAGGTACAGAGGTTCAATTGGAAGGTTCAAGATTACAAATCATGTTGCATAATGAACTTTCGTACTTGAACCAAGAAAAGGTACAAAGGTTCAATTGGAAGGTTGAAGATTACAAATGAACTTTCGTACTTGAACCAAGAAAAGGTACAGAGGTTCAATTGGAAGGATCAAAATTACAAATCATATTACATGAGAGACTAGAGGTGAGTGGCATTTTCAAGAGCATAGAATAGTGAGCTTTGAACCCATGAACCATTGAATTTTAAAAAAGGTTCAAGTTTGGAGGTTCAATGTTACAAATTCCTTCGTACACCAAGACAACAGGTGAATGATCTTTAATAACAATGGGATGACTTGAAGAGTGAATATATTGACCAATAAAGAAAAATGGTACATCAATGCTTGCTCGAGAAAGGATTATGAAAAATCAAATAAGGGTAAATAGAAGGGTAACATTGGTTCTAACTGGGGATGAGGACTACAAAAGGATAAAGCAAGGAATCCAGAATCTCAACGCAAGACCAGTGCCTATCCATTGGGCCAATGGAGTCAGATAGCATAGGGGCCAGAACAAGCCAAAAATAGGACCCAACAAGAAAGGAAACTACACTACCAACACACCAAAACTCTTGATATGTACATGGTCATGAAGACCCTACCTCTAGAGACTTCAGAGTCGTCATGTGAATCCATTGACGAGCTGGGAGAAATAATAGCCTATGCGGAATAATGTTGGATGAATTAGTAGTACGCGCACCACCAATGGCCAGCTGGCAAACATCATGATGAGAATGACTTCACATAAAGGCCCTCCAGATGTGACTTGATACTCAAAAAGCCACTCTTCATCATATATTTCTGCAATAAGACAACTAATGTCAGCATTGTCCACTACATAACTACTAGCATCTATCTAAACATTGGCCTCATGTGTAATGTCAGAATGCATTTGATTTTGCAAACATGTAGAAATCAGTCCCTAGATTGGACAACCCACACAAACACCATAAGATATAGAACCTTCTCTAGCTGTCCCAACACTTTCCTGTATATGATTACCTCTCTCTGTAGCATGTAAATTGATATTCCAAGCCTGAAAACAACCAATTGAACCACTAGAAGAACTATCATCACCCATATGTGTCTCATGAAAAACTGTAAATGGATAGGCTGAAAATCTGAATTAACCTTTGGGCAGTTCACTACTGATTGTGTTTTCTGAATCTCATATTCTACAATCATGGGATCAAATCTCAAAACAACAACTTCTTCATTATTCATACAAATAAAATCATCACTGAGAGCACAAGCAGATCAAGAATGCAATTTGTCCATACCTTCACTAGACTTGATCATCACATTATCAGAATTTTCAACCTCAGTTTTGTATGCATACATCCCATTTATTGAATCAGCAATATAGGTAATAGGAAATTGAAATGAGACCATACGAGCTTGTACAATGTCCCCTACCTCTTCTTCTAACTTTCCATCTTCATAAAGAAATTCAAATGCTGAGTATTCAGGATAAGTGCAAAGATTTGATTGTTTTATCTCTTCCAATGTTAAATCATCATCATCAAAAAGAAAGACTCACATGTTTGAATTTAAGAACTCTTTCTCAGCTTCACATGGAATACTTTCTACTATTTGATCTTTTTCATCCATGTCAAAATTAAATATTTCTAATTCAAGAGAAAATATAGAATCATCCATACCTTCTTTCATATTGTTTGAGACATTTCTGGATGCATCTATTTCAATTTCCGTAATGTGACCATCTTCATTCAAAACTCCACATAAAAAGTCATCATTTGATCCCTCCAGGCACCAATTTGGAATGATAGTGATATTGGGCTCTTCTGATGGTAATTCTTCGTTATTCTCTTCAGCAAGAGTAGATGATTGTTCTATTTCACTCCTTTGTATGTATGCTAAAAAAATTTTGGTCTTTTACTTTCAACCTGACTTAAAACTCTTTCTTGCTGCTGATGGTTATTCCATGGCAATAAATCTTTGGGCTTGAAAAATGCTTGCATATTATCTTGTTCATTGAAAATAGAGAAGTTATATGAAACCTGATCCTCATGAATTTTTTGTTTAAATTCTTTGAGAAAATAAAACCTGTCATGCAAACTTCTGATCAGTGATGCAAATTTGTAATGTTTGGATGGATGCAACTTCCTCTTCTCTGCTTCAGAGATGCTACCTTTAAGATTATTCCATAATAATTGAAATATTTCATAATTTTCAAATAATATCTCTTCAATCATTGGCATAGGTCTTCTTCTAGCTTTAAACAGATTTCTTTGGCTTGCCTGGCATCGAACCATTTTCTGAGATCTTCATATAAAACAGAGTCACCAACCTGACTCATTCGATGAGGTATCTTCAATTTACTAGAGAATAAGGATGCAGCACCAATCTTTTCTCCCTAGCGGAGTCACCAAAAATCTGTTGGTTTACAGATTTGTCCCTCGCAAACAACTACAGAAAATAGACTCGAATGCCCAAGTAGAAGGACAAATAGCACCAATAGTTGGAGAAGTTGCCATTAAATTGGCAACCTTACTCTGAATTTTAGAGGTATAGCTCCTTCCTAAAATATACAACAAATGAAACTATGGGGGTATACTTTTAACTAGAAAGTAGGAAAGGTATACTAACACCTATTCATAACCATGAGATAGATGTGAAGATTGAATTTAGAATGCGGTGAATGCAAAATGAATGACACAAAGTTCGCTTATTCTACATCCACAATGATAAACAGAAAAAGAAAGAATAGCAAATTCCTTTCAACAGATGAATTATTCTAAAAATAGAGTTCCAGAAATAATCACACACACAACTTGATATCATAGATAGACAAAGAAAATGTGATTACAAAGAAGCACAATTCAGCAGTAATCAAAAGAAAATACTAATGAATGCAAAGATTCATAATATCTCTTTATTTCCTCAATGTCCATAAGCAAGTTCAAAGACCCCTCCCTCTGTATAGCAAACTGTGTTGAGAAGAAAAACATTTCTTTCCCCTGCTTCTTGGAATAGTTAAAAAAAATCCAGATCCCTTTGCAATGGGAAAAAAAGAAATTTATAATCTCCTCTCGGCGAGACTTTTCAGTTCTAACTGCTTCTTGACATTTAGTTACTACATAATCCATATCTCCTTTTACGGTAATTAGTTACTAAAATGACTCTTGATTTCCCTTCCTATTACTTGAAAGCGAGTTACAATAAAATTACTTTCACTTTACCTGTATACAAAGTAGTTTAACTTATGAGAAAATGGCAATATTATGGAATGAACTTTATAATAAATGAAATGCCTTGATTCCCCTGACTTTGCATTTTTAATGAGGCCTCCATTCTCTAAAGGCCACCCATAGAACTTCTGGGTTGCAATCACATTTGCTAGAAGATTGCGGAACCAAGTTCAACTGCATCAAAGACAACAGGATCCCAAATCTCAATCTTTGATTGCATTATTCCAATAGCAACAAAATTTCTTTCATCTCCACCTTTTAGGTTACAATTTAGTCAAGCAAGAGAATGGAAAGGATGGCGAGATGATATCATGATGGACATACATATTAGAAACACCTTCCTTGGTTTGTTCCTCATATGCCCAGATCTTCAAATGGCCAACCTCATATTTATTGCAAACACATATTGTAGTCGAGTTGGATGGTTTTATTATCATGTCCTCAATTTCATCTTCATTATCATCAACTAGAGAACTAATAGCTTCCTTGAATAGTTGAGTGTAAGCCTTTGCACCACCAGTAACAGGAAGTTGAATAGTTGTTTTCAAAATTTCAACATCTTCTAATAGGGAACTTGTATGATCTCTTTCTAGCATCGCTTGTTCTCTGATCAGCAAACACTTCATTAACTTGAAAAGAATTTCCATTTAATGGAAAACTCCCTCTCATTGCCATTCTGCAAGGTATCAACACTGTGCCCTTGACAATGTCATCATTAATGGATCTCATAGTTGTACAGGAGTTGGGACTTTCTTGTTCACAATGATATTCATCTGATCCATTTAAAGTACAACATGGATCTGGTGTTATTATTCTTTCTACTTTTTCACCTGGACTCCATATAGCTATAAGATAAGAGCAAGGATCATCTGGTTCTCTTGGGTCAAACTCATTTAGAAGCTGATGATTATCTGGAATCTCATATACTTGATGCTTGGTTCGAAGTCGACTAAGATTTTTTAGCTTGGGTAAAGGTATTGAAGCAGACTCGGGAGGTACAACTACTAAAGTTGTCGATGTGTCTGTCGCATCTAAGTGTTGGATGCTGCTCTCAGAATGTTTGTATATCTGTAATGGATTGTCATTACAGTTCAAATTGATAGTGAGAATTTCTTCAGAATCCATATCAAATGAATCATGTGCTACACTTTCTACTAAATTGTCTATGCTCTCATGCTTTGGAGATGAAGGCTCTTCAATTATATGTTCATAGTTTTGCATTGATGTTGATATGTGCCTCACAAAAATATTGGCCAAATCAAGGGTATATGGATTTTGCTGAGAAAGAATATCGAATGAAGATATTGGAGGCAGAGAAAGTGGAATAAGGGGATAAGAAACTTGCTGAGATTGTAGATCGGATGAAGAAATTGGCATTGATAATGATTTGTCACCTGGAGTTGGAAGGGCTTACTGTGCACTTGCAAAAGCACTTACAAAGTGCTTGCAGTTAAGCATTGGACATGCATTACAGTTTGGCCTACTTTTCTGACAGAAAACCTTTCCAAATGTAATCAACTGATAGTGAAGTTCGTAAAGAGTCCTTTGATCAAGAGTACACAGTTGAGGCCATAAGTACTGTTGGATACTGTTCAAATAAGGGTACTCTTCTAACTTATGTATCAAAAGGCTTTTTGGGAGTGGGGCAAGTGGAACCCATCCAAGATGTACAACTATTCATGCAAGATTTGTGTCCACCTTAGCTTCTCTATAAGGAAGACGCTTTGACTTGCTTGAAGGTTCCTATTGTAGACGTTGTGGATTCTAGTTTAATATAGAACCAATTCCTCATCATTATTGAAGCTACAAATGCCCCAAGTGTTAGTGATTGGAAAGCATCTTATAATGCCATAGGGATGAGAGGATGCTGTAATGATCATGGAAACCAATCTCCACATGCATAACCTACAATCTTAGCAGTCCAGAAGATTTCATTTCACCTCGGGGCACTCATAGAGACTACAGATGAACTCCCTGAGATTGATGATGGAAGTGGAGGTGTACTCAACCATGGAACAGTTACAATGAAGAACAATCTTTTATTTCCATAATCATTTCAAGATTAGACTTAGTAATCCATGGCCCTCTTAAACCTATTGTAGATGCTTTCGATCCAAGAACCTTTCGATTGGTACCCTTCAACATGATAAATGTCTAACCAAGATTATCAATCCTTTCTAAAGAGATTAACACTTAATCAGTATCAATTGTTCTAAATTCACGTTTGAAGCTTGCAACAACTTGGCAACCTAATGCCAACAGTCCTCCAAGGGTTGTCTTGCCAACCTCAAACTCAACTTTTGGTTTTATAATGAAATTCTTGTCAACAATTTGTTGGTCACCTAAAGAGAGGTAGTATTTGATTCCACACTGCCGTACTTATATTTTTCATGACTTTGTTCTTCATCAGTGGCGCTATTGGATACCATAAAAGGTAGAAAAACTACCAATCATATATGCTTGAGAGCTTCCAAAGCCTTTTCGATAAACCCATGGTGCAAATATGTGATTGTGATGTTTGTATTGTAAATATTATGTCTTCTGGAAATGAGGCCGCATTTTCCTCTATCCCCCCACTGGATCTGGTGATCACATACCAATAGCATTTGTTTGAAGCTTAAAACCTTTTCAATACCTCCATTTTGATGTATGTCATGCACTCATGGCATTTCATAAGACCACATTTTACTGCAAATCATCCATCTTGGTATGGACTGAGAGGAACAAAGGCCATGGATTTTAGCTTAAACAACAGCATGATCACTATTACCACTCTATGATTTGCATAAAGTCCATTTCATGTATCTCCTGTAATGATTCACATTCCTTGTCTTCTGCATTACCTTAGCAGACAACCAATATGAATAACTCTACTAATCAGCTTCCATATTTCATAACCTCCACCTATGTTTGATAGAGTGACACCCTCAGAAATGAGAGAAACTATGGCAAGCGTGTGATCTCCAAAGATCCTATTTACTCCATGCTCCATTATGCTTTCACGAATTTCCATATCCTCACATGCACTATTGCCGGATCATCAACAACTTTAATGTCTGCCGCCTGAATTTGTTTGGAATAGGCCACTTGTATGCTTTTATGGAAGCCAACTTTGTTTCATTCCAAAATACAATCTCTCAGAGCATTTCACTACATCGTGGGCACAAAGGATGATGACAAGGGCCGTGGGGCTCAACTTCATACAAGTCAAATATATTTGATTGAAATTTCCAAAAGCCTTTCAATGAATTCATCTTGCATCTCATGTAATCTAAGAGTTTTTTAATGGTAATATCTGACAAAAATCCTCCATTCATTGTAGGTTACCAAAATAATAGAGAGAAATTTGAGTTTTCCATGATGGTATTTTGCTCCTTACTGTCAGAAATGCAAAACAAATTTAATTCTACTCTTCGTAGGTGTGACGTCTTTGCCTTTTCTAATTCAACTCAACTTCCTTTGTGTACACAAGTTGTAATCTTTTCACGAGGTCACTTTTCATCGAGGCATTCTATTAAATGATCTATGAGCTCCATATATGTTTCACATTCTGCATTCATGGAGTATTTCTTGACATAATATCATACTGTAAGGCATATTCCGCATGGGTAGTGTATCTCCCAAAATGACCACTGTCAACATCAGAAGTTGTGGATCCCATCTTTGATGTTGATTAGGATCTAATGAAAGAAGATCACATAGCAACTGTGTGTTGGGAACATTTGTAAGGCAAGGTATGTTAACAATTTGTTTCAAACTATTCAACTCAGGTGAAACACTTCCATGCATAATAAACTTTTGTACTTGAACCAAGAAATGGTACAAAGGTTCAATTAGAAGGTTCAAGATTACAAATCATGTTGCATAATGAACTTTCATACTTGAACCAAGAAAAGGTATAGAGGTTCAATTGGAAGGTTCAAGATTACAAATCATGTTGCATAATGAACTTTCGTACTTGAACCAAGAAAAGGTACAGAGGTTCAATTGGAAGGTTCAAAATTACAAATCATGTTACATGAGAGACCAGAGGTGAGTGGCTCTTTCAAGAGCATAGAACAGTGAGCTTTGAACCCATGAACCATTGAATTTTGAAAAAGGTTCAAGTTCGGAGGTTCAAGGTTATAAATTCCTTTGTACACCAAGACAACAGGCGAATGATCTTTAATAACAATGGGATGACTTGAAGAGTGAATATATTGACCAATAAAGAAAAATGCTACATCAATGCTTGCTCAAGAAAGGATTATGAAAAATTGAATAAGGGTAAATAGAAGGGTAACAATATAGAAGGCTCAGAATTAGCAGAAGCAGTATGCAGATCAGAAAAGGATTGAGCGATCATTTGAGGTCGGTGACATGGTTTACCTCATGCTGCATCCTTATAGGCAATCGACTCTCAAGAAGAGTGGAGTACAGAAGTTGAAGCCACGGTATTATGGACCTTTTAGGGTCACCAAGAGGATTGGTGAGGTGGCTTATGATTTGGAGTTACCAGCAGGGAGCAGGGTACATAATGTGTTCCATGTTTCTCACCTCAAGAAGGCACTGGGGCATAATGTGACACCTTCAGTTGAGTTGCCTCCTCTTGATGAAGAGGGGAAGTTGATATTAGTACCTGAAGTAATCATCGACACCAGGGATCATAATTTGAGGAGAAGGATTATCAGAGAGTACCTGGTCAGATGGAAAAACCTACCGGCTGAGGATGCTACATGGGAGAATGAGCAGATTCTGGAGCATCTTGAGCTGAGATTGCTTGAGGCAAGCAATCTTAGGGAGGGTGGACTATAATGTCCCCTTCTAGACACTTGGTTAGTCCATCATGGAGTTCTCGTGGGCTAGCAGTTTGGATAGGGAACTGTGGTTAGTTGGGGCTCTGGAGGTCTTTGTTGGTGCTTGGGTTATGGTTCGTATTCAGTGGATCCAGTTGGCACCCTCATGGTTGGATCAGTGGACTCTTGGTCGTTACTTACTATTTTTAGTAAGTTTGGGTACTATGTCGGTTCAAGATTTCCAAAGATGGATCAGATGCGTTTCATCGAGATCTTTTTGACGAGCTCAAGATCGTTAAATTCTGATGCCATCTTCATATTTATTTTAAAGTCCAAAGATTCATTAATTTATATTCATATGGACTTTATTATATTTTGCCAGAAAAATGACTTTATGGAAAATAAAGATTTAATGTAAGATATGACCTTGGGCACCCCTCCCTAGGAAAGTGAAAGTTGTTTTAAATGACAAAGTCCCCTCTTGAATTCCAACGCCCATCTTGGAGGGAGAATATAAGGAGCTTTTGGAGTTCATTTTCATTTTATTCTATGTTTATGATATCTCTGATTTTGAGCTCTGCTGGGGTTTCATATTGTTTGGGGTTTGAGGATTCAAACTAGAGGCTCTTGGAGATAGAAAACTTCCTGAGTAATAGTATCCCTTAGGTGTGAAAGATCACCCAACAGTGCCTTGGTGAGTGGATGCATCCAACATTCATACTTGTGCTTCAATGAGGTTGAGAAATGAAGTAAGGAGATGATTTGGTATATTTGCTAACTAAGTATGTTTATTCTGATTATGGGAGAATTGGTAGTGGCTGTTTGGAGTGTTTGTGGGGTAGTTTGAGTAAGTCGTATATTCCTTGCTACAGGTCGTACCTTTGGAGGCTGGCCGTACCTTTTTAGGGGGCTATTGTGTGGGGTTGTGAGGTTGTTTTCTATTGGAGTGAGGTCATTTACTCTTGGAGACTACTACAACTTGTATCTAGAGCTGTGTAGGGAGTGTAACAGTAGGTTGTGAGTAGATTTGTACTCTCAGCCAGGCCGTACCATGCACCTGTGAGTCATGGGTTCATCGGAGACTCTTTCCAGTACCTTCCATCCTCTTGTATGGTCTTAGGAGGGTGTTTCATACCTTCTTTATTGCTAATATCAGTTGTATGAGCACTCTATATCATTTTATGAAGTTTTGAAGCAATTCCAGCTATACCCACTTGCTGGTCCATTTCCGGCAGTTATACCAAGTTGCATGTTTTCATATGGGTATGTAATAGTAATTGTTTTCTAGCTATTCTACTATTTGGGTTGTCATTACTTTCTTCAGATTCATTGTATATTTTTTGGATTTCTGTTATATGCAAAATATTGTGTGCTCCGGCACTACATCTGTAGGAAAACATAAAACCCCCTTCTGCATCTTTTGTCTATCTGAAAGAACACAAAAAATCTAATAAAAATCACACAAATAAAGATTATAAAAATAGAAACAGGTACAACACATTACATCCATATGGTTGGGAGGCATTGCCACCGCCATTGGGGACTGGTGAATAGGTTTTGGAGCACTAGATTGGGGATCTTCTCACTCTCTGTTATCCTACCTGTTGTTGTACCTAATTGAGTCACTGTATTATATTCAGGACTATTTTATTGTACTTGTATTCCATATTCATGGCTCTATCATTGTATATGTATATTCTTTTATGTAATTTTGTACTCTCTTGTGAGAGATGATGTAAATTATAGTAATGAGAAGATATGTGATGTTGCCTCTTATTTGACTTATGGATTCCAATGTGAGTATTAGATCCACTTGTACTATGGTATTTATGGATTCATGTTTATATTTAGAAATGGGATTAGGAACATTTGAATTGGTGTTTAAAATGAATGCAGTTTATTAATGTTTCTCTAGAGAGTGATTTAGTCCTCTCTTGTGGGTTGTGCATTCGGCCATATTTATCCATGGACGTTGTTGACATATCAAATCGACAACCGTCTTATGTGTATATTATCACTTCATGTCAAAAAAAAATTATCTTGTCCTCTTTTGGCCCTTACCCTTTAGGGTTCATGGGGTGGGATGTTACGTCTAGTATCAGAGCCCATGTTCACACATTGGGAGCTCTAACATACTTGAGCCTTCTATGTTTCACTGTGTTTGGCGTGTGTGGTGTGAGCTTGTTATATTGTCTTTATAGTCTTGATTGCTTTCATGCCTTAGCATGGCATTAGTGGGTTAAGTTACAAGCAAATTTTTAGAAATCATGGAGGAAATAGCCTCCTTGGCATTACCTTACTCAGTGGGACTAGAGTGTTGAGTCCTATATGTTTGTTGGTTAAAGGTAACTTAGATTGCCTAAATACCCTTTTTTGGACTACTCTTGTAAGCTTTGTGCTATAGATGTAAAGGATGATAGGATGTAGCTGTTTGCATATATGGACAAATTAGTTTGATTGTTCCATGCTCTCTTGTAAGTGTTGGATGATTACTAATTTTTCTTATCATCTGTTAATGTGCTTGAGTTGCTACCATTTATCACCCTTGATAACATATTGAAGTCATTGGAATACTAATGGTGCCTTAAACTATCCCTTAGTAGAATTTTCATGTTTACATATGATGAATATTGGATGGCATGTAATGTCTTGACTTGAGATGAAATCTATCTTTCTCTCCTCTTCTTAGTTGTCATTAGTTGACAAGATGTTAGATTGATGGCTTATGGACTTAATTAGTATGTTAAAGTTGCAATAAGTAAAAGAATTAGTGAAGAACAACTTATGTTCATTATGGTTATGCGAAGAAAGTGATTACATGTTTATTAGTGCCTCCTTATTTAATGAGTTACATGAGAATAGTAATTGTTGTGGATATATCTTGTTGATAAAATTGCATCTCTTCTATTGCATTGTGATTTTCAATGATATCATATAGGAGAACACTTGTACTTTATTCCAAATTGAAAATACTTAATGTAGGGTAATAGGAATGTTGCATACCTTGCTTTGAGTGAACAATTGAATGCCATTAACGTGACCATGGTTACTTATGCTTATATGTATGGTTGTGAACACAAGGAATGGATTAGAGTTCCTTAAACAAAACTCATTTCATTATGTTATTAGCATCTGATTCTCTTGTGAATGAATGGTATTCCTGTGATGACATGATGTCGCATTATGTTTCATTATGAGATGTATATCATTATGTGATTATAGAAGTGATTATAATAATGATTGTGGAAAAAATGTTAATTATGTTTGTTAATTGATATTAAAATGATAGTGATGATGCTATACATGTTCATACACTAGTGTTTTATGTTGATAGAATCACAAAGTGAATTTATGATGTTACGGGTAATGAGTTGCCTTTGTGAAAAGAATAAAATTGGTATGGCTATTTGGGAGTACCTATTGCTCGGTAAAGTTGTGTATCTTGCATTATGTTGCATAGCCATAGGTGAACTATGGTTATGTCTGGGTAAGAGAAATTGTGATTGTATTCCTCATTATGTGAACATCCATTGATGTATTCCTGTTGAGTGTTGTGATTAACCAGTGCTTGAGATGTGTGCCCATGGGATGGTGATATTGTGTACCCATCCATGGAGGATATACATGGATTATGTGTATAGGAGAAAACCATACCATGTATGTGTTTGTTTGTTGTCACCCTATTGACTGCCAACCCAAGGGTTGTTGATAGGTCAATATGTGGAGGATAGTAGCAGCAAAAAATTTCCTTGGGAGGGAATTGCACATCGTATGTATAATGGTAGCGCGAAATGACAGTGATTGTTTCAACCTCCCGGGAAAGTACTCACTACTTCCCCTTATTAATGGACCGGATACTTTGTTCATATAGTGTTAGCCTAATCCCCTCAATTCTTTAGGATGATATTAGTTGTGGTATGAGCACCTGTAATAGCTATGATCTTACCCTGATGTGATTGTTTTAGATATGATGCCACCCCCCCACTGGTGTTCTGACATAGTGTTGGTGAGGATGCCATGTCGCTGATGGTAGCGAGCTGAGCTCGAGGACATGATGCCACGTACCTAGATACGTGATGGCATAGTATATATGTTGTGTTCCTACTTGTGCAGAGAGGAGTGGTTACTCATACAGAGTAGAGGGTTCGCTCAAGAAGGCCTCGATTTTGATTGGTTGGCATGCGAGTAGAATCTAGCCATGTGCACCTCTGGCTCGGTGTGTTACTGCACGTGCTTTCTCAGTGGGTACACACTATGCAGGATGTTCCTATAAGTAGGATATTATCATACAGTATATGGCCATTGTGTGCTTTCTTCACTTGGCGTATACCATGCGCGGTCGCGCCGCATGAGGTATGTGACCTAGGTGGCTAGCACATTACTTTTCCATGTGAGGGTTGTGTGAGTAGGCCACACCCACATAAAGGACTATTGAGACAGTCATGCTTGTTTTCCTCCTTCCTCGTGTGGTGACTAGCGATAGTCATGTAGTGTTGTGATGTGTATATTTCAAAGATTGTGAATCTTCTTTCAGTTATTGGTGACTTTTACTTTGCTTGTGTGCACTAGCACTTTGGGATATCTTGCTTGTATTGGTTTAGCCACGGATGATTTTCTTGGCATGTAACTCTTGTGGTTACATTTGATTTATTGTTGAAACTATGCACATTTTTCTTATTTTATTGTTGGAATTGAGATTTACTCTTTCTTATTTATATTTTGGTGGCTAAACTCATTGACTTTTCTGTTTTGAATGTCGGTCTTGTGTTGTGATGTGATTCCTCATCGAGTATGGTGAGATCCACCCATTTGAGTGTATATGAGGAAGTAGACGCAGGGAAACCCTTGAGGATGGGGGTATGTGTGAGTTGTTCTAAGCTCTAATTCACTACCTTCCTATTGTTTGACTATCTCTTGGAGGCTAAAACCCTTACACAAACAAGAGATATGTCATTTTGACTTGTATGGAAGGCCTCACTAGGTGGGTCAATGCCATCAAGACACATGGATATGGATATTGGACATGGTTATTGGTTATGGACTCATGGTTACTTTAGATATGGATGGTACTACGATATCCATGTGAGCCCCTATGCAGCCGTGTGATGTGTATGAGTATGTATGTATATGTAGGTGGTATAATTGTCATATATGTAGTTGCATATTAAAATTATAGATGAGAACAAAATTTGCATCATTATGCCTTGAAAAGTGACAAACTATTGCATTATATGTAAAGAGATGTCATGCATGCTATGAAATTAGACGTTGAAATTATGTATATGTCTATATGTGTGCTCCATTTTGTAGATAGCTACATATGAAAAGTTCGATAACTGGAAATTTCATATATTAAAAGCACATTTTACTACAAATTATGAGGAAGTTGTGTGGTTTATACTAGTATATATGTACAAATTGATGGTTGTTTCTTTTCCTTGATGGATTTTGATATTATTATGATGATTGACATGATCAATTATCATGCTGGGTTACATGTTTACTGTTGCTTCGGCTATGATGTATGCTATATGCACATGTGCTTTGATGTGTGATTAAAGTGATGCAGGTATTGGGTATCGACTCCGCCTGGACTCACAGGCCTAAGCATACTCTTATTACCCCCAATGGTTGTTACTGGAGATAGTCATAGGCCCTGTTCCCTACCCTAGCCACTATACCCTGCTAGTGTTGTGTAACTGTGTTGTGTTATCATCCGATTACCTAATGGTAATGTCTGGATTGGCCCATACGGTCATGTGTAGTTTGCCAGTGCGGTGGTTGAGGCTTTTCTCCTTGGTTTCCATTGACTATTCGATGCAGTTTCCTTGGCATCATTCTTTATTTTGACTGGAGGAAATTGTCTTATGCTAATGCATATTTTGTAGGAATGAGTGCCTTGCCTATTCCTTACCCATGTTCTAGGAGTGATTGCATATAATTGTGCATGTGATAACTAATTTATTTATTGATTATTGTATCAAGTTTCATGGACTAGTGTGTGCATTAGCTGCATTTTAGCGTTTGTAGGCTTCCAGGAGTAAGCCTAGTCCTAGGGGGGTAGGATGTAACAACACTCCTTGTGGTAATGATAGTTGAATGTGAGTGGATGGCACAAAGTCAGTTTTATTGCTTGTAGGGACCGTGGTAGAGATCGTACTAGTGTGGTCTCAACTTGGTGTTTGTTGTGCCATCCAAGGCACTACAGTTACATCCTAGCTTGTTAGGTGATCGAATTTATGTTTTTGGGGAGAGAGTCTTACTGTCAATGGGGTTTTAGAAGGCAAATTTGTTATGGGAGTCACTTGAAAGAAAAGGTCACACTCTCCTTAAAGATTATAATTCTTTTACAAAATCTAACCACTACATATTTTGTAGTCTTGTGTGATTTGCCCATGCTAGAAAGAGGTTCGTGGGTCCCTCTACAATAGGCCTTGTCAATTAATTAATGTTGAAAAAGTAAGATTTACTCCCCTCTTTACTGACAATAGTCATACTTAGCATTATTTCACTGGGTGAATGTCTAATGCAGCAAAGAAAATATCCTAGAGTTAGGTGAGCAAATGGAGGTCTTGTGGAGGATTTAGCATATGGTAAAGGGGGAGGCAGAGTGGAAGGGCACGACAGGATTTAGAGGCTAAAAAAATAGGGGAAAACAAGGAAGCACTAGAGGAAAATGACGACCTGGGCAAGCATATCTATTTGTAAGATTAGAGGTGCACTAAAAAGGAGTGTGATTTGCTATGAGCTATTTGCATCAGTTCTTGTTTTTCCAGCTCTTAAACTAAGCTCTGTCTGGTGCAATTTCTATTAACCAAAGATAAACTAAAACCCATAATTGTGTTTGTTTTAAAAGAGAAATATGCCAAGACTTATTTCATTGCAAGAGATTTACATTTACCACAGAAGAAAAATGGAAACCCCCTTTGCTGCGTTCAGGAAACATGCCAAAATTTATGTCAAGGCAAGATTTGTACATGGCCTTTTCCTAGAATTTATTCTAAACCTGTAGAACTATTTTATTAATTCTTTAGCCATAAGGGTCTTCAAAGAAAGATCAGACGATTTATGCTTTATTATTAGTTAATTGAGGGTTTGATCTTATAGAGAAAATATTAAGGGCGGCCATATACAGAAAATGGGACTCAATGATAGATGTTTGAGAGAAGAACATAAGTCTTGCAGTATTTTTAGGATCCCAATCAAAAACATCATCGCTATAAATACTCTAGATCCATTTTATGCATATCTTGTAATTATTGCATTTCATGAGATGACATTCTTTTGAGGCAAATAGTAGAGCATGAGTGTAATATATATGAGCAGGTAGATATATTTCAATTATTAGTCATTCTTTGCTTGGCTTATGAGACCTCATTGAAACATTGTTAAAGTCGTATCTCCTTCAGGCCAATGACCATACTAGAAAAATATAATTAAATAATTACAAAACTATCTATGTTCTCTATAAGGGGACTATACTTGAATGTCCTTTAAGTAGCTTGATGGTTTGACAGTAATGGAGTTAAGTATCATTATATGAAGTGGAATGTTTCTTTAACCTTTGTATGACTATTTGCATTTGATTTGATAGTTATTTAGTTGCCTATGAGGTTCAGTGTTATCTTTGATTTTGTAGTATCCTTATTTCCCTCTCGTGCTATTTTAGTATTGCAGTTTAGATATGGTTTATATATTTTGTTGCTTTACAAGGTAATTTTGCCTGCTAGTTGGATTATAACTTGGGATTTAGAGTTATGTTCTAGTGGAGCTATCGAGGTTGGCTATAAACTAGAAAGAATATCTGCCAAGGTGCTTTCTATTTTTTTTTTTTAAACTATTATAGTATAGCAAATATAATTGTTATGTAATAGTCAACATGAACAGAGGTTAGAGCACCAAATTAGCCCCGATGAGAAATAAAGAATAAACAATAGTTTGTAATGATAAGCAACATCATGTTTTACCATTTCATGGTTACCATAGATAAACACCTAAGATGGGATTTCATTTAAGGAAGTTTCTTATTCCTAAACAAGGAACTTACCTGTATATTAGTTAGTGATCAATTGAATCTGATCCACAAAATAGGCCAATGTTTAAATTTCAACATGCTATATGTCACTTGCACATGGCATATGAAGCTATCTGTTTTGTAAAGTTGTGCTACTTGATTCTACGTCTTTTAGAGTTGTTGGGGATTGTGATTGTTTATTGGATTGTTTTTAATTGGGTTTTGTATACCCTGTTTAGTTAAATGAGATGAGCTTAGGTCTAGGATAATGAGTCCTCGTGGATGGCCTTGAGCATTTGTAAAGGCTAAGGATGCATACGAGAAGGCCTATTCGTTTGCGGGGATGTTGAGTTATCCGTCTGTGGAGCATTGACTTGGGCATGGTTGATTCTACGTGAGACCCTAGTGTCTTGTATGTTTGTAGTCATGAGTAGTACCTGACATTATATTGATGAGCATCTCTATGTGTTGACTTTGGCCTTATGCACTGTTTTCCGTGTTTTCTCTGTAATTGATGTGAGTGTTGGCCATCATGTATACCCTTACTTTGTTCTTTTGTTTGGGCCTTGTGACTACCTCTGAGCATGGTGCGGTGGTCTCTTATGAGTCCACATGGTTGGGAGGTGTTGCCACCGCCATAGGGGACCGGTGAACAGGTTTTGGAGCACCAAATTGTGGATATTCTCACTTCCGTTATCCTACCTATTGTTGTACCTAATTCAGTCATTGTATTATATTCAGGACTATTTTATTGTACTTGTATTCCATATTCATGGCTCTATCATTGTATATGTATATTCTTTTATGTAATTTTGTACTCTCTTGTGAGAGAATGTAAATTATAGTAATGAGAAGATATGTGATGTTGCCTCTTATTTGACTTACGGATTCCGGTGTGGGTAAGGAATCCACTTATACTATGGTGTTTATGGATTCATGTTTATATTTAGAAATGGGATTAGGAACATTTGAATTGGTGTTTAAAATGAATGTAGTTTATTAATGTTTCTCTGGAGAGTGATTTAGTCCTCTCCTGTGGGTTGTGCATTTGGCCATATTTGGCCATGAATGTTGTTGACATATTGAATCGACAACCGTCTTATGTGCATATTATCACTTCATGTAAAAAAAAATTATCTTGTCCTCTTTTGGCCCTTACCCTTTGGGGTTCGTGGGGTGGGATGTTACAACTTTGGTGTTGCATTGCATTGGTTGGAACAAGAGTCTGGTTTCTACTTCACCATGGAGTATTTTGCGTCACAAGTTTTGGCAGGAGAATGGGATACAGTTGAGTGTTATCTCTCCAGTTTTACAAAAGTTGAAGAGAGTGGCATCTCTATGGAAACATTTTTTGAGATCAGAAAACTAAAATATTTAGAAGCATTAGACATGTAAGCATTATTCTTTGTTGGAATTTTATCTATAATGGTTCTTGTTGTTTGAGTTGTTAAATGTATTTCCTGCATGAACACTAGGTTAGTTTATGTTTTCATCCTTTAATGATTGAGAATTGAGATTTTCAGGCTTCCTTGTTTGTGAATATTGGACTTTGGGTTATCTTTCATTTTTCTATTTGTAAAAGTTGATTTTGGGTTTGCAATTTCAATGTACTACAGTTAATTGGTGATTCTCTTCAATACTTCTATTTTTGCTATTGAGATATTGCCTTTTTCTTATTCTCAAACTCTTCATGGTTTAGATTTGAGATTCCAGAATGTTGGTGGATTGTGTTAGCTTATTTTTGAGTCTTTTCATATTTTGTGAATGTTGTAGACAATCATTTAAAGATTATGAGTTTAAGGTTATAAATTCCTCAATTGTATCTAAATAATGCAGCATTGAGTTTTTTAGGTCATATTTTCAGAGTAGCTTTCTACTTTTCTAGGAAAGACTATGCAAAAGCTATGGACATACTTAGAAAGGATCTCAAAGTATTTGAACCTGTCAATAATGGCATTTACAAATAGCTCACACAGTTAATGGTGGAAGAATTTAATCTTCCGTCAGATAATTAAATGCAACCAGCCCCTGCGTCAGACCTAGGGATCTTCAGCCCCAGCACCGTTTACACCTGCCACATTCATTCTGGTAGGTGAGTTTGAATTTTGAATTGTGTTGAGCACCAATTTTTTGGGAAGAAAAGAATGAGACAAAAAGAGAGGGAAAGAACTATTGACCAAAAGGTGTGAAGTGTTATCCTGCAGTAGCAGAAGGAATGTGAAGGTAGACAATAACATAGAACAGTAGAGAGAAGAGAGTAGAAGTGAATGTTGCAACAGAAATAGTGATGCATAGACAGCTATGGAGTTTCTGGACTGCAGCTCTAGATTTGATTTAGTGTGCAGCTTTAGAGTTTGAGGCAAAATAGAAAAATAGAGCAGCAGCTCTGCATTGTAGTTTGTAACAAGTTTGAATGTAATTTTAGTTGAAGGAAAATATATATATAATATATTGCTGTAATTTGTCATGTCTCTCTCCTCTATGTGTTTGTTTTATGCTGTCCATTATATGTTGTAACATTATTTTTGTTTTGAGGACAACAAGCTGCCTCCCCTATTCTCCCCACTCTTCCAACAATTGGTATCAGAGCCCTATTTTTCTAGGTAGTTAGATTCAAGCAGGTGTTTTATATAAGCCCTAGATATTCTAGGTGTTATGAGCCTTCTTATTTTTGAGAAGCATGGTAGGTGGGGACAGCAAAGGATAGCAGCAGCCACCCACATTTGATGGGCAGAACTATGAGATTTGGGCTAAGAAGATGAAGACTATTCTAGTTGCAAATGACCTATGGGATTTGGTCACCAATGGGTTCACAGACACTACAGACCCAGTAGCCTATGCAGCCCTGACTAATGCTCAAAGAAACCTGTTGAAGGAAACAAGAATGAAGGATGCAAAAGCCCTCAGTCTAATTGAGGTAGCCTTGACAGAGGCTATTTTCCCCCGCATTGCAGCAGCAAATTACTCAAAATAGGCATGGGAAATATTGCAAAACAGCTATAAGGGAACTGATAAGGTGAGATTAGTCAAGCTCCATCTGTTTAGAAGAGATTTTGAGACCCTACAATTGAAGGAGAGTGAGTATATTTTAGACTTTCACCCTAGAGTTTCTACGATGCTAAATTAGCTGAGGATAAATGGAGAAACCATGGATGATCAAAGGATTGTTGAGAAAATCCTAAGGAGTCTACCTTCTAGATTTGATCCTATTGTCATAACCATTGAAGAGACTAAGGACCTGTCCAAGATGATAGTGGATGAGTTGATGGGCTCTCTACAAAGCCATGAGTAGCGGTTGAATAGATTCGCTACTTCCCTTGAGCAAGCCTTCAAGGCTCAAACCTATGCAAGAGGTAGGGGAAGAGGAAGAAATAATAGAGGTAGAAGTCAAAGAGGTAGAGGAAGAAGCAACTCCAGAAGAGGAGTTTCAAACAGCCAAGAAGAGGCAAGTAGCTCACAACCAAGCTATCAAGAAACGAAGAACAACAATAGTTCTAATTAGAGGTATGACAAAAGTAATATTCAATGTTATTACTGTCATAAGTTTGGTCATTATGCTAGTGAGTGTAGAAAGAAACAACATGATCATGGAGGCCAAAATGCTAATATATCAAATGAGAACAAAGCTGAAAATGAAAATTAGTCTAAGGTGTTTATTGTGTGCAACCTTGCTGAGAAGAGTAGTCCTGAAGTCTAGTATTTGGACAGCGGGTGTAGCAACCACATGAGTGGTAATGAAAATTTGTTTGCCTCCATTGATAGAAGTGTCAAGTCTGAGATCATGATAGGGAACTGTCAAAACGTTCCTGTCATATGAAGAGGCATCATCACAGTCCTTAGCAAGCAAGGTGAGAAAATGTAGATCCAGGATGTCTATTATGCCCCTGGCATAAAACATAACCTATTGAGCATTGGATAGATGGTCCAAAATGGTTATAGAATCCTGATGGAAACTAGAGAGTGCACAATATTTGATAAAGGAGGCAGTAAGAAAGTCATTGCAGCAGTACAGATGATGAGGAATAGAATGTTTCCTCTTAGGATACACATGAAGTCTCCAGTACTATCTCTAGCGCTCACAACAGCGGGACAGCAAACAACCTTTAGGACAGTCATCAAAGACCCATCCAAACAATGGCACTTGAGGTATGGGCACTTAAGTTTTTCTAGTTTGAGTTTATTATCCAGGAAAGGCATGGTTAGAGGGCTACCAAACATTGTAGAGCCCGATGGAAAATGTGAAGCCTGCATTTTAGGAAAGCAACATGTAAGCAACCCTTTCAATTAGGGTACTCTAGAATGGCAAGAGCACCACTGGAGTTGGTGCATTTAGATTTATGTGGCCCCATGAAAAGCCCCACACTAGGTGGGAATGTATATATTATGACCTTCATAGATGATTACAACAGAAAAATATGGATTTATTTTTTGAAGAATAAATCAGAAGCCTTTGAGAAGTTTAAGGAGTTTAAGGCATTGGCTGAAAAGTAATGTGGCCACTATATCAAAGCCCTAAGAATAGATAGAGGAGGAGAGTATATCTCCAAACAATTTCTGAATTTCTGTAGGAATGAAGGCATACATAAATAGTTCACAACAAGGTATACTCCACAGAAAAATGGAGTAGCTGAAAGGAAAAATAGAACCATCACAGAGATGGCAGTAAGCATGCTGAAGGCAAAGAGACTTCAAATGATTATTGGGGTGAAGCTATAGCAACAATGGTTTACCTATTGAATAGGTGTCCTACAAAGGCCATTTGTGATAGGATTCCACAAAAAGCACGGACAAATAGCAAATGGAGTGTTGAACACCTAAGAATCTTCAGGTGTGTGGGATATGCATTCGTGCCTACAGAGAAGAGGTAGAAATTTGATGATAGAGGTGAAAAATGTATCTTCACAGGCTATAGTGAAGAGTCAAAATCCTATAGACTATATAATCCCATCACCAAAAAGGTTGTGATCAGCAAGGATGTTGAGTTTATTAAGAATGAAGCATGGGATGGAATGGTGCATAGCACCACAAGTATTTCAGTCACAATACAACTTGAAGATGAAGAAGCTCCGGAGGACAGAAACTCTGGAGGAACTACAGAGAGCAGCAGCTCAGGGAGAAACTACCATAGAGCACTGGAGAACAATAGCAGTAGCTTCGGAGGTGTTCAGCAAAGTAGCTTCAAAGGTGGACAACAGCACAATAGCTCTGGAGATCAGCAGCTTTGGAGGTCTGCAACTCCAGAGATCTACAGCTCCGGTTGACAGAACAATAGCTCCCGAGGTCAACAGAACAACAGCTCCTGAGGTCAGTGTAGTAGCTCTGAAGGTCAATAGAATAGTAGCTCTGGAGGTCAGTGCAGCAACTCTGGAGGTTGATAGAACAACAGCTCTGGAGGTCAGAATAGTAGCAGCTCTGGAGGTAATTCATACCCCACACTGGCATCATTAATGCCATGGAGGACAAGGAGTGTGAAGGAGATTTATGATAGCACAAGGTATGCTGATGATGATGAGAATTTAGATTTTGCATTATTTTCTTATAGTGATCCAATCCACTTTGAAGAAGCTGTGAAAGAAGAGAAATGGTGTAAGGCCATGGATGAAGAGTTGGATGCCATAGACAAGAATGATACATGGCAGTTAACTGATTTACCCAAGGGTAAACAAGTGATTGGATTTAAGTGGGTCTATAAGACCAAGTCTACTACTGAAGGAAAGATTGAAAGACATAAGGCAAGGCTAGTTGTGAAAGGTTACAAACAACAGCCTGGAAGAGATTATGATGAGACATATGCACTAGTTGCAAGGCTGGAAATAGTTCAGGCAGTCATAGCAATAGCAACCCAACACAAGTGGAAGGTGTTTCAAATGGATGTAAAGTCATCATTCTTGAACGGAGTGCTAAAAGAGGAAGTGTATGTGGAGCAGCCACCTGGCTATGAAGTCCCAGGACAAGAGGACAAAGTGTATAAGCTCTGAAAAGCCCTCTATGGGATGAAACAAGCACCTAGGGCATGTTACAGTAGAATAGACTCATATTTAGTGAGAAATGGCTTTAGCAAAAGCAGCAGTGAGCCCACTCTTTACATCAAAGTAGCTGAAGGTAAAATTTTGATTGCTATTTTGTATGTAGATGATCTAATTTTTACTAGCAATAGTGATCTTTTTATTGCTGATTTCAAAGAGGCAATGAAGAATGAGTTTGAGATGACAGACTTAGGTCTGCTAAAGTATTTTCTTTGCATTGAGGTCAAACAAACAGAGCATGGCATATTTATTTCACAAACTAACTATGTCAAATAGATTGTGAAGAGATTTAAAATGGAGAATAGTAAACCTGCCTCTACACCAATAGCTACAAGTCTAAAATTGAGTAAAGAGGATAGAAGCAAGGAAGTAAACCCAACCCTCTACAAGAGCATGGTTGGAAGCCTCATGTACTTGACAACAACTAGGCTTGATTTGATGTATGCTGTAAGCCTAATTTCTAGGTTCATGGAGAAGCCTAAGGACACACATTGGCAAGCAAGAAAGAGGATCCTGAGGTATGTGAATGGCACAATAGGTTATGGCATCTTGTATGATGTTTCTAATGAGTTTAAGTTGGTTGGTTTTGTTGGCACTAATTTTGGTCTGGATCTGAGTGCAAATGTTGGAGGGTTTTTTCTTTTTGGGCCCTAAGTTTCCTTGTTCATCGCTGTGACTTTCTCTATCGTTGAAACTTCTTTCTGAGTGCGCAGATTATGATTGAACCATCATTTTGAACCACTGCATTGAACCCTTTTGGTTCATGGTTCAACGCTTCAAGGCTTTGTGTTTGTGTTTGGTAAATTTTCCTTTTGAAGTGCTCCGTTTGGCATTGAACTTCTTGGCTGAACCATCCGTTTGAACCGGTTCATGGTTCAAAGGTTCGAAGCTTTATGTTTTTGGTTCATCAGAGTGATCGGCATCATCGGTGAGCTATTTTTTGTCCCCTCTGATGTGTTTGGTTTGGCCGATGGAAATGCCATCAGTGTGATATTCATCGTTGGCAGGCTTCATTTGTGTTTGGCCGATGGATGTTATCGGCGTGTGTTGTATTATTGGCGTGAGTGTTTTGAGTTGTGCCGACGATGGGGGGCTTGGCCGATGGGACCAAGGAGGATGTGTCTATCAAGGTGACAAGTTCTATTGGTGTAGGCATTTTGTTGTTCACCGATGGCTTTGGTCATACCGACAGGTGAGGAATGTGGAGACTTCATCGATGAGAGTTTGGTCCATCAACTGGGGAGCTTTGGGTTTGGCCGATAGTGTTGATATTGCCGATGGAGGGATTTGGAACGAGCATTAGTGTGACGTTGTGCGATTGGCCGAAGAGTTTTTGACTTGCCCGATGGTGTATGTCACACCGACGGAAGGAGGCGGCCAGGGTCCATCTGTGTGAGTTGTGTTGTCGGTGAGCATCTTTTCTGTTACACTGATGGTCTATGTCTTGGTGATGGGCATGTTTGGAGTGAACCATCGGGATGACTTAGTATGTCAGCGAGGGAATTTTGGGCTAGCCCGATGGTTGTTGTCTGGCTGACGAAGTATGTTTTGGTGGCCATCGGGGAGACTCGTATTGTCGGTGGGAGTCTGGAGAGTTACCCTGATGGTCAGTCTCTGGCCAATGAGGGGAATGTAGTGAAACGGTCGGTGAGATTGTTGAGGTCAGCCAGAGGATTTTTGGATGCTCCAATGGAGGGAGTCACGCCGACGAGGGTGCAGAGTGTAGTTTGTGGTCATCGGCTAGACTATTGATGTTGGGATGAGTTTTGTGGAGTTGGCCAATGGTTCTTCTTTGGCCGATATGGAAGTTGTAGGCTTTTGGGAGGTGTCATCGGCGAGACTTGATAGATCAGTAGGAGGATTTGGGAGTTGGCCGATGGCCTGGGTCTGGGCGATGGGCTTTTGGGTGAAGGACTGTGTGTCGAGCGCGGCAAAACACTCGACACCTATTATGCATGCTGCTATGTTTATAAAGTGCTAGTGTGGTCTTGGCACCATGCATGTGGGATTATTCCCCTGTGTAGTTTGAGCCTGCAAAGAGGGCGTTTTAGCGGGAAACTTCCATTTGAACACAGCGATAGTTTTCTCGATGGTCGCGGGTGGTTGAGCCATCAATGGTGACTGTAGCAGGGGCATGGGCGAGTTGTTGAATAGTCATGTACCTAATTTTTGGCATGAGGACTTCCAAATGGTGGCACAGGGCTCGAGGCCACCATTGTCTACTTTCTATGTCTGTAGCAATAAATTCTGAGCGCCATTCCTTTGAAGGATCTGTATTTGGCAGATTTTTGTAAAAGCCTTGTAATTAATTGTTGTGGTACACTTTCTGGCTAATATAAGCAGACTGTGTTACCATTGTTGTTGTTGTTGAAAACTGGACATTTTGGCTTTGTAATAAGATACAACTGGTTTTGGTTGCTCTGTGCAGCAAAACTTGCAAGTTTATGTATCTCCTGTTGTACGTTTGTGCATGAACCCACTGATTTCATGGTCAATTTTATATGAATAATACTATGTTTGCATGTGTTATGCTGATTTTGTCTTCAGTTTTGCATGTATCTTTCTTCTGAGTCTAGGCATTCAAGGAATGTTTGAGATTTTAGAACATAGAACTCCTGTGTTGAATGTTTAATCTTTTAACTTCTTCTCAAGGCGTAGATTAAACTGTTTTCAGATTGAATATTGGGAAGGGTATACTGCAATAGGGATGCCATAAGTATAGACAGCTTAACACTCTGTATTGGGAGATATCTGTAAGGCAGATATCATGTATATCCCCCTAAAATCTAGTTTTAGTCGTTCATGTTGATCATTCACAGGTGTATGTCTACCGACTCCAAGCCCTGGATAGGCACCAATCTAGCTCTGTGCTGAGGTTATATACCATGTCTGGCTTTGCATCCAAAAATCAAATCAAACCATTTCATCCTTCCACCTGTTAGTTGTAGGAGTAGGATTAGGATCCCTGCATGCTCTCATACCCAACCAGACATCATGTCCAAGAATGTTGCCGACCTTGTGATTTGTTACACAAATCTTGGTCCATACATGAGAGTATTCTACCTGTTGCTGTCAAGTTAAATCCTTCTATCATTGAGCTAGTCGAGGTTATACTTTTATCAAATAGGGACACCCCCCTTGGTGCGGCAGAACCAGAAGTGAAGGGGAGGAGCTCACGCAACCTCCTATATTCAGTTGGCTAAATCTACCTGTGCATTAGAAGTGGCAAACCCTAATGCTGATTCAGAAGAAAAACCAACAAAATGGTGACTCCACTGGGGAGATCAATGTCATATCCATGAAAGTTTGAGTCTACGAGATTGAAGAATTAGGCCTGGATGTGTTTGTTGCAACAGAGAAAAAGGTTGTATATGTGACTCTGCTGGTGGATGACCCAGAAAGAAAGAAATCAATTTGCAGCTTCAGCTTGTTTGAAGCTCATTCCTCTTCAAGGAGGTGGCGACTCTACATCAAAGAACCTGATAAAAGAACAAAATCAGTCAGAGA
Source organism: Cunninghamia lanceolata (assembly GCA_027924645.1). NCBI lineage: Eukaryota > Viridiplantae > Streptophyta > Pinopsida > Cupressales > Cupressaceae > Cunninghamia > Cunninghamia lanceolata. Next base: position 40,039,903 of record BSBN01000809.1, on the reverse strand, counting down.
AGAATTTGCAGCTCCTGCAACATATCCAGGTATTTCATATTGTTTAACAGACTCCCTATTTGGTGAGATAGCACTGGTTAAAAGGGAAACATTGGTGAAAGCAGAGCTTGCATGCTTTTATTAGAACTTATTCTATATTTCAAAGAGCATGCAATGTTGCTAAAAAGACTCATTTAAAGGACTTTAGGAAAGTTTGAAAAAATAGTCTAAATTTTGAGTGCCTAAAGTCATTGTTTGTAGAAAATCTGAGTAGAGAGGAGGGTTGCAAAAACATAAAGGATGTATTATCAGCCTATGAACCCTTGTGAAGTGTCAAGTGCAAAAATGTATAGTAGTCAGTCCCAACACTGTAATAAAAGAAGTTTCAACATAGATAGATATAAGCCCATAAATTTCAGTGGCATTTGTGGCTATCCAAATGCTCTTCCACATAAAATCAAAAATTTTTTGCCTAAATTTAATGGTATAAAGGATGAATCAGCTGAGAGACACTTGCAACAGTTTATGAATGTGATAGATGACTTTGAGATTGACCATGAGGATGTGGTTATGAGATTATTTGTTCAATCTCTAGATGAAGATGCAAGGGACTGGTTTTCCTACCTTCTAGCTCACTCTGTCAGCTCTTGGCATGGTTTTAAATTTGCATTTCTAGTACAATATGGTTAAAGAATCTCTGAATATGTAGTTATTAGTAATTTTATGTACATCCATATTGAAGAAGGTGAGTTGATCCCAGCCTTTAACCTCAGATTTATGAGGGCATTGAATAGAATTCCAAAATGCATGAGACCTAATGATGCACTGTGCTTAGTTGTCTATTTGGGAGCTTTCGATAAGAAAATGAGTTACAGATTAAGAGACAAGGAGCCCACCACATTGCATCAGGCACATCAGTTTGCAATAGATATTGAAAACAATTCAAGGTATGGAATACAAAAGGGTTATTTTTCTAAAAAATTTTGTTGTCCTGTAGCCCCCGATGTTAATGAAAGATTTAATTCAGGAGTTGACAATGAATGTCAAAGTATTCACACCCCTGTTGTCCCATTTTTTGCATCATTTCAAGTTGATGATGTTTCTATTATAAAGGAGGATGTCTTGTTTTGCCCAACAAATGAAGTTGAAAACAATGGTTTTTCAAGTAATATTTACATACCAGCCCTTATCAAAGAGCCATCATGTTTAAATGATCTAGTTGTGCAAGGTTGTGATCATGTGGATCAACAGTCAGTATCAGTTTCATCAGGAAGTATTAGAGGGATGGAGAATGATGCAGATAGCTCAACTTTAGAATGCATTGAAACAGCAGAAATCTTGTATATGGGGCAATCAGTTGATAGAAATGATATCCATGATCAATTCATGGATCAGGTTTGTTCTTCTTATGACTCTGGATCTGATAGTACTAAAGAAGAATTGGAGTATCATGAAGAAGAAGCAGAGGCCTTTGCGGTGAGTGTTAATCCCCTTTATGATGAGTCTATAGATGCCTTTGATGCTATGAATCTTGACTTTCAGTGGTGTAGGATTTATCCTCTTTTTGAGGATGATGATGAACATAAGGAGACTGTTGACCTTGGTGTTACATCAGTTTGTGAGTGGGGGGCATATGAATCAGATATCTTCAGTTCTTGTGAAGATACTGTGGATTTGCAAACTATGAATGATGGATGTTCATCATCACCTGGTTTAGATATGTGCAACATTGGGTGTGTGGATCAGGATTTGTTTTCAATATCATTAGATATTGGGGGTCTCATTTTTTCTGAGTATTTTGAGTTTTTGGATTAGCTGGATGAGTGCTTGATGGTGTGCAGTAGCCAGATAAATGATTAAGACTGTCAAGAGCAGTATGATGTACCATCTGAAGAGTATAACATGCATATGTTGCTTAATGCTAAAGGATTTTTTAGCATGTATGGTTGCATGTTTGATTTTGAAATGCAGAGTGACAGAGGCAGTACTACAAGTGGCAAGCTGTCAAAGGTGGTGGAATATCTAATTAAGAAAATGACCTTATGGACAAACTATGCCAATTTTTTCAGTTGGGATTGGGATCTTTCAGTTTGGAATCAGGCATTTGGCAGGAAAAAATTTTGGTTCTTCCTTTTTGGCTACCAAGGGCCACCCAAGTGATGACTAAAAATATAGTTTTTGTGCAGGTTGGTGCAATGATCGACTCTCTTGCCCAATAGTTATGGCCCAATCTGCGAAACCAGAGATTCTGAGGTCCTTACTGCAGTTTTGCACCTACACGTCCCCAGACAGAGCCAGTGTTGGCATTAATTTTGGTCTGGATCTGAGCGCAGATGTTGGAGGGTTTTTTCTTTTTGGGCCCTAAGTTTCCTTGTTCATCACTGTGACTTTCTCTATCGGCGAAACTTCTTTTTGAGTGCTCAGATTATGATTGAACCATCGTTTTGAACCACCGCGTTGAACCCTTTTGGTTCATGGTTCAACGGTTCAAGGCTTTGTGTTTGTGTTCAGCAAATGTTCTTTTTGAAGTGCTCCATTCAGCATTGAACTTCTCGGTTGAACCATCCGTTTGAACCGGTTCATGGTTCAAAGGTTCAGAGCTTTATGTTTTTGGTTCATCAGAGTGATCGGCATCATCGGCGAGCTATTTTTTGTTCCCTCCGATGTGTTTGGTTTGGCTGATGGAAATGCCATCGGTGTGATATTCATCATCGGCAGGCTTCATTTGTGTTTGGCTGATGGATGTTATCGGCATGTGTTGTATTGTCGGCGTGAGTGTTTTGAGTTGTGCCGACGATGGGGGGCTTGGCCGATGGGACCAAGGATGATGTGTCTATCGAGGTGACAAGTTCTATTGGTGTAGGCATTTTGTTGTTCGCCGATGGCTTTGGTCATACCGACAGGCGAGGAATGTGGAGACTTCATCGGTGAGAGTTTGGTCCATCGGCTGGGGAGCTTTGGGTTTGGCCGATAGTGTTGATATCGCTGATGGAGGGATTTGGAACGAGCATCGGTGTGACTTTGTGCGATTGGCCGAAGAGTTTTTGACTTGCCCGATGGTGTATGTCACACTGACGGAAGGAGGCGGCCAAGGTCCATCGGCGTGAGTTGTGTTGTCGGTGAGCATCTTTTCTGTTACGCCGATGGTCTATGTCTTGGTGATGGGCATGTTTGGAGTGAACCATCGGGATGACTTAGTATGTCGGCGAGAGAATTTTGGGCTAGCCCGACAGTTGTTGTCTGGCTGACAAAGTATGTTTTGGTGGCCATCGGGGAGACTCGTATTGTCGGTGGGAGTCTGGAGAGTTAGCCTGATGGTCAGTCTCTGGCTGATGAGGGAAATGTAGTGAAACAGTCAGCGAGACTATTGAGGTTAGCCAGAGGATTTTTGGATGCTCCGATGGAGGGAGTCACGCCGACGGGGGTGCAGAGTGTAGTGGTCATCGGCCAGACTATTGATGTTGGGATGAGTTTTGTGGAGTTGGCCGATGGTTCTTCTCTGGCCGATATGTAAGTTGTAGGCTTTCGGGAGGTGTCGTCGGCGAGACTTGATAGATCGGCAGGAGGATTTGGGAGTTGGCCGATGGCCTGGGTCTAGGCGATGGGCTTTTGGGTGAAGGAGCGTGTGTCGAGCGCGGCAAAATGCTTGACACCTATTATGCATGCTACTATGTTTATAAAGTGCTAGTGTGGTCTCGGCACCATGCATGTGGGATTATTCCCCTGTGTAGTTTGAGCCTGCGAAGAGGGCGTTTCGGTAGGAAACTTCCATTTGAATGCAGTGATAGTTTTCTCGATGGTCGCGTGTGGTTGAGCCATCAATGGCGACTGTAGCAGGGGCATGGGCAAGTTGTTGAACAGTCATGTACCCAATTTTTGGTAGAGGACTTCTAGATGGTGGCATAGGGCTCGAGGCCACCATTGTCTACTTTCTATCTCTGCAACAATAAATTTTGAGTGCCATTCCTTTGAAGGATCTGTATCTGGTGGATTTTTGTAAAAGCCTTGTAATTAATTGCTATGGTACACTTTCTGGCTAATATAAGCAGACTGTGTTACCATTGTTGTTGTTGTTGAAAACTAGACATTTTAGCTCTGTAATAAGATACAACTAGTTTTGGTTGCTCTGTACAGCAAAACTTGTGAGTTTATGTATCTCCTGTTGTACGTTTGTGCACGAACCCACTGATTTCATGGTCAATTTTATATGAATAATGCTATGTTTGCATGTGTTATGCTGATTCTATCTCTAGTTTTGCATGTATCTTTCTTCTGAGTCCAGGCATTCAAGGAATGTCTGAGATTCTAGAACATAGAATTCCTGTGTTGAATGTTTAATCTTTTAACTTCTACTCAAGGGGTAGATTAAACTATTTTCAGATTGAATATTGGGAAGGGTATACTGCAATAGGGATGCCATAAGTATAGACAGCTTAACACTCTGTATTGGGAGATATCTGTAAGGCAGATATCATGTATATCCCCCTGAAATCTAGTTTTAGATGTTCATGCTGATCATTCATAGGTGTATGTCTACCGACTCCAAGCCCTGGATAGGCACCAATCTAGCTCTGTGTTGAGGTTATATACCATGTCCAGCTTTGCATCCAAAAATCAAATCAAACCATTTCATCCTTCCACCTGTTAGTTGTAGGAGTAGGATTAGGATCCCTGCATGCTCTCATACCCAACCAAACATCATGTCCAAGAATGTTGTCGACCTTGTGATTTGTTACACAAATCTTGGTCCATACATGAGAGTATTCTGCCTATTCCTATCAAGTTAAATCCTTCTATCATTGAGCTAGTCAAGGTTATACTTTTATCAAATAGGGGCATCCCCCTTGGTGCAGCAGAACCAGAAGTGAAGGGGAGGAGCTCACGCAACCTCTTGTATTCAGTTGGCTGAATCTTCTTGTGCATTAGAAGTGGCAAACCCTAATGCTGATTCAGAACAAAAACCAACAGGTTTCACGAATAGTGATTGGGCAGGAATTGTAGATTACTGGAAGAGTACATCCAGCTATGTATTTCACATGGGTTCAAGAATGATATCATGGGCATCCAAGAAGTAGCCCATTGTTTCTCTCTCTATAGCAGAAGCTGAGTATATTGCAGCAAATGCAGTAGCATCTTAGGCTATTCGGTTGAGAAGGATCCTTGCAGACTTGTATGAGCAGTAAGAAAATGGTATAAGCATTCATTATGACAATGTTTCTTCAATAGCCCTGACAAAGAATCCAGTCTTCCACGGACGAAGCAAGCACATTGAGATCCATTATCACTTCATAAGGGAGTTGGTAGAATGAGGAGAGATTGAGTTATAGTAAAGTAGATCCGAGCAGAAGATCACTAACATTTTTACAAAGGCATTGCCAAAAGATTCTTTTGAATGCCTAAGAGATAGGCTAGGCATTGTTGACAGCTCTGGAGGTGTGCAGCCCTAGAAAGATGACAGTACCGGAGGTTCAAATCTAGAAAGACAACAATAGAGCTCCAGAGGTTCAACTCTGGAAAGTTTGTGTAGCTTCGGAGATGATACGGAGATGCAAAAATACAACTCTGGAGATGTAGGAAGTCAGCTTCGAAGATGCAGATAGAGTGCTCCGGAGATGTAGAGAAGAGCTCTAGAGGTGATCCAGAATGACAGAAATAGCTCTGGAGATCAGCTCCGGAAAGGTAAATGCAAAGGTATAACTCCAGAGATCAGTTCCAGAAAGAAAATTGTTGCATGACATCTGATTTTAGATTAAGGGGGAGTGTTGGAAGAATTTAATCTTCCATCAGACAATTAAATGTAGCCAGCCCCCATGTCAGACCTGGGGATCTTCATCCCCAGCACTGTTTACACCTACCACATTTATTCTAGTAGGTGAGTTTAAATTTTGAATTATGTTGAGCGCCAGTTTTCTAGAAAGAAAAGAATGAGACAAAAAGAGAGGGAAAGAACTATTGACCAAAAGGTGTGAAGTGTTATCCTGCAGCAGTAGAAGGAATGTGAAGGTAGAGAATAACAAAGAACAGCAGAGAGAAGAGAGCAAAAGTGAATGTTGCAGCAGCAACAGTGATGCATATATAGCTAAGGAGTTTTTGGACTGCAGCTCCAGATTTGATTTAGTGTGTAGCTTTAGAGTTTGAGGCAAAACAGAAAAATAGAGCAGCAACTCTGCATTGTAGTTTGTAACAAGTTTGAATGTAATTTTAGTTGAAGGAAAATATATATATATATAATATATTGCTGTAATTTGTCCTGTCTCTCTCCTCTATGTGTTTGTTTTATGTTGTCCATTGTATGTTGTAGTATTGTTTTTGTTTTGAGGACAGCAAGCTACCTCCCCTGTTCTCCCCCCTCTTCCAACAATTAATTCCGTTGAAAAACATTAGGTAGTGCTTTGTTTTATGTTTGTTTTTATTACTTTTTTCCCATTGTTTCTCTTTTTCATATTGCTTCTAACTTTTAAAATATGAGTTTTCTCTATGTAGGGAACATGAGAAGCTTTGTGGACATGGGGATACAACATCTGAATGGAAATTGATGTTTCTGAAGCTAAGAAAACTTATAGGAAAGAACCCTCAAATTCACAATAAGATAGAATTTCCACATCTTAAAACTTCTAGGTTAAGAAACCTCACAAATCAAACGTCCAACGGCTCTCCTTACTTTGCCACAGCTTCCAAAACTGGTTTGGAAAAAATATTCCTTTTCAATAGTTGCAAGACTCTCATCTCAGATTCACTGGGAACTTCCAACTTCTAATGTGTTCACTGAAAATTATTTTTAAATGAGAGTTGTTTGATTGAGCTAGGTAAAGAACTAGTTAATACTAATTATGAATTAATCAAACACCTATAACCTTATGCCAGAGATATCATCCTAAAGATCAAGTAATGTGATTAAAAGTTCATATTAATAGATAAAATCTCACGTTTGATCAAGTAATGTGATTAAAAGTTCATATTAATAGATAAAATCTCACGTTTGTTGTCCACATTTTCACTAGTAATATATTGTGTTTTAAGTAGGGGCTGAGTCTGATTTTTTATTTTTTCTTACAACTAGCTCATAAATTTGTATATGCCTTGTTTTCCAGTCTAAATTGGCAGCATCAACTTTGCAAAGACCAAACTTCTAATCCTGATATCAAAACTTTGTTTGTTGATCACACATGTCTACCTATTGGTGGATCTCAAACTAGTACAAATTATTCAATTGCTGGAGCAATTTCACAAGGGATATCTTTTCTTCCCATTCCTACACATGCTGTAAGTTGTGTTACCAATCCCTATTTTAAAAATTTTAATACTTGCCTTGTGTCTTTTCTAGTCTCTTGTTTAATTTTTAGGCATTTGTTGATGTCATAGCCTCTTTCTTAGTAATAATGTTTTCTTCTGATTATTTGCAGCCATTTTCACATGGGGTTAATCTTTCTGGTAATAGTAGCTTGCCTCTTACAAGATGGATTGCAAATTCGGAGCCTTCCATGCCACATCCTCCTGTAGTTGTAGGCACAGGGAATCTTTTTCCACCTTGAAATGCAGGTTGAACAATTCATAGTCTATCAAAAATGAATTTTTCATTTAATAAATTTCTTGGCCATTCTTGGATGTGTGTCATGGGGTGTTGGTTTCCCAATAAGAATAACTGTTGTTTCTCGATTTCTGAATTCTAATATGATCTCCGCTACTGTCTGGAAGGAAATAATGAACCAAACAATGTATGTTTTCTGACAAGATTTAATGACTGATGGCTTCAACAGGTTTGCTGAAATGAACTAGAACTCACCCTATAAATAATACTGGAATCGATTATCAATTTGTGAATCCTGAACATGTTAAGCGTTCTTGTATTGGTCCATCTGATGAGGTATGGAATGGTATCCTTTCCATGTATGATGAAGTTTTTGAAGTTTCTTAATACTCCTTCCAAGCTTGTTCTAATTGCACAAAATTATTTGCTCTGCCTTTGTTCTTTGTTGTGTTTTCTCTCCTGCCATATATTTCTCTATTTAATATTTTTGGTAGAAATATTGATATAACTTTGAGTGTGCTATGACATGGTAATTTACAGTTTATTAGTTTAATCAATGGATTAGAATAGATGTTATTTTAAATAAGATTTTCAAAACTGCTATCACTATTACTAATAGAGCACATTAATGTATGATAAAAATATCATAAGTACCTAAGCAAGGTTAAGAATGTTGGTTTCTAAAAGCTAGTTTCTTTTTACATGTTGGGTGTTCCCCTCCAAATATATTAGGAGACATATGTTGCTACTCAAAATTTGACTAACTTGTCTCTCCCCTCTAGTGTCTATATTATGCCTTCCCCTACCTCCAGACTCCCGGAATATATTGGTAAGAATCAATGTTCCATGGCCTTGGGGGACAGGGAGATGCAGGGATGGGTCTCGGGGATGTGGGGATCAAAGGCCTAGATTTGTGGATGTGGGGCCATGCCAAGGGGTGGTACAAATACATATAGTATTTAGAAAAATAGTTATAAAAAAATATACAAGGAAAAATATACAAAAATCTGAAATACTCAAACACATTGCATAATTGCATTGAACAATGAAAATGCCCAATATCAATATATTTATATTATATTCAAATTTTCAAAATGATGATTACATTCAAAATCCAAAATACAATTGGCCAATGGCCCAGTGCCACAAATGACAAATTAATGAATCATAATTCATCCCCAAAGTCTACTTTAAACTCCTCATCATTCGAATTGCTAGACTCCTTGATGTCAACCTCCTCCAAAGCAATACAAACCATGTGTGTTGCATGTTCATCCACTTGTGGTGGCTCCTCTAGCTCTACATCCCATCAATTGCTAGACTCTCCTTGTATGTAAGCATGTTGTGGTCAATGTGACACAAGGCATTGTGTACAGCTACAAGTTTCTCTACCCTCCTAAAGTTAAGTCTATTTCTCTTAACACAGTGGATGAAACTATAAGTAGACCAATTCTTGTCAGTAGTTGAAGAACTAGAAAACCAGTTAGTCATTGAGCAATGTCAATGCGTGGATTTTTGTGTTTGAAATCAACTCTATGGAGCTTTTGGAGTTGATACTAGAGAGAATGGAATTTTGAAGCATTCATGGCAGACTTGAAAAAACCTTAGACAATTGTGATCCAGTCATTGATTGTGGTCCAATGTTTGAAAATTTATATTAAATGAGCTGTGATTTGTTTTAATTCTAAGGTGGGCATTAGGATATGAGGAAATTGTGGTCTAGAGTATAGGGAAGCATATTTATAAGCATCTAAAATTACTGTTTCATGAAATCCATAATTAACTACAACGACTATTACACATATTCAGATCAATGCTGATAGCAACTAGCCAACAGATGTCAAACAATGTCTTCGAGATGAGGATGCAAACAAGATAAAAAACTTGAACCTTACAGGGGTGTCATATTCAACCCACTATAGGTCTCTCAAATTACCAAATTCAAAGCCAGAGGGAAAGGCAATCTTTCGTACTCTATAAGCTAGATAAAACTATGTGGTTTAACGCAGAATCTCATTTACTTGTTCTCTTTTGTACCTCTAATTTTCTTTATTGTGCTCTACGGATTGTTCAGTTACTCTATACAAACAAAGGTTCTATTGTCTTAGCTTTGGACTCCAATGCTACTCGCAAGCGATGGACATGGACACGTAATGAGGGGAATCCAACTAGGAAGGTGCAGATTTTCAGATGGACACTTAGACTTACAATGGAGGTCGGTGTATTTTAAAATAATCTATGCATTTAATTTGACTGAGTATTACGAACTTATTTTTAGGAAACAACTACAGATCCAACTCGGTTCTTGGAGTCAGCCAGTCAATCAACCACACATCGTTTAGGTTACAAAGATCCAGTGAAATAGATCTCATGCATGGTTTTGTCAAAAAATGACATATTCATATTATCCACTTCTGGTGGAGATGTGTCCTTTCTCAAATTGAATACATTGTAGGTGATTGATATATTTATAGGTTTGTTTGTAATTTTATATGCTTGCATCACTGATCATGGTCTTCATTTTCTATTAAATATTTCTCAGGCTAGAAAATATGGTAAATTTGTAAATGATTCTACCTATACTTAATCGTGTAGAACAAATGCCCTTTTGTTATATGTTAAAAACTTTTTACAGAACATTGTGATATGCGATATGGTGTTCTTTCTTCAATTCATGATTTGTTAGTGATTGATATAAGATTCCTAAAGGTCATAATGCAAATTCTAATGCAATATGAATAAACATTGTTGAGCCCTTCCCCAGCAGAAACAACTTTTGCTCTCCATCCAAATGATAATAATATCATTTCTTTTGGATTGGAGAACTCAAAAATTCTTATACACCAAGTGAATATCCCATCGGCTGAGGTACCATGGATATCAATTTTTATGAATATTTAATATCTAGCAGTTTTTCCTAATTTTCATTTATGATCCAGTTCTATAATGCCATTGAATTTGTTTAATACTAGGAAAAGATGTTGCAAGGACCCATCAAAAGAAAATCACTAGCCTAGCATTTTTGCTATCTTTGAAATTGCTAATATCTGCTGGAGCTGATGGTCTAGTAAAAACTTTATCTCCTTGAGAATTACTCGACTAATTTACATTTCTAGTATTTAAGTCATGTAACAAATGCTTTGATTGAGATAAGTATTATGGTGGCAGCTTTGTGCCTGGAGCTTAGATGGATGGGGACTATAGAGAAAAAAAAATGTATATCCATAGGGAGAAAGGTTATCATCACTAGTTGGAGTTAGCAAAATACAGTTTCACAAGGATCAGGTTCACTTGCTAGTTGTGCAGGAGAGCCAAATTGTAATTTATGATGCTTTAAGATTTGAACGGACATGCCATGTAAGATTCTCTACTTGTATAAATGTTGAGCCTTTATATGTTGGGCTTTGCTTTTAGACATTAAAAATTTTAATCTAGAGTTATGCTAAGTTCATACATAAAAATTGGAGTCTAATATTTTTAGAAACTACTAATGGCTACTTGCAACTTTCTATTGTAGTGGGAACCTAAGGACTCAATGGCTGCACCTATTTCAAGTGCCACATATTCGTGTGATAGCCAACCAGTCTATGCGAGTTTTTGTGATGGCTGTTGGTAGCAGGGGAATAGGGTAGGGTAGACTACTATCCTCTAAATCAGATGCTACAGCAAATATGAACAGCATAAAAAACAAATGCACAGAGACACCAAGAGACAAGAGGGAGAAAACACAGTGACAACAATAATATGTTTTATATATTTTCCTTCTTTAAAATACAATCAAACTTGTTACAAACTTATGCAGAGCTGTTGCTCTATTTTCTTGATATGCCCCAATCACTGGAGCTGCACACTAAATGATTCTGGAGCTGCCTGTTCAAACTCCGTAGCTACCTGTGTATTACTAACATTTCCTTCTACTATCTTCTCTCTACTGCTGTAGGTTCACTCTTACATTCTTCTATCTCCAGTCAACTCTATTTCCCTCCTTTTGTCTCTTTTTACATGCCTAGAAAATGGGTACTCAAAACCAATTCAAAATTCAAACCTACCTACCGGAATGAATGTGGTAGGTGCAAACGGTGCAGGGGATGAGATGGGAGTCTCTAGGTTCTAACGCGGGGGCAGTCAGTATTAATTGGTTTAATGGAAGATTAATTCTTCCAACACTCCCCCTTAATATGAAGTCAGATGTCAATCAACAATTTTCTTTCTGGAACTAATCTTCGAAGTTATACTTATCCACTTACCCTTCTGGAGAAGATCTCCGGAGTGGTTTATACCATTCTGCATCATCTTCGGAGCTGCTCTCTACATCTCCGGAGCACCCTGTCTGCATCTCCGGAGCATCTCCGGAGTTGATTTCTTGCATCTTTAGAGCTTTGTTTCTGCATCTCCGGAGCACCTCTAGAGCTGTATACACCTTCCAGGATTGAACCTCTGGAGCTCTCCTACTATCTTTCCAGATCTAAACCTCTGGAGCATCTCCGGAGCTGACTTCCTGCATCTCCAGAGTTCTATTTTTGCATCTTCGGAGCACCTCCGGAGCTATCTTCTTTCTGGGGCTGCACACCTCTGGAGTTGTCCTCTTTACGGGGTTGCACACCTTCAGAGCTATCAACAATGCCAAGCCTATCTCTTAGGCATTCAAAAGTATTTTTTGGCAGTGCCTCTATGAGAATGTCAGCGAGCTACTGCTCAGATCTACAATACTACAACTCAATCTCTCCTGGTTCTACCAACTCCCTTATGAAGTGATAACAGATCTCAATGTGCTTGCTTCATCCATGGAAGACTGGATTCTTTGTCAGGGCTATTGATGAAACATTGTCACAATGAATGGTCGTACCATCTTCTTGCTGCTCATTCAAGTCTGCAAGGATCCTTCTCAACCAAATAGCCTAACATGCTGCTACATTTGCTGCAATATACTCAGCTTCTGCTATAGAGAGAGAGACAATGGGTTGCTTCTTGGATGCCCATGTTATCACGTTTGAACCCATGTGAAATACATAGCCAGATGTGCTCTACCGATCATCTACATTTCTTGCCCAATCACTATCTGTGAAACCAGCCAGCATAAACTCATCGAAAACATCATACAAGATGCCATAACCTATTGTACCATTCACATATCTCAAGATCCTCTTTCTTGCTTGCCAATGTGTGTCTTTAGGCTTCTCCATGAACCTAGAAATTAGGCTTATAGTATACATCAAATCAGGCCTTGTTGTTGTCAAGTACATGAGGCTTCCAACCATGCTCTTGTAGAGGGTTGGGTTTACTTCCTTGTTGCTGTCCTCTTTACTCAATTTCAGACCTGTAGCTGTTGGTGTAGAAGCAGGTTTACTATTCTCCATTTTAAATCTCTTCACAATCTATTTGGCATAGTTAGTTTGTGAAATAAATATGCCATGCTCTGTTTGTTTGACCTCAATGCCAAGAAAAAACTTTAGCAAACCTAGGTCTGTCATCTCAAACTCATTCTTCATTGCCTCTTTGAAATCAGCAATGAAAAGATCACTATTGCCAGTAAAAATCAAATCATCTACATACAAAATAGTAATCAAAATTTTACATTCAGCTGCTTTGATGTAGAGAGTGGGCTCACTGCTACTTTTGCTAAAACCATTGCTCAATAAATATGAGTCAATTTTGCTGTACCAAGCCCTAGGTGCTTGTTTTAGCCCATAGAGGGCTTTTCAGAGCCTATATACTTTGTCCTCTTGCCCTAGGACTTCATAGCTAGGTGGCTACTCCACATACACTTCCTCTTTCAGCACTCCATTCAAGAAGGCTGACTTTACATCCATTTGAAACACCTTCCACTTTTGTTGGGCTGCTATTACTATGACTGCCCGAACTGTTTCCATCTTTGCAACTGGTGCATATGTCTCATCATAATCTTTTCCAGGCTATTGTTTGTACCCTTTGACAACTAGCCTTGCCTTATGTTTTTCAATTTTTCCTTCAGCAGTAGACTTGGTCTTGTAGACCCACTTAACTCTAATCACTTGTTTACCCTTGGGTAAAACAGTTAGCTGCCATGTGTCATTCCTCTCTATAGCATCCAACTCTTCATCCATGGCCTCACACCATTTCTCTTCTTTTACTGCTTCTTCAAAGTGGATTGGATCACTTGAAGAAAATAATGCAAAATTCAAATTCTCATCATCATCAGCATACCTTGTGCTGTCATAAATGTCCTTCACACTCCTTGTCCTCCATGGCATCAATGATGCGAGTGTGGGGTTTGAATTAACTTTGGAGCTATTGTTGTTCTAACTTCCAAAGCTACTGTACTAACCTCTGGAGCTACTATTCTGTTGACCTCTGAGGCTTCTACACTGACCTCCAGAGCTACTGTTGTGTCGACCTCTGAAGCTACAGATCTCCAAAGTTGCAAACCTCCAGAGCTGCTGATCTCCAGAGCTGTAGTGCTGTTGTCCACCTCTAGAGCTACTTTGTTGAACACCTCCAGAGTTGCTTTTTTCCAAAGCTCTATGGTAGTTTCTCCCTGAGCTGTTGCTCTCCGTAGTTCCTCCGAAGTTGCTGTCCTCTAGAGCTTCTTCATCCTCAAGGGTTATTGTGACTGAAATACCCATGGTGCTGTCCACCGTTCCATCCCATGCTTCATTCTCAATGAACTCAACATCCCTACTAATCACAATCTTTTTGGTGATGGGATTATATAGTCTATAGGCTTTTGACTCTTCACTATAACCTGTGAAGATACATTTCTCACCTCTATCATCAAATTTCTACCTCTACTTTTTAGGCATGAATGCATATGCCACACACCCGAAGATTCTTAGGTGCTCAACACTCCACTTGGTATTTGTCCACGCCTCTTGTGGAATCCCATCACAAACGACCTTTGTAGTAGACCTATTCAATAGGTAGACCACTATTGCTACAGCTTCACCCCAATAATCATTTGACAGTCCCTTTGCCTTCAGCATGCTTGCTGCCATCTCTGTGATAGTTCTATTTTTCCTTTCAGCAACTCCATTTTACTGTGGAGTATACCTTGTTGTGAACTGTTTATGGATGCCTTCATACTTGCAGAAATTTAAAAATTATTTAGAGATATACTCTCCCCATCTATCTATTCTTAGGGCCTTGATATAGTGGCCACTTTGCTTTTTAGTTGATGCCTTAAACTCCTTGTATTTCTCAAAGGCTTCTAATTTGTTCTTCAGAAAATAAATCTGGATTTTTCTGCTGTAATCATCTATGAAGGTCATGAAATATACATTCCTACCTAATGTGGGAGCCTTCATAAGGCCACATAAATCTGAATGCACCAACTCCAATGGTGCTCTTACCCTCCTAGAATACCTTGATTGAAAGGGTTGCCTATGCTGCTTTCCCAAAATGCAGGCTTCACATTTTCCATCGAGCTCTACAATGTTAGGTAGCCCTCTAACCATGCGTTTCCTGGACAATAAACTCAAACTAGAAAAGCTTAAGTGCCCATACCTGAAATGCCACAGTATGGATGGGTCTTTGATGTATATCCTAAAGGCTGTTTGCTATCCCACTGCTGTGAGCGCTAGAGATAGTGCCAGAAACTGCGCCAGAGATGGTACCGGAGACTCTACATGTATCCTAAGAGGAAACATTCTATTCCTCATCATCTGCAATACTGCAATGACTTTCTTACTACGTCCTTTATCAAATATTGTGCACTCTCCATTTTCCATCAAGAATTTATAACCATTTTGGACCATCTGTCCAATGCTTAATAGGTTATGTTTTAGGGTTTAGGGTTCCTGGGTCTGCATTTTCTCACCTTGCTTGCTAAGGACTATGATGATGCCTCTTCCTATGACAAGAACCTTTTGACTGTTCCCCATCATGATCTCAGACTTGACATTTCTGTCAATGGACGCAAACAAGTTTTCATTACTACTCATGTGGTTGCTACACTCGCTGTCCAAATACCAGACTTTAGGGCTACTCTTCTTAGCAAGGTTACACACAATAAACACCTTAGACTGATTTTCATTTTCATCCTTGTACTCATTTGCTACATTAGCATTCTGGCCTCCATGATCACATTGTTTCTGTCTACACTCACTAGCATAATGACCAAACTTATGATAGTAATAACATTGAACATTACTTTTGTCATACCTCTGATTAGAATTGATGTTCTTCTTCTTTTCTTGATAGCTTGGCTGTGAGGTGCTTGCCTCTTCTTGGCTATTTGAAACTCCTCTTCTAGAGTTGCTTCTTCCTCTACCTCTTTGACCTCTACCTCTGCTATTTCTTCCTCTTCCCCTACCTCTTGCATTGGTTTGAGCCTTGAAAGCTTGCTCAAGGGAAGGAGCAGATCTATTCAACTGCTACTCATGGCTTTGTAGAGAGCCCATCAACTCATCCACTGTCATCTTGAACAGGTCCTTTATCTCTTCAATGTTTATGACAATAGGGTTAAATCTAGAAGGTAGACTTCTTAGGATTTTGTCAACAATCCTTTGTTCATCCATGGTTTCTCCATTTATCCTCAGTTGATTTAACATGGTAGAAACTCTAGTGTGAAAGTCTGAAATAGAATCACACTCCTTCATCTGAAGGGTCTCAAAACTTCTTCTAAATAGCTGGAGCTTGACTAATCTCACCTTGTCAGTACCCTTATAGTTGTTCTGTAGTATATCCCATGCCTATTTTAAGTAGTTTTCTACTACAATGTGAGGGAAAATAGCCTCTGTCAAGGCTGCCTCAACTAAACTGAGGGCTTTTGCATCCTTCATTCTTGTTTCCTTCAACTAGTTTCCTTGAGCATTAGAAAGGGCTGCATAGGCTACTGGGTCTGTGGTGTCTGTGAACCCATTTGTGACCAAATCCCATAGGTCATTAGCAAACAAAATAGTCTTCATCTTCTTTGCCTAGATGTCATAGTTCTACCCATCAAAATTTGGTGGCTGCTACCATCCTTTGATGTCCCCACCTGCCATCCTTCTCAAATCTGAGAAGGCTGATAATGCCTAGACAAACTAGGGCTTATATGAAACACCCACACAAAGATTTTACTGCCCAGAAAAATAGGGTTCTGATACCAATTATTGGCAATAGGTGAACAGGGTAGGGCAGACTGTTGTCCTCTAAATTAGATGCTACAACAAATATGAACATCATAAAAAACAAATGCACAAAGACACCAAGAGAGAAGAGGGAGAAAACACAGTGACAACAATAATATGTTTTATATATTTTCCTCCTTTAAAATACAATCAAACTTGTTACAAACTTATGCAGAGCTATTGCTCTGTTTTCTTGATATGCCCCAATCACTGGAGCTACACACTAAATGATTCTGGAGCTGTCTGGGCAAACTCCGTAGCTGCCTGTGTATTACTATTGCTGCTGCAACATTCCTTTCTACTATCTTCTATCTACTATTTTTCTATTCCTTAACATTCCTCTATTGATGTAGGTTCACTCTTACATTCTTCTATCTCTAGTCAACTCTATTTCCCTCCTTTTGTCTCTTTTTACATGCCCAGAAAATAGGCGCTCAAAACTAATTCAAAATTCAAACCTACCTACTGGAATGAATGTGGCAGGTGCAAATGGTGTGAGGGATGAGATGGGAGTCTCCAGGTTCTGATGTGGGGGCAGTCAGCATTAATTGGTTTGATGGAAGATTAATTCTTCCAACAATGGCGCCGTTGGTGTTTTTGATGCAGATGTCATGAGGCTCATTTTTCGTGTCCTTCCTTCTGAATTTTTGCCATCAGACATGAGCACGTATGGTATCTTTTGTGCAAATGTTATTGATATAGTTCTGGAACTCTAACCTAATCTAAATTAATGGAACTTTTCTTGATTCTCATCTACAGTGAAAATATCTATCCTCTTGCAATTGCTGCACACCCACATGAACATAACCAATTCGCTATTGATTTAACTGATGGGGCAGTGTACTTGATTAAACTCATAGAATCATAGGGGAAAGCAGTTGTGGGCTCACTGGAGAATGGAGTGGTTAGTTCAAATCCCTAAATGAGCAACCATCGTTCAGAATTACCAAGGAAGCATGGAAATGTGACATGACAAATATCAGGCAGCAAATGCCTGTATTCTATTAATTTGTTTATAAGATCAATAATTGTAGCATTTTCTTAGGGGCATGCCTTCCATAAATCAATTTATTTTTTAAGGGGCATGCCTTCTGTAAGGATGAAATTCATTTGTTTATTTTGACTATACACTGTACAGTTGAGGTTGGCCTAACTAACTGTAAATCCTAGTTACCAGAAACACGACACAGAGGTAGAAAATGTTTTTTAAATGATTCATAAATGATTGTCTTGAAATTCTCTATTACTCATTTCAAAAATACTTAATACAAGGCAAAAAAATTTAATTTGTGCCTATTAGAAAGGCTAGTTCAGTGGAGGAGAAGGTAAGTAAGTAATTTGGTATACACACACTAAGGTATATCAATATTTTAAAACTACAGACTTTTTACATTCTCTTTTGGAATCCTTTACACCCTTGGAACTCTAAATTTTAGTCGCAACAGGTTAACTAGAAATTTGGAACTTGCCTTTCCACCCTTGGAACTTTGAATTTTAGTTGCCACTAGTTAACTGGAAATTTGGAACTTCCTTAAAACCGGTTTGGTTATGCAAAGGTTCATGAACTGGATTAGAGTTTGGTTATACAGAGGTATAGGAAAGATAATTAGAGCAGACAAGTTCATGAACCTCTGCATAACCACTTGGTAGCTAATATAAAGATATAAAAAATTTACCTTTGATCAGCCAACCCATTGATTTTTAATATTAGGTTGTATGGAATCTGGAGTGATAGTGGATAGTAATATTACTTTATACTATACTAGTACTGTAACTATGGTGAAAAAAATGTATTAACTTCCTCAAAAATCATTAATATGGTGGTGTTATTTTGTAAATTAGGGCTAAAATTGTGGACAGTAATTTTGCTTTATACTATACTAGTATTGTAACTATGATGGAAAAAAACTATTTTGACTTCCTTGAAAATCATTATTATGGTGGAGTTATTTTGTAAAATAGGGTTAGTTGAATTTTAAGTTCAATTTTTTAAATCATATAATAGAATTTTTAGCTTCTACTTGGTTAAAAGGTTGATTAAAGATAAGAACTATGTTCCATTAAGTTTTTGGAGATAGGATGGCAGGAAATAGGGAAAAATTTGATGGTCTATTTGATTTTTTTTTTAAATTTTAGACCCTATAACTTAACTTGATAAATTTTTACATAACCTTATATATGACATTATATGGAATAGAGTACAAATTTACAATTTTACAAATTAAAGAGATAAAAAAGAGTTGATTTACAATTAGAGAGATAAAGAATAGTTGATTTACAATTACAAACATAGAAAAGAATTGCTAGTGTGTAACTTGTAAGTAAACTGTAACACAATCATATTTTTATATTTTAAATGTTTTGATTTACTTAAAAAAGAATTCGTAGTGTGTAACTTGTAAGTAACATGTAACAGAATCATATTTTTATATTTTAATATTTTGATTTACTTGAAAGAATATTTTTTAACACTGCCTTTGTCTTTAGTAAGACAATAATTTGTGAGGTATCCAACAATTTGTCTCTTTCCAATTATGTTGCATAAGTATTAATTTTAGTGGTTTCTTTGGGCTTTTCTTATTGTATATTTAGTTGAATACTTAAACATAGTTTTTAATAGTTTAACAATTAAAAGATCTAATTTTTTGCTATGTTTTTTTTTTTAAATGACAATCATAGATCAATGTATGCTTCCTGCAAACTCCATGATTATAGATTTG
Source organism: Cunninghamia lanceolata (assembly GCA_027924645.1). Taxonomy (NCBI): domain Eukaryota; kingdom Viridiplantae; phylum Streptophyta; class Pinopsida; order Cupressales; family Cupressaceae; genus Cunninghamia; species Cunninghamia lanceolata. The sequence goes on along the minus strand of BSBN01000809.1, from coordinate 40,020,590 downwards.
ATTTCAATTCAAGAGCAATAGTTAATAATAATAATTCTCATTTAATAAACAAAATTAGGCATTGCCAAATCAAAGTATCAAAGAAAACAATTTTGCAATAAAAGTGTAAGGATTTGTAAAATATTAAAAATCCATACTACTTAATCTCTTCTCATGTAACAACCCTCCCGATTTGGTTGTGGAAAGTTGGTGAAGGAGTTAATGGAGAAAATATCCCCTTGAGGGCAACGTAGAGGAGTAAATTAGGGAGTCAACGTAGTTGGGAGGGGGTCAAGGCATGTGCAGGTGTCAGAGTGTGTTTATTAAGGAGAAATATCTTGAGTAGTGGGTGAAATAGGAATGGCTGGAAAAGAGCGTAGGAACGGTACGAAGAGTGGGCGAGTTCTTTGAAGAGGGGAGATAATATCTGATCTATGGAAAGAAGGAAAAGAAAATGCATTGTTTGGGAGACAAGAAAAGAAAGAAAAGGAGATCATGTGAAAAGAGGAGAGAGTCACTCTATTTTGGAGGCAAAAAAACTTAGAAAAGTAAAAAAAAAGAAATCAGAGGAACACAAGGAAGGAAGTGCATGAGGGCAACAAAGAACTCAA